>JAJJWW010000039.1:0-682961 GCA_023531295.1 Papaver armeniacum
GAGTCGGCGTTAACAATGGATTATCACAAGACGTTTTTAGATATACAAATAAATCTAAGATCCCCGAATTAAAACTTCGATCTAGTTTGAGTGAATCTTATATCAGAAGAGAGGATTCTCAAGTATAAACAAACTAGGTGCAATCAAAGTTCAACAACCGTTAGTCAATTAAATCAATCGAAAACTAATAGTAAACCGTAATTATCTAGTTTCTCACCAACGGTACTAATAGAGCTTCTCAATCCCAAAGAAGTCTTTAAACCGAGCGGCCGTAAGAGATTTCGCCTAATTAGGTTACTTTCCTCTCCGAATAGGCGACTCCACCGGTAATAACACAACTAGGTAGTTTCTTTGGCTTTGAGGATTAGTTTGCTCAAAATACAAACTTTGATATTTATAGACCAAGGAAGTTTGGACACCAAGGAATTTCAAAGCGAAAATATTCTTAAGATATGCAATATATTTCCAAATTCGGTTTCCATAATTTTGGAAATGCTTTGTCCAAAGATTGACCGAAAATCTCTTAGAAAATCTCCAACTAGTAAATGCACATTACTAATTTTATTTTTCTAAAGATATGCAAAACTAACAACCTTAATTAAAAGATTCTTAATTTATTTCGATCCTGGATTCTCCTTTAGCTATTAAGGAATATCTTTGAACAATAAAAACATAAGCGTTACGCACATGTTCAAAGTATGTCGACATCTTTACTTTGTAAGTCCTCTTTCATCCTTACAATCTTGGAACCGATTTGCCACACTTTCAAACAAGTTTAGAATTGGTTCATCTAACTTCCAAGAACTATGTGATTGATTATCCTATCAAATCACCAAACATGGGTTTCAAAGTTCTACCAAAACAAGTTTCGGTTCTACCTCCACGTGGGTACTAGAATTAGTCACGCTAGTTACCAAAACTTGGTTGACTAGGTACTAGGATCGGTTCCCACATATATATGGTATCTAACTTGTATTTGTTGCACATGTCCATAGGATCGGTTCCCATTAACTAAAAACGTGTTGCACATGTTCATAGGATCGGTTCCCTATAACTAGAAACTTGATGCACCTCTTACAAGGATCGATTCCCTTTTTGTGATCGGTTGCACCTCTTACTAGGATCGGTTCCCCTTTGCCTAGAGTTGGTCATACCAATTACAATAAATCGATCATACCATCTCAGGTGATTACTTAAGATCGGTTTCACTAATAAAAGTCATACCAATACAAAAGTCAGGCCTTGTGAATAGTTTTACCAAGAACATAAACATGTCAAGAGCGGTTATACTAATCACACATATTGGTAATTCAAAAGATTTGCAATGAACAACAATACCAATAAGCCTAGCGATTTCCCTTTCGATTCACAAAACAAGTTCATGAATTTACTTCCTTTAAACGAATGTAAAACATTGTTTCCTAGGATGAAATCTTCACCTCATACCCATACATAATCACAATAGCATTCAAACGATTATGTCAATGTCTTATATACGAAGTTCAAAGATAAGCGTTATACTTCGTATTGTATTCCTTAATACTACGTCTAACTAGAGTATAATCATTCATAGCTTCGCAGTTATGTTTTCAATATGCACGACTTGAAAGATACGTTAGGGAATGAAACTGATCAAGTCAAATATTACTAACCTCAAGTGGAAGGATGATGTCGTCGTTGTAGCTCTGTACTTCTTCACATTCTTCAAGTTTTCATGTAATACTTGTAATGTCTCATATCCTAATACTTTCAAGCTAACCTATACGAAGTTGAATCTAGTATATAATCAAACGACTCTTTAAATGAGTTTTGGTTCACTAAAATATGACAACCAAACTTGACATCCCAACGCTTGGTGGGTTGAACCGAGCTATGCTCGAACAATCTCCCCCTTTGTCAATTTTAGTGACAAAACTCTTACATCATATGGATAAACAAATTACAAGAATTTACACATACGCTTGATTCCCAAATTCAACAACACAATAACCTGTATACATTCAATCCATAAATGCATTTGTTGACATTATAATAACAAAGATAATACTCCCCCGAAGGTAAGATAGGAAGATTTTCAATCCGCACGTCTTTGTTATTTCCTTATCAATATGATATGCTACCCCCCTAGTCTAAGCTTTACTCTTTCGTTAGATATAACGTTTGATCACCAATGTCTCTTCCCTTAGTGATACCAATCAATATAATATCACTTGTTTACTCCATATATTTCTCCCTCTTTATGTCATAAAATGACAAAGATACGAGCAAATAAAGGACAAACCGAAAGGATCTTACAAATCTCACAAGACTTGCAACCTATAAGAGTTAAGCACGAGGGTTCCACACACCATTTCTTATAACCAATATCTAAACCGAAACTACAAAGTAATTTTGTTTTGATATGTTACCAAGAAACAACTGCCCAAAGCAATTTTCCTAATAGTTTAGCAAAGCAAAAATCGACTAAGCACCTTAGTTCTTTGCTAAACCGATTGTACAAACACAATCGCTTGTTCGATAAGACCAAAATAAAGATCAGAATTGACTCTAATTTTCTCATCAGGTTCTAATTATCCATATAACTTAGACCTTTCACTTTTATACAAGACAAGTACTAGGTTAGTTAACTATCATTTCTTGTTAAGGCATTCGATTAGACTTGAATAACCGAAACCTTCATTTTGATAAGTCTAACTAAGATCAGAATTAACTTATTTTCTCTTATCCGGAATCAAATTGGACTAAACAATTCATCCCGAAAACCTTTTCTTTTGTTAAGCCATAAACAATTCATACAAACCAAATAAATAAATAAACATGCATAATTATTTACCTCAACCGGAAGCAATTGAAACATCATAGACATTAAAGCATCGCAATTGCACCGAAATTTTGTAAGCCTAAACGACTAATACCAAACAATAAAGCAAGATAACAATAGTTTTTCTTAACCGGAAACATTTGAATCACACACACATCCATACACAAATAATGGAATAAAACATCAATTGTACCGAAATTTTGTTAAGCAAAAAACAATAATTATACGCAATAAAATCGGGCTTTTCTTAAACAGGAAAACGATTAACTAACAAAGTCGTTACCTCAAATTTGGCATCCTCTTCTCCAATAATGTTTGCATCTTCTTCTTTCCAGGGAGAATTGATACCGAAATATCATTATGTTGTCATCCTCATGCAAGACAAAAGAACAACAATAACCAACCTTTACCAGAGAAAGGTTGAAAGTTTAACTTATGCAATGCAAAAGTTGAAACCCCGAAACACATATGCTTTTATGCTAAACCAAACGATTCAACATATTGTGACTTTTTCACATATTGTTTCAATCGAGAACCCCTCATGATCCTTTGATAAAGCCTACCAACATGGGCTAGAACTTAATCCTGCTAAACCAAAAAGTCACCCAAACCATAAGGGTTCACATCATATGAGATCGAATATTAAGGTCATGAAAACTGAAATTAAACATCCCATAAACATACATAGCAAGAAGATAAAGCATTCAAGCACCGGCTATGTAAACCAAAAACTATCAAAAGAAAAATTATAAACCAATAATTTTATTCATAATAAGATAGTTTTATTCATAATAGACCATAAACAATTATCGAAAGAAATCAAAAGCGATGTCTATTTTGTCGTAATTTTTCAAAGATCATCTTCAATTTACTCAAATTTTTCAGGATCTTCATCAACAACATCTCGACTGATATCTCGGATTTTGCACACAGTACCTTGATTATGTTCACAGGCTAAAGCATTAACCTTTTGATTAATATTCCGAGCATACTCCCTATTACCGATTCCAAGTTTAATCGGCTTTCTTTGGTTATAGATAACAGTTCTTAGTAGTGTTGCTGTCTATGATGAGTTTCAATAGTGCGAGGAGGACTTGACGTAGATTGATAATATCAATCTTAGCATCCAAACTGTTTTGGTCAAGGAGATGAGTCACATCTTCCTCTTCATTTTCGATATCTTCACAACCAGATTTTTGAAGGTATCATCAAGATGAACGATTTCCTTAGAAGTCATTCCACTCAAGGCTTTCGGAAGTTTTGCTTGAGATATGGTTTGAGAATACATCCTTTAGTATAAGTTCTCAGACACTTTGAGTACATATACTTGAAATACCTTTTAACACATACCAAACATAGATGTCAGCCTTAAATAAATAATTTTGACAAGATTTGAAAATATTTTCGCATCTTATGTGTTACTCAATCACAACTTTCTCCTAAAAGAAATTATCTTCAAGATCAAGTATCAAGAGATACTTTAGATAGCAAACTTATCTGTTTACACAAGTTGTTTGCAATACAACTTTCTACACTTGGAGACGGAATATGCATCTTTATGTAGATTGTGTAAATTCTCTATGTTGAATAAGAGATTATTGTCGGGATACGGATTGCCCGGATATATATGCTTCCTTACATCGGAGATTTGGCATTGTAAGGATGCACAATTCAACGCAACTAAAGCGTTGGGGTGAGGAACTTCCTCACTAAATACCTTTCGAGGAATTTCTTCCTTCTTTCTTTTAGGATCATGATCATGTTCCCTTGAATGGGTTTTAAATCCATCATCTTCATTAGGAATATTGAGATACTATATCCTTAATTACATCTTGTGCCCGGATGGTATGTTCCTTGAACTTGAACCCGTGTGGTCTAGATATGTCATCCGAAAGATTTCGATGTCTTTGTTCAAGATATTATGTATGTCCTCTTAAGGTAACCATTCCTTGTTGGAAATGTTTTTCTAAACAATTGTCTAGAAATACCTTTTGACATGTCTCTGTAAGAAGATCTTCAATAAGGATCTTATTCCTTATTTGTGAATGCTCCAAATGATTAAGTAAAACTTTCACACTCGTAGTCTGTTGATGAAATTTATTGCATAAAGTCGATTTTTGTTCCAAATAATCTGCCAGATTATTTTGAAGCTCGAGTGTTTCTCGCTTTCCTTCACAAATTCTTACATTCAATTGAACAATAAGTTCTAGGACATCATCTAGATCAGTAAATGGCTTTTCCCTTTTAAGAATAGTTTTCAACATGCTTGAAAATCTTTCTCACATTTTACGAAAACTAGAACTTGGGCAGACTAGTGAATCTAATCTCTCTTTCACGATTTTTTCACTAGGGATTGGAGTCGAGATCCAAAACATGTTTCTTGAGTTTGATTCATTCTTTCGATCGAGACCCGATTCTCAATCAAGTTATTAATCAAAGACTTTTTCTTTGATTTTCGAAAAAGACTTACGAGACCAAATTCTATTGACCTTCCCCGAGATATTATTCTCATTATCTTGACATACGTTAACCGAGTTCTTCATAAGTTTAGCTTTTCTTTTCTTATTTTGACTCATTTCTTATAGGTTGGATCGCACCAAACACAGTTGTTAGATCTTTTCGTGTTTTTCTGCTCTGATGACAATTGAAAATACGAGGGTACCCAAATATACCTCAATCTAAAACTTTTTCACCTATAAGTCATTTCTCCGAAAGTGATTGTCTATGGACTGAGTCGAGACAATACAACTAATCGGTTCACACTTCGTGTGATCATCTATGGATACGAAATCGAGACAATACCACAACAAATTATGTTTACTTGATAAAAGGTTAGGACTTAAACAAACACAATAGGATTACTATCAAGTAAATAGGAATTAAAGTTTGTGTATTTTACTTCTAATTATAATAAAACAATTATAATTGCGGAAATAGAAAAGTAAAAGACACAACAAGATTTTGTTTACGAGGAAACCGCAAATGCATAAAAACACCGGACCTTGTCCATAATTGAATACTCTCGAGGATTAAGCCGCTATACAAAATCTAAACCAACTTCGTATAGTTGAGACCAAACAACTAAACCTATAGTTCACCTAGTTCGTATGTATCGATGCGCTTCAACTTGTTAATAAGTCACGCACTTGGAACAATTCCTTTGGTTCGTATTCCAAACAAGAAAGGAACAACAAATCTTTTCAGTAACAACTCTTTTCAATCTAGTGATATGAGTTCGACAAAATGCTCTTCCGTATATCCCAATAAACTCCTTTGTCAGGTCCTTAGATTTATCTAATAACAACTACCAAAGTAATTGTCAAGATTTTGCAATAAATACTCTGAATCACAAAGAATTGTATTGATGCCTATCTACTCAACTAATCAATCAAATCTATCACAAAGATAAAACGATTATAGTTGGATCCTTTTTCACGAAACAAGTATTGCTAAGACACCAAAGATTATGAACCCAAATCGAAATCTTCTTCGTCTTCAAATCTTCTTAGATCTTCAACAAACACCTGCACACAATCAACTTGAATCTCTTGTGATCAATCACACACAGAGCTGAGTCTGTTAACAATGGATTATCACAAGACGTTTTTAGATCTACTAACAGTCTAAAGATCCCCGTCGAAACTTCGATCTTGTTTGAGTGAATCTTATATCAGAAGAGAAGATTCTCAAGCATAAACAAACTAGGTGCAATCAAAGTTCAACAACCGTTAGTCAATCAAACCAATCGAAAACTAATAATAAGCCACAATTATCTAGTTTCTCACCAACGGTACTAATAGAGCTTCTCAATCCCAAAGAAGTCTTTATACCGAGCGGCCGTAAGAGATTTCGCCTAATTAGGTTTATTTCCTCTCTGAATAGGCGACTCCACCAGTAACAAAACAACTAGGTAGTTTTCTTTGGCTACGAGGATTAGTTTGCTCGAAATTCAAACTTTGATATTTATAGACCAAACAAGTTTTGACACCAAGGAATTTCCAAAACCTAAAATATTCTCAAGATATGCAATATATTTCCAAATTCGGTTTCCATAATTCCTGGAAATGCTTTGTCCAAATATTGACCGAAAATCTCTTAGAAAATCTCCAACTAGTAAATGCAAATTACTAATTTTTATTTTCTAGAGATATGCAAAACTAACAACCTTAATTAAAAGATTATTAATTTATTTCGATCCGGGGATTCACCTTTACCTATTAAAGAATATCTTTGAACAATAAAAGATAAGTGTTATTGCACATGTTCAAAGTATGTCGACATCTTTACTTTGTAAGTCCTCTTTCATACTTACAATCTTGGAACCGATTTGCCACACTTCCAAATAAGTTTAGAATTGGTTCATCCGACTTCCAAGAACTATGTGATTGATTATCCTATCAAAACACCAAACATGGGTTTCACGAGTTCTAACAAAACAATTTTCGGTTCTACCTCCATGTGGGTACTAGAATTAGTCACGCTAGATACCAAAACTTGGTTGAATAGGTACTAGGATCGGTTCCCACATATATATGGTATCTAACTTGTATTTGTTGCACATGCCCATAAGATCGGTTCCCAATAAGTCCGGTATATCAATTGGTTGATGTTCACCTTGATTTATCTAAAGACGGAACAAAACTCATAGGTTTATCGTGGGAGACAGATTTATCTATTCAATAGACTTTTTGTGTGAGATAGATTGGTTTATCAAGTCTCCGACTTTGGGTCGTAGCAACTCTTAGTTGTGGGTGAGACAACTATTTTCGTCTTCTAAGGATGTTTTAATGATTGAAATTTGAGTTTAGAACAATTACCAATGTCCGGATACAACACGGTATGCATACCTAGTATGCGAACCGTATTTGTATAATTCGGAGTATGGGAACCTTGTTTGCGTACCTAGTAAGCAAACGGTTTTACTCGTAAAGGTCCGGAACCTTGTTTGCATACCTAGTATGCGAATAGTTTTACCTAAGTTGGGTCGGGGACGGTTGTTTTGCGCATGGCCGGGTTTGCGAATCATTTGGAAATGCCAAGGTCCAAAGTTTGTTATTCGCGTACCTGGTTTGCGAACACAGTGGTTAAGTTCTACAATCGGTAATGTATGATTATCATACTCATGAACTAAAACATTTATGAATGAAGGAATGCAATCTTTGTAAACTGTGGCTTAATGTTCATAAATTGATTCTTCTATAATTACTTTATACGATTACAGATCAATCCGATTTTGTTTCAATTGGTTCATATATATTTCTATGAGATAGTGACCAATCGAACAACTCTATCTGAAACACAATTACATTCATTTGATTATCTTTCATTATTGATTGATCATCATATTTGATCTAGAAGTGTTTAGATGAATAAGGCTAAGATGAAAATGGTCATATGGCTAACTTCGGTTAATTTGTTATTGAGCCAAATTAATATACACGTTTAGGTACGGTTACCCATATCTAAATAAAAGTATATTTCATTTGTGTGTAACAAGCTAAGATCATCTAACGGTGGTGATGAGGATGCTGTCTGGAAAACCTAATCCGGTACTTTCTGTATCCTAGTTGCGCACTAGAGTCGATTCTCCTTTAACCTAGGTTTTTCCAAAACCATTATAGGTTAACGACTTGAAGACTTCATTTGGGATTCGTGGAAGCCAGATCCACCTATTTTCTCTGTAGTTGCGTATTCCGATCTTACTTGTTCTCGTGTTGAGTACTATCTTCTCTAAGGTTTGCTCGAGATTTATCTCTGATAGGTAAGATATAAAAAGTAATCACAACAGTTCTTCATCTCATACTCTTTTGATTCCACATTAACTTTTTTCATTAGCGGTTGGGTTATTGTGAGGTGATTGATATTTCTAGGCTGCTCTTCGGGAGTATAAGACCGAATTGTCAATTGGTTCCTGTTTACCTTGATTTTAATCGAAAGATGGAACGAAAACCGAATAAAGAATAAACATATATGTGAGAGACAAATTTGTTTATAAGTCTTCGAATTTGGGTCGTAGCAACTCTTAGTTGTGGGTGAGATCAGCTAAGGTAATCAAGCGCGTAGAATCCGGCATGGTTCTAGAGGCGTAAGGAACGCGACTGTACAGTGATCAGTGTGAGATTGGTTAGGGCTCAAATACATTCCAGTCCGAAGTTAACTTGGAGTAGGTTAGTGTCTGTAGCGGCTCAATACAGTGTGGTGTTCAAAGCTGGACTAGGTCCCGGGGTTTTTTTTGCATTTGCGGTTTCCTCGTTAACAAAACTTTTGGTGTCTGTGTTATTTCTTTTCCGCATTTATATTTGTGTATATAGTTGAAATATCACAGGTTATGCGTAGTTTAATCAGTTGATAAATCCGACCTTGTTTGTTGGATATAACTTGATTGACACTTGGGCATTGGTCTTTGGTACCGTCTAAGTTATTTCTCATGTTAATCAGGCTCACGGATTTCTATCCGTTTGATTTGCTGATTACATTGAGAAATAGAGATAAAGCTCTTTTATATATTTCTTGGTTGAGATCGGTTTTAAGTTGGTGCTCTCATAATTAAATTAGAGTTTAGTCCATACAGATTGCCGAACGAATTATTGGTTGTGGTTTTTATACCCTCGCATTTTCAATTGGTATCAGGTAAGGCAAACACGTTAAGACATCATAAGTCTGTGTTTGTAGCAACCGACTCTATGGACATAAGTGTTATCTCTGTAAACGTAGCACCAGTCTTTGATGGCTCGAATTAGTTATGGTGGAAAATTATTATGCGTGCCTTTATACAAGCGTGTGATTTTCAATCATGGGTTCGTGTTGTTAATGGCTATAATCCTCCAATGGTTACAGTAGACGGTGTAACTGTTGCAAAGTATATTGGTGAGTATGAAGATCATGAGATTCTTGATGCAAAGCAAAATTCGACGGATTACATGCTATCATCCATGCTATTACCCTCAGATCTTGACACCATGTGACTACGTGCACTCGGTCTAAAGATGCTTGGGATGTCTTAAAAAGTGTATTTGAAGGGAATACCTACGAAAAGAAGCTAGGCTTCAAAACCTAAATTCGATTGGGAAAACCTTCGTATGGCTGATGAAGATTCATTTGATAAGTTTAATAACAAAGTGTCTGAAATTGTTAATGCATCTTTTGCATTTGGTAAGACTATTCCTGAAAAGGACATTGTGATGAAAATTCTCAGATCGCTGCCAGCTAGATACGATTCTAAGAAACATGATATCAAAGAGTTATATATCAATTTCTCAATTCAATCCGCAATCAAACAAACAGGAATTTGCGAGCCCGATTGAATATATGAAATAACTTGGACGGTATAAAAAACCAATATCCAAGTATCAATCAATTTAATCAACAACCAAAGGTTGGATTCCCAATTGATTGAACTTACGTGAAGACTTCATCACAAAGGTTACAGATGTTTTGATCCAATTTCAGGCAAGATAATCATCTCCAGGCATGTATCTTTTAATAAGTCATGTTTTCCATATAATTCTCTTATAGCATCTATGTCTGCAACTCCATCTGAATCCTTAATATCAAGTAAAAATGATCCTTCCATTCCTACTGATTTATTCCCACTTGTTTCTACTTCTAATTTTGAAACTGAATCATCTAATGATGTTACTCATGCTCTTGTGCCTTCTTCTTCACTTAAGCCAATCACAAAGAATGATCATTCAATGATTACTAGAGGTAAAAGAGGAATTTATACACCAAAGTCTTATTTTGCAACTAAGCATCCTTTGCCAACAACATTTGTTTGTCATATACCTAAAAGCATTGCAGCTGCAAATACAGAAAAAGTCTGGAGAATATCCTCAGTTGATGAATATAATGCACTCATGCAAGCTGGCACATGGTCACTAGTTCCACCTGATTCAAATCAAAATGTCATTGGCTGCAAATGGGTTTTTAGAATCAAATACAATGCAGATGGCAGTCTAGATAAGCACAAGGCTAGACTAGTAGCAAAAGGATATCATAGCAACATGGCATTGATTATGAGGAAACTTTCAGTCCAGTTGCAAAACCAACAACTATAAGAATTATTTTATCCATTGCTGTCCAATTCAACTGGAAAATTCATCAGCTTGATGTAAGTAATGCATTTCTGCATGGGTTGGCTTATGAAAAGGGATATTGTATGTATCTGGGTTGGCTTATGAAAAAGGATATTGTATTTCCTATTGCTTTAATTTGTAAAAACTGATACTATCGTTTCTTATTGAAGTTGTTTTTTTTGTAAAAAAGTGTATTATATTTAGTAAGTGTAGGTCATGTTTAAATGGTTTCATGTCTCATATCTTGTATTCCTCATTTTTTGGTTAACTGTTTATGTAAATGAAACTTCTTTTGTTATGTTTAATAATGGCATGACTTTTACTCTTGTTTACAAAACTGGTTTTTAATGTGCATCTTAAATGACGGCTCGGAGAATTTGGAACTTGTCGATTGACCGAACTCCACGGCCGACTGGAAGCGAAAAATTTTCTGGGCCGTCACAGTTGGTATCAGAGCATACGTTTCGATTTTCTTTGAGATTTGTTTATTTGCATAAGAGTTTTCCGCAAATTTACTCTGTTTTGTTTGGAAATTTTGGTATTGAAGCATTTGATTTCATTACAGGTTTTTGGAAAAGTGTTAAAAATCTCTTTATTTTGTGAAATTTTAGAAAAACAACAGGATCTTTGTAATATGTATATGATTGGGTTGTTAGTAACGAGTTGTTACTAACAAGTTTAAGCTGTTTGAAAGTTTGTTTTGTTAATTCCGATTAGTGCAAGTTCAGCGCTTTCTGCTTCAGCTAAGAAGAAGAAGGGTCTCAATAAGATAATTGAGATTCCAGGACAGAAAAGACGATCAGATTTGTGGAAGTGATATGGCAACATCACAACTTCGAAGAGACAACTTGGGAGCTAGAACCCGAGATCCGCGAGAACTGTTTGGAGTTACTAGGAGGTAACGAAACAAGAGGTGATTTTAGATGTGGCATCTTAACAACAGGATATTTAGTGGACAAAAAGTCCAACGAATTTTAGATGCACATAACTCTAGCCCTAGGTTGGGAAGTGTCAACAACTTGTGTTTAGCACATCCTAGCGAGAACAATCTCTATGCCAATTGTACGACCATCGGTTTGCGACTTAAGCCGGAATTAGATGCGTCTAAGTTGTATGCATGTGCAGGTTAAAAAGCATCACAACGCATTTCAGATTTTCCCAAGTCAGAAACAGAAATAACAACATCATACTCGCAGTCATTGAATAAATTGACAAGCCCCAATCCAGAATCATCAAAAGATTCATTCTCATGCATAGACAAATTCAAAGAAACATCATATTGTGATTGTGACCTAGGAAGGGCAATAGACACGTCAACTAAATTTTCATGCATGAGATCAATAGTGTCTTTAGACAAATCAGCCTTTCCTAAGTCGTACACAAGTTGTTTGCCATGCTCTCGGTCACAAGATAACTGCACAAGTTCTGTATCAGCACCAAAATTTTCTGGATTGTGATAAAAATCAACATTAGAAGGAACATTATCAATGTAGGTCTCTACACTATGGTCTATCACTTCGGAGTCATGTGATTCCAAAATTGGATCTTCAATAAGAACTTGCTCTCCTAACATCGGTTCATTATTAGAGTAATATGCATGCTCTTCCCTGTTAACAGTTGCGGTGTCCTCAGTCCACTCATTGACTGATGTAGTTTTAACAGTGGTAAGTAGAGATTCGTTGCTCGGACTATTTTATAAAGATTTGGTTTTAAGATTAATTAAGAAAAATACTAAAAAAGAAATTGCTAAGATGATCAATGGGAGAAAAACCCGAGATCCGCGAGAACTGTTTGGAGTTACTAGGAGGCAACTTCGAACTGTTTGTAAACATATATAATATTAATGCATTGATTTTGTTTTGTTTATGAAATGAGAAGGGACAGTCGGTTAGGGTAACTTTTTGTTTGGGGGAAAGATGATCATTTTTATTTGGGAAATTTATTTAAAAAATAAATATTATTACCTTATTCTCCATTAGTCCATAAATACGTTATGGAGGACTAACAGGTAAGTGGGTCAATATGCTTAATTGCCGAAAATAAGCTTTGTTTTAATGGTTGCATGGTATTAATTAACTCTTTCTGTATATAAAATCCCGTGAGAGAGAGGGGACGAGGTTTTTGGGGGAGAAATGGGGGATGCAGTAGGTCATTGTTCTTCATTCTTTTTTTTTTGTCTCATGTGTTTATTTTTGATACTGCTAGGAGAGGCTAGCCGTCATTTTTTGGCTTATTCTAGTTTGTTTGCTTTCCACTTTCAAAGGGTAAATATTACATTATTGGATTGGTTTGGGAAGAATTAGCATAGGTAGTTATCCTTCTTTAAACGCCTAGGGGGTGGTTGGCTCCGGTGAGGTAAGAGAAACTATATTTTTATTTAAGTTGTCATTGTTGTTTTTGGATACTAAGTCACAGACGCTTTTAAGTCGAAATATAGAAACGTCGATTGATTGCCTATTTGTATAATACTCATAGTAAATCACGATTATGAGTGTTTGGCAAGTGCAATTAATTGTATAGATATATAATGGTTATTGGTAAGATAAAATGTATAAGCTGTGCCCGTACCGAGGATATACGGATAGGTGGGGCACGACCCAAGGATACTCGTGCAAAGGTTGATGGCGGTACCCGTGCCGAGAATACACAGATAGGTGGGGCACGACCCAAGGGTACTCGTGCAAAGGTTGATGGCAGCGCCGTGCCGAGGATACATGGATAAAGTGGCACCGACCGAGGATACCCGTGCACTTAAGAGGATTGGAGGGATTTCATGGAAAGGAATGAAGGCAGTTGCAAGGATTCTGGGGATGAACTACGTCATGCTTGATCCCTTCTGGTACGTAGGCAGCCGCGTTGTGGTTCAGCATTTGCACCAAAAAGAAAGTATTTAGTTGATTTTATGTTGTTCAAGTGAGCATCAAAATGATAGTTAGTTATTGTTGTACTATGGATAATTTTTTTTTTTAAAGTTAAATAAGTGGAAAAATGTTAGTTTTTGCTTGCTCCGATTCGTAATGCCAGGAGTTCGGATTTCAAAATAGGTTTGACCCCGATCCGAACTCGGGGTGTTACAAGTTGGTATCAGAGGTTTAGGATTTAGATCTTACATGGGACCGTTAAAAATATTATGTCATACAAATTGTTGAGCATGTTTTTTTTTTTTTTTAATGGAGTATAATGTTTAAATTCCGTGGATGGAATTTAGTTTTAAGGAGATAAGAATGTGATTCCCACTGTTTTGATTTGGATTTTCGATCTCGAAATGTGGCCCATAAAGTGTAAATTTTTTAGAGATCCAATATTTAGCCCTTATAATTTATAGGGTTGGTGTCTATAAATGAGTAAGCTTAATTACCATAGAGACTAAATGCATGCAAATGTAAATTTAAAGGCATACGTTAGTAAACATATATAATATTAATGCATTGATTTTGTATTGTTTATGAAATGAGAAGGGACATTCGGTTAGGGTAACTTTTTGTTCGGGGGAAAGATGATCATTTTTTTTATTTCGGAAATTTAAAAAAAAAAATATTATTACCTTATTCTCCATTAGTCCATATATACGTTATGGAGGACTAACAGGTAAGTGGGTCAATATGCTTAATTGCCGAAAATCAGCTTTCTTTTAGTGGTTGCATGGTATTAATTAACTCTTTATGTATATAAAATCCTGTGAGAGAGAGGGGACAAGGTTTTTTGGGGGAGAAATGGGGGATGCAGTAGGTCATTGTTCTTAATTCTTTTTTTTTTTTGTCTCATGTGTTTATTTTTGATACTGCTAGGAGAGGCTAGCCGTCATTTTTTGGCTTCTTCTAGTTTGTTTGCTTTTCACTTTAAAAGGGTAAATATTACAGTATTGGATTGGTTTGGGAAGA
Source organism: Papaver armeniacum (assembly GCA_023531295.1). NCBI lineage: Eukaryota > Viridiplantae > Streptophyta > Magnoliopsida > Ranunculales > Papaveraceae > Papaver > Papaver armeniacum. The sequence continues at coordinate 14,778 of JAJJWW010000039.1, forward strand.
ATTAGCATAGGTAGTTATCCTTCTTTAAACGCCTAGGGGTGGTTGGCTCCGGTGAGGTAAGAGAAACTATATTTTTATTTAAGTTGTCATTGTTCTTTTTGTATACTAAGTCACAGATGCTTTTAAGTCGAAATATAGAAACGTCGATTGATTGCCTATTTGTATAATTCTCGTAGTAAATCACGATTATGGGTGTTTGGCAAGTGCAATTAATTGTATAGATATATAATGGTTATTGGTATGATAAAATGTATAAGAGGTGCCCGTCACGAGGATATAGGGATAGGTGGTGCACGACCCAAGTATACTCGTGCAAAGGTTGATGGTGGTACCCATTCCGAGAATAAACGGATAGGTGGGGCACGATCCAAGGATACTTGTGCAAAGGTTGATGGCAGCGCCCATACCGAGGATACACGGATAGGCGGGGCACGGACCGAGGATACCCGTGCATTTAAGAGGATTGGAGGGATTTCTGGGAAAGGAATGAAGGCAGTTGCAAGGATACTGGGGATGAACTACGTCATGCTTGATCCCTTACTGGGTACGTAGGCAGCCGCTTTGCGGTTCAACATTTGCACCAAAAAAAAGTATTTAGTTGATTTTATGTTGTTCAAATGAGCATCAAAATGATAGTTAATTATTGTTGTACTATGGATATTTTTTTTTTTAAAGTTAAATAAGTGGAAAAATGTTAGTTTTTGCTTGCTCCGATTTGTAATGCCAGGAGTTCGGATTTCAAAATAGGTTTGACCCAGATCCGGAACTCGGGGTGTTACAAGTTGGTATCAGATCTTTATGCTTTAGATCTTACATGGGACCGTTAAAAATATTATGTCATACAAATTGTTGAGCATGTTTTTATTTTTATTTTTTTATGGAGTATAATGTTTAAATTCGTGGGACGGAATTTCAATTTAAGGAGATAAGAATGTGATACCCATTGTTTTGATCCGGATTTTCGATCTCGAAATGTGGCCCATAAAGTGTAAATTTTTTAGAGATCCAATATTTAGCCCTTATAATTTATAGGGTTGGTGTCTATAAATGAGTAAGCTTAATTACCATAGAGACTAAATGCATGCAAATGTAAATTTAAAGGCATACGTTAGTAAACATATATAATATTAATGCATTGATTTTGTATTGTTTATGAAATGAGAAGGGACATTCGGTTATGGTAACTTTTTGTTCGGGGGAAAGATGATCATTTTTTTTATTTCGGAAATTTATTAAAAAAAAATTAGTATTACCTTATTCTCCATTAGTCCATATATACGTTATGGAGGACTCACATGTAAGTGGGTCAATATGCTTAATTGCCGAAAATCAGCTTTCTTTTAGTGGTTGCATGGTATTAATTAACTCTTTCTGTATATAAAATCCTGTGAGAGAGAGGGGACGGGGTTTTTTGGGGGAAAAATGGGGGATGCAGTAGGTCATTGTTCTTCATTTTTTTTTTTTTTTTTTTTTTGTCTCATGTGTTTATTTTTGATACTGCTAGGAGAGGCTAGCCGTCATTTTTTGGCTTCTTCTAGTTTGTTTGCTTTTCACTTTCAAAGGGTAAATATTACAGTAGTGGATTGGTTTGGGAAGAATTAGCATAGGTAGTTATCCTTCTTTAAACGCCTAGGGGTGGTTGGCTCCGGTGAGGTAAGAGAAACTATATATTTTTATTTAAGTTGTCATTGTTCTTTTTGTATACTAAGACACAGATGTTTTTAAGTCGAAATATAGAAACGTCGATTGATTGCCTATTTGTATAATTCTTGTAGTAAATCACGATTATGGGTGTTTGGCAAGTGCAATTAATTGTATAGATATATAATGGTTATTGGTATGATAAAATGTATAAGCGGTGCCCGTACCGAGGATATAGGGATATGTGGTGCACGACCCAAGGATACTCGTGCAAAGGTTGATGGAGGTACCCATGCCGAGAATACACGGATAGGTGGGGCACGACCCAAGAATATTTGTGCAAAGGTTGATGGCAGGCTTGGCAGCGCCCGTGCCAAGGATACACGGATAGGCGGGGCACGGGCCGAGGATACCCGTGCATTTAAGAGGATTGGAGGGATTTCTTGGAAAGGAATGAAGGCGATTGCAAGGATTCAGGGATGAACTACGTCATGCTTGATCCCTTACTGGGTACGTAGGCAGCCGCTTTGCGGTTCAGCATTTGCACCAAAAAGAAAGTATTTAGTTGATTTTATGTTGTTCAAGTGAGCATCAAAATGATAGTTAATTATTGTTGTATTATGGATAATTTTTTTTAAAAGTTAAATAAGTAGAAAAATGTTAGTTTTTGCTTGCTCCGATTCGTAATGCCGGGAGTTACGGATTTCAAAATAGGTTTGACCACGATAGGAACTCGGGGTGTTACAAGTTGGTATCAGAGCTTTAGGCTTTAGATCTTACATGGGACCGTTAAAAATATCATGTCATACAAATTGTTGAGCATGTTTTTTTTTTTTTTTTTTTTTATGGAGTATAATGTTTAAATTCCGTGGACGGAATTTCGTTTTAAGGAGGTAAGAATGTGATACCTTTGTTTTGATCCGGATTTTCGATCTCGAAATGTGGCCCATAAAGTGTAAATTTTTTAGAGATCCAATATTTAGCCCATATAATTTATAGGGTTGGTTTCTATAAATGAGTAAGCTTAATTACCATAGAGACTAAATGCATGCAAATGTAAATTTAAAGGCATACGTTAGTAAACATATATAATATTAATGCATTGATTTTGTATTGTTTATGAAATGAGAAGGGACATTCGGTTAGGGTAACTTTTTGTTCGGTGGAAAGATGATCATTTTTTTTTATTTCGGAAATTTATTAAAAAAAAATTATTATTACCTTATTCTCCATTAGTCCATATATACGTTATGGAGGACTAACAAGGTAAGTGGGTCAATATGCTTAATTGCCGAAAATCAACTTTCTTTTAGTGGTTGCATGGTATTAATTAACTCTTTACGTATATAAAATCCCGTGAGAGAGAGAGGGGATGGGGTTTTTTGGGGAGAAATGGGGGATGCGGAGGTCATTGTTATTCATTCTTTTTTTTTTGTCTCATGTGTTTATTTTTGATACATAGGAGAGGCTAGCCGTCAATTTTTTGGCTTCTTCTAGTTTGTTTGCTTTTCACTTTCAAAGGGTAAATATTACGGTATTGGATTGGTTTGGGAAGAATTAGCATAGGTAGTTAGCCTTCTTTAAACGCCCGGGGTGGTTGGCTCGGTGAGGTAAGAGAAACTATATTTTTATTTAAGTTGTCATTGTTCTTTTTGTATATTAAGTCACAGATGCTTTTAAGTCGAAATATAGAAACGTCGATTGATAGCCTATTTGTATATTTCTCGTAGTAAATCACGATTATGAGTGTTTGGCAAGTGCAATTAATTGCATAGATATATAATGGTTATTGGTATGATAAAATGTATAAGCGGTGCCGTCACTCAGGGATATACGGATAGGTGGGGCACGACCCAAAGGATACTCGTGCAAACGTTGATGGAGGTACCCATGCGAGAATACATGGATAGGTGGGGCACGACCCAAGGATACTCGTGCAAAGGTTGATGGCGGCGCGCCGTGCGAGGATACACGGATAGGCGGGGCACGGACCGAGGATACCGTGTATTTAAGAGGATTGGAGGGATTTCTTGGAAAGGAATGAAGGCAGTTGCAAGGATTCTTGGGATGAACTACGTCATGCTTGATCCCTTACTGGGTACGTAGGCAGCCGCTTTGCGGTTCAGCATTTGCACCAAAAAGAAAGTATTTAGTTGATTTTATGTTGTTCAAGTGAGCATCAAAATGATAGTTAATTATTGTTGTACTATGGATAATCTTTTTTTTTTTTTAAATTTAAATAAATGGAAAAATGTTAGTTTTTGCTCATTCCGATTCGTAATGCTTGGAGTTCGGATTTCAAAATGGGTTTGACACGATCGGAACTCGGGGTGTTACAACCCTCACGATAGATTATTGTGAACTCATGGTTTTAGATGATTTTGATTATGTATTGGCTTATAAAGCCTTCGATGCTTTGATATGGATGTGCTCAACAACTTAACGCATTATTTATGCTTTAATCGATTCGATATCTTATCGTTATTTGTGTTTGGGAATTGTTTGAACTCTTGTTATCGTTTATTTATCTCTCTTTGGCCGTGACTCACCCTTTTGTTTTGTTTTGTTTTCCACGAGAGGTTGAGGTTGGGTTGAGGTAGTAAGCTTGCTAGCTTATTGCATTGAGATTTGGGGTCCAAGTGAGTACATCACTTTGTGTTCATGTATATTCATATGTATCTGGGTTGAGTTAATGTGACGGCCCGGAAAATTTTTCGCTTCCAGTCGGCCGTGGAGTTCGGTCAACTGACGAGTTCCAAATTCTCTGAGCTGCCATTTGAGATGCACAAATTAAAAACCAGTTTGTAAACAAGAGTAAAAGTCATGCCATTATTAAACATAACAAAAGAAGTTTCATTTACATAAACCAGTTAACCAAAAAATGTGGAATACAAGATATGAGACATGAAACCATTTAAACATGATCCACACTTACTAAATATAATACACTTTTTACAAAAAACAACTTCAATAAAAACGATAGTATCAGTTTTCACAAATTAAAACAATAGGAAATACAATATCCTTTTTCATAAGCCAACCCAGATACATATGAATGTACATGAATAAAAGCACGAACTCCTCGCAAAGTGAAAGGGGAGACTTTGTGACATCCATACACACGTCTTTGCCAATCAAATTATTTATTCATTTTTTTTTATTCATGGAAATAAATATTTCTTAAATTAAGAGAACGTTTATAATTAAAAAAATTAATAGATCATTTATTATGAGCAATTAGTGAAACACGAATTAATAAAATACTTCATAATGATAAAAATTAATACATCATTTACTTGAGCAATTAATGAAACACTAACTAATAAATCACTTATAATATTTTAAGTTGACCAAACCCGACCGTTGATTTATCCCCTCTCCGACAAATCTCGATGCGTTCTTTGCTTGACCTAACTTAGCCAAGTTTTGTTTTGTATTCTAGATATGACATCATGAAATTCTCACGGACGATGACTAAATTAGCCAATAACAAATTTAATCTCATTAATTATCCGCCAAATTTTATTCATGTATGGCAAAATTTGAAGTCTCCATGAAGAATGGATACTCTGAATAAAAAGCTAGAATGACTAGATACAAAACCACATCAATAGTGGTAGTTCAAAAACAAGAAAAGTAAAAAACCAAAAAGAGGAAAGTCGTTAACAAGGGGTTAATTTGATCGAAATTGGCGAGCTGAGTCAAAAAAAAGATAACAACACGAGATACGTGGTTGCTTAGAATCCAATTGTTAATCGGTTTTTTGATAACCAAACTCGAGATGATATTCTTGATTCGGTTGTGTTAGATCTCTTGTCGAGTGAATCTAATCATTGCTAAATCCTTTTGTTCGTTTTTATTCCGTTATATTTTATCCTTGAATATTTTCCTTTACATTTTCATGGAAATCTAATCTTGTTCTGATATGCAGTGTCTCGGCAATCTCTAAGAAGCTTAACCAGTCGTGGTTTTGTAGCAGTTTTTCACCATTCTTTTCTACCTGTAGACAGTCGTGTCTCCTCCAATTAGCTCTGTGCAAAAATGAGTATGATGGAGAGAATCATTGTGGTTGCAGCAGTCATGCTTTTGGCAATTTTCCTAAGTTGTGTGACAGTCTTTACCATTCAAACAACCAACTTTTCAAACGCATGTCCTCAATCTAGTAAGCCTTTCATCATCACCATTGATGTCAATATCAGAAATTTCATGGCGAGAAACTGCATAAAGGATAATTTTGGAAACTGCGGAGTCCAAGGGGCGCAATCAATGCAAAATAAAAAAATTGAGTTTTACCTTGCAGAATCAAAGCCTTTCTTCTGGCCGAATTTTCGTCCATCTCATAAAAGAATTGGTCAAAGTGGACTAGGAATTTTCTATCTAAATATGCTAAGTGCAAGCTTGTGCAGAAGTTGTGTTTTAGGAAAGAATTTATATGGTCGTTATACGTTTTTATTTCTCCGAAACCCTAAAACCCACATCGCACCATATTACAAAGCAACACCAAGAAGTTTTCTATAGGCAAACCATTACTACTATCGCTTCAAGTTCCCAATCTCAACTCGTAACTATTACTAAGAAAATGCAAGGAGCCTCAATCAGTAGGAAGCTCCCTATGCCCGTTCGGAGAACTATCAACACTGTTGAGGAGGTCCGTGTAGCAGCAAAAAAATGGTCCAATAGTCTTATTGGAAAGATAATTGAAAAAGATGCTTTGGATCTCAAAAAAATTAAGAAAGATATCAGTATACAAAATGGAGAATGTACAAAAAGTGGGAGATAAAATCAATGGGTACAAACTTGTTTGTTTTCAAGTTTGAAAAGGAAGGTGCTGCGGAAGAGATCATGAAGCAAGCTCCATGGACAGTAATGGAGTATCTGATGATTCTTCAAGAATATGATTCTACGAAAGAAGTGTCAAAATATGACTTCACACACCAAGTATTTTTTGTGCAGTTCAGAAACCTGCAGTTGGAGCACTTGGATGATGATATGGTCGATAAGATGTGCGGCGAGATTGGTAAGAAGATGGAGGAGGATCGAGAAAATGCAAAGCCTAAAGTAGGAAAATCGGAAGGCTAACGTGGAAGTTGATATTACAAAGCCTCGAGAAGAGGCACATGGGTGCTCACGGCAGCTCTTCGGGAAAAATGGGTGATTTATCACTATGAAAAACATCCTAGAAAACTCTCATCCCAAAATGTTTCGTTCTTGACATGATCTTTGAGCGTTGCGAGGAGTTTGAAGATCAACATCGTGTTCTAAGAATGACAAAGGAAGAATGGAACAAACACTATGAAGAGAATAAACATCTCCTAGATGGCATTGAGGAAATACCGGATGATCAAGTGAATAATATGGATACGAGTGATAGTGTTGGGCTTGGTGTTGGGCCCATTATGTCGAAAACGTTGAAGAAGACCCAAGAAGGCTTAAGAGATCCATGGAAGGATGACGCAGATTACTTACCTCGGCTATATCGAAGGAAACTTCTCGTTCTTCCTCCCAAAATCCTAATTCGTTTGAAAATCCTCTTTATCAAACTCAACTTCCAAACCAAGTTATCCCTCAAATTAATATGGGTGGTAATGATTGTCACACCAAGGAAAACCGTGGTTCTCAGTTAGATCGTGAGTTGAGCATGGATATAATTGCAAGGAAGAAAAAGGATGGTGGAACGTCTGTTTGCTACCTAGCTTAGGAGTTGCTCAGGACTCTTTCGCAAGTCGAGTTAGTATTCTTGTTATTTTCAAGTATCCCAAACTTTTAAAAGGTTTCAATTTTAACAAGTACGTCTTAATTTCTAATTTAGAATTTGATTGTGTTTTTAGGGTTGTCAAATTAGTTTTTGATTGTGATTTTAAGGGTTTTAGCTTGAATCTTGTTTGTATTTCTAGGGTTTTTAATTTATTCTCTATTTGTGAATTTAAGGGTCCTAGTTTTTTTGTTTGTGCTTTTAAGGTTTCTGATATTAAATTTTTTCATAGAATTAGGTTATTTGTCTTAATTCTTAGGATTAAGTTGTTCTAAACCTGTCTTGTTTTACAAACTAGTCTTTGAGAGCCTACACATCTCATATTGTCTAAATCTTTGCTCTTCTGTGGAGAATTGCATTATGAAGGTTTTAGCTTGGAATGTGCAAGGGTATGGGAATAAACATACTAGATATCACCTTAGGGATTTAATCAGGTCAAATGATCCAGATATTGTGTTCTTATCTGAAACAAAAAATCTAGATAGAAAAATAATTAGATATACTAGATGTTTGAACTTCTCTAAGTATTACTTTGTTAACCCAATAGGTTTATCAGGTGGTTTGTTTTTAATGTGGAAAGAGGGGTTTGAGTTTGATGTGGTTGATATGAATCCTAGATGTATAGCTTGTCTAGTCAGTTTTGATGCTAGGAGTGATAAAACTTTGCTTATTTGCATGTATGGTGCCTTAGATGATGTAGGAATTTCCAATCAATGGAATTTTGTACATAGTATCTCGGTCAGCTAGGATATAACTATCCTCTTGTGATCATTGGTGACTTAAATTTTGTGACTAGACAATGTGAAAAACAAGGTGGTAACCCTGTTACTCAATCCCAGCTGGATAGTGTTAGAGACCAACTAAACATGCTTAGTCTCAATGATGTTAACTATATTGGGTGTCCATTTACTTGGTCAAATAGGAGGTCCGAAATGATCTTATTTTAGAAAGATTGGATAGAACTATTGCTAATAATGATTGGTTTAATTTTTCCTAATCTTTGTGGTTTATCACTTGGTTAGCTTAGGAAGTGATCATGTTCATATCCTTCTTGTTAGTTCCAAAGATGATAATCCTACTATGAAACCTTATAGGTTTAATATGTCTTTAGTTTAGAGATAATAATTGTAAACCTCTAATTACTGAAAATTGGAATCACCTTGAAAACGGTTCACATGATTTTCGACTCACTAAGTCTTTGAAAAGTGTGAAATATGTTTTAAGTCAGTGGAATAGGAGTTCCTTTGGTAACATTCAGACTAAGCTCAATCAAATAAAAGATCATCTTGATATTGTTTTGAAAAATGGTGATAGGGCCAGTAATATGGGTGTTATCACTGATTTAGAAAATCAGCTCAAGCACTGGTATGAAGTCCAGCAGGATTTTTATATGCAAATAGATAAGGAGGATACTCCTCTGCAAGACAAAAATACTAGATATTTTCAGGATAAGGTTAAATTTAGGAAGCGAAGAACTCAAATTGAGTCTATCCATTCTAGTATAGGAATTTGGTTAAGCGATAGAACTAGTATTGCTAGTGAACTTAGAGATCATTTCTCTAAGGTCGGTAAGACTTCTAATCCGCTGTGTCGATAATTTTTGATGAATTTAACCCCTTGTATATCTGATGAGGATAATCAAATGCTTCTACAGGCCCCTACTTCTGAGGAAGTAAGAAATGTTATTTTTTCAATGCAGCCATGGACCTTACCGGGTCCAAATGGCTATCCACCTGGTTTCTACCAGCAAATGTGGAGTGTTGTGGGTGACAGTGTTGTTAACGTGGTCAAGGCTTTTTTCCACTCTAAGCATTTACTAAAACAAATGAATCATAGTTTCATTAGTCTCATACCTAAGTCTGAAAACCCTAAGAGTGCTTCTGATTACAGACCTATTAGTCTTAGCAATGTCTCCTATAAAATTATTTCTAAGTTGATAGCCACTAGATTGAAAAAAGTGATGGATAAAATCATAAGCCCTTATCAAGCAGCTTTTCTGTTTTCTAGGTTAATAACTGATAACATAGTTATAGCCCATGAAATAGCTGATACAATGAAAAAGTGCAGAGCTGAGAAGGGGCTTATGGCAGTCAAGCTTGACATGTCTAAGGCATTTGATAGGATTGAGTGGGGTTTTTTGATTGCTACTCTCAGAAGGTTAGGGTTCCATAATGATTGGTGTGATATGATTTATGAATGTGTGTCGACTGTTTCAGCTTCTATTCTTCTTAATGGCAGTCCTGGGGATGTTTATTATCCTACAAGGGGTCTTAGGCAGGGAGACCCCTTGTCGCCTTACTTATTTATAATTTGTATGGAATCATTTTCTCGTCTCGCCTTGTGCATCTTTGAAATTAGTGGGAAAATTCGGGGGAATTAGAGTTACGAAACACTTGTCCATCCGTTAGTCATCTTTTCTTCGCGGATGAGTATCTAGTTTTTACTAGAGCTACTTTGTTAATGGTGCCAAACATCTTCTTTGAAATTATTCACATGTTTAGTAAGTTTTGGTCAGTCCATAAATTTTGATAAGTCGGGGTTAGCTTTAGGTCAAAAACCAACCCGAATGTTAAAAATCGATTGCTAGTATTTTGAATATTAGAAGAATGGCCCTTCAAGATAAATATTTAGGAGTGCCACTTTTAATTCGAGAAAAATAAAGTCGAAACATTTGGCCATTTGTCCGAAAAGTTTGGTAATAGATTAGCTTTATGGAATGGTAAGCACTTGAATCGGCTGGTAGACATGTGTTAGCTCAAGTTGTTCTAGGTTCTTTAGCCTCTCACCATTTATCTGTTTTCCCAATGCCAAAAATTCTAGCCGATAAATTTGATAGGTTTGAGAGGAATTTTGTTCTTAATAAAAAGCAGAATGGTAGAAGTTTTAATCCTATCAAATGGGCAAACAGTGGCGCAATCTAAGGCCTTAGGTGGCCTAAATCTTAAGAAATACGAGGTTATGAATAGAGCCCTTCTTACTAAATTGGCATGGAGATTGGTGTTTGAGGAAGATACTTTATGGGGTAAGGTAATGAAAGGTAAGTATTTTCCGTTTCATAATCCACTTCATTATGTTAATGACAAAAAGCGGTTCTTGGGTTTGGAAAGGTGTTTGTAAAGGACTCAGTATTATCAAGGAGAACTATTGTTGGGAGGTTGGAGATGGAAGGAGTATTTCCATTTGGAAAGATGTTTGGAAACTAGGGTGGAAAAAGCCTCCTTCCTCCCAATTTGTCTCATCGTCCCTACAAACCGTTGACCAACTCATTGATCATGAAAACAATAAATGGAAACTTGACATTTTAACTCCCCTGTTTGATGATGCTCTTTTGTTAAAGATATTCTAAATATTAGAATTCCTTATGCAGTCTGGATCGGTTGCGATGGGTTAAGGCTGAAAATGGACTTTTTTCGATCAAAACTAGCTTATAGAGTCCTTGATTTACCTAACGAAATGTTGTTATTAATCCACAGATAGAACATTTCCATGGGTTAAGTTCGAAATCTAGTTTACCGCCTAAGATTATGCATTTTATATGGAAATGTGTGCACGGTTGTCTTTCGGTTAGGGAATCATTAGCCAAATATGTAGTTGAGATTAACCCTAAATGCCCCTTTTGTGATAGAGACAATGATAATGTGCAGCACTTATTGATTGACCGTGATGTTTCAAAAGCCATTTGGCTTGCGGAAATCCTAATATTGCGAGGGTATGCGGTGGTGTAAACCTCATTGATTGGGTTACTAGTTGGTATACAACTAATGATAGCCTAGCAACATCTAATAAAGAAATGGTAGAGATTGCTTCCTTTACACTTTGGAATATTTGGAAAGCTGGTTGTGCGGTGGTTTTCGATAATGCTCATGTGAATATATCTTTGTAGTGAGCTTTGATCAAACAGAGTAGACGAGGATTGGGTTACTAGTAATAGTAATCATTTGTCTAGTCTCCGGCCATGGGGCTACGGTGAGCCTACGTGTTCCCTGGACTAGACCCAGGAGAGTTTTATAAAAGTGAATTTTGATCGTCATTTTCAAAAAGCTCTAAACTTATGGTTCTTGGTCTAATAGTTGTTGATGATGCGGGAATTGGAGAGCGGCGGGGTGCATTCGAGCAGTAGCTCGGGATGCGAAAAGGCGGAGGCGCAAGCCTGCGTTGGAAGGAATCAAGTGGGCGATTTACCAAATCGGTCATCAATCTTAAATGCTGGAAGGGGACCGTGTTAATGTGGTGAATGCCATTAATGGCAAACCAGGTTGATGAAATGGACGACGAATAGTATAATTCGGATTTGTTTAGATCTTTTAAAAAACTTCAATAAGTGGGAATGTTGTTATATCCCTAGAGAAACTAATGAGGTAGCCGATCTATTAGCTAAAGATGCAAGGCTAAGTAATAGTCTTTGTTTTTGGTCAGAGAGTTTGCCCCAGTGGTTATTATCTTTGATCTCTGAAAAACTTGATGTAGTTTATTGAATTATCAATGAAACTTTTCTTTCTTATTAAAAAAAAAAAGTCGTTAACCTGCCAATAATAAGTCGGCGAATTGTGCAAAATAGTGTCTAAAGAAATGTTATCGGAAGTGTTTGTTCCATAAGGCTAAGTTCTATGGGCTAGATTGAGCTGCTAGATTAGCAGAAAAGAGTTACAGTTCAAAAAAAAAGTGTGGTATATTTGTTAACACTAGTTCTCTCTCCTAGCATGTGCTCGCAGTTGAACTAGCAGCGATATTGAAATTCATCGCTAAAAAAACTACATTTTATTTGAATGGTTGTTATTGAGCGATTTATTTTTGATCTCGAATTTGAGATTTAAAAGCAACTGAACAAACGGCGTTGGGGTGACGTGGATTGCTAATCTAGTCTGCTAAATTAGCACTCCCATAGGACTTAGGAGGTAGTCCTAGGCCGACGTGGGATTTGTTAATCTAAGCTGCTAGATTAGCAACCATAGGACTAAGCCTAAGACCGATTATAAAGTAGGCACTTCACATCATCAATAAGAAGATCGAGTTCTTGTATCTACCATGAAAGAGCCTTATGTTACGTTCCTAGCCTCACAAGTCAACCATACCGCAAATGGGATTCAACTCCAAATCTTCTTTTCTAGAACCACCTTTTTTACAGTTTCATTCCAATATATTTTAACCTTCACATTCTCATGAAAAACCCACTCAATTTTGAAGCTCCATAAGAAAAAGTTCCAAAAAATCTGGTGGTCTTACAATGCAAGATACATGAGAGTTTGATTCTCATGATTTCTTGCACAAAATGTTACAGTTTATCATAGTGGTATTCCTCAAAGAAAGTAGGGGCAGCATTGCAGCAAAGTGTCCATGTAAAATAAATAAATAAAAACCTTTTGAGGTATCCTAGGGTTCCAAATGCATTGTGTGGGAACTGGGAAGCTAAGAAACACATCATCAACGAGTTAAGTAAACAGGAACCAATAAAGAAATAATTACCGGAACCCAATTAGGATAGTCATCTCCATAATTAAAATAAAGGCTTCTCTTAAATGTAGCCCATGCTTTTATTAACTATAGCCCAAAAAATTTAAGTTAAAACGAAAAACCAAAAGTACCGAACGAGTCTTAGTTTTATAACTAATAATCTTATTTCTTCCCAAAAATTAAAATATGAACCCTTATTTTTTTTTATTGATTTAAACTAAATAATGTTTCAATTTCTTTCTAATCATTCATTCATTATTCTTACAAATCACCCTATTATAAACCTTAATTTCTTACTTTTCTCCAAAAAAAAATTAAACCCAACTTTTCACCTATTCTATAAAAAGATGTTATTCTCTTTTTCCAAATCATGATTATAAATTGAGGCTATATATCGTAACTATTCCTTTAAAACTTCTTCTCAACAATATCAATCGAATGAAATCAACTAGGATTTTGATTCTTTTCCAAAAATCAATTTTCTAAAACTCCATAAGCATTATTATACCACTAAAAAATTATAAGATGATTTTTTTTCTTTTCTGAATCATGATTACATAAAGGTGGGTATTCTATGATCATCAATTATATATGCCACATATATTACATAAATCTAATTGCGAATATTACATGATTAACTTTATTTTATTTTTTTGATTTAAAGATTTGATAATTTATTTTGGACTATATATAAAAATTATGTATAATTTTATGGGTTATGTTAATAATCATAAGAACCCGTTTGGTTGAATTAATGACTTATTTTGTGTGGGCTATAGTTAATAAAAGCATGAGCTATATTTAAGAGAAGCCAAAATAAAAAGCAGAAAGAAGCTGACCTGCCATTTCCACCTCATTGAGAAATTCAAGCAACATTGCCATTAATTATCTGCCAATGCAAAGTCACCGGGTGTTGATATCAACGTCGTGAGTTCCAAACTCATCGAGTAAAAAGAAAAGAAAAATAACATACAAATCAATTATGAAAGAGACTCATACGTTGAAATAACATACAAATCAATTAGATTGAACTTTTTGTTCTTAATCCCCCAAGTTTTGAAATAACATACAAATCAATTATGAAAGAGACTCATACGTTGGCATCGTTTAAACAATTGTCCGTCATATACTCATATTCCTCCTAGTTGGTCGAGTTTTTCCTCTTCTCTTCTCCTCTTCTGTAATTAAGCTCAGGCACAATGCTCTCTAGCTCATTTGATTTGATCATTATTGTATCTTTTTCTCCTAAAGCTTTCAACGAAACAAAACTGTTCACATGAAGTATTGGTTCCCGAATGAAACGACACTTAAGACATTCAGTGTATGGTTCAATATCGTGTGGCCCATGTATCTTATCAAAATCCACCAGAGGGTAGTATGAAGTTTCATCTTCAAGGTCATGAATATAGAAAACTTTTTCATTGTGGAACAGAATTTTACCATCCGTAGTAAGGGCAAACGGTCTGGCTCTGTCCCTGCGATGGGCACCATATTTCCAACCTAACGTAAACTCCCACCATGAACCCTCGTCCTTCTCCTCCTTGTTGTTTAATAACCAGAAGTCATATAAAACGTCATGGTGTTGTAGGACAATACACAAGCAATCTCCCAAGACCCCCAACTCATAAAAACACCAATGTTCTTCGGGACCCCAATCATCGAGAAATTCTTCGAAACAAGGTGCTGCTGGGAGCAACTGCAATTTTTCGTCTGCCAGATCGAAAGATAAAATATTTCCATGGTTGTCCACCCAAATAAGAGCACCATCCAAAAAGACGGTACACCTTGAATTACTGATACTATTGCATGGTCTATAGATTGCCTTGTTAATAAATCCAATGTTTCTCCATCCATTGCCACTACCAAGGGTGTATACGTATGCCTGATAACCATCCTCATTACCCATGAATCCGATAACCTTGTACTCGTTTGTGGAAGGAATATAACCGAACCCAAAATGACTATGTTCATACTGTTCATTATCCAAGGGTGGAAGTATCGAACATTCTCTAGTCATGGGATTACAAATATACAATTGATATGTTTCAAAATAATCGTAATCAAAAACGTATAAGGCGATGCAAATCAGACCATCACACGAGCCAACAATCCGGTAACAAGTAGACAAAGATGATGAATAAAGATCGGAATCGAAGGAATGTGTTATGTCCATATCTGCCACTTTCATGAGGTTTTCATAATTACTGTTGAACCGAGCATAATAAAATTGTCTGAAACCAATATCCTCTGGTATCCCGAAAATAAAACTTGTCTCCCCAGAAGAATCATGACCATTAGAAAGCTTACGACGATGAAGATGTTGTATATGCATATGAGTGAAGGACGGATCGTAGGCCATGAGATTTCGCCATGTTTTGCAAACTAGCTTGCACTGCCGGAGTGACTCAGTGGGTAAACGAGAAAGTATGTTCACTACAATCTCTGGTGGGATATAAAACCCCATGATTATTGAACAACCAAAACCTTAACCGAGGAACGCTGATAAAAGAGGATGGCCAAGAGAGAATACAAAGATAATATATATATATACTAGCCGGGGCAATGGAAATATAGCTAAATTAGGAAATCGGTAACTAAATTAAGAAATGTAGTCCGATTAGGAAATCAACAATTAAATAAATTCGGTTAAGTGGTAAGATGAATCCTACTGCATTCAAATTTGATAATACTGGCCTTCTTTTGTCTTGATGGAGAACCCAGCAATACTTAGCTGGATAAGATGGAAGAGAATCTGTGGAGTCCAAAATGTTTGTCTTGGTCCATTGGTGCTATGTGGTCAGGAACCAAACAGCTTTTCAAAGGATTGGGATTTTTTTTCCAAAAGCTCACTCAGTCTTAGCCTCAACGTGTATATTACAGTTCAGTAATGTGTAAATTTCAAAGAGAGAATAATGGAATTTTTGCCAAACCCCATCCACAGAGAGAATGGGTGAACCCAAAAGAAATAAAGGATTACATAGAGATATAAGAGTTCTCAAGAGATTATATCTATACAATAAATGTGTACCACTAGCCTAGGAAAAACCACGAAAAGTGATAGCCCGACTAAAAATAAGGGAAACAGGAGAGATTCAAAAGGAAAACAAGAGAAATCATTCATGTAATGTTTATGAGCTACTACTTCTGTTTCTTCCACAATACTCCAATCTTCTTGAGCATGTTTGACTTCTTAGGGGATTCATCGTCCATTTCGTCTGAATATGGCGAACACAGTGTCCCCGATACAGGGTGGTAGTTAAAATCGAACTTTCCATTACTTTCAGTTGAAAGAACAGCTGTTGCTGCTTCAGCTGCTTTCCTCCACTGGTCTGCCTGAACCTTTAGCCTTCTTAGTTCTACCTCCATTTCTGAGTTTGCTGTCTGAGCAGCTTCAAGTTGTTCAGTAACCCACAGTGCTCTTTTCCCACTCTTATCCACCTCATCTTTTAAGTAGCCCAGCTCACCAATCTCTTTACCTTGTTTCTCAATTTCAGATTTAAATGTCTCATTCTCCTCTACCAGATTCTGCAATTCAGTCTCTTTGTCCATCATGTTTGCTCTCAAATCTGCAATCTCTGCCTTCAATTTTTTCATTTCAATATCCAGTTCAGATTCTCTCTGGTTGGTCTGCTCATGCTCTACCTTCAAATCTGAAATGCTCTGCAGTTTAGACTCTTTGTCCACAAGGTTTGACTTCAAGTCTTTGATATCTGCTTTGGTTTGTTCAAGTGCCGACTCCAATCCAGATTCCCTAAGGAAATACTCAGATTGCCTTTGTTCCACAAGTTTGTGGGCACTTTGAAGCTGCATAGATTTCTGCATCGCTTCTTCTTCATACTTAACTTTAGCAGTCTGCAATTCAGACTCTTTGTCCACAAGGTTTAACTTCAAGTCTTCGATATCTTCTTTAGTTTGTTTAAGTGCCGATTCCAATTCAGATTCCCTAAGAAAATACTCAGATTGCGTTTGTTCCAAGAGTTTGTGGGCACTTTGAAGCTGCGTAGATTTCTGAACCGCTTCTTCTTCGTACTTAACTTTAGCAGCGTCTAATGCGTTTCTCAACTGCTCCACCTCCAACCTCATGAAATTAAGCTCCACTTTAAGCTGATTAGATTCCAAAACCTCACTATTATCTCTACTTCTCTGTGAAACCAATGCATCACTGGAAGGATCTCCCTGGTGTTTGCAAAGTGTTTCAAGTGCATTTACTTGAAATCTGGACTGCTCCAACTCTGAAGCCAGGGAATCATATGCTTCCTTTGCTCTGAGGTTGTCAGATCTAAGTGTCTCCATGGTTGTCTTTGCTGTTTCCAACTGCATTAGGGTCTCACCAACCAGCATTTTTGCTTGAGCTTCAGATTCTTTGCAGCGTTGGAGCTCTTCTTTCAAAGTCTCCACAGCAGAACGAGTGTCAGCTAGATCTAGTTTCAAGTTCTCAAACTCAACGTTCTGTGGAGCCTCAGATTCAACCACCGATCCCTGTTGCATCTTGAGCCTGTGGACCTCATGCATAGCAGAGGCCAAAGCAGCTGAATCAAGTGAATGCTGCTTCAGCAGAGCATCTAGCTCAGACTGCCAAGCTCGATCTCGCTCTTGAGATAACTGACGGAGCTCTTGAAGCCGGTCATCCTCTGTATTAGTTAGCTCAAGAAGTTGACGTTGGGATTCATCAAGCTTTGAAGTCAAAGATTTGAGTCGCTTATGTGCTTCCTCAGCCTCCTGCTGTGCATATTTTCTTTGTAACTCGCACATACCCAATTGATCCTTCGCTTTCTTTAAATCATCTTGGAGTTGGGCCAACTGAGGTTCCATATCAGTCACTTTGCTTGGGCGTTTCTTCTGGAGTTCATAAGAAAATGGTAAGTAGAGAATTTAGTAAGCCTTAATACAAAATATATATAAACAAACACTAAAAAAGGGAAGAAACATACACATTTTCAAATACTGACTATCTAGAGGAATTACTCATCAACTGAGTGTGTTAAAAAAATCTATCTACATGGGTAGCAGGCAATGGGTATGTCATCTCGAAGGATGGCAACTATTTGAACAAAGTTTTGATTGCTTGGACGATTTAAACTTCGGAGAATCACAAGGATTGAGAAAAGAAACTGCTTTAGCGACCACCTATCTAGTAATCTCAATTCTCACCACAAAAAATGAATAAACATAAACAATAAAAAAAAATTGTGGAAGTAAATCCACTGATTTAGCATATCAAATGGCGCATACTCTGATTTCTTTGTGAAGGGATTAAACTAGATACTAGCAGGTAAATAACTTGCAAGTTTTTCAGAATTGGCCAATGGGAAATTTGAATGCTGCTTATGAAAGTACAGCATTCTTTCCTACACAGATTTTGGTTATGTGTAAAATTCCAGATCTAGAGTGGCGACATAAATTGTGAGATACAGAAATTTGGGCACATGAATTTCACCAAAAGATGGATAAGGTTGCAGTGACATTAGTACCTCAGTTGCCGGGCTTCTGGGTGACCTTCGCTCTGCGACTTTAAGATTTCTTTCTTTCGGCGCCCTACTTACAGAGTTTGGAGAGGGTGAGTCACCCTCGGCACCTGGCATCTTAAGTTGGCGAGCAGTACGAGTTGTGGTGGGAGATGTCCTTTGAGGTACCTCCAGAGACCCAGTTCTGCCAGGAAGTACAAAAAAAACAAGATCAGACATGATGTTAAATCCAAGGCAATAGCAAGCAGCCGGGTATCATGGAACATGGAACTTCAAAACAAATTCCAGCAGAACTTCAATTTCTGGCAATATGGAGGCTGATATTTGTATCAACCCTCGCATTATGTAGAATTAAACTAACTGTAAAAATAGTATGCTAAAATGCAACATTAGATATAGCTACTCAAATGTACTATGACCCACACATCTCACTGGCTTGTTTCCAACTTACAAGGTCCCTTAAGGTGCAATCGAAGAAACATACATCCCAGAAACTCTCGACTTTTTACATGCCAAGAAGGACAAATCGCTATTGAGATTAAAAGCTAATTAGATATAGGAAACTTTCACTAGATATTAATGTTAAGCTATTAGCAAGAAACACTTTGAATTCATTACATACGATATAATACAAATTACCACAAAGGAACAAGTCTCCTCACAAATTCTTATAACCAAGAATAAGAAGCATGGGAATGGAAACAAAAACATCCTGCAAGATGTGAAAGATATTATAAAATAAGGAACCTATTGATGATACTGGATAAAATTAAACAACAGAAACAAACAACTCTCAAATCCAACACCAAGCAAACATACAAAAAGAAGAAACTATCAACCAAGAAGAAAAAAAATCAAGAAACATATGAAAACAATCACACCTTGCTTTTGTTGTCTGCATATTTCACTTCCCTTTGCAAGAAGTGTCTGAGAGAATGAAAGAAGAAGAAAAAGAAGGCGAAAAATTCAATCTTCCCTCAGAAATCTCCTGACCCACAAGACCTGCAGCAACAACAACAAATTTCAGAGAGAAGTATTAATGACATGATTATGAAGAAATAAAAAGGGGGGATGAAAAAAGCAAATCATTCACACACAGCTCACAAATACAAATCTCAAAACACAAACATTCCTTCAAAGAAACTCACTCTAACTACCACCACTACCACCAAACTGAGTAATTAACAAAATAAGCAAACATAAACAACTCAAAAATGATGATTATAAGCCGATTACCCCGAAAAGCATACAAAAGAATAAAACCCTTATTTGTTTCTCCTTTTTCACACTTTTGTTACTCCAAAAGTGCTTCCAATGAGACACAGACATAAAACTAAATCTTCATAATTGCAAACCACAAAAAAACAGCAAACCCTCCCAAGCTTCTCTATTCTTTAACTACCCAACTATCCCCTTTTCTCATTTCACCTAATTTCTTTCTAATTAAGAAAAAGGGTTTTTTCTTAATCCAGTAAAAACTAGGCTTCTGCATAACAAATACAAGCATTCATTCATAGTTACACAGTACATAAAGAAGATCTGTGTCTTCAAATCATCAAATCTATCATGATCATTAACAACAACAAGCTTAATTTCATCGATCTGATACTCAAATCAAAGAAAAAAAAATCTTAAACAACATTCTCCAACAACCAAACAACAAGAAAGAATGAAAGAAAGAAAGAAACAGAAACTGTGATCAAACTGAGGAAAAAAACCTCCAAATTTACTCACTTCATTTCAAGAACTGAAAAAAACCCTTCAAATTCACTCAAAAACATTCTCATTTCAATCCCCCAAACCCCCAAAAAAATGAACAAAAAAAACAACAAACAGACATTAAAAACCACGAACTTACTTAAAATTTGTTGTTATTATGGAACAAGAACATCAAGCTAATGATTTTGTTTTGACTGAATCATTAGTTTCTTGAACCCTAAAATGAGTTGGAGTGAGTGGCTACAAAGGGAAGGAATGAGAGATTTTTTTTTCTTCCTTTTTTCCTTTTTCTTCCGCAATTAACTCTGTGTTTATTTCGAAGTTCCCCAGGTTCTTTCTTTCTTTCTCTCTCCTTGTAACTTCAAGGACAGTAAACAAATAAAGAAAAGAATAATAATAATCTATTAATAAAAAAGAGCGGGATATTTTGGCGTTTATCAGCCGATAATATTAAGAAAATGCCAGAATAAGCCAAGTTTTTCAAATTTTGATTTGGTTTTTAAGGAAAGAGATTCTTGATTAGTTTAAGGGAGGTTACTTATTCCGACATAAACAAGACAGACTTGCAGCTAATACATTTTTTAAGTACAGTAAGGTACCACTAATTTTGGATGGATTAGAGATGATTTAGATAGTGGGTTAGTCAAAGATTAATGACCAGTAAGCACCGAGAGCATCTCTAACCGAAGGCGCAAAACATCCTACGTGGATTTTTTACGGTAAGAGATTTGTGCATCCGAAATCCGAATGTGTAGTTAACACTTTCTTCAAGACCTTCTTATTTTCTTGTTTAATAGTACCACTAATTTTGGAAAGATTATTCATGATTTTAGATAGTGGGTTAGTCAAAGCTTAATGACCAGTAAGCATTTATAGTCTGAATTGCAAGTAGATTTTTGACTTCTAAAAGTCGAAAAGTCAGAAATTAGTTTGATATTAATAGGGCGTTTGGATACAAATTTGCTTCTGATTTCTGCTTCTCTAAAAGTCAGAAGCAATAAAAATTTGCTTCACAAAAAACTGACTTTTCTGCTTCTAGAAATCGTTCTGAGAAATTATTATCAAACTGACTTCTGATTTTTCGACTTCCAGAAGTCAAAAACTGACTTCTGTTTCTGACTTCGACTTCTGGAGAAATAGAAATCAGAAGTTAATTTGTATCCAAACATACTGGATATGGACGTGGGTTGGAATATATTTTGACAGAAGAATCCAAAAAGAAAGGTAACAAAAGGAAAAGCAACATGAAAAGATATTCATAATTCCTCAACTTAAGGGGACAATGTCAATGGGATCTGCTTGTGAGGAGACTCAAAGAGAGAATCTGCTAATTCTCTTTAGCATTTGTTTCTTTTTCTTATTTAGTTTCGTCCTACAACAAATGTAAAAAGGCCTATGAGTGTGTACTATAAAGGCCTAAAAGTAAAACTAGTGTAACATGGATTTACAGCAGCTGCTTTAAAACCTTGACCTCATGATGCAGTCGGAAAAGTAATGGATTCCGGTTGTTTCAAAACCTTGATCTCTTGATGCAATCCACCAAAGAATGTTATCATGCTAAAAGTTGCTGGTGTAATCCAATATGCTCCATGACAAATGTTACGTACGTGCATGCATTTGATTAGAATACACAAAGTTATAACCACTCCCATGAAATACTTTAAACCAAGAGAAAGCAAGACAAAGAAGAACTGCTAAGAGTTTGTTAGATCAAATAATGGACGCGGCCCTGAAATTTCCACCCTCTTGAATATATCAATACGACTGGTGATCACTTATTCTAAGTTTTCCGCCTAAAATATTGTTGCCTCGTTGCGTGTAGTATTTTCAAAATGCACGATTCATTTTAATTTCACTCGTGACATGACTCACCTGCTTCCCGAAATTTTGATTTGTATGGAACTTATAGTTTTATTATGATGTTGTTTTCTTTTTCGATGTTGTTTTAGCCTGGCCTTGTTTGTTTGGAGAAATGATTTGTTTACTTCCTTTTTTTTTTTTTTTTTTTTTTTGAAATTGGAAAATTTTATTGCTTAAACTGAGTTCGTTACATGATACATATCCACCTGCAATTGGTTTTTAATGCAATCTGGAGGATCTAAAAGCCAGACACCACACAGTTTTTCTACACGAGCAGTTTTTGATAGTATATCTGCTGCTTTATTTTTCTCTTTCGGGACATGAGCACAATGCCAAGAATTGAAATTTTTAAACGACGACTTAATGTCTAAAACTAAATTGCTTATTCTCCAGTCTATGCTAGAAGAATCTTTGTTCACTGCATCCACTACTATTCTTGAGTCCAGTTCAAACTCCACCTTCTCCAAGTTTAATCTTTCGCCCAAAATACTGCTTCCCACAGGCCTCTACACTCAGATTGCTCCGGACTCATTGCATTAGCAAGATAGATGCACTTTGATCCTCGGTGTGTACCTGCAAAATCACGAATGGCTAGGTAGATTCCACCAGTCTTATTTGCAAGCAAAAAAGAGCCATCACAGTTAATTTTAAGGATAACCCTATTGGGGGGGGGGGGACATGAAGGTTAGATCGATCTAATATGCATATTCACACACAGTTTGAGGAGATTTATCCAACTCCAAAAATTCTTTCCTGCAGCGATGAATAATTGTATCAAGAGAAGTATTCTTCTGCTTAGAGACCTTATCACATCTCTCGTTCCATATGCACCAAGCCACAATGCAAATTTTGCAAACCTCCATTATCTGCATATGTCTACTTGCAATGTTTTCTAGAAGTTGACAAAACCAATCACGCAGATTCATATCTGCTGGCACTTGAACACCCAGAGTTGCAAACCAAACTCTTCTTGCTGTGTCGCATTCCAAAATACAGTGAGTGGTTGTTTCTTCACACACAGCACAAAAAGGGCAATTTTTATCTTCAGGCTGAATTAGATGAAATAGTTTGTCTCTTGTAGGTAGAGTATCTTTAACACACTTCCATAAGAATTGATTGATTCTTGGTAAGAGTGGGGGCTTCCATAAAGTCTTAAAAATTGCTTGCATTCTCGGGCCTATTGAGTTGTTAGAGTTCTTCTCTTCAAACATCCTTCTGTAAGCTGATTTTACAGAAAAGCATCCATTTTTCTCTAAAGTCCAGATGAGCTTATCTTCTTGTTGATGGTGAATGGAGATATTAAGGATGAGTCTTGCTTTAGAAGTATCAAATAGATAGAAAATAATTTGATGATCCCAGCCTCAAGTGTTGTGAGAGAACAATTGATGAACATGGGTGTAGTTCAGGTGATCAGTAACTCCATTGTTGTATGAAGGTGGACCATCAATTTCAGGAATCCATCGGTGATTCCATATTTGAATCTTATGACCATTCCCAAGGGACCAACAACTATATTTTTGGATGAAGGATAAATCGCTGCTGATGCTTCTCCATGACCAAGTGTCCTTATAAGACTTTTTATGATTGAAGACATCTCCATCTGGAAAATATTTAGACTGTAAGGATTGTTCACATGTTGAGGTAGTATCTGTGCAAAGTCTCCATGTTGATTTAGCAAGGAGAGCTCTGTTAAATAATTCCAAATCCCTGAATCCAAGTCCACCCTCCTCTTTTGGTTTATTTACTTCTCTCTATCTGATGAAATGTTTGCCCTTATTATTCTTCTTGTTTCTCCAGAATTTTTGGTTGACTAAATTCATATTAGTGATAGTTGAATCTGGTAATTAGAAGCTGCTCATATGATGCACAGGTATTGCATTTGTTTCATTCCTAATCATAACAGATCTGGTTGCCTCAGACATGTTTATGCATCTCCATCTTGTTAATCTTGATTCCATTTTGTCAGTGAAAACTTTAAATGGAATCCTCTTATTTCTTCCTAGAAAGAAAGGTAAGCCCAAATACTTCTCTTCTTTGATATCAAGTTGTCTCACCTGCATAATGCCACTGATTGTTTGACATATAAAAGGGTTTGTGTTCTTGGAGAAGTAAACTGCAGACTTGTGAAAATTTATTAGTTGGCCTGAGCATGCACTAAATTCTTCAATAACTTGTAGGAGCTTGTTAACTTGAACCAGATTTGCCTTGCAGAAGAGAAGACAATCATCTGCAAATAAGAGATGATTAATTTTTGGAGCTGATCTTGATATCTTCATGCCTGTTAACTGACTTGTGAGTTCACAATGATTCATGTACCTTGAGAAAGCTTCCATAGCTAAGATGAATAGGTAAGGAGAAAGAGGATATTCTTGCCTAATTCCTCTTGTTGGTTTGAAAGCTTAAGAAGGTGAGCCATTTATCATAATCTCCACTTGAGTTGTACTCATGCATTGATGTATTAGTTGACATAGTTTCTCACTGAAACCAAACTTATTTAGGTCCTCAATCAGAAAATCCCATTCTAACCTGTCAAAAGCCTTTGACATATCCATCTTTAATGCAAGATGACCATATCTTCCCTTGTTGTGCTTCATTGATTTCACTAGTTCTTGAACTAAGCAAATGTTTTCAGATATTAATCTTCCAGGTACATATGCTACTGCATTGGAGATATTATCTTGATCAGATGCCTCTTTAATCTTAGTGCTATGATTTTGGATATCAACTTGTAGACAGTGTTGCAAAGAGAAATAGGTCTCTAGTCCTCTGGTTTATGAGCAGTTGAAGATTTTGGTATTAAAGTTATTCTTGTGTTGTTAAGTTTCTTGAGAAGGAAACCAGATGAGAAAAAAGATTTCACCACATTGCATATATCAACTTTTACAACTTCCCACTGAGATTGGTAAAAACCTAGTGGAAACCCATCAGGACCAGGAGTTGTCCAAGGTTCCATTATCATCAAAGCACTATGGATTTCTTCATCAGAAGGAATAGGAATTAGGATATCATTGTCCTCATCTGAGATGCAGTTTGGAATGTGCTGAAGAAAATGGTAAGTATCAACTGGATTTGATGTAGAACTAATCTTCTTGAAATGTGAAACGAGAAGGTCTTCTATAGAATCATTATCTTGACACCATGAACCATCATTTGCTTGGAAAGCATCAATTCTATTCCTGATTCTTCTTTGGTTTGCTATTATATGGAAGTACTTTTAGTTTCTGTCCATGTCATTGTATAAATGGTCTCTAGATTTTTGTTTGTTGCTGCTAGCTTGAACTTCATTTAGTGCTTCAATCTCCTTTTCAATTTTGAGAACTTTTGAAGTATTACTGCCCAAAAAATCAGTACTTTGAAGTTGTGTCATAGCTTCTTGCAGACTATTGATTCTATCCTTGATATGGCCAAAGGTTTTTTTGCTCCATACAGATAAAACATGTCTAGTGTTAGACTGTTTATCACTTAGAATATACGTTGCATAACCTGCATTGCTAGATTTCCAAGCATTTGCTATTTCATTTAAACAAGATTCATTTTGTAGCCAATGTTCAAAAAATTTCCAGTTTCTCCCTGTGTTAACAGATTTATTATAGAGAGATAATAAAATGGGAGAATGATCAGAGCCTAGTTGGGACAAGTGTGTTAATTTAGCATCAGGATAACATAGAGTCCATTCACTGTGAGTTAAGACTCTATCTAACCTAGATTTGACTTTACCTGTACCATGACTATTACTAGACCAAGTAAAGGGGTTACCACTAAAGCCCATGTCTTGAAGATCAGAATTACTAATAAATTCAAGAACTTCAGGTGAAGTTAGAATTCTATTAGTGTTTCTTTCAGAGCCATCCATAGTGATATTAAGGCCACCAATAAGGGCCCAAGGAATAGAAACAGAGTTGCTAAGATTATTAATGTACTGCCAGAAACTTGGTTGTTCTTCTCTATAAGGAGTTCCGTAGATACATGAAAGAAACCACTCACCTTTTGATGGATCATTATTAATGATGGCATGAATCATATTAGGGGATGTGTGAACTATATCCACATCAAACCCATCTTTCCAAAGAAGCATTAAGCCTCCAGCTTGACCAATAGAAGGGACATATCTTTTATTAGGAAAGGATAGAAAGTTAGTTAGACCAATAATTCTATCATCGTTTATTTTGGTTTCACACAAGAATATGATGTCTAGAGAGTGCATGGAGTTTAGATGCCAAAGGTGGTCTCTAGTTTCTTTACGTAAAAAACCATGGGTATTCCAACTTAGAATTTTCATAGTAAAAAAATCAGTTAACTTGATACTCAAGTTATAATTATGGTTTTCTAGATATTTAAAGCTAGACAGAAGGCTGTGAAATAAATGCTTTGCAGGAAAATTATTAATTGCGTGACTAATGATTGCATAAGAAAAAGTAAAAACAAAAATATTGTAAGAGCAAGTTAGAGAGTTTTTTACCAGAGAAGCGGGGGCCTCATTCATCTCATGAGAAGACTCTTTTGCCTATGGATCTCCCTCCTCAACCAAATCATGTTCCATTGCATCATTATTTGCAGTAGGGTTTGCAATATTAATGTTGGTTTCCATGTCATTAAATTCAGTAGCATCAACATTTTCTAATTTTTTCTAGACCTTTTATTGTTTCTAGAATCTCCCATTGGTTCTTCCTCAATTGCTTCAGTATTTAGTCTTCTGCTAGCTTCACAAATGTTTTGAACTAACTGATCCAAGTCTTCTATAATTTCCACTCCCTAAGCTGTTGCTAATTCATGCAAGTAAGAGATGTATTGTTCTTGAGTAAACCTTCTGATCATAAGGTCATCAGCTACATTCAGACATTCTTCATCGTTATGTTCAATAGTGTGACATTTTGGGCAAACGCTATGGGGTTGTCTTTTCCAGTGAAAGTGAATCCATATTGAACCACCAGCAGCTGTGTTCCACCAACCTCCTTTGTGCAACGGCTTCTTGAGATCGATGTTAATTCTTGCAGTGATAGTACTCCCAAAAGTTGGTTTGCAATCTTCAGGGTCGACCGAGACTTTAGTTCCCAATTCTTTTATAGCTTCATTGACTATATCTTGTGAATGATGTTCCAGCAAAATATTCTTGAATTGAACTGTCCAATCCTGATGTGAGAAATCATAATCCTTTAGAGCAATGGATGGATCATACTTTTGAAGGTTCAGATGAGATTTCTTAACATTCCATGGACCTCTAGACTTGACAGCATTCATGGAATCGACAATATGGAATTTGAACAGATAAATGTTTTTGTCAAGACCTCTGACTTCTTTTGTTCTATGAATCGACCAAAGAAGTTTTGTTTCTTTCCTAACAGCATCAGTTTCGACTGGGTCTTTACAGTGAAGTTTACCAATGAGAGTTGTACTCCATTCATCTGCAGCTTTCACAATTGCTGTCTTGGTACCCACGGCTCTACGCATCTGTCTAGCACAGATGTCTCTAATATTAGCATTATGCATCTTGTCTGTGATAGCAGAAACTTGCGAGTTTGAAGACGATGCCATAGTTGTGATTGAGAAAAGTTTTAGAGAGATATTTTGAGGGTGAGACTTTTCGATTGTATGAAATTGGTAGAGATATATAATCCAGCCAGAATGACTATAATTAGTTGCATGAGGATAATAATTTTCCTTAGAAGAAGGAAAGAAAATATTCCACTCATAATGAAGAATATTTTTTGCATTCAAAGTGGTTGCAGTCAGAAGAGTAAGTTTCGGCTTAATAGTTGTATGACTAGCTAGAATTGCGTGTTCAATTAGGGGGAAAGTTTGAAAAACAATAATTCAAATTTTTTCCAGTACCGATTTGAATCGGCGTAAGCTGATGATACTCAGGAGAATTGATAATGAAGTTTAAATCATATAGATGATAAAGAAACCAATACTGGAACATACTTTTAAAATCCTCACTATTGATGTGGGGTTGCAAAACTGCTGAATACTTTGTTGAGAATGTTTGAACATGTTGAATCCATATTGTTGATTGGAGGAGAATCCAGAGAGCAAAAGTCCAAAACTTAATGCAACCCATGATTTGATGAACTTTGAGGCCCTGGAGAGATTAACAGATCATTAGTAAAAGACTCTCTTTAAAGGAGAAATATACTAAAATCAAAGACTTAAAAGATTTAAGAATATTGAAAAAAGAAAAGCAGGGATAAAACAAAACCCTCCATAGTAGCTAAAGAAACTGTCGTTTATTGGTAGAGTTTAGAGCATCTAAAATCAAAATAAACCAATTTTCTCAGAGATATAATCTTCCATAATCCTCGTTAACTAGTTCCATCGTTACCAATATAATACCATGATGATTTGCTTACTTTGACTCTATCTAAACAAACAATAATCAATATCGGTGATTTTTCAGAAAATACAATGCATGCTTCTAAAAATTAAAGTAGAAAGGCAGTGACTAAATAATATGATTTTTTTTTTTGAAGCATTACTAAATAATATGATATACTACCAAAATTATTATTTTTTTTAATTTTTTTTTTGTAAGTTAAAGGAGATTAAAAAAAGATTAAGTATATATGGGATTTTCGAAAATGTTGGTTACCTTAAGGTGTTATCTCATAATTATATTGACATCTTTTTTTTTATATAGAAAAACTTAGGCCAAGAAAGGGCACCTAAGGCTGATACAAAAGGTTGGCATCTGTTGGGACAGTCGTCCCGTCAATATTGTTCTTACAAGATAAAGCAACATTAAAAGTATCCTAGTTTTGTAGTTTATGGATGATTTTGAGACTTTGTAAAATAAAAGTTACTGTGTTGATGACAATTTCATTGTCCTCCTCTTCATTGTTGGTGCTTTCATGGTAGCTTAAGTGAAATCTTCCTTTAGCAGCATTGTGATACAGTAGCTTGAAACGAACTAGAATTTCCATGGATTCAGCTTGTATTTCTATGTTAGTATGCTGCATTCCTTTAGCCCATGCAAAAGTTAAGTCTGCACCTCTTGTTGCTCCCCAAGCTCCAGAGTGTCCTGGATGTCCTCTGGTACCAATTTTTGTTTCTGCAGATTCCATAATAGTTAGTGCAGAATAGTATATCCAATTTTCAGGATCTGCAGAGTGCAAATTTTGATGATTATTCCATGATCCATAGTAGGGCACTGATTCATATTGTATGGTGTAATGTTGGTTGCCATAGTTGAATCAGAATCCTCATAAGATATAGAGAAAGTATTCATAATATGCTTTGGCATATGATGAATTCTGTTGTGATTACATAAGTGTTGTTTTATGCAGATTGAGATTTGTTTTTCATCTGGCTGAATGTGTCTGAAGATCAAATCACACCTAGCTTTCCAGATGAACCAGCATGTCGTAACATAAATGTTACTGTTTTTACTGGCCATCCCAATTTGAAACCATGAGTTTAACCACCTTATGAAAATTGTAGTATTATCAAACTGAGTGTGGTTAGAGCCAATGATTTCCCTCCAAACAAAAGAGACAGCAGGGCAGTTTAGGAACATATGTGTCATTGTTTCCTCCCCACTTTTGCAAATGACACAAATAGGGTCAATATAATGCAGAAAGCTAGCAGTTTTAGCATATATACATCACCAGTCAAGATTTAAATCTTAAGGGGATTTCCTTTTAACGCTCATTCGACTGACAACCCTTCACTATATATGTCTTTCCGACATTTTTACAAGTAGAAAAAGAGAAACGATGGTCATGTACCAGGTCTATCAGCCTCTGCGATATCAACTTTCAGGTGATGCACCATAGTGATGCATTTTCAACTTGCGAATTACACTATAGTAGTGAAATTTTTATCTTGGCCAACATCCACTTGCATAATGCACCATGATGGTGCATTTTCTGTTCTGAGCCAAATGCCAAGATCACTCAACATAAACTTGAGATGAAGATTTATCTTATTCAATGACTCATCTTTGAGCATGCAAACTATGCGGGCACTACAGTAATTCTACGAAAAATGTATTCCAAGAAAACGATATCCCGTGGGAGAAAAGGAAAGACTTTCCATGAAATTCCATGAAATCAAGTTAAAACCAAACGTTATATCATGTTTTTTTTCTAAAATGGTAATAATCAAATAACAGAAACATGTTATTACCATGGAAGGATGGCCAATTCTTCAGAATTAACTGTTATGAAACACAACCTAAGATGAAAAATTCACGCGAGGGTGAGTAGTGTTAAAATGTAGTAATTCAAAGATCACGAGTGGACAACGAAATAGATGCAAATGCCTTAGACTTTATGATTAACAAAAAAATAACGATTTTCAAATTAGATAATTATCATTCTTCTGTGCATGTTAACCTATTCCAGATTTGTAGTGACTTGTTTTATAATCACATAAGAAAAATCTTAAAAAAATAATTGAAGAATAGTACAATCAAATAAAAGAAACAAAAAGCCGAAAAAAAGTTAGTATTGTGATTCCAGATTTTATACTTGTCCTGCGAAAAAGGTTTCCAAAATTCCCGCGGGAAAAATTTGTCCTTGTGTAATTAAGAGACATAACTGTAGAAAAGAAAAAAAAAACTTACAATATAATTTCTATAAACACACAGTTATATATATTCACACGGTAGCTTGCCACCACTCAGCCTATGAAGAGAAGCGACTTTGAAAGCCTATGCAGCCAAAGAAATAGCCTCACCTTTCATCATCGACTCTCTGTGATTCAAAACTTGCTCCAATGGCTCTGTAACCACATATGTCATAATCAATAATAGTTTTTGTAACATACGTTATCCGTAAACCTCCCGGATGACAAAATATGAAAAACTGATATTCGGGTAAAATGTACAATAAAATGTTTAAGTGAACTGGATCTTACAACCTCAGTTTAGCAGAAAGAAACAACCATAAAGTTTTGCATTTTCTTTATTATTTTTAGTGTTGCTTGAGTTATACTTATGCACTCATGTCACATATTCACCTCTTCTCTTTAAAGTTTGCAAGGATACTAAAGTACCACTATTTTTGGATGGATTATGTTGGAGAAAATTGTGATATTGATAGTGGTTAGTCAACAGTTATTGACCAATAAGCATTACAGGATGTATGATTCAGTAAACAATATACTGGAATATATTTGACCCAAGAATGCAAAAACAAAGTAGAAAAGGGAAAAAATCTCAAATGAAAATATATTTACAATTCCTCATTTTAAAGGGGCAGCGGTAATAGGATCCCGTAGAGAAACTCTTAATAAGCTCATATGAAGGTAAACAAGATCTATAAAGAATATTGATGATTCTTACATATTTTTTTCCTATTTTGTTTTAATTAATTTCTTCATACATTAATTTCTATAAGGATTTTAGATCGCTCAAATAATATAACTTTTATGACAAAAAAAATAATAATAAAAAAATATCTTTCTATATACCAGACCTTCTATGATGGTTAACATATATATTATTGTGCTATAAAAATAGACTTTTGTTAAAGGGAGAGCAAATTATGATATGAGGTGAGCAAAAATCGTAATTGACTCGCTAACTAGAACTGACTGGTTTTATTTTTCAAACTCGGACTAAAATACGCATACATACCACATGTATACCTTGCGCACGTTCAAAAATTCAATCATCTCCCACTCTTGCGCAACAAACTTAAGAACTCTAAAAAAAACTGTCTTTTGCTGAAAACAATAGAGAAGTAACAAATTTCATAGATTTTTTAATTAATTCTTATAATATTAACAAATTTCATAACTATCTTTTGGTGAAAACAATAGAGAAGTAACAAATTTCATCACTTTTTTTTTAATTCCTATAATATTATTATTATCATACAAGCAATTGCTGGTGCTTTTTGATGTCAACAGCACCAAAAGGATACTTTACCATCTCTCTTCACAAGATTTTTGTTTCAGTGCTATCATGAATTCGATTATGTTAACTAACTTACTATACAAAATATGTATATACAGTTGTTTATGGGTAAAAATCGTTTCTGTCGATTTCGGTAAATTCGGTGGGTGAGTGAGAAACTGGTTCAAACCCTAAACAAATGTGCTTCACGTGAGCACTTTATAGATTCGAGAGATAAATCTGTACAAGTCCGGCCTAAACCAAGAAATGGCCGTTCCAGACTTGCTTCGGTCACAAAGTGGAGGAGAAGGGTTGATTTGGGGAGGGAAGCAAAGAAAGGTGTTGAGACCGAGAATAGTTGCGGGAGAGTAGTGTCTCGACTTGTATCGAAAGTGGAAGCGGAAGCTTGCAAGAGATGAAATCTTTTTGGAGAGCTTGCAAAGTTGCCTTTTACGAGAGTGTAGTCTTTTCTCCTGACCGAGACTTGTTGTCTGGTGGAAATAGGTAAGACCTATTTATACAAGTCGAGATTGAAACGTACCACTGGCCTCATGAAGGAAGAGAGTAAAGGGTGAAATAATGGGAGGAGGTGGTAACCGCATGGTGTTAATGGGTGAAAACGGTTTCACCATTATTTCCTCATTTATTTGACCGCTTTATTCCTTTTCACGCTTTCTTAATGTGAGCGTAGTGTACGCTGCAAGCTGTGACCGCCAAACCAAAACCCTGGAAAGCATCCCCCAGTTTGTGTTGATATCTCGTTGGTTGCACCTTGAGTGCAAGTGGCGCTGCTAGTGGCGCGTGTGGCATGTGCCATTGGCATGTGCGGAATGCCTTGGTGGTAGGTTGCAAGGTTTGCAAGTTAGGCTACCAGCGTGTGTGTTTGGCATGTGCCAATGGCATGTGCGGAATGCCTTGGTGGTAGGTTGCACGGTTTGCAAGTTAGGCTACCAGCGTGTGTGTTTGGCATGTGCCAATGGCATGTGCGGAATGCCTTGGTGGTAGGTTGCAAGGTTTGCAAGTTAGGCTACCAGCGTGTGTGTTTGGCATGTGCTAATGGCATGTGTGGAATGCCTTGGTGGTAGGTTGCACGATTTGCAAGTTAGGCTACCAGCGTGTGTGTTTGGCATGTGCCAATGGCATGTGCGGAATGCCTTGGTGGTAGGTTGCACGGTTTGCAAGTTAGGCTACCAGCGTGTGTGTTTGGCATGTGCGGAATGCCTTGGTGGTAGGTTGCAAGGTTTGCAAGTTAGCCTACCAGCGTGTGTGTTTGGCATGTGCCAATGGCATGTGCGGAATGCCTTGGTGGTAGGTTGCACGGTTTGCAAGTTAGGCTACCAGCGTGTGTGTTTGGCATGTGCCAATGGCATGTGCGGAATGCCTTGGTGGTAGGTTGCAAGTTAGGCTACCAGCGTGTGTGTTTGGCATGTGCCAATGGCATGCGTGGCCGTTAGGGCCGTGGCTTTGGTAAGAAAAGCTACCAGCGAACATATTGGCATGTGCCAATGGCATGCGTGGCCGTTAGGGCCTTGGCCTTGGTAAGAAAAGCTACCAGCAAGCATGTTGGCATGTGCCAATGGCATGCGTGGCCGTTAGGGCCTTGGCCTTGGTAAGAAAAGCTACCAGCGAACATGTTGGCATGTGCCAATGGCATGCGTGGCCGTTAGGGCCTTGGCCTTGGTAAGAAAAGCTACCAGCGAACATGTTGGCATGTGCCAATGGCATGCGTGGCCGTTAGGGCCTTGGCCTTGGTAAGAAAAGCTACCAGCGAGCATGTTTGCATGTGCCAATGGCATGCGTGGCCGTTAGGGCCTTGGCCTTGGTAAGAAAAGCTACCAGCGAGCATGTTGGCATGTGCCAATGGCATGCGTGTCCGTTAGGGCCGTGGCCTTGGTAGGAAAAGCTACCGGCGAGCATGTTGGCATGTGCCAATGGCATGCGTGGCCGACTTGGCCTAGGTTGCATGGTTTGTAAGCCTAGGGCGCTACATTTGGCATGCGCCAATGGCATAGCGGCTTGGAAATATGGCTTGTGGTACGTGTTGGCATGTGCCAATGGCACGTACGGCCATGTTGACCTAGTTGCATGTTTTGCAAGCCTAGGGCGCTATATTTGGCATGTGCCAATGGCATAGCGGCTTAGTTTGGCATGGTTGCCAATGAGTGCGATATGTAGTTTGGTTTGGCGTCGCTGCCATGGTGCGCGATGTGCGGCTTGGTTTTGGCGTTGTTGCCATGGTGCGTGATGCGCGGCTTGGTTTGGCATTGTTGTCATGGTGCGCGGTGTGCGGCTTGGTTTGGCATTGTTGCCATGGTGCGCGATGTGAAGCTTGGTTTGGCATTGTTGCCATGGTGCGTGGTGTGCGGCTTGGTTTGGCATTGTTGCCATGGTGCGCAGTGTGCGGCTTGGTTTGGCATTGTTGCCATGGTGCGCAGTGTGCGGCTTGGTTTGGCATTGTTGCCATGGTGCGCAGTGTGCGGCTTGGTTTGGCATTGTTTCCATGGTGCGCAGTGTGCGGCTTGGTTTGGCATTGTTGCCATGGTGCGCGGTATGCGGCTTGGTTTTGGAATTAGGGTTCTATGTCGAAAACCCTAATCTGGTATTTTGAAAAAAATACCCCTATTAATTATTTACACTGAGTTAAATGCTCTTAGTTAATGTGTTGCGGGTAACACTAGGTCATGGGGTTTTACGATTTTACCCCTTGTTTAAAAGCACCATCAACATTAAGTCCCCCGCTTAGCTCGGAACAGGGCTTTGTTGCGAGGTAAGCATAAGATGGTGACAAACTATCAATGACAAACCGTAAAGAGAATTGAGGAGGCTTGTCGACCTTTTATAAATAGGATTTGGAATCCTTGCCTCTGGTAGTTTTGCACAAATCGGGGAGGCCGGCACAATTGGGGGTAGGTGCAACTTGGGCGACGTTGGGAAGTTGGCGTGAGTTGGGAAAGCGAGCGTGCTAGGTTGGTGGGACCGGCGCAATGTGGAAGGCTGTGCGTGCTTGCGGGCGTGACTTGGGCGGTCATAGGGAAGTCGGTGCAATTGGTGGGGCCTGGGTCGGCAAGGGCGACGTTGGGAAGTTGCGTGAGTTGGGAACCGAGTGTCTTTGGGCTGGTGGGGCCGGCGCAAGGTGTGCGTGCTTGCGGGCGTGGCTTGGCGGTGATTGGGAAGTCGGTGCGATTGGTGGGGTAGGTGCAACTTGGGCGACATTGGGAAGTTGGGCGCCCTTGTGGGCCCACTTCTTACACGCACGATTTTGGTAAAAGGAAATCCTTCCCTATTTCAGAATCCTCACGCTTATGTATATAAAGTCCCTTTCTCCCATCTTGCACTTTCATCTTTTCATCCTTTCCTACCAGCGACAGAGTCATAAAGAAGAACCAGCTTCCAGGTATGTCTTCAAGTATTTCCTTTTTATGTAGGTGTAAACCCTAGGCGTTTTTCTTTGCGCATATAATTTCCTGGCGTGTCTCTTGTAGAAAATATTGTACGTATGCAACCAAGGGAAATACTGCATATATTATTCGAACCCGTAGGAAAGTGCTCCATATATTATTTTGAACCTAGAAGAAGGTTCTTTGAGACGCACTTGAGCCCGTATAAAATACCGCGTATATAATTTTGAACCACGAAGAAAATCTGCGTGTGCGAGTCTTGAACCCGTAGAAAATACTGTACATGAATCCCGAAGAAGAATCTTTGTATATATGCTCCATACGACTTCGAACCCGCAGGAAATATTGTATATATGATTTTTATTACAAGAAAGAAATACTGCGCGTGCAGTTTTGAACCCGTAGAAAAATGCTCTATATAATTTTGAACCCGAAGAAGGATACTATAGGCACACTTGAACCCATATAAAATACCGCGTATACAGTCTTGAACCCGAAGAAAATTCTGCGTATATAGTCTTGAACCCGAAGAAAATTCTGCGTATATAGTCTTGAACCCGAAGAAAATACTGCATATATAGTCTTGAAACCGTAGAGAATACTCCCTCCTCTTTTTTTTATTATTTCGGGTTTTCCTTTTGTTGGGCGCGGCTATGTGTCAGGGAGATAATTTTGTTTTTTTTTTTTTTTTGTGTGTGTGCAGGTATCTTGTTACTAAGTTGTTATTAAAAGATCCGACAAGATGTTACCTGGACAAAATTTCGCTTCCTCAAAGGATGTCCATAATTCCAAACCAAACACGGATGATGAGTTCTTCGCCAAAAACTCGTCTCCGCTCGGAAAAATCATCCGGGTTTCGTGCCAATTTTGTTAACCGGTGGTGAAGATGAAAGGAAGACACGTTCGGTTCGCCCGAGAGAATACTATACGGTTTGTCTTCAAAAAGGGGTATACTCCTCTTCCAACATTGATTTCGGGATGTGTCAAAGCCCATTGCGTTCTTTTGGTAGATGGGTTGAGTTCATGGTGAGTAAGGAGCACATAAACACCAACCCGACTCGAGCGCAGATTATTGATCTTTGTCGAGCTTGATAAACCTCCAGATTAGGAAGGACATCCCGGGCTTGGTTGCTTTCATCTCCGGATGGTGTTCGGACACCCATACAATCATATGTAGATGGGGTGAGATAACTTTCTCCTTGGAGAGTGTGGCTCTCTTCTTTGAATCTTCCAGAATTGGGAATCTTAAAATCCAATTATCTCGAAAGTGAGGTAAAGATGCGGGATGACCTTGCCGCTAAGTTGGGAGATTACGCTCGAAAAGACTCCTTGCGAAGTCAAAGGATTCTGTCCGGAAGAGGATGAAAGGTGCTTTTATAGCTGGTGGATGTCTCGGTGGTTTCGGACGATTTGGAACACGAACAGAGAAACGATGATCTTCATGTTGCAGCATTTTTGGCTCTCACGGTTGTCTAGAGACATTTTTGATGACGGTTACGGCAAGAAGGAAATAAGACCGAGTTGCTAGCGGTTCTTTGTGAAGTTAGCAAAAGGTGAAGTTCTTCCCATTGGCAAGCTATTCCTCGGTTCCCGTATGTGCATCCGGATCACCTAGTTGCGAACACGCGAGTTTCGAATGGTTTCATGAAAGTGAATTCATATGTGCACGTTGCTTTTCGCAAGTCCGGCTATGGGAGCACTTTGAGAAGTATGCTCAAACCGATGCCTTCGATTCCGCGAGTTGGGGGTTCC
This sequence comes from Papaver armeniacum, assembly GCA_023531295.1. Classification (NCBI taxonomy): domain Eukaryota; kingdom Viridiplantae; phylum Streptophyta; class Magnoliopsida; order Ranunculales; family Papaveraceae; genus Papaver; species Papaver armeniacum. The sequence continues at coordinate 51,651 of JAJJWW010000039.1, forward strand.
CGAATTCTTCGATGGGTGAACAAAGGCGTCCAAAGGTTGGCGTGAGCTTGGTTAGTCTTCTTCATAAGTCGTATGAAATCAATTTTTCGCCCATGGGAGCCGGTCCATAGGTCGGTGACTCAAATTGACACCTTTGCTTCGCGCTCCGCTCATGTCTTTGTCTTAGATGGCGATTTGAGCGTTGGTGAAAACTTGTTCATTCAAAGCCGCTTGCCGGTTATATGCCATCTTTCTTCATGGGGTCTTTCCAGATAGTCGCTTACAATATTGACCGTCTTGCTCGTCACATGGGTTTCGATCAAGGGTACCTCTTGCTTACCAGTAGGTGCTTCCTAAGGATTCATTGCGTGCGCCCTCAATGCCGGTGCCCTCGAGCGGGTATCCGCCTTCCCCTTCTTACAAATGGGAAGAGTAACTTCGACGACCTTTGGCTATAATGAGTTCTGGTGCGACGAGTTTATTATGATCCAAGCTTTTGTGAATAACGTGGTGGAGAACGTTCGTTGTAAACCTTCCCCAGCAGTTTTGAAGAAGTATCCAATGTTGAGAAATCTCAAGCAAAAGTTGCCTAGCAACTCGGAAAGTCCCCAGGCCAAGGAACGGAGAACGAAGAATCGTGCTGGCGGGTTTCGGACGGTTTCAAAAGATCCTCCCGCAGCTCTCGTGTCTTTCAGTTCTTCCAATAACCAGGTATGTGTCGCCCCTTCTTTGGTTTGTCTCAAAACACGTGAATTTCTGCTGAAAACATGTGTCTTGTTTCCTCCAGGGCTTTGGTAGTGTTAATGCTTTATTTTGCCCTTGCACGTTGCCGGGAGGCGAGCAATTTCTTCAAAGAATTCCAAAGCACCGAGCCTTCTCATAGCGATGATGAGTCAGAGAAATAAGAAAGTTCGACAGGTGAGAGTGATTCCTCTGGCAGCACTGGTTCTTTTTCGGGAAGTGGTTCGGTGAGTTTCGCGCTTCTTTTCTCTCTTCTTCTGTTTCTTCTTTTTGAAAAATGTCTAACTCGGGTTCGCAGGAGGAATCCGATTCGGAGGATGATTCTGGGGTAGAGGCACACGAAAACTCGCCTTTGGTGACCACCGCTGGTGACTTGGAGATGGGCGTTAGCCAATTGCCGGGCACAGATGTGGCTCAAACGGCGGATGATTCTCTGATGGTTGTTGCCGTAGACATGGAGGAAGACCCTTTGCGAGTTGTGAGGCCAGGTGCAGGCGCCATTTTTGATCCTCCGTACTTGGTTCCTTATCCAGGTCATGTCTTTGGTTGGCGGCTTCGAGCGTCGTGCGGCTAAGCACAAGGCGTTATACACGAATGCGGGAGAAATACGGACATATGGCCACAACCAAGAAAGTCACTAGTCGATTTGCCTTTGGTTAAGCGTGTGGAAGAGGCTTTATCTTCCATCGAGGATATGCGTGAGGTGATTTGGTCACACCGTTTCGAAGACGTTATTGCCGAGTGGGAGCACCATCGCGACGTGTGCGTAGAAAAGGAGTTCAACACTTCGTGGTTTGTCGAAGGCCTTGCTTTGAGATCCAAAAGTTGAAAGATGCGGCAATCGAAAGCCTTTCCGCCGAGGAGATTGCACGACGGGGAGGTGGAACTCGAAGAACTTTCCAAGATGTTGACTATGAAGAGAGCGGCTCTTGAAGATGCAAAGTTGACTTTCTCAAGAAGAGCGGACTTGTTGGATAATTTTCCTTGAACGATTCTCTGCTAAACTTTCATTTAGGTTCTCTTTTTTTTTTTTTGAAAGACATATTGGATGTCTGGTTCAAAACTTGACCTTTGATAGGAAGCTGGTAGCTTTTTAGGGTATTGGATTATTTCTGGGATGAATGGTTTTGATAATATGACTCGATTATGTTTTGGGAAAGGAATATTGCTTTTATGAAAGTGTGTGCTAGCAATAGGCACGTAGTATGACGGTTTTACTAAGAACCTAAAAATAGATCGTATATCTTGTGCGGTCTAAATTTACTCACTTCATAGGTTTTGTGAACACGCCCCTCTCCGTGTAAAGGCGGCTTCTTTGGTAGCATCGCCGATTAGTCCCCAATTCTTTGGTAGCGTATTCAGCGAGTCCCGATTTTTACGGTGTAGTTTTAACAAGCGATAACCGGGTTATCGCGATTGAGTCGGACCGAGTCGCAAGTCCCCAATCGCAGGTAGCATCTTCAACGAGTCCCAGTTTTCTCGTGTAGTTTTTGCAGTTGTAACAAGGTCATCGGTAGTTGAGTCGGATCGAGTCGCCTTCCCTACCATCTTGACATCCGGGTCGAAGAACGAGATCGACGAGTCTGACATTGAGCCGATAGATCAATCCTTCCGCTGTGGTCGCCAATTATTTATGGGTAAAAATCGTTTCTGCCGATTTTGGTAAATTCGGTGGGTGAGTGAGAAACTGGTTCAAACCCTAAACAAATGTCTTGCACGTGAGCACTTTATAGATTCGAGAGATCAATGCATGCCAAGTCCGGCCTAAACCAAGAAATGGTAGTTCCGGACTTGCTTCGGTCACAAAGTGGGGGAGAAGGGTTGATTTGGGGAGGAAGCAAAGAAAGGTGTTGAGACCGAGAATAATGCTGGGAGAGTAGTGTCTCGACTTGTATCGGAAAGTGGAAGCTTCGGAAGCTTGCAAGAGATGAAAGCTTTTGGAGAGCTTGCAAAGTTGCCTTTTACGAGAGTGTAGTCTTTTCTCCGACCGAGACTTGTTGTCGGTGGAAATAGGTAAGACCTATTTATACAAGTCGAGATTGAAACGTACCCTGGCCTCATGAAGGAAGAGAGTAAAGGGTGAAATAATGGGAGGAGGTGGTAACCGCATGGTGTTAATGGGTGAAAACGTTTTCACCATTATTTCCTCATTTATTTGACCGCTTTATTCCTTTTCACGCTTTCTTAATGTGGCGTAGTGTACGCTGCAAGCTGTGACCGCCAAACCAAAACCCTGGAAAGCATCCCCCAGTTTGTGTTGATATCTCGTTGGTTGCACCTTGAGTGCAAGTGGCGCTGCTAGTGGCGCGTGTGGCATGTGCCATTGGCATGTGCGGAATGCCTTGGTGGTAGGTTGCAAGGTTTGCAAGTTAGGCTACCAGCGTGTGTGTTTGGCATGTGCCAATGGCATGTGCGGAATGCATTGGTGGTAGGTTGCACGGTTTGCAAGTTAGGCTACCGGCGTGTGTGTTTGGCATGTGCCAATGGCATGTGCGGAATGCCTTGGTGGTAGGTTGCAAGGTTTGCAAGTTAGGCTACCCGGCATGTGTGTTTGGCATGTGCCAATGGCATGTGCGGAATGCCTTGGTGGTAGGTTGCACGGTTTGCAAGTTAGGCTACCGGCGTGTGTGTTTGGCATGTGCCAATGGCATGTGCGGAATGCCTTGGTGGTAGGTTGCACGGTTTGCAAGTTAGGCTACCGGCGTGTGTGTTTGGCATGTGCGGAATGCCTTGGTGGTAGGTTGCAAGGTTTGCAAGTTAGGCTACCGGCGTGTGTGTTTGGCATGTGCCAATGGCATGTGCGGAATGCCTTGGTGGTAGGTTGCACGGTTTGCAAGTTAGGCTACCAGCGTGTGTGTTTGGCATGTGCCAATGGCATGTGCGGAATGCCTTGGTGGTAGGTTGCAAGTTAGGCTACCAGCGTGTGTGTTTGGCATGTGCCAATGGCATGCGTGGCCGTTAGGGCCGTGGCTTTGGTAAGAAAAGCTACCAGCGAACATGTTGGCATGTGCCAATGGCATGCGTGGCCGTTAGGGCCTTGGCCTTGGTAAGAAAAGCTACCAGCGAGCATATTGGCATGTGCCAATGGCATGCGTGGCCGTTAGGGCCTTGTCCTTGGTAAGAAAAGCTACCAGCGAGCATGTTGGCATGTGCCAATGGCATGCGTGGCCGTTAGGGCCTTGGCCTTGGTAAGAAAAGCTACCAGCGAACATGTTGGCATGTGTGGCCGTTAGGGCCTTGGCCTTGGTAAGAAAAGCTACCAGCGAGCATGTTGGCATGTGCCAATGGCATGCGTGGCCGTTAGGGCCTTGGCCTTGGTAAGAAAAGCTACCAGCGAGCATGTTGGCATGTGCCAATGGCATGCGTGGCCGTTAGGGCCGTGGCCTTGGTAAGAAAAGCTACCGGCGAGCATGTTGGCATGTGCCAATGGCATGCGTGGCCGACTTGGCCTAGGTTGCATGGTTTGTAAGCCTAGGGCGCTACATTTGGCATGCGCCAATGGCATAGCGGCTTGGAAATATGGCTTGTGGTATGTGTTGGCATGTGCCAATTGCACGTACGGCCATGTTGACCTAGTTGCACGTTATGCAAGCCTAGGGCGCTATATTTGGCATGTGCCAATGGCATAGCGGCTTAGTTTGGCATGGTTGCCAATGAGTGCGATATGTAGTTTGGTTTTGGCGTCGCTGCCATGGTGCGCAGTGTGCGGCTTGGTTTTGGCGTTGTTGCCATGGTGCGCAGTGCGCGGCTTGGTTTGGCATTGTTGGCATGGTGCGCAGTGTGCGGCTTGGTTTGGCATTGTTGCCATGGTGCGCGATGTGCGGCTTGGTTTGGCATTGTTGCCATGGTGCGCAGTGTGCGGCTTGGTTTGGCATTGTTGCCATGGTGCGCAGTGTGCGGCTTGGTTTGGCATTGTTGCCATGGTGCGCAGTGTGCGGCTTGGTTTGGCATTGTTGCCATGGTGCGCAGTATGCGGCTTGGTTTTGGAATTAGGGTTCTATGTCGAAAACCCTAATCTGGTATTTTGAAAAAAAATACCCCTATTAATTATTTACACCTGAGTTAAATGCTCTTAGTTAATGTGTTGCGGGTAACACTAGGTCATGGGGTTTTAGGATTTTACCCCTTGTTTAAAAACCACCATCAACAACAGTAATTAAAGACTATGGTGGTGACAAATAACAACTTCTTATCATAACAGGCCAACTGTAATCACATTTACAACTACAGCTAGTTTGCAAATCATTCTTCTTTTACCTTTGTTAATTTAATATTGTTCCAACAATCAGAAACTTTCAATTTATGCTTAAACAATTTTAATTCTTTTTGAATTTTCAGTTGTAATTCTTTTTTACTCTTGTTCCTCTTTCGTTTTATGGTTCTTTTACACTTAGCTTAAGAAACTATGAAATTTGTTTCTTCTCTATTGTTTTACAGCAAAATAGTTTTCCCAGGGTTATTAAGTTTGTTGTGTGAGAGAGGAAGATGATAGTATAAGTATTTTAGTCCGAGTTTGATAAATATAAGGATTTGGTCCTAGTTATCGAGTCGATTACAATTATTGCTCTCCTCATATCACATTTTACTCTCCCTTTAACAAAAATCATAATAATACATTCAGTTTCATCAAAATATCTTCTCCCGCCCATTAATGTGAAAATGAAATGATTTTTATTTTCTTGAAAGACATTTACCATAAATTATATCTTACTTTGTGGCAATTTTTTTCCTTAATGGAAACAACTTTGGTATATACTATGTATATATATACAATGAATATAAGTTATATAACTATGTATACATAACCCATCGAATTATTAAATAACATAATGAACTTCGAGTTACATAAATTATGGTTGGAGATTAAAATTTTTGTTTCATAACATTTGAAACTTATACCCAAATAGGGAGGAATATGTTAAAAGTATGTTTATCAAGTTTTGCCTAATATAAAACGAGCAAATGTCATCATCCATTAGTGAAGCTCTTATTTTTGATATTTTTTTTAATCTTACAAAGGGTTTTATATTAGTTGTTATGGTTCAAATGATGGACTGTAAAAATAGCCTCCACAGCTGATGATATTTGTTTTTACTCGCTTTCCAAATAAATGTATACAATTTTTTTCTCAATAAATAAACAATGTACAAATTTTTTTCCTTCCAAAAAACAGAAATAACAAACTATGAATATTCTCAATAACGTATACAAACTTTTTTTCCCTATAAATAATAATAACAAAGTATGTATATATTCTCATTAGGGCATTACATCTTTCTTTCTTTTTTATGAATGAAAAAAAAGGACCAATAGTTTCTATTAATCAAATAAGAGAAGACGATCCATGAGAAAAATAAAAACAAACATATTAGTTCTCACTCGTAATAATCCCAGTGCCAAAACTAAAGAGAGAGTCATATAAGAAATTCCTAATAATAATAACTAAAATACTATAACAACTTAGAATTTCCTAATTTAAAATTTGTGAACGAAAATGAGACAACAACCAGTGTATGTCTGTTGGACTTCTTTCCTCAAAAGTATGTAATATTATCTGATGCACCACCGCCTATTAAATATTTTTCCTCAAAGAACAAGGTGGTATTTGTAGATCACCGGCTTCACGAGAATGAACTTCTCATCCCTTAATTGTCTTCCACTTGGACAAGTGATCCGCAACGAAATTCCCTTCCCTATAAATAGGATTGATTTCATGCGGGATTATGGGATTGGTAAAATGAAAATTAGGCTCACTTTACCATGGAAACCCCACATGGTATCAGACTCGGGGCAGAGAGTTGAGTTGAGGGAGATTTACAAGAATTTAAAAAAAAAAAAAAAACATTGTATTTGGTGGAAAAAAAACGTGATGTTGAGAAGAAAATTTTTTATGATGAGAAACAGGTTTTCGAAGGAAAAAAAAAACGTTTTTGGTGTTTGTTTTTGTTGTGTAAGTACAAATGTGATTTTGAGAAGAAACAATTTATTATGATGATGAAGATGCACATATTTGATTTGCATAATGTGTTTGGTTGGTTGAGGTAATGGTCATGTTGATCTGCTAATGATAATGTTCATGATGATGGTGGTGATGTCTGCAACGTATCTACGTTGACGATGTCATGTATTTGCTGCGATTTAGGATGTTCAATGTTAGCAGTAGTATTTTTCTTATTGTAGGAAGTCCATCATGGCACAAAGAGGAGTGAGAAAGTGATTGAAACACTTAAGTAAAAAATAAAATCTACATTGTAAAACTTCTGCATATTTTCATTAATGAAATAGTGCTTTATATTAGGCTTTACATAGTTACCCCAAATCCTAAAACCACTAAACCACTAACTTATTATTTTTTAAATTCCCTGACAAGTAGAAAGATGGCTTTTCTTTCTTTACATGGAAAACCTTTGAGTTCTCTAGGTTTTATCCATTCAACATCTTGCTCTTCATCAACAGTTTCAACTCTTTTGGTTTCAACGAGTTATTCATCATCTGCACTTACAACAACTGTAGCAACAAAATCACTAGTTTCAAGGATGCTAGAAGGAGAAATTACCACTGCCACAACAACAACAATTACAGAAACATCAATACAAATCCCAGAAACTAGAACAAAATTTTCATTAACTCAAAATTCAACAAATACTCACCCTAAAAAGAACAACAACAAGACTACGTCACTAATGAGTACTATTGATTTTGGTTATTTTCAGTTACTTTATTACTTCACCATAAATGATCAACATATATGAGTTGATGCAATTACTGTACTGCCATACCAGCGAAGCCCTGAGAGATGGATGGATCATTATGTGATCCTAACTCTCCTGACTAGTGCAGGATTGTTATTTGGTTTGGAACAAACTAGTTCTTACCAAACAAGACCATGTAAACCTTTCAAGAAAAGAAGTAAAATTATTGAGTTGATTGGTGTGAATCTTTGTTGCAATTCTAGAGTTATTTCTTTGATTAGTGTAAAAAATTGTTCAAGTTTCACTTTTATCTTTGTATGCTCCTGTTGCTCACAAAAACTTGGCATTATCTCCGAAATTGAAATTCATTTGTGTAATGAGCCTACCCTGTAACATTTTTTTTTTTGAAGCATAGTAACAATGTTGTTTGAATGAATGATTTTTCCTATAAAAAAAAACTAGGTGGCAATTGAATAAGAAAAAAATACAAGACCCATTATATAAGACGAAAAGTCAACTATATACCATTTGCAATTTGGTGGGCGATGCTTAACGTTTTTTCTAGCTTTGCTATAATTGAGTTTTTGTAAGAAAAGAATTATTTTGTTCTTTCACCTCCTCCAGCAACGAAATCAGGAATAAGGATTTAGATGGGTTAAAACTGAAAACAATATCTTGGAATAAAATCCCCCCCCCCCCCACCCCCACAAAATTTATCTTTGAAAAAATGATTTTTGCGTTGAATTTTGATTTTGGGGGGTGACCGGAGCACACCAAAAACCACCCCTAGTACCGTCATGATCTCGACGTTAAATAAATTTTCTGATCTTGTCCTTTTCGAGTCATAAAAATAAATGTAAAATACTAAGTGGGACATGTCAAAATAAACCCTACATAAGATGGATATGTTTGAAACACTAGACACCAAGAGGTTTGTTTTGAGATTGAAACGGATTACTAGTGAAGACCGCTAAAGAAATGAGTCATTTTCATTTTGAACATGATTTTGTTTCACTTCACACCCGATATGAAATGTTGGATTCCTCACTTTTTTTTTTTTTTTTTTTTGATACTCAACAAACTAATCCTTTTGGTCTTGTTTTTAGCTCTTTAAACAGAACACAAGAAAAGAAATGTTTTGAAATCCTATTTATTGCAAGAACGAGTTTTCTACTCAACCAGTCAAGATCCTCTCAAGACTCCAGGGATACCACACGATTAGTAATCACAAGTCTATTCCAGACAACTAATTTAGGTGCTTTATCGAGTAAGGCGTGCAATGTATATTGCAAAATTATTCGGGCGGCAAACTTTCATTACCTGCCGTTTGAGATTTCAAGATTCATTGATGTCGACGATACATCAGACATCTAAAAGCTACTTCACCTCAAATTATAGATGTTGAATTATATGTCTGAAAATTTGACCCTGCAAATCAAATCACTTTAAAACTATTTTACTTCTTAAAATGTTATCCAAACAGCTATGATGTGAGTGTCTGCCAGAGAATTTGACCCTGACCCTGAAATCGAATCATTTTAAAAAATATATTACTTCTTAAAATGTTATCCAAACAACTATGATGTGAGTGCCTTCCAGAGAACTTTTGACTCTGTAAATCAAATCACTTTACAACTGGGGAATGACATAACATTCAAGTTGTATCCGGGTACACTGATTGTGACTCGTGAGGTCCACCAGAATTCACTTTTGCAGCAAGTAAATCTCTACAGCTTGGTTATTTGGATTTTGGATAGCAGAAGTAATGTTACGGGGAAGATACATTAATTACTTATAGGATGATTCTGCACAGACCGCGATTTGAAACCAGGTAAAAAACGCTAGACACAGAATTTGGCCCCACCCACCCCAAAGCAAACAGGGGTCCCATTATTGGGTTTATGTATCCGGCGTTTGTTTCTCACGATTTTTTCCGTTGTTTGTTAAGAATTTTTGTTACTCATAACTGAATTTTTGTTGTATGATGTTAGCAGTGGGTCAGACGACTACCAAACAGACTAGAAAAATTGTTTTACAAGTATTAATATTTTAGGCATGGACCTACTAGCCGCCCAACTGACTTGATCAGGACTGTTCAATTGCACGTTCACCTTACTAAAGATCTCCTCATCTGAAAGGATCACAAAAGATAAAGTATCTTTGGCTGGATTTGTGTCCGACGGCAAGGATGGTGGATTTGCCTGGTCGGTCTCCTTTCATGGCAGCTGCTAAAGGTCGGTCCGTTAAATATACATGATGGAACACATAGTGGTTGCCGTTAATAATTGGAGTGCAAGAATCCGAAACTATTATGCGCTTGCATCCTAACTTTAAAAACTGAAAGTAGTTTTTCATCTAACATACGAGAAGTAAGTTTGGATATAAAAATTTAGAACGATTTTTAAAAATCAACATTTTATTAAGCAAAATATGTTTATCTCTGACTTCTGTTCTGCATCTAGTTTGGTGACATAATTTTAAAAAAGTTTCTAAAAAAATATTTTTTTATAAAGCAAAAGATTTTTTGAGATAGACTTACTTGTACATCTGACAAAGCAAAAGCATTTTCATTTCCAGCATACAATACTACATATTATCAAACCCAAACCCAGTAGAGAAAAATGAACAAGATATTACCACATCAAAATAGCTAGTAACGAGCGATTAGCCGGACGTTTTCAAGTAGTATCACTTTCAAAAGAACAGTTGGAAAGATGCCCTCGCCCATCGGCCATCGTTTGAGACTTTGAGTCAACAAAAATAGTACCACCTTCCTCTCTAGAAACATTATTAATGGAGAGTTGTTGGGCAGTTGGGATGAATAAGCCAGTGTGGAAGTAGTTAAGCATGCATAGACTTCCTAGCCAGGGCAACATGATTTAATTAAGTTATCATCGGATTGATCATGATTAGAAGTAGCTGTTTCTTGTTAAGTACTATACAAATCATGACTTTAATCAGTTACAAAGAAACATAAGACAATCTAAAAAATTGGACCACCATTGCAGTACCACCAGTATATATATACTATACATAATTTGTACAAAAACGTGGTCTTCACGTAAATATGTTGATTTGTATTTACTCTTATCTATATTTATAGTGAGATGACCGACCACGCACGAAGTGTTCTCCCTCTTGACCATGACTCATGTCTGAATTCGTGCCCCTATTCTAGCAAATCAGGATCCAGGACCAGTCTCATTTTATACCCTTTTCGAAACGTAAATATTGGGGTACATCTATTCGACATTGGGTTTTCCACGAATCATTTCAAAATGTTATCCATTGATATGCATGTTCGCACGTTGACTGGTTAAGGAACACTCCTTACATTGTTGGGGATAACAATTAAAATTAATAATATATGAAACAACTAATCAATATAAGAGGCACTTATCTTAATTTTGGGTCGTCTCCGATTCATTTGTTGATGTGTTAAACATCTCTGTTAAACACCATAGAAAAAGAAACTAAATGGTAGATTGAGGCACATGTTCAACATGCTGTCCTTAAGACAAGAATGCCTGACTACACTCTCAAAAGATGATGCTATAGCCCTCTTTGGACATATGCCTCCGAGGATTCAACAATCTCAATAAGGTTTGAATAGCACATCCAAACCTTATTCTGCTAGAGCTTGACAGCGGAAAACTCATCGATCTTCTTTACATAAAAATCTCTCATCATGGAAAAACGAAAGAAGAAAGATTCTCTCTCTTTTTTTTTGTTGCAAGAGAAAGTGAAGAATATAAATCTTGAAAATTCTTCAAAGGAAATTAAGTTTTTCATTCAATGAAAAATATAAAAACGGTAAGTTTAACCCATAAAGGCTGAGAGATAAATTTGGAAGTTGTTTTATTATTTTGAAAAACGTTTTGTTATTAATTTTCATTCACTAAAAAAACTTTGTTTTTCCAACAATCCCCCACATGAATGAAAACATGAAAAACGATCTTGGTAAACTTACTGAATGAAAAACCTTTTTTTTTTTCCAACCCCACGATCCGACCTAACTGAATGGACTGGCGGATGTGCGTCAAAATCATACTAGCCATTACAAGCCTCTCTCATACACAAAAGTGTGTTGACCCCAGGGTCATACTATGGTTTGTAAAAATCATAGCAGCATGAGAATTTTCATCTTTAGTTACCCATACGTGGGACTAAAGGTTCTGTTCACCAAAGTGAAAATGAGCGGTGAACCCTTAGTGACCCTTAGGTCCTAAGAACTAGTAATACCAAGACCATAAAAACACATAAATCTCATTTTCTCAAAATGAATTAAAGATAGAAAAAAAAAACGAAAAACAGGAAATACCATTATAGGCAGAGGTGTCCATGAGGTCTTGAACCTTTGCTTAGTGAGAGATTACCGGAACTACTTGCTAGACAGTGAACGCGATGTCTTGAACTGCTAGCGTTTGGTGTAATCCGCGATAATAACCACGCATGATATCTCCAAGGTTGCTGCCAAGCTCATGCCGTTGTGTCCATTTTGGCCCTGGACATATCCGTTTCTCGAGAATGCTCTAGAGAATCGGCTCAAATTCTCATAGGAAGCGACCCACTTCCTCATTGAGATAGGTGAGTTCCATCAAGAGTGTTTCTTGCTACACCCCACTTCAATCTTAAATTGAAACTATAGAACTCATTAAGACTTATTAAAAGTCATCCTCCACATGCGGTCACACTATCACGTCTACACCATAGGGAAGGGACGAGAGAATATAGTTCTACGATAGTGTTTACTTTTACCCACCACAAATTAGTTGTCTCATTCAAAACCTTGATCTTGGGATCTCCAGTCGGCAAGGTTGAGTATCCTTCATGGCAAGTTTATTATATGAGCTTAAGTCCCATCCCCTCGATGTATAATTACAAACTATCTCTCTAGATAATCCTTTCGTCAAAGGATCACTAATTTTTCTATTGACTTCATTAAGTCTATAAAAATTACTTCATTAGAGAGTATAGTTGTCTTACCGAATTAGCCTTCTCCGAGTATGTCTAGACTTTGTCATTGCTCATTTACTTTAGACTCACATAGTCAATTGAGTTTTGCAATGATGGCCACGGAGCTACGGTCACGAGAGGAATATCTTCTAAGAAGCATATCTTAATAGACATTCGTCTTCCTCTTGTGCTTGAATTAAAGAGCACGAACTTTGATTTCTTAAAAAATCAATTTCATCATGTCATTTTAAGGACTTCCTTTGATAGACACTCCTTAAGAGGGTACACACATAGGCTTAGATTTTTCCATAGCACTGAAACAACAACATCTCTCAAGGTCGGTACAATATGTATCACATACACAATTTAAGATGTACCTCAAGTATCACAAGTCGTATCTCAAGTCTCGATCGGATCATCCCATTCTTTTGAGATACTAGTGTATTTGTATAAACACGATATCTTTGCACATTTACAACACACATTAAACACATTGAGTTTGACAAAGACCATTTCCTTGAGAATTTCTTTGGTTCCCTTCGATCCTTTAGATCATATCATCCAACTTGGCCTTTCGGTCAAATCGTAAATATCACATATTTCATAGGTGGTTGTAAAGCATATAAAAAATACATGTACAATTCACTTGTACATTCATAATGACTTCCTCAAAATTAAGGTTAGTGCAATATATATCACATATTTGAAATTAAATATGTACCTCGTGCATTCAATCTTTGGTCCTCTAGTAAGAGCATCTCGTGATATCCTAGGGTAAACACGGACATGCACATATGTTTTACAACACAAACTAAACACGTTAGACGAGAAATTATATCCTCAAAATTTCTTTTGGTTAACTACTGATCGTTTAGACCACGTCAACTGCATATTAGTTTCCTGTCAAATCTTAAACAACACCGATTTATTAGTAGATGTAAAACATGTTTATAATAGAGGCCATAATCTAAGATTATACAAATATATATGTAAAATCAGGTTGCATCAGGTACACTTCATTTTCTCCAAACCTTGTAGTTTGTCCCACATCTGATTAACCTTTCAGGATACTTTCTCAAAATCTGCCTGAAAGTGGTCCATAATCACATGTCTCTGCGAACCCATTTACATCAGTTTATGAGTAACAATATTAGATACATGTCCACTCATTCATCATATACCTCTCACAGTTGAGGAATATGGAATTGGAAGATCACAGATCTCAGCCCCCACACTTATAATGCATTCTAAACAAAAATGTCCACAATTAAATATTTTACATTATGTAATTGGTGTTTAGAGAACAATATGATGCCTTTGGATGAAGCGGTCGAGAGGATTGTCTAGATTTCTCCGACAAGAACAGATCCAGCAAAAATGTTTTCAACAAACTCAAAGTCCCTTTACTCACGCGGGTGGAATCGAAAACAACACTCGAATGCTTTGAATAAAAATTCAATGTCCTGCAAAATCTACAAATAAACAAATGCAACCAATCGGCCAAAAGTCCTTCAACACGTCTAAGGATTATTGTGGCCAAAGGTCCCCCACATTTTAGAACTTGCCTTAGTTCTCGCTTTCACTAAGTTCAAAATGTCAACTATTACGAGTAAAACAATATGATAAACCGACCAACATCTCGGAGGTTGAAAATTTGACCGTTTTAGAAATATTTAAGACTTACCTCTTGCTTTGAGTAAGTGCATAGCAGAACGAGTACAACAGTTAATCATCACAAAATGATCCTCATCTCCAATTCTTATTCCATGAGATTTACACAACTCAAATAAAAACATGTAACCGAGTAAAGGCATCATTCTAGATGGGGCTTGGTACCTGACGCGAGTTCCACGGTGCCTTTGCATGATTGTTAAAGGAGATAAATTGTAAATTAACTTATTCTTACCGTTGTGCATGATTTTGTTGATGGAGAACACACTTTGACCGGCACAATCTATAGTGTTCCAGTTCCACATCTGCTGGCTCATCTTTGCACATGGATTGTTTCACGACTAATGTATACTCACAAAGCAAGGATTAGTGATCACAAGAATAAGACTGATTTACAAAGAACATCATGTTTTATATGGTAGGTATTGTATTTCTACCATAATTTATCTTTTGTTTATCTAAGTACATAATGTAAAAACCCAGCAGAGATTTCTTTCCCCAAAGTTTCAAGGTGAACTTAGATAATTTAATCATCAAATTTAGTTTGAAGTTACTAATGAAGTCTATGTAAATTTGTGCTCCCAACTGAATAACACTCGGTCTACTTTTGAACTAATTAAGTTCGCACCTTTAAATTTGACTCAAAAGGTCGCCAAGAGTTATTTAACCAACAACTCTAGTTTTCACACTTTTAAACCAATTTAGACCTTAACCGACCACAGACCATTAACATCTCTGATTTTTACATGCTAATGTCTCTCTAAGCGACCTAAGCATTATCTTTGGCATTAAAAAGCGTCCCAAACCAAATAACATTTTGGAGTATAATCACCTTTCGTGTCAATTTCTCCCATATTATTGAGATAAATAAATTTTTTATAGCTATCCAAAATAGTGCACGTACGAGTAGAGCACAAATTGCTCTACCTATCCCATCGTTGGACTATCACGGTTGAATGACTAGATCTTTTGTACCTTTGTTCAGTCATACCAATGAAGACATCAAGGATCTATTCCTTGCACAAATGCCGTAATCACATGTCGGCTCTTAAGCATGCGTATCAAGTCGGCTTTCAGAATCATATAAGTACGAAGGCCTACAAGCCCGGTGATAGCTTGTTGTTATCGGCTTTTTCTCCCAAGTATCAAGTTGAAATGTTGACGCACTTGTGAAGATACAAGACATGTCGTGGCTTTCTGCTGACCAGAACAATCAAACCATAAATCAAATGTCAAAATCAAGATCCATCTCGGATTAACTAATTTATTAATCCACATGGTGAGACCAAAATACCAATCATTAGCTTAACTCGTGAGGTCTAGGACAAAATACATTGAGTTTTAAAGAATCATTTTTTCATTGGCAATATATCAAATAGATAGGTTACACAAATCTTAGTTTTCCCTTTATCACAACACTTTTGAGACAACGGAAGACGCTCAATCTCTATCAAACTTCCCATCAACGATGAGGTGCTAATCACCCATTTGTATATATAGATACATGGTAAGGATGTTTTCTTCTTAGGGTTCAAAAAATTTAGATTTATAAAAAATCAAGACCAACACTCCACTTTCTTGGTCCTAGTTATTAAACCCAATTCCGCAATTTTAATTGTTATTACGAAAATAAAAAAAATCTTGTCTTAAGATTGTTGGGGATAACAATTAAAATTAATAATATATGAAACAACTAATCAATATAAGAGGCACTTATCTTAATTTTGGGTCGTCTCCGATTCATTTGTTGATGTGTTAAACATCTCTGTTAAACACCATAGAAAAAGAAACTAAATGGTAGATTGAGGCACATGTTCAACATGCTGTCCTTAAGACAAGAATGCCCGGCTACACTCTCAAAAGATGATGCTATAGCCCTACTGGACATATGCCTCCAGGATTCAACAATCTCAATAAGGTTTGAATAGCACATCCAAACCTTATTCTACTAGAGCTTGACAGCGGAAAACTCATCGATCTTCTTTACATAAAAATCTCTCATCATAGAAAAACGAAAGAAGAAAGATTCTCTCTCTTTTTATTTGTTGCAAGAGAAAGTGAAGAATATAAATCTTGAAAATTCTTCTAAGGAAATTAAGTTTTTCATTCAATGAAAAATATAAAAACGGTAAGTTTAACCCATAAAGGCTGAGAGATAAATTTGGAAGTTGTTTTATTATTTTGAAAAACGTTTTGTTATTAATTTTCATTCACTAAAAAAAACTTTGTTTTTCCAACATACATTATTCCAAAGATCAATATTCAAGAAATCTAGTCGTATCCAATTACGATGGACGTATCTACTTTGATTGATTTACGTACAACTTGTGATATTTCAATTATAAAGATAAACAATATAATGTGGAAAAAGAAATAACAGAGACACTAGAAATTTTGTTAACGAGGAAACCGCAAATGCCGAAAAATCCAGGGACCTAGTCCAAATTTGAACACCAAACTGTATTAAGCCGCTACAGACTCTAGCCTACGGTCAATACGTCAGACTGGAATGTAGTTGAGACCGAATTATATCGTCACAACAATTCATTTATCGTGCTCCTTACGCCTCTTGAATCCCAGTAGGACTCTGCGCACTTGATTCCCTTAACTGGCGTCCTTTACAGCCTAATAGTTGCTTCAACTTAATTGAAGAATTTAAACCAATCTTCCTCCCACAGATAAGCCTATATGTGATTTCTGTTCTGATCAAAGATCAAGGTGACATAGGAACTCGATTACAATAGACAAAGTCTAGCAAACCTCAAAATCCGGAACTTATGACCCCTGAAAAGCACCTAGGTTATTATTCACCTCACAAGTAAAAACCTGTAGAATCACTAAGTCTGAGACGAAGAAACTTTGCAATTTCTATCTATCTTGTTTGATCGGAGTGAGACTCAACAATCAAAACAAGATCAGGATACACGAACTACCGATAAAGATAGTTGGACCTGGCTTCACGAATCCCCAGGTGAAGTTTTTTTAGTCGCTAAAACCTAGAAGGGTTCGAAGGAAATGATGGCTCTAGTTTACAACTAGGACACGTAAGAAAAGTGTCGGGGGTTCAAAACCCCCATTCATTATGATCCCGTAGTTTTCGAACCTTTGCCAACTTATATTTAAAAAAAGGGGGAGAATTATTTTGAAGTTCACACTGCATACATATGGTTTACGGATCATTATGTAAGGGAGAGTGGTTTTCATTGTGAGATGAAGTATTGACAAAGGGGGAGTGATACATATCACCATAGTATTATTGTCAAAGTTGTGATGCAACTGGACTTTGATGTTGTGTAATAATACTATGACACTGTATAACAATAATCGACAACAACTGTTTTCTTATTGTTATGGCTACGGATCTTCAACAACAATGATGCTGAGTCGAACACATTCAGAATCGCTGGAGAACTTGGAAGTGACGAAGATTTCAAGAAATGTTTAAGAACCAAGGAAATCAAGCTTGATGGATGAGAAGCTACAAAGTATATTTATTTTGTAATGTAATCCATATGTATTGATATTTTTGTCACTAAAATTGAAAAAGGGAGAGATTGTTAGAGCATTGATCGGTCGAACTCGCAAGCGTTGCTATCTCTAACTAAAACTATAGTCTTGATTTCTAGTATACCTATAGGAGTCTCGGACTAGGATAGAATGTGTAGTTGAGATTTAGATTTCATGGCGCTTACAATTGAAGACGCAGATCTACTGAAGAACTCGGAGGAACTTCATCAAAAAAAAGGTATGCGGAGACTAAAACTTATCTATCACTTAGAACTCTATTTTATTCTATTTTATCTCCTATTGAGACAAAGTCGTATAGTTATATAGACTTTCATATTATACACATTTGATATTTCGAGCTGAGTTTAACTCGCTTATCTATTTCTCAAAATATGTGTTGGTAGTTTTTTGCCTTAGCTACGTTCATCACTATTCTTAAAACGTTTAGTTGGAAACAATTTATTTGTTGGAAACTAAATTATCAGTCAAAAGATGATCATGTGGAAATTGCCTTGAAACATCTTACATGATTTGTGTGAGACAGTCATTCGATGTCGACTCAGAAAGTTTCATATTGATCATTCGATCACTTGAAAATTGCTTATTAGATAATGGTTTGTGTCAGACAGCCATTGTCGTCTTCTAAGAATGTTTCAATGATTGAAATGGGAGTTTAGAGCTAAAACCCTTGTTTGGATACATCACAGTATGCGTACATACTATGCAAACTGTTTTGGTATGATTCAGGTCCGGAAACCAAGTTTGCATATCAGTATGCGAACGGTTCTACATGAGTTAGGTCCGGGATGGCAGTTTGCGTACCCGTTTGCAAACTGCAAAGTCCAGAACTTAAGTTTGCGTACCCGTTTGCAAACCTAGTGGTTAATGTTCTAAAATCGGTCAAGTATGTTTTCATACTCATGAACAAATACATTTATAAATTAAGGAATGCAATATTTGCAAACCGTGGCTTAATGTTCATGAATTGATTCTTTCGAATCAATCCGATTTTTATTCAATTTGTTCATATATATTTCTACGAGATAATGAACAATTGAACAAATCTATGAGGAACACTGATAGGTGTAGAATACACCGTATTTACTATATAGAGTTTATGCTTTCTTTGCTATTTTTCTTGTGAATCATGTACTTTACGCGTGGTTTTGAGTTATTAGGTACTCTGGAGTCGCACGGAGGAAAAGAAGCGGAAATCACCCAAATTGAGTCAAAGGGCAAAATTGTCATTTCAGGGGCGAACACTATCTGGAGCCCGATCAAAGTTAAGGGGCAACTCTTTTGGGAGGAATACTAAAAGGCAGCCAGCAATGGTTAGGGGGTCACCAGTTGAGTAGCCCTTATCAGGGGTGACCGGGTGTCATTATCCAGTCTACCCTAAAAATCTAAATCGAGAGAACACTTTGTTCTCATTCATTCATTTCGATCTTTCTCTTCTGAAATTCAGAGAGGAGTAAAAACTATGGCAGCACAATCAAATAAAAGAGATTGAGAAAATTGATGGACTGATGAAGAGTTCAATGGAGAGAATAACACAGAGATGAAGAGGGTTTGAGCAGTGATTGAAGAACATTGAAATTAGGGTTTCTGTGGTGATATTTAGTTTGAGATCGAGAGGAAGATGTTGAAAATGAATCTGTTCTTTGTAATTAGAAACTAGGGTTGATGGTATTATCAAGAAATTCGAATGAAGAAGTGGGTCGAGTCTCGGATTTGAATCGGTGGTTGGGTTCTTTGTCATGGATTCAAGAAGGATGAAGTGAAGGGTTTGGAGATTATTGATTGATTCAGGAGGAGAAATTTGTAGTTGGGAGGTGATTTAGAAGCTAATAGGGAGCGGAAATTCGGGTACCCGGCTAATCTATCTCGAGATATACCTTGAGCCCGTAACAAAGCCTAAGAACAAGACTATGTACGGTAGATTTCTTATCGAGAGAGCTAAGATTTGGAGCTTATAGGGTTTGTGGATGTAGATGATTGTTGGGTTTGTTTGAGGTTACGAGATTACATGTACAATTCTTTGCATCGAGGTGGTTATGAAGCCACTTTACGGCTGCAATTGGAGGCTATGGTTGAATGATGAGAACTAAATGATGAGGCAATGAAATTGGTTGAGCTGGTGAAGTTGTGTAGATCTTTGGTGCTCTCTTTGATTAGATTGATTCGATTGATTGGGTCATGCGGAGTGCATTTGAGAAGGAGAAGGCATGAATTGCACGAGATGTAAGAAATTGCGGTGCGGGTGATGATAATCTTTGGGAGAAGTGAATTGTCTTTGCTATGGAGTTGTGTGACTGCAGTCATCCTATGGAGTTTGTGGTAAAGCTGCAGTGAGGGAGCAAGATATAAGCCAAGAGTTAAGAAGGTGACGGGAGTAGCGGTTCGGACAAACAACAGGCCCGAGATTGATTTGTAGTTTGGGATTCAAGGGTGCGGTGGTGTCTTTGATCTTGTCAAGGTTACAGAAAGTGAAGTTGGTGTGCTTTCATAGGTGGCTAAGCGGGGCATTGCGAGAAGAGAAGAAATGGGTAGTTGAAGGCTGTTGCCATCGTGATGGAGAAGATGGAATGAGCTGAGCTTGAGGCGGTGGAGTCTTTGTGTGGTGATCTATATTGCGGGTGGATTGAACTCGCGAGCGCGGCAGTGAGAAGAAGGGTAAGGCGAGATATAAGCTGGAATTGAGGCATTGAGTTGCGGGTGAAGTGGTTCGGTTTGTTCTTTGTGTTGATATATGGGTTCGACTAGCTACGATTCTGAGATGCAATAAAAAGGCTGGAACATGGCAGGAGAACAATGTTGGGAGTTGAAGTGGTTTTGTTAGTGCCGAATTGAGCAATGAAATGGTTGTTTGTGTATGTGTCTCCGAGCTGAGCAAGGAACTGAAATGGAGAATGCAATGATAGGTAGTCGTAGGAACGCGGAACTGGTGTGAGTTATGATTGAAGCTGCAGTTCAAGGTGCGAAAAGTGGGCTAAAATGGTGTATAAGGAAAATGGAAACTGAAATGGAAGGCAGTGGCAATGAAGTGCAGTCATGGCTCTGAGAAGCAACTCGAGCCGGTTAAGTTCTTTGTCAAGAGTTACGATTTCTGTGAATGTGGCAAGGGCTCAAGTTCAGGGTTGGCTGAGTTGTCATGAGGGCTTGTATGAAGCTACAGAGGCTGAGCTGCAATGGGAAGTTGAAGCTGGTGTTGCTGGGTCTGTGTTGGAGCTCAAGGCAGGGAATGGATTGTTTGCAAGTGATGGTGACAATTAGTCTTAGAAGTGCAGGATGGTGATTGAACTATAAGCAGGTGAAACTATGGCTTGAGGGCTGAGACATTGAGTTATTGCTTTGAAGGATTGGGGCTGGTGGTTTGTGGGGTTGTAGAGAATGGGTTGGCCCTGAATTGTGATTTGGTTGGAATAGTAAGATGATGATGGAGATGGAATTTGTAAGGCAGTGAGATGGAACTGGTGGTTATGCTGCTAGATGGTTTGTTTGAGTTGCAAATGTGATGAAAAGGGAATGTGAGAGCTGCAGAAATGGAGTTGCAGCTGTGAAGGGTACATGGCCATGATGGCTGGATGCACAAGGATTGTGCATCACAAGTGCAAGCCTGTGCAATGGCCTGGCAATATGGCAAAGGCCTTGGCCACTCAGCTCATCCAGCTGAGTAAGAAGCTAGTTAGATGCTGACCCGGTCTGACTCACTTTGAATCGGTCTGACCGAGCTGACCTGATCCGATCCGTTGACCCGACCGATTTGACCCAGTTGACCGGTGACCGGGCGGACTTTGCCGGTCACCTGAGACAGTTTCCGGCGACTTTTCCGGCCAACTTCCGGCCGTAATCCCAGTTTTCCGGCGACGTGTTTTTGGACATATTTTCTACATGGGTTTTTCTCACACATGGGCTTGGTGGACCACTTGGAGATGGATTTTGAGAAGACCTAATATTAGAAGGAGTATCCTTTATGGAAATAGAGAAACATATAAAAGAGATGACTTTTACCTAATGTGGGATATCTTTTATCTTTTTCTATTCTTTTGCCTCTACTTTGTTTTCTAGGGTTTAGAACCATGAAGTCTTTTCTCTTTCTTCTTGTTATGAACTCCATGAATATGAACTAAGTTTTTATTATTGGTTGAAGATGTAGTTGGATTTTGCAACCAAATTATGATTTTTATGAATTAGTTTTCTCTCAATATTATCGTTTGATTTCTACGGGTTATAATAATTGCATGATTGAAGTATTGCAATATGATTGAATGTTTGTTTAGTCGAGTCTAGAATTGATTGAACTCACATCCATATCTATAGCTAAGTTTAGGGTTTTCATCGAGCGATAACCTTGAATACGAGTAGCATGATATGATTCTAGGTTGTAGTGATACATCCTTGTATTCATATGCAGAAATTGACCTTTGTCCGAATTGTTTGCGCAATGTTTTACAATTGCATTGATTAGCCTATTTCTGAAACTTAATGCTCCTAGGAATTGAACTTGATTAGGGCAAGGCGTTAGGTTATTCTTTAGGTAGATTTCACATACGCAGCCCTAATGTGTGTGTTGATAACTTTGGAAATTACGGAGTATTCTTGCAATAAGGTATTCTATGGCTTTTGATGCGAGATTAAATACGAATTCTATTCATATATTCATGAACTTGTTTACAATTGAAGATGAAACCTTTATCCAATATTTTCACATCCTTGATTTGCGTGTTTACTTTTATTTGTTTTGCTTTTATTTATTTTCGTTTATAAAAATCTGAAAATCCTCGGTGTTTTATATAGGAGACCATAACATATTGACAACCAAGACCTCTCTGTGGGAACGATCCTTTCTTGCCCTTACTATATTTATATTTTGAGTAGTAAGAAAGTGTAATTTATTTTTGACGCTTACGACAGCGGTAAAATTTTGGCGCCGTTGCCGGGGAGGCTCGGTTGTTAATTGTTTTTGGTTTCTTATTTTTGTTTTTAGTTTTGTTTTACTTTTTCTTATTCTTTGGTTCTTATTCGAGTTTTGAGAATCTCGTTTCAGGTACCGATTTCTATGGACGGAGCATATTGGAGCAATCAATACGGCTTTCAACCTCAACAACATGAAAACTATCACCCTTATGGGGAATACAATCAAAACCAATCCTTTGGTTATGGTCAATATTCCACGTACCCTTTTAGTTGTTCTCATACATTCCAACCTTCTTACGGTGGGTATGTAAGTGAGCAACCACAAAGAGGGGATGATACTTGTGCTCCTATCAATTTTTCCTCTAGTTTGGTAAATGAAATGCAACAATTTATGGACAGCATGGAGTCAATTTGTGGACAACCAAGCGTGGAACCAATTTCATCGACCGAATGTGCTTATAGTATGTTTGGCCCAATTTCTGATCGTAGTTATGATCATTCACCCATTCAAAGGGAAGATAATTGGCCTAACAATACTGACGTAAGTAATTCTACTTTTTCTTTGTCGAATGAGCTTTACCAACAAATGGAACACTATTTTCAAAATTTGGATGGATCACTCCAAGAGCTTCAAAAAGGTGTTTCCACTTTAAGACAAGGCATTGAAGAATACAAGGAGGAAATGAATAGTTATGTTGAAAAAGGCGAACCTTTGGGGACTTTCGTTGATATTTGTGTAGTTAACTCAACTCTTGATCGTAATAATGATCATTCACCTATTCAAAAGGATGAGTTCGAGATTAGCAACACTAAATTCAGCGAGGAACAAGATTATGTTGACTATGATAGTGATGATTATTATGAAAATACATTGCCTAAACCAACTCATGGTGACATCCCCGAGGAGTGTACAATGGATTCTTTTTGCGATCAAGGTGAAGTTGAAAAGGAATATGATGACACTAGTGTAGATTACTCGAGCATTGATCTTTATAACGATCAAGAACCTATTAAAAAGGTAGAGCTTGAGGATGATGCAAGGAGTGTTCTAAAGAAATTCCTTATGGACAATATTGCATCCGCAAAAGAGTATGTGCCTTACAACAAGGAGGAATATGTTGAGAATGTGACCGGTATGACCAATATTGTGGAAGACCCAATTGAGCTTGCATATGATTGTAATGATGATGTTTATGTCGATACTTTGGTTAAGGCAGAAACGGACGAAGAATGGTTGCAAGGTTTGATAGAGGACCATGATATACAAGAGGTGAATAATTCACTTGAATTTTTCAAGGATGAAGAGGATTCCGTGATACAAGAGATTGTGCAAGGTTTGTCTAACCCGTTGCCTATTGTTTCTTCTCCTTACCTCTTATTGGTTTGAATGTATGTGCTTCGAGAATATTGTTGAATGACTTTGTTTCTCGTTTTCCGCCATTATAGATACTTGATTCTCATACTATGCAGGGTATGGAACAAGAAACTGTGGAAGTACCCGACTTCTATATTCTTTATACACTTCCAAGTGTGGACAAGAATAAGTGTGGGGGAAGCTTTTATCGGTTCATAGCTTCGTTTTGTTTTTATATTACTAATATTTGTGCGAAGCTAGTGTTTGAAAAACAGGTTCTATGGAAGGATCCCCAACTTTTCAGATTATTGGTGTATGGGGAATGAATTTTACAAGAAGCTAAGTCGGGCCGTCGACTTTAAAACAAGCGCTAAGTGGGAGGCAACCCACCGGTTTTGTATCTTTATCCTTATCTTTTTACTTTTATGCATTTGCTTTTATCTTTATTTTCTTGTTTTTGCATATCATTTGCGGAATTTCCCACCTTGAACCTTCTTTGGACGATTCAATTTTACATTGAGGACAATGTAAAGTTGAAGTGTGGGGGAGCATTTATATGTTTTAGTTTGTTTTATGTATATAAAAAAAAAAAAAAATCAGAAAAAAATCAGAAAAAAATTTGTGCTTTTTGAACTCCGAAATCTAGAACTTGTGCCTTTAGGATGACACCATTAGTGGATGGAACCATTTTGAATGCAGGAGTTGAGGAACCAATTAACTAAAAGGGAAGAATATAGCTCAGAAATCACAAATTAACATGATAGTTGTTACCATATCTCGGAATATCACCATATCGCATTCTATTTTTATTTTTCCATATTTATCTATTGTTCTCTAAGTGCTTTGGTGGGTCACTAAACATCGACGTGTTATTATTTGAGGATGAAATAGAGTGATTGAGTTACTAGAAAAAGAAAAAAAATGATGAAAAAATATATATATAAAAAAAAAAAAAAAAAAGAGAGAAAAAAAAAAAAAAAGAAGAAGAGACCGACCAATTAGACCAAAACGGAATAAAAAGACACTTGGGAATAGCAATATGTGTGAAACGTAGTCCCTGTCTCCGTCGCCTAAACAAGCGTGGAATGCAGGATCCAAGGCAACTATCATGTACTTGCTGACAAGAAGCATGCGCTTGGATCCAAAAGATCTAATCATGCCGTCTAAAAAAAAAAAGAGAAATTGGATCCAGTTTGATCCAATCATATAAAAAAAAAAGAAGAAATTATTATTTTGGTTGAATAAAGTCACATCTGGTTCCCTTGTATATGCCAGTGAGTTGATGTAGCATTCAAACCAAGTAGCTCAATCCAATAGGAATAGGTTCATCTTGGCAGTGACCTTCAGACTGATATGGGAAATATCGATCACTTGTGAATATTCGCCAACATCTACATCTATATCCATCTTCTTAATCTTTTCATTGTGATTGTGGTTTGTTAGTTTCAGTAGTATTGTGGCTTGTTCGACTATCTAATTAGAGTTTATTTACTAATAATTGAATTGAATTTGCAAGGTACCTCCTCCTGTAGTCATTTTGGATTCATTCATTGATTTGTCACAAATAGACGGAGTTGGAAATATAGGTTTTGTAGGTATATCTCTTGTAAACCTTCACGAGACTATAACTCGTCCACTAGGGACACCTAGGGGTTTAAAGGCTTGTTATTTATGCTAAAATTAACCGTAGCCTCGACGACACGGAGTTGTTGTATTTTATTATTTTGTTTGATTTGCTCGAGGACTAGCAAAGTCTAAGTGTGGGGGAATCTATAGGTGTAGAATACACAGTATTTACTATATAGAGTTTATGCTTTCTTTGCTATTTTTCTTGTGAATCATGTACTTTACGCGTGGTTTTGAGTTATTAGGTACTCTGGAGTCGCACGGAGGAAAAGAAGCGGAAATCACCCAAATTGAGTCAAAGGGCGAAATTGTCATTTTAGGGGCGAACACTATCTGGAGCCCGATCAAAGTTAAGGGGCAACTCTTTTGGGAGGAATACTAAAAGGCAGCCAGCAATGGTTAGGGGGTCACCAGTTGAGTAGCCCTTATCAGGGGTGACCCAAGGTGTCATTATCCGATCTACCCTAAAAATCTAAATCGAGAGAACACTTTGTTCTCATTCATTCATTTCGATCTTTCTCTTCTGAAATTCAGAGAGGAGTAAAAACTATGGCAGCACAATCAAATAAAAGAGATTGAGAAAATTGATGGACTGATGAAGAGTTCAATGGAGAGAATAACACAGAGATGAAGAGGGTTTGAGCAGTGATTGAAGAACATTGAAATTAGGGTTTTACGTGGTGATATTTAGTTTGAGATCGAGAGGAAGATGTTGAAAATGAATGCATTCTTTGTAATTAGAAACTAGGGTTGATGGTATTATCAAGAAATTCGAATGAAGAAGTGGGTCGAGTCTGATTTGAATCGGTGGTTGGGTTTCTTTGTCATGGATTCAAGAAGGATGAAGTGAAGGGTTTGGAGATTATTGATTGATTCAGGAGGAGAAATTGGTAGCTGGGAGGTGATTTAGAAGCTAATAGGGAGCGGAAATTCGGGTACCAGCTAATCTATCTCAGATATACCTTGAGCCCATAACAAAGCCTAAGAACAAGACTATGTCTAGTAGATTTCTTATCAGAGAGCTAAGATTTGGAGCTTATAGGGTTTGTGGATGTAGATGATTGTTGGGTTTGTTTGAGGTTACGAGATTACATGTACAATTCTTGCATCGAGGTGGTTATGAAGCCACTTTACAGTGCAATTGGAGGCTATGGTTGAATGACAGAACTAAATGATGAGGCAATGAAATTGGTTGAAATTTGGTGAAGTTGTGTAGATACGGGTGCTCTTGATTAGATTGAATTCGATTGATTGGCTGTGCAGGTCTGTTGAGAAGGAGAAGGCATGAATTGCACAGATGTAAGAAATTACAGTGCAGGTGATGATAATGCTGGGAGAAGTGAACTGTGCTGCTATGGAGTTGTGTGACTGCAGTCATCCTATGGAGCTGTGGTAAACTGCAGTGAGGGAGCAGTATAGCCGAGTTAAGAAGGTGACAGGGAGTAGCAGTTCAGATAAGCAACAGACTGAGATTGAGCTGTAGCTGGGATTCAAGGGTGCAGTGAGCTGTGCTGATACTGTCAAGGTTACAAAAAGTGAAGCTGGTGTGCTTTCATAGGTGGCTAAGCAGGGCATTGCAGAGAAGAGAAGAAATGGGTAGTTGTAGTTGTTGCCATCGTGATGGAGAAGATGGAATGAGCTGAGCTTGAGGCAGTGGAGTGCTGTGACAGTGATCTATATTGCAGGTGGATTGAACTCGCAGGCGCGGCAGCTGAGAAGAAGGGTAAGCTGAGATATAACTGGAATTGCGGGCATTGAGTTGCGGTGAAGTGGTTACGGTTTGTTCTTTGTGTTGATATACGGGTTCGGACTAGCTACGATTCTGAGATGCAATAAAAAGCTGGAACATGGCAGAGAACAATGTTGGGAGTTGAAGTGGTTTTGTTAGTGCCGAATTGAGCAATGAAATGGTTGTTTGTGTATGTGTCTCTCCGAGCTGAGCAAGGAACTGAAATGGAGAATGCAATGATAGGTAGTCGTAGGAACGCGGAACTGGTGTGAGTTATGATTGAAGCTGCGGTTCAAGGTGCGAAAAGTGGGCTAAAATGGTGTATAAGGCAAATGGAAGCTGAAATGGAAGGCAGTGGCAATGAAGTGCAGTCATGGCTCTGAGAAGCAACTCAGGCCAGTTAAGTTGCTGTGCAAGAGTTACAGCTGTGAATGTGGCAAGGGCTCAAGTTCAGGGTTGGCTGAGTTGTCATGAGGGCTTGTATGAAGCTACAGAGGCTGAGCTGCAATGGGAAGTTGAAGCTGGTGTTGCTGGGTCTGTGTTGGATCTCAAGGCAGGGAATGGATTGTTTGCAAGTGATGGTGACAATTAGTCTTAGAAGTGCAGGATGGTGATTGAACTATAAGCAGGTGAAACTATGGCTTGAGGGCTGAGACATTGAGCTATTGCTTTGAAGGATTGGGAGCTGGTGGTTTGACAGGGTTGTAGAGAATGGGTTGGCCCTGAATTGTGATTTGGTTGGAATAGTAAGATGATGATGGAGATGGAATTTGTAAGGCAGTGAGATGGAACTGGTGGTTGTGCTGCTAGATGGTTTGTTTGAGTTGCAAATGTGATGAAAAGGGAATGTGAGAGCTGCAGAAATGGAGTTGCAGCTGTGAAGGGTACATGGCCATGATGGCTGGATGCACAAGGATTGTGCATCACAAGTGCAAGCCTGTGCAATGGCCTGGCAATATGGCAAAGGCCTTGGCCACTCAGCTCATCCAGCTGAGTAAGAAGCTAGTTAGATGCTGACCCGGTCTGACTCACTTTGAATCGGTCTGACCGAGCTGACCTGATCCGATCCGTTGACCCGACCGATTTGACCCAGTTGACCGGTGACCGGGCGGACTTTGCCGGTCACCTGAGACAGTTTCCGGCGACTTTTCCGGCCAACTTCCGGCCGTAATCCCAGTTTTCCGACGACGTGTTTTTGGACATATTTTCTACATGGGTTTTTCTCACACATGGGCTTGGTGGACCACTTGGAGATGGATTTTGAGAAGACCTAATATTAGAAGGAGTATCCTTTATGGAAATAGAGAAACATATAAAAGAGAGGACTTTTACCTAATGTGGGATATCTTTTATCTTTTTCTATTCTTTTGCCTCTACTTTGTTTTCTAGGGTTTAGAACCATGAAGTCTTTTCTCTTTCTTCTTGTTATGAACTCCATGAATATGAACTAAGTTTTTATTATTGGTTGAAGATGTAGTTGGATTTTGCAACCAAATTATGATTTTTATGAATTAGTTTTCTCTCAATATTATCGTTTGATTTCTACGGGTTATAATAATTGCATGATTGAAGTATTGCAATATGATTGAATGTTTGTTTAGTCGAGTCTAGAATTGATTGAACTCACATCCATATCTATAGCTAAGTTTAGGGTTTTCATCGAGCGATAACCTTGAATACGAGTAGCATGATATGATTCTAGGTTGTAGTGATACATCCTTGTATTCATATGCAGAAATTGACCTTTGTCCGAATTGTTTGCGCAATGTTTTACAATTGCATTGATTAGCCTATTTCTGAAACTTAATGCTCCTAGGAATTGAACTTGATTAGCGCAAGGCGTTAGGTTATTCTTTAGGTATATTTCACATACGCAGCCCTAATGTGTGTGTTGATAACTTTGGAAATTACGGAGTATTCTTGCAATAAGGTATTCTATGGCTTTTGATGATAACGAGATTAAATACGAATTCTATTCATATATTCATGAACTTGTTTACAATTGAAGATGAAACCTTTATCCAATATTTTCACATCCTTGATTTGCGTGCTTACTTTTATTTGTTTTGCTTTTATTTATTTTCGTTTATAAAAATCTGAAAATCCTCTCTGTGGGAACGATCCTTTCTTGCCCTTGCTATATTTATATTTTGAGTAGTAAGAAAGTGTAATTTATTTTTGACGCTTACGACAGCGATCAAACACAATTAGATTCATTTGATTATCTTTCATGATTGATTGATCATCATAGTTGATCCATATGCGTTAGATGAATGTGGTTAATACAAAAGTGTTCATATACTAACTTCAGTTAACTATTATTTGGCCAACTCAATATGCACGTTTAGGTACGGTTACCCATATCGAAATGAAAGTATATTTCATTTGTGTGTGACAAGCTAAGACCATCTAACAGTGGAGAGATATTGCTTTTGTTTTAAGCAAACTTGGCTTGAATCTTAAATCAGGATTTCATCTAACGCTGCATATTGAACGCTTTGTTTCTACGCACTTGATTTCCTTAGATGATCTCACCCACAACTAAGAGTTGCTACGACCCAAAGTCGAAGAATTATAAACCTATCTGTCTCCCACATAAAAGTCTATTCAGATAGATAAATCTGTCTCTTACAGAAATATCTATGAAGTTTTGTTCTGTCTTTTGATAAATCAAAGTGCACAGGAACCAATTGATAATCCGGTCTTATATTCCCTAAGAACAGCCTAGAAATATCAATCACCTCACAATAACTTAACTATATGGTAGTTGAACAAGTTATTTCGGAATCACAAAGAATGAGACGAAGAGCTTTGTGATTACTTTTTATATCTTACCTATCAAATATAAATCTCAAGCAAATCTTAGAGAAGATAGTACTCAATACGATATAACAAGTAAGATCAGAACACGCAACTACAGAGAAAATATTTGGATCTGGCTTCATAATCCCAATGAAGTCTTCAAGTCGTTAACCTATAATGGTTTTAGGAAAAACCTAGGTTAAAGGAGAATCGACTCTATTCGCAACTAGTATCACACATGAGGTGCGGGGATTAGGTTTCCCAGTTGCTAGAGTTCTCCTTTATATAGCCTTTCAAATCAGGGTTTGCTTAATTAGCTTAGAAACAAAGCATTCATTATTCACCGTTAGATGAAATCCTGATTTAATATATAAGCTAAGTTTGATTGAAACCAAAAAAATATCTCTCCACCGTTACATGGTCTTAGATTGTCACACACATATGAAATATACTTCATTTAGATATGGGTAACTGTACCTAAACATGTATATTGAGTTGGCTCAATAATAGTTAACCAATGTTAGCCATATGAACATTTTAGTCAAAACAACATTCATCTAACACATCTCAATCAACTATAATGATCAATCAATCATGAATGATAACCAAATGAATCTAATTGTGTTCCATATAGAGTTGTTTAATTTAATTATTCACTATATTATAGAAAAATATATCAACAAATTGAAGCAAAATCGGATTGATCCAAAAGAATCAATTCATGAGCACTTAACCCACGGTTTGCAAAGATTGCATTCCTTAATATATAAATGTATTTGTTCATGAGTATGAAAAAATAATTTGCCGATTTTAGAACTTAAACCAATTAAGTTTCACAAGAAAAGAAGGATTTCTTTGTACATTAAAAAATTACATGAAAGATGAATTTGTATCCAGAAAACTAGAAAAAATTAATCCACAAGGAAAACTCATATATTAATTCAATCGGAAATACTCAACATAAGAAAACTTACGGAGCCATAAAGTACCTTCACATAAAAGTGGATCTGGGAAAGATCAATATTGCGGAATATATACAAAAGTTCATTATATTTTCTATCAAAATTTGCATAATTATACAATAAACTTAAGTTTTGAGCATATATGAGATAATCAGAGTTCACGGACGTAAACACTCATATCCCATAACATATTTTTGCAATATATAAAAGAGATTATTGGTGTTTAGTACTCAAGTTTCGACCAACACTAAGCTTTGGTCTAACATTTGTCCAACGTTAGGGCTTGGTACCTGGACTGGATGTTGACCTAAGTTGATTGTCTGTGACCTGACTTTAATTAATTTTGTAAAATAAAAATACTGAATTTACAAGTCTAGCCCTGAAGTGGGTCTAAGATCCAACGGTGGAAAAATTAAACAATTAATCTACGGCTCAGATGTAAGAGACCAATTAACCCTAACTCTTAACTCTTCTTCCTCCGCCTCCATGCCTAACTCAATCTTCGTCTTCTACAACAGCTGCAACACCTAATCTCTTCCAACAACGAGTCACTTCTTCAACTTTTAAAATCCTCGACAAACACCAACACAGAAACAATCACTTTCTCAGTTCATGAACATTTAACCCACGGTTTGCAAAGATTGCATTCCTTAATATATAAATGTATCTGTTCATGAGTAAGAAGACATACTTTACCGATTTTAGAATTTAAACCACTTAAGTTCGCAAACGGTTACGCAAACTTAAGTTCTGGACTTTGGTCTTGACCAACAATTTTCAAACGAGTATGTAAATTTGGTTCCCGGTGTTGATGGTGGATTTTCATTTAAGGCTAAAATTGTAAAGGCCAAAATTATGCGCTAACATCTTGCAAAAGATAAAGCCATTAATAAGTGATGAATACTTCTTCACTTTACTAATTCACATAGAATGGAGCATGTGGCAACAAATCGATTCAGTGAATTAAATACACAAAATTCATCCAGGTTAGAGCATGTGGCAACAATCCCATATACCCTGTGAATTTATAGCATTATTAATTAATGCATGACCAGCCTTGTATTTCCTGTACTCATTATCGGTGCGACATGACGACTGAGTGTTGTTCTCAGCAGAGCAACACGAACCTCCAAGCATTAATAATGAAGCATGTACGAAATACCCGTACAGGTTACAACTCTCGGTGTGTTATACTAGCCCGATTGGGCATACAAATCTCGGTGTGTTATACTAGCCTGATTGAGCACTCTCGGTGTGTTATACTAGCCCGATTGAGCATACATCTCTCGGTATGTTATACTAGCCCAATTGAGCATGTTTGAACCTGGACTGTCCATATCAGTCTCAGAAACGATAATGACCATCCAAATTCACCAACATGATTGGATGGCTTAGATTGAATCCATGACCCAAAGCAGGTATTGGAATATTCACTACCGACCCAACGTGGGCCCCGCATGGTCGGCCTCCCCAAAAGGGTGGCATAGCTTGCCAAACCGTCCAAGCCAAAGCAGTATGGACGAAAAACCCTAAATTAGGGTTTGCGGCACATTACATGTGTCGCAAAACAGTCTCAACCATCCATCTTCGCAGGCATAGATGGAAGGTATAGATGTAGATTCAAAGGGCCCAGAGCATGTCAACACAAACACCGTGGGCCCGCCTACATACATGACCGATCGGCCAAGACCAACTATAGTTGGTCGTTCCATTTCGTGCGCCCAAACAAGGCATGACGCACGACCGGTGAAACCCTAATTAGGGTTTGAACTTCACGAGCGTCCATTTTCTCCTGCACGAATGAAGGGTCCAGGATTAGACTAAGAAGGACCGGTGAGTATCAACATGACCACCGTGGGCCCATCTATCTCCACACCCGATCGGCCAAGGCATATCATGCCTGGTTGCCTCGGTCGCATGCCCGAACTAGGCATGGTCACACCTCCCGATTGCAAACTAATCTCGACCACTCAACTTTTCCGGACAAATTGAGTGGCTTAGATCACGTTTCTATGGGATATTAAGGTATGGACGTGTACACCAGCTCGCCGTCTGTATACCAGACTAATCGGCCAAGACCGACCAAGCTTGGTCGTCCTGAAACGCGCGCCCGTTGGCATGATGCGCGGCTTTTGCGGCACCATATTTCTGTTGCAAATTGATCTCGACCACTCAAATTCGTCGGACAAATTGAGTGGCCCAGATCACACTTTCACGAGATAATGAGGTATGGGCGCCTACACCGTCATGCCGTCTACACACATGCACGATCGGCCCTGCCAAAATCGTATCCCAAGCTTGGATTCGACCAAGCTGGAGAGTGATGCTTGCGCACCTCTTCAAAAACCCTAATTCTACTAACGGTCGCAGATGAGTGTCTCAAAGATCACCTCGTCTGTCCAACTTCACCGGCTTGGCTATACAGCCCTGGTTAGGAGTTAATTGGTCGGTGAGGCGTCATGGTGATCACCACCCGTCACTTTACTACACCATGTGGTCGGCCAAGGGAGGACTTGCTTGCGCAACCTCCAAACATCACATGAAGTAGGCTGGACATGAGGCTATTTTGAGACGCTCAAACAGCGATGCTTCATACATGTTGAATATACTCGATGAAGTACCTGCATAGAATACACACGATACTTCACAAGTATCGACTTATTAAATAACTTAGTTATTTAATCTAGCATTACATGCTACTTTCTGTGGGTCCCACGATCCACACACTCGAGACATCAATCATGTCAAAAACTGGGGGATACATACTGGGGTATTGGTGCGCGGTTTACGGCGTGCGGCGATCAACGCGCCATCACAAGAACGTGTCGGGGAAGTCATGGACGGTTAGTGATGATGGGAGAAGTGGGCAAGGCGGTCGTGTGACATCAACACACAACTCCACTACTCCATCATTCCACTTTCTCCAATTCCCACGAGATACGAGGGTTAGGCTTAAAGACTTGTATAAATAGGTTCTCCTCCCTATTTTTCAAAAGGAACAAGTCAAGACGACAGAGGCAAGTATTGATACCATCGTATTTAAACACCGTAACTGATAGCTTACATCCTGCAAGCCAATTCAGCTTTCTGATACAAGTCATACATAGCCAACACCTTCTTCGTTTCCCTCCCTAAGATCAACCCCATCTCCTTCACTTTGTGATCGAAACAAGTCCGGAACGTCCATTTCTTGGTTTAGGCCGGATTTGCATGCATTGATTTCTCGAATCTACAAGCACTCCCCGTGCAAAGTCATTTGTTTAAGGTTTAGACTCATTTCTCATCCACACACCCCAAATTACCAAAACCGTGAGAAATAGTTTTCACCCATAAACAATTGGCGACCACGGTGGGAGGTTGATCTCGGTTGTAAAAATTGAATTCTCAATTTTTCGGTTTTCATCTCGCGATGTATCCTCACCCGAAAACCACGGGTGGTTCGGGATATCATGGGAAGTGTAGCTAGAATCTTTGGAGGATGTCTTGGAAAATAAATCCGGTATCACTAGAAGACAGAGCGAAACATTCCGCCTTTTGAATGATATAACAACACAATTACAAGAAGGGTCGGCAGACATCTACTCAGACAGTACAAGAAACACTGAATCCTTAGCCAGGAGTCACACCTTTACTAGTGGAGATGCAGAAAGAGCGCATAATCATAGGGGACTCAGGAGAGATGAACAACATGGCCCAGCCGACAACGAAGACTCGAGGCGACTCCACAGAGGAAAAGACTTGTCCGGGGTGCCACAACGTCACGGATAAAGAAAGGGAGCCTGCAGCTGGAGCCCTGCTAGAAGATTTATATCTCAAGACTCTTGTCGAAGCTCGGAAGACTGTCCAATCTGCATCGACCTTTCAACCAAGTGAAGAAATGCTTGAGGAAGGAGAGATCAATCAAGGAACACGTGAGTACAGAGGATGGGAGCGTTCAATTCGATCACTCAGCAGTGATATTACGACACCTTCCACACCCCGTCACCCAGGCAAGCGATCCGCGGATATGATGGCACTCACAAGTCTTCCAACTTCATCTCGAAACGTGCTCCACATCGAAGCCATGTAGAGACACCACAACGCCCACGAACGCAGGAAAATCTAGACTCGAAGTACCTACACTTTCCGTTCCCAATGAAAAAGATTTTGGAGTTGCTGGAGGCGTGGGTACGAAACAGAGAGGTGGAGCTACCTCCTGTATGGTGTCCACCAACTGATCAAGAAGTAATGGACCGAAGGTTTTGTCATTTCCACCGGTTCCTTCACCACCCTACCAGTGAATGCAACGCTTTGAAACGCATTGTTCAGAAGAAGCTTAATTCAGAGGGATATCTTTCCTTACGATTTCCTTAGAGAGGCTACTTGTCCGGTTGTCAGCCGACACAAATATAAATTACACTTTATTACTACTCAAAATATATAATGAAGCAAGGGCAAGAAAGGATCGTTCCCACAGAGAGGTCTAGGTTGTCAATATGTTTCGGTATCTTATAAGTAACACGAGAGATTTTCTGATTATGTAAATAAAAATAAACAAAAGCAAACAAAGCACGCAAATCAAGGATGTGAAATATTGGATAAAGGTATCATCTTCAATTGTAAACAAGTTTTTGAATATATGAATATAATTCGTATTTAATCTCGCTATCATCAAAAGCCTAGAGAATCAAGAGATCAAGATAATCTATTAATTTCCTAATTCATCACACACACATTAGGGCTGCGTATGTGAATTCTACCTAAAGAATAACCTAACGCCTTGCGCTAATTAAGTTCAATTCCTAGGAGCATTAAGTTTCAGAAATAGGCTAGTCAATGCAATTGTAATACATTGCGTAAACAATTCGAACAAAGGTCAATTCTACATATGACTACAAGGATGTATCACTACAAACCATAATCATATCATGCTACTCGTATTCAAGGTTATCGCTCGATGATGAACCCTAAAATAGCTATAGATATGGATGTGAGTTCAATCAATTCTAGACTTAACTAAACAAACATTCAATCATATTGCAATACATCAATCATGCAATTATTATAACCCGTAGAAAGTGAACAATGATTTTGAGAGAAAACTAATTCATAAAAATCCATAACTTGTTTTCAAAATCCAACTACATCTTTAACCAATAATAAAAACTTAGTTACTTGTGTTTTTGGAAATCATCATAGAAAGCAAAGAAGACTATCAAGTGAAACCCTAGAAAACAAGTAGAGGCCTCCCTCATGGAGATATATCTAGGTTTAGAGAAAGACTTTTCTATTTATATGCTTGTCCCATTCCAAAAGGATACTCTTTCCAATATTTGGTCAAATCTTCTCAAAATCCATCTCCAAGTGGTCCACCAAGCCCATGTGTGAAAACATATCTTCTGGAATTTTTGGGTCCAAAACGGGTCGCCGGATTGCTGACGTCATCACCGGAATCCGGCCGTCGGAAAATTATCTCCAGCCACCTGAACTTGCCTCCGACTCTCGAAAGCTGTCACAAGGCAAATATGTACTTCTCGCAACTCATCTCTCCTTCTCTATGTTCATATATTCATAAAAACCATCTAATTCAATCCTTGAATTCTTGAAAAACGCACTCAAAAGCGTGACCCGTAGCTCATATGTATGACGGCCAACTCTTGTATCCAACACATACCCCCTTCGCGATTCACTGAAATATTATGATTCATGCTTCAAGTTCCGAAATCCGGCATCCCGGGCTAGTACCACCGGTGCACCAATTCTTCTCCGTTTTCGCACAGTTTCGCAGCTTCAAAATCCATTCCCTGCACAGTGCCATACTTCTATGCCCAACCATCTCAATTCCAACAGCAGCTCTGCATTGCATTACGCCACAACACCACAAAACTATGCACCTGCACTTTCAGCTTCACAACACCCACCAGTTCACAGTACCACTGATTCCAACCAGAGCTCATTGTCTAAACTGCATCGTTCACCAACATTGCAGCTTCAACCATTACACTCTGCCTAGCCTTCAGCGTCAGCGTCATCGCTGAGCCATCTCCATCCTTGCTTTCGTAAACCAACAAAGACTGAGTCGACTGTGAGCCATGTTTGCAACCATTGCTCTGTAATCATACATCTCGTGGCTCAACACTTCTAGCACTTGCAACATCAGCCTAAGGCCAGCCTATTTCAGATCCTTGTCTTCCCTGAATTGAGATTAAAATCCATATTCGAGATAACCCAACTTCTCAACCACCATCGACCACCATTACACTGTAGTACCACCAAGCTCATCATCACTGGATCTTCCATGAATGTTGTCCTAGCCTTCATCTTGTACATCATCTGCATCTACATTCTTCACAGACCACCAGAACCAATCTTCCACTGCCATCCCGAACAACCCCATTACTGGCACTTTCTTGGCTCATTGCCACAATCGAACCCATTAACACATCACTACTAACGTCACCTGCCATTGTAATACCTCGGTTTTTGCAAGCAACGACTTAGCACCACGTTCACTTCTCCCAAAGCACATGTAGCTTCATCTTGCGAACTTATCATCACCCGCACCGCAATACACACAGCACACACGTACCTCCATTTGAGCCGTAATCGCACCGCAACTCCTCCAAGAGTATCTCCATTCAAATTACTGACTTTGTTCACCGCAACCACCAAGCATTTGCTCACTCACGGGCTGTAAAGATTCATCCACATCTTTTCCCTGCTATTTCAGACTCACTGCAATCACAAGACTCTGCACTGCGGATTGCGACTCCATTTGCAGCTCAGCTGCCATTCCAGATCCTTCCATTCTCCATTTGAAACTGCAGAGCACCATTCAATCTCATACACAGCATCAACATCAACTCCATACCAGCCTCACTGTAAACCTAGACAATACTCCATCACCTGAAATGCAGCTGCAACACTTTCCAATAACACCATAATCTCTCATTTCACCACCTGAGCTGCATTGTCGCTATGAAGCCGCGACTCCACCAGTCCTATCACCTGGATGAAACGAACCACCAGCCTGCCCTGCAACTCATACCAACTGCAACTTCTCTTCCATTTCTCAGACATTTTCTCGAATACCCTGTGTGCCACAAGCTGGTAACTCAGTTTTAACCTTGCTGATGATTCCTAAGGTCACTGCTCCTTCCCTTCTCTCTTGATGAGATTCGAATAACTGGAACAAAACCCAACTCCAAATTTCTCCCGAGAACTTGATTTCAGTTTCATTGATGTCTTTTGTGCTTCATCAATTGCTGTAGAACCCTAATCCAGATCGTTCTTCCCTCACTGATTTGCCGGTGAATGACACAAACCCAAGCCTTGTCTCGACCAAAATCCCAGCAAATCTGAGCCAATGCCCCTAACCCATCGCCGGCGTGAACCCTTGTTGCACAGGTCTTGGTCTGTGTTGTAAGAGGGGAAACAGAATTGTATTT
Source organism: Papaver armeniacum (assembly GCA_023531295.1). Classification (NCBI taxonomy): domain Eukaryota; kingdom Viridiplantae; phylum Streptophyta; class Magnoliopsida; order Ranunculales; family Papaveraceae; genus Papaver; species Papaver armeniacum. The sequence continues at coordinate 90,014 of JAJJWW010000039.1, forward strand.
GTTTTTGAATCTGAACTCGACCTAGATGAGGTCTAATACCCCGAAAATGATATCATCACCCACTACTAGGATATGGGCCACTCGCACAATCTTTTGTTTATTTCAACCGTCGGGTTCTGGAAAACTGACAAGCTTCATCGATACTTTTGCGCATAACTTCCTCGTATGACATCGTGGTGACATCTTTTTTTATGCCCGTGGCTTCATCTTTTTGTTCTCTTCAATCATGATGAGAAGAATCCAATTTTTGAGCGAGTTCCACTTCTTTTTGCTCCAATGACTCCAAAACACCTGATAACTCAAAACCAATATAAGATACATAATTTACAAGAAAACTCGCAAAGAAAGCATAAATACTAGATATAAAATTAGGTGTTTTACGACACCTATCAGATTCCCCCACACTTAGACTTTGCTAGTCCTCGAGCAAATCAAATGAAACTAAAATACAAACAACTCCGTGTCGTCGAGGCTACGGTCACTTTTAGCATAAATAACAAGCCTTTAAACCCCTAGGTGTCCCTAGTGGACGAGTTACAATCTCGTGAGGGTTTACTAGAAATATACCCACAAAACCTACTTTTCCAACTTACTAGTTCTCCGTAATGATAGCATCCAATGCGCTAAGAAGACATAGAGATTCTGCACACTAGTCATAAGAAGTTAGACACATAAATGAACACAATCTCATTCTTAAAAGTTGAGAGAGAAATAACCATCCCTTCTCGAAAGAAATTCGGGTTCGGAGTGATCAAAAGTCTCGACTTTGCCTCACAAGAAAGGGTTTTATGATATTGCTCTCAATAATAAACAACTTTTTATGGGTCACACATGTGTCCAGGTAGGAATGAAGAGAGAATCCTGCGACACGTTGAATGGTAGGAAGGTAAAAACCTCCGAATATTTTGAAAACCCACATCTTTTATTCATTTTTGAAAACCCATTTTTCTGACGATCTCTACGAAAGGAAATCAACCACTTAAAGAAGGTGGGAATATGCTTACTTACCTCGTTATCCGTTCGGCGTGCAGCTAGCACCACTCTCACAGCATCCATAGAAACGTCTTCGGTCTTCAATCGGTGTCTTCATCTTCGTCTTCGGTCTTCAACTCTTGATGATAACTCTTGAACTTCGTAGAATCTTGACAATGTGATTTTTTTCTCTAATTCCTTGTCGCTTGAAACTTCATTATAGATATTCCTTCTTTCCATTGGCTTTATTGAAAGAATACAAAACTAAAAACGAACTATACAAACCCAAAATATAAATCTTTTTTTCTTTTTTTTTTTTTTTTTTTTTTTTTTTTTTTTTTTTTTTTTTTTTTAATTTTTTTTTTTTTTTTTTTTTTTTTTTTTTTTTAAGACAAGAGAAAGTAAAATACAAATAAAATAAAAACGTAAGTACAAAGGCCATGGTATAAGTACTTTACCGCTTGATTCTTCACAACTTATATGTCTTGATATCATAAACTTCTCGAACTCTCATCCTTGATAATTTTCACTCTTGTCCAATAGTCTTCAACTTATAAAAATTCTGCTCCTTGTCTTGTTGCTTTACTTGAATCTGAAATCTGCTCAATTTTGTACCGTTGCTTGTAAACCATGAACGTGTTTAACTTTCCTTCAAATTTGTGATGCTCCTCTTGTTGATGATGATGGTGTTTCTATGGACCTGTTGGTGTAGAGAGAGATAAGGTGGATGGTGCTAATCGCGAACAAGATTACAAGTGGTATGTAAGTTAGCAATTCGATGTCACCATCATGATTGATAAAAATAGCACTCAAGAGATCAAAATAGTGCTTCTATGGTGGGAAGTTGGGCAGCTCACCATTCTGCCCGGAATTTACGTACGGTGACACACACTCTAAAAGCACAAATTTAGACAGTACAAAGAATTGAAGGTCGGTGCCTCACATTATGTAACTTGGGTAGTCTCCACTATAGGGGATCACTACTCTAATACCGAATTCGATCTGCACCTTATTTGCCACTGGCATGGTTAAATCCAACTTTAACTCTCATACAATTAAGAAACCCGATCATGTTCTATGTCATCTCTAAGTTCAGTCACTCTTATGAGATTCTCGATGTAATCTTAGCGACATGTATACTATGTGACTCTAAACTAACTACAAGTTGGAGTTTTTATTCATTAATTTACACAAAAGTTGAAAATTTTGAAAAATTTACAACGCAAATGCTTAACCACTCCCCCACACTTAAACTTTACATTGTCCTCAATGTAAATTGAATCGTCCAAAGAAATTCAAGGTGGGAAATCATATAACAATATGCGACAAGAAAAAAAAATAAAAACAAGAAAAGAAAAATTAAAAGATAAGAGATACAAAACCGGTGGGTTGCCTCCCACTTAGCGCTTGGTTTAAAGTCGTCAGCCCGACTATATCCTTGCAAGAGTCATTCCCCATATACCAACAATCTGAAAAGTTGGGGATCCTTCCACAGAACCTGTTTTGCAAACACTAGCTTCACACAAATATTAGTAATATAAAAGAGAAATGAAGCTATTAACCGATAAAAGTCTCCCCCACACTTATTCTTGTCCATACTAGGAAGTGTATAAAGAATATAGAAGTCGGGTACTTCCACGGTTTCTTGTTCCAAAACCTGCATAGTATGAGAATCAAGTATCTCCAATGGAGGATATCGAGAAACAAAGTCATTCAACAATATTCTCGAAGCACATACATTCAAACCAATAAGAGGTAAAGGAGAAGAAACAATATGCAACGGGTTAGACAAACCTATCACAATCTCTTGTATCACGGAATCCTCTTCATCCTTGAAAAACTCAAGTGAATTATTCACCTCTTGTATATCATGGTCCTCTATCAAACCTTGCAACCATTCTTCGTCCGTTTCTGCCGTAACCAAAGTCTCGACATAAACATCATCATTACAATCATTTGCAAGCTCAATTGGGTCTTCCACAATATTGGTCATAACCGTCTCATTCTCAACATACACCTCCTTGTTGTAAGGCACATACTCTTTTGCGGATGAAATATTGTCCATAAGGAATTTCTTTAGAAAACTCCTTACATCATCCTCAAGCTCTACCTTTTGAATAGGTTCTTGATCATTATAAAGATCAATGCTCGAGTAAGCTACACTAGTGTCATCATATTCCTGTTCAACTTCACCTTGATCGCAAAAAGACTCCATTGTACACTCCTCGGGGATGTCACCATAAATTGGTTCAAACGATGTATTTACATAATAATCATCATCACTATCATAGTCAACATAAGATTGGTCCTCGCTGAATTTAGTGTTGCTAATCTCGAACTCATCCTTTTGAATAGGTGAATGATCATTATTACGATCAAGAGTTGAGTTAACTACACAAATATCAACGAAAGTCCCCAAAGGTTCGCCTTTTTCAACATAATTATTCATTTCCTCTATGTATTCATCAATGCCCTTTCTTACGTCGGAAACACCTCTTTGAAGCTCTTGGAGTGATCCATCCAAATTCTGGATATAGTGTTCCATTTGTTTGTAAAGCTCATTCGACAAAGAAAAAGTAGAATTACTTACTTCAGTATTGCTAGGCCAATTATATTCCCTTTGAATGGGTGGATGATCATAACTACGATCAGAAATTGGGCCAAACACACTATAAGCACATTCGGTCGATGAAATTGGTTCAATGCTTGGTTGTCTACGAATTGACTCCATGCTGTCCATAAATTGTTGCATTTCATCTACCAAATTAGAAGAAATATTAATAGGAGCACAAGTATCATCCCCTCTTTGTGGTTGCTCACTTACATACCCACCATAAGAAGGTTGGAATGTATGAGAACAACTAAAAGGGTACGTGGAGTATTGACCATAACCAAAGGATTGGTTTTGATTGTATTCACCACAAGGGTGATAGTTTTCATGTTGTTGAGGTTGAAAGCCGTATTGATTGCTCCAATAAGCTCCGTCCATAGAAATTGGTACCTGAAACGAGATTCTCAAAACTCGAATAAGAACCAAAGAATAAGAAAAAGTAAAACAAAACTAAATACAAAAATAAGAAACCAAAAACAATTAACAACCAGCGGCGCCAAAATTTGGCCGGTTGTCAGCCGACACAAATATAAATTACACTTTCTTACTACTCAAAATATATAATGAAGCAAGGGCAAGAAAGGATCGTTCCCACAGAGAGGTCTAGGTTGTCAATATGTTTCGGTATCTTATAAGTAACACGGGAGATTTTCTGATTATGTAAATAAAAATAAACAAAAGCAAACAAAGCACGCAAATCAAGGATGTGAAATATTGGATAAATGTATCATCTTCAATTGTAAACAAGTTTTTGAATATATGAATAGAATTCGTATTTAATCTCGCTATCATCAAAAGCCTAGAGAATCAAGAGAGAAAGATAATCTATTAATTTCCTAATTCATCACACACACATTAGGGCTGCGTATGTGAATTCTACCTAAAGAATAACCTAACGCCTTGCGCTAATTAAGTTCAATTCCTAGGAGCATTAAGTTTCAGAAATAGGCTAATCAATGCAATTGTAAGACATTGCGCAAACAATTCGAACAAAGGTCAGTTTCTACATATGACTACAAGGATGTATCACTACAAACCATAATCATATCATGCTACTCGTATTCAAGGTTATCGCTCGATGATGAACCCTAAAATAGCTATAGATATGGATGTGAGTTCAATCAATTCTAGACTTAACTAAACAAACATTCAATCATATTGCAATACATCAATCATGCAATTATTATAACCCGTAGAAAGTGAACAATGATTTTGAGAGAAAACTAATTCATAAAAATCCATAACTTGTTTTCAAAATCCAACTACATCTTTAACCAATAATAAAAACTTAGTTACTTGTGTTTTTGGAAATCATCATAGAAAGCAAAGAAGACTATCATGTGAAACCCTAGAAAACAAGTAGAGGCCTCCCTCATGGAGATATATCTAGGTTTAGAGAAAGACTTTTCTATTTATATGCTTCTCCCATTCCAAAAGGATACTCTTTCCAATATTAGGTCAAATCTTCTCAAAATCCATCTCCAAGTGGTCCACCAAGCCCATGTGTGAAAACATATCTTCTGGAATTTTTGGGTCCAAAACGGGTCGCCGGATTGCTGACGTCATCACCGGAATCCGGTCACCGGTCGCCGGAATCCGTCGCCGGAAAATTATCTCCAGCCACCTGAACTTGCCTCCGGCTACTGAAACTGTCACAAGGCAAATATGTACTTCTCGCAACTCATCTCTCCTTCTCTATGTTCATACATTCATAAAAAACCATCTAATTCAATCCTTGAATTCTTGCGAAAACGCACTCAAAAGCGTGACCCGTAGCTCATATGTATGACGGACAACTCTTGTATCCAACACATACCCCCTTCGCGATTCACTGAAATATTATGATTCATGCTTCAAGTTCCGAAATCCGGCATCCCGGGCTAGTACCACCGGTGCACAAATTCTGCTCCGTTTTCGCACAGTTTCTGCAGCTTCAAAATCCATTCCCTGCACAATGCCATACTTCTCTGCCCAACCATCTCAATTCCAACAGCAGCTCTGCATTGCATTACGCCACAACACCACAAAACTATGCACCCGCACTTTCAGCCTTCACAACACCCTCCAGTTCACAAGTACCACCGATTCAAACGAGAGTTCATTGTCTAAATCGCATCGTTCACCAATATTGCAGCTTCAACCATTACACTCGCCTAGCCTTCGGCGTCATCGCCGAGCCATCTCCATCCTTGTGACCGTAAACCAACAAGCACTGTGTCGACTCCGTAGCCATCGCTGCCGCAACCATTGCTATGTAATCATACATATGTGGCTCAACACTTCTAGCACTTGCAACATCAGCCAAGTCGCAAACCTATTTCGGATCCTTGTCTTCCCTGAATTGAGATTAAAATCCATATTCGAGATAACCCAGCTTCTCAACCACCATCGACCACCATTACACTGTAGTACCACCAAGCTCATCATCACTGGCTCTTCCATGACTGTTGTCCTAGCCTTCATCTTGTACAGTAGCTGCATCTACATTCTTCACAGACCACCAGAACCAATCTTCCACTGCCATCCCGAACAACCCCATTACTGGCACTTTCTTGGCTCATTGCCACAATCGAACCCATTAACACATCACTACTAACGTCACATCTGCCATTGTAACACCTCAGTTTCAGCTGCAAGCAATAGCTTAGCACCACAGTTCACTTCTCCCAAAGACATGTAGCTTCATCTTGCGAACTTATCATCACCCGCACCGCAATACACAAAGACACACGTACCTCCATTTGAGCCGAATCGCACCTCGCAACTCCTCCAAGAGTATCTCCATTCGGCTACAGATTTGTTCACTGCAACCACCAGAACTTGCTCACTGGCTGTAAAGATTCATCCACATCTTTTCCCGCTATTTCAGCTCACTCCAATCACAAAGACTGCACTGCGATTGCGACTCCATTTTGGCTTTCGCCATTCCGATCCTTCCATTCTCCATTTGAAACTGCAGAGCACCATTCAATCTCATACACAGCATCAACATCAACTCCATACCGGCCTCACTTTGTAAACCTAGACAATACTCCATCACCCGAAATGCATTTGCAACACTTTCCAATAACACCATAATCTCTCATTTCACCACCTGAGCTGCATTGTCGCTATGAATCCGCGACTCCACCAGTCCTATCACCTGGATGAAACGAACCACCAGCCTGCCCTGCAGCTCATACCAACTGCAACTTCTCTTCCATTTCTTAGACATTTTCTCGAATACCCTGTGTGCCACAAGTCGGTAACTCGGTTTAACCTTGCTGATGATTCCTAAGGTCGCTGCTCCTTCCCTTCTCTCTTCTTGAGATTCGAATAACTGGAACAAAACCCAACTCCAAATTTCTCCCGAGAACTTGATTTCAGTTTCATTGCTGTCTTCTGTGCTTCATCAATTGTTGTAGAACCCTAATCCAGATCGTTCTTTCCTCACTGATTTGCCGGTGAATGACACAAACCCAAGCCTTGTCTCGACCAAAATCCCAGCAAATCTGAGCCAATGCCCCTAACCCATCGCCGGCGTGAACCCTTGTTGCATGGTCTTGGTCGTGTTGTAAGAGGGAAACAGAATTGTATTTGTTTTTGAATCGAACTCGACCTAGATGAGGTCTAATACCCTGAAAATGATATCATCACCCACTACTAGGATATGGGCCACCGCACAATCTTTTGTTTATTTCAACCGTCGGCCTGAAAACCGACAAGCTTCATCGATACTTTTGCGCATAACTTCCTCGTATGACATCGTGGTGACATCTTTTTTTATGCCCGTGGCTTCATCTTTTGTTCTCTTCAATCATGATGAGAAGAATCCAATTTTGAGCGAGTTCCACTTCTTTTTGCTCCAATGACTCCAAAACACCTGATAACTCAAAACCAATATAAGATACATAATTTACAAGAAAACTCGCAAAGAAAGCATAAATACTAGATATAAAATTAGGTGTTTCCCTTCATACTTCCCTTTTATGCGACATTTGCAATTTCATATGATATGTGCAATCATTCATGACCAAGATGCAAATTCCATTTAAAATAATCTCTTTCAGAAAAGTCGTTCACAAAACTATCTCAAAATAAACCAATTCAATTACCTATTAATTCAAAACCGGAAGTCAAATTGTGAAAGGAAATCCTCACTATCACTCAAAAAGAAAAGCATCTAAAAGAAAAGACAAGTAGGTGGCGCGAATCCTTCAAGGAAAGTCCTTCAGCAGCAACTCGTCCTTCTGTGCAAGAGAGACTTTCATCCTTTGAAGTACAGCATGCTTCAGCTTCAACTCCTTAGACAACTTTTCAACCTCTTCTTCCTGGCGAGTAACACAGTCTGCAGAAGGGACTTCATATTGTAATTTCTGGAGCTCCTGAATCTCGAAGAACCCTTTGAAGAACCAAGGAGCATTGAAGTCTTACTACACAAACACATATCGATGGCATTTCCAGTCTTCAATCATCTCCTCAGAAACTGTTCGACCAGTCATGACGCTCATCCCATGGATAGAAAATAAAGCTTCATGGACGCGGTTGACCAATGCATGACGAATTTTGAGCTTCGTAGTGGTAGCAATATCGTCGTGCTTCTCCCATATCGCCGTGTACAACCCTTCGAACTGAGCTGGCACGCTGAATCCTCGAACCAACACATGACCTGGATAAGGGACAGTGAAAGGAGGATCGAACAAAGCCCCAGGCTGCATTACCAATACTTCACCAATCACAGGAGCCTTGTCAGTTGCAGGAGGCCTTTCAGAAGAAGTCACCACGACATCTTTATTGATTGGAACCTGCTCAGAACGTTCTTCAAGGGGAGCCACCTCAACAATAGCGGATGTTGCCTCTCTTACATTCCTCCCGATGTCTACTTCACTCTGTGTGCTAATTTCCATTATGTCCCCATCAACAAGATCACTTAGGGAGGCACCTTGTCCAACCGAGCTTGTGTCATCTATGTTATTGTCTGGAAAAGGAGCGGTTCACCAGACTTCTCAGCATAAAGATCAGTATTACCAGACTTCTGAGGATCAGTGTTACCAGATTTCTCAGCATGAGGATCAGTGTCGCCGGATTTCTCAACATGAAGGCCAACGTTACCAGACTTCTCGTTCTGAATGCGCGCCAACCTTGTGAAAACATTCTCTTTCGGAATTCCCTGATTTCAAGCAAGGATCACTCTTAGAAGAATTTACTCTGGAGAAATGAAGGAATCGACAGAAAGAGATTTAAATACCTGCATATTGGAGGAATTGAGGATCACCGAATCACATGCCTGCCTTTTAGATCTCTCTCCTGCTTGGGGACTGCAACCGGAAATGCTTCTTCAAAACGTCAGAAGATGGCTCACCACGGGAATCTGTCACAACATCCTCCGAGAATTCCTAGAAAGCCAACAGTTGCTTCCTCCAAAATTCTTTATACTCATCGGTTACCACTGGGTTTCTCCCAATAGGCCAGAAGGGAAGACTCTGCAGTGCCAAGAACACGTCAACATTAAAAATACCCGGGAGAAGTTCTTTCAGAGCCTCCGACGGACGCATAAATGGAACACCCTGGTCAAATCCCATTTGACGAGCAGCCCTATCAATGTTGTACGGAGTCACGGTAAATGCTTCGTTGAATAGAGACGGGATATATCCCGGAATGCAGCTGTACAGATAAATAAGTTCTCCAAATTTCATAGTCTTGACATCGGTACGCAACATAGCATCAGGACCGTCAGAAGCAATACCAAAAGTCTTCGGCTGAACAATGGAAGAGTGGATCGGCCCCCATGGACGAAAATTTACAGAAGACACATTATCAAAGATGTCCACGAGTTTCGCACCGGTTCTGGGACGCCTCCTGTGCCAACGGAGTATTCTCGAGCCACCATACAAACTGCTGAGCGAAGTTGCAGGAACATGAGCATAACTTTTGAAATGTTACCACAAAAATGCATGAAGAAAAGCGAAGTGGACGTACGACTCCACCTTCTTGTACCCGTTGGAAACATGCATGTCCATTGCTAAGGCGTCCAGATGGAATACAACGATCCAAGGAAGAAGGCACCTAAGGGAAGAACTTCACCTTTTGCTAGCTTTATAGCAATCCTAACCAGGACACCTCTTATGGTCTTCTTTCCAGAACCGTCGTCAAATATATCTCTGGATAGCCACAAAGACAGGAATGCAATCACTCTGAGCTCGTTTTCCAACTCCTGATCCGGTTCTGGGTCTGCAGGAGACCACTCCGATACCCACCAGGTGTAAAAGCATCTTTTATCTTTTTCTCCTCCTTGTCCAGATCGTTGAATTCTGCCACCTTTTGGAGTATAGCGTCATAATCACGTTGTTCCGTGTCAGAAAGCTCGTAATCAAAACTCCCAGTGACAGGCAGGTTCATCAATGCAGCTACGCTTTCCAGAGTAATAGTCATCTCTCCCCATCTAAATATGGCTATATGAGTAAAAGGGTGCCATCGAGAAATGAAAGTAATCAATCCTGCAGCATCTTTCTTAATTTCAAGAGTAGCAGATGCCATGACTGCATTGAGGATTTGCGCTTTGGTCAAATTAGCTTTAACATCCTTATTATTCAACATGCGTCTCATCCACCCTTCATAAGAACCCAGCGGAGTATGACAAATCTTGAAGTTGATAGGAGAAGGCGGATATTCATTTCTTCGAAGGCAGAACCTCATCACAAGTGCCGAAGAAGAAGATGGATCAGCTTCCATATTTTCTGAACCGGAGAGCAGGACTATCTTATAAGAGGGATGTTTCCTAATGTTTGGAAAAGGCAAGGTGAAAAACTCATCAGCAATGTTCGGCATATTTTTGAAGCTGTCAACACTTCCTGACTTAGCACCAGCATTATCTCTAGAAGACATCTCAACAGGAGTTCTTTTCTTCATTCTACAATAAAAGGCAGGAGTCATTACTTGTATAAAAACGTGCGAGATGTGTAGTCACACACGACAGAACACACATTCACGTGGAATACACAAGTCGGGATTGGATCCAAACAGGTATTGATCAAGTTACAAGTTCGGTATTGATCAAGTTTCAAGTCCTAAGATCGCTCAAAGTTTCAAGTCTGGTATTGATCAAGTTTCAAGTCCGGTATTGCTCAAGTTTCAAGTCCGGTGTTGGTCAAGGGCACAAGGCTGGTATAAAGGCGACATTCAGTCAGGCATACACGGTATGGGGCCCAATCGAGCATATATGGCGGGACCATATTTATTTGTACAACACGGTTCTCTTATGTTCATGGGAATCATGTTCACGAAATTCAAGCCGAATTTCTTTCTAAGCTACGACCTAAGAAGCTGGGTTTTGCATGCAACAATGAAAAAGGAAGAAGGACACAACATATTCATGGATTCACGGCTTGTTTTACTAAGCAATCCTAGAAAATATTGGCGTATCAATCTCGGTGGAAGAACTAAGCATAATACATATCTTGCAAAAGGTGTTTAAAAAAAAAAAAAAAAAAAAAACGCTTACCTTGCTGCGGACGGATGGACGGCAACGGCTTTTCTCTGGCGGCGTTGGCAGTGGAGATCACGAACGGGAGCTGGCCGAACAACAAAAAAAAATGTGTGTGAAGAAAAAGAAAAGGGTCGGTCCCTTTTATAGACAAAAATTCGGAAGAATCCCAATAGAACAAGGATTCCTCTTTTGATTGAATTCCTCTTTTGACTCAAACACGCAAGGAAGGAAACCGGTCCCACCAAAGGATTCCGCGCTTGCACAACGGCGTTTACATGGACAACTGCTAGCGGTCGGTCAAAATTCCTCCGGGTAAATTTTCTTTATCCTGTCTTCTTCACATAAGTATGTCACCATCTCATGCCTACCCCACAATAGCGCAACCATTATGCGCTAGGCAGGGGACTTAATGTTGATGGTGGATTTTCATTTAAGGCTAAAATTGTAAAGGCCAAAATTATGCGCTAACATCTTGCAAAAGATAAAGCCATTAATAAGTGATGAATACTTCTTCACTTTACTAATTCACCTAGAATGGAGCATGTGGCAACAATCCCAGTATTCTGTGAATTAAATACACGAAATTCATCCAGGTTGGAGCAAGTGGCAACAATCCCATATACCCTGTGAATTTATAGCATTATTAATTAATGCATGACCAGCCTTGTATTTCCTGTACTTATTATCGGTGCGGCATGACGACTGAGTGTTGTTCTCAGCAGAGCAACACGAACCTCCAAGCATTAATAATGAAGCATGTACGAAATACCCGTACAGGCTGCAACTCTCGATGTGTTATACTAGCCCGATTGAGCATACAACTCTCGGTGTGTTATACTATCCCGATTGAGCACTCTCGGTGTGTTATACTAGCCCGATTGAGCATACATATCTCGGTGTGTTATACTAGCCCGATTGAGCATGTTTGAACCTGGACTGTCGATATCAGTCTCAGAAACGATCACGACCATCCAACTTCACCAACATGATTGGATGGCTTAGATTGAATCCATGACCCCAAGTAGGTATTGGAATATTCACTACCGACCCAACGCGGGCCCCGCATGGTCGGCCTCCCCAAAAGGGTGGCATAGCTTGCCAAATCGTCCAAGCCAAAGCAGTATGGAAGAAAAACCCTAAATTAAGGTTTGCGGCACATTACATGTGTCGCAAAACAGTCTCAACCATCCATCTTCGCAGGCATAGATGGAGGGTGTAGATGTAGATTCAAAGAACCCAGAGCATGTCAACACAAATACCATGGGCCCGCCTACATACATGACCGATCGATCAGGTACAACTATAGTTGGTCGTTCCAGTTCGTGCGCCCAAACAAGGCATGACGCACGGCCGGTGAAACCCTAATTAGGGTTTGAACATCACGAGCGTCCATTTTCTCATGCACGAATGAAGGGTCCAGGATTAGACTAAGCACGTCCGGTGCGTATCAACATGACCACCGTGAGCCCATCTATCTCCACACCCGATCGGTCAAGGCATATCATGCCTGGTTGCCTCGATTCGCACGCCCGAACTAGGCATGGTCACACCTCCCGATTGCAAACTAATCTCGACCACTCAACTTTTCCGGACAAATTGAGTGGCTTAGATCACGTTTCTATGGGATATTAAGGTATGGACGTTTACACCAGCTCGCCGTCTGTATACCAGACTAATCGGCCAAGACCGACCAAGCTTGGTCGTCTTGAAACGCGCGCCCGAAGTTGGCATGATGCGCGGCTTTTGCGGCACCAGATTTCTGTTGCAAATTGATCTCGACCACTCAACTTCGCCGGAAAAATTGAGTGGCCCAGATCATACTTTCACGAGACAATGAGGTATGGGCGCCTACACCGTCATGCCGTCTACACACATGCACGATCGGCCCTGCCAAAATCGTATCCCAAGCTTGGATTCGACCAAGCTGGAGAGTGATGCTTGCGCACCTCTTCAAAAACCTTAATTCCACTAACGGTCGCAGATGAGTGTCTCAAAGATCATCTCGTCCGTACAACTTCACCGGCTTGGATATACAGCCCTGGTCAGGAGTTAATTGGTCAGTGAGGCATCATGGTGATCACCACCCGTCACTTTACCACACCATGTGGTCGGCCAAGGGAGGACTTGCTGCGCAACCTCCAAACCATCACATGAAGTAGGCTGGACATGAGGCTATTTTGAGATGCTCAAACAACGATGCTTCATACATGCTGAATATACTCGATGCAGTACCTGCATAGAATACACATGATACTTCACAAGTATCGACTTCCTAAATAACTTAGTTATTTAATCTAGCATTACATGCTACTTTCTGTGGGTCCCACGATCCACACACTCGAGACATCAATCATGTCACAAACTGGGGATGGTATTGGTCTGGCATTTTACAGCGTGTAGCGCACAACGCGCCATCACAAGAACGTGTCAGGAAGTCATGGACGGTTAGTGATGATGGGAGAAGTGGGCAAGACGGGTCGTGTGACACCAACACACAACTCCACTACTCCATCACTCCACTTTCTCCACTTCCCACGAGATACGAGGGTTAGGCTTAAAGACTTGTATAAATATGTTCTCCTCCCTATTTTTCAAAAGGAACAAGTCAAGACGACAGAGGTAAGTGTTGATACCATCGTATTCAAACACCGGAACTGATAGCTTACATCCTGTAAGCCAGTTCAGCTTTCTGATACAAGTCATACATAGCCAACACCTTCACAATCTCAACACCTTCTTCGCTTCCCTCCCTAAGATCAACCCCATCTCCTTCACTTTGTGACCGAAACAAGTCTAGAAACGGTCATTTCTTGGTTTAGGTAGGATTTGCCTGATTGATTTCTCGAATATACAAGCACTCCGTGCAAAGTGCATTTGTTTAAGGTTTAGACTCATTTCTTATCCACACACCCCAAATTACCAAAACCGGCAGAAATAGTTTTCACCCATAAACACCCAGACTTTCACAGTTAAAACCGTTCGCATACCGGTATGCAAACTTGGTTTCCGGACCTGAATCATACCAACACGGTTTGAACACTAAGTACGCATACTGTGATGTTTTCCTTACATGAGTTTTATCTCTAAACTCCCATTTCAATGATTGAAACATTATTAGAAGACAACAATGGTTGTCTCACACAAACCATTAGATATTAAGTAATTTTCAAGTGATTGAATGATCAATACGAAACTTTCCAAGTCGACATCAAATGACTGTCTCACACAAATTATGAAAGATGTTTCAAGGAAATTTTTACATGATAATCTTTTGACATATAATATAGTTTCCAACAAATAAATTGTTTCCAACTAAACATGTCAGGAATCATGATGAACGTAACTAAGATAAAAACCTACCAACACATATTTCGAGTAAATTGTTTCCAACTAAACATGTCAGGAATCATGATGAACGTAACTAAGATAAAAACCTACCAACACATATTTCGAGAAATAGATAAGCGAGTTAAACTCAGATCGAAATATCAAATGTGTATGATATGAACGTCTATATAAATATACGACTTTGTCTCAATAGGAGATAGAATAGAATATAATAGACTTATGATTGATAGATAAGTTTTAGTCTCCACATACCTTTTGTTGATGAAGTTCCTCCGAGTTCTTAAGTAGATCTTCGTCTTCAGTTGTAAGCGCAGTGAAGTCTAAAGCTCAACTATAAAACGTATCCTAGTCCGAAACTCCTATATGTAGACTAGAAATCAAGATTGTAGTTTTGATCAACTAAACTTAACAAACAAGCTTGAGATATCAACGCTTGCAAGTTCGAATGAGCAATGCTCTAACAGGTACCATCTAAGTTATTTGTCATATCAATCAAGCTCACGGATTCCTATCCCTCACTATATTTTGTATAACTAATCCATTCGATTGCAGATTGTTTTGAGAAATAAAGATAAAACTCTTGGATATCTTTCCTTGATTGAGTCTGACTGTCTAGTTGATTCTCTTGGAATTATATTGGAGTTATTCCATATAGATTGTCAGATGAAATATTGGGTGTGGTTGTTAGACCCCTTTATTTTCATCATGATTATTTTTTTAATAGAAGTGTGTACTCTAATCAAGATTTTCAATATCAGCTACCATATGCCACATCACTTGGTCATGAGGGTTATTAGAGAACTTTGTCAGGTAAACCTTAAATTCAACTATCAATTTAATGTATGAAACATACAAGGGCATAGTCTTGTACAAAAGTTCGCGGCATCCCTCAACGTATAACAAACTTGTTTGAACAAAGCATTTTACAAATGATAAAATGAGATAAGTTCGAATGAGCAATGCTCTAACAGTACCATCTCAAACCAAGTTATTTTGTCATATCAATCAAGCTCATTGCGTTTAGGTGGTATTTCCTATGGCTTCATCTGCCTTCTTCCTCCTTCCTTTCGATTGCTAGTTCTTCTAAGATTGTTTTGATTTGAAATAAAGATAAAACTCTTGGATCACCTCATTATATTTCCTTAAGGCTCTCTATCATTATGTAGTCCATTGGTATTTCTATTGGACGGTTGATTATTCTAGTTGATTCTCTTGGATCTATTTTTGTCTTCTGCTTCTTCTTATATTGGAGTTATTCCGGGATGGGGAATATAGATTGTTCATTTGTTTCAGATTTTGTATACCGTTGGTTTTCTACCTCTGATAAGGAAATATTGGGTGTGGTTGTTAGTCGCCTTTCTTCATGTATTGTTTGTCCTAATGTTTCCTTTATTTTCATCATGATTATTTTTTAATAGAAGTGTACTCTAATCAAGATTTTCAATATGAACATGATTTTCATCATTTTCTACCTTGTTCGTTCATGCCACATCATTTCTCTTTTAGTAAATCTTTTTTGAAAATTATCTCATTCAAATTCTTCATGAGGGTTATTAGATACACCTCACTATAGAACTTTGATAATAGATGAACAATTATGAATGTTTGTTAAAACCTAGGAAAATGAAATTACACTTAAGAACTTACAAACATTCTCTATCAATTTCCTTCAAAAATACAACAAATTCATGAAACATACAAGGGCATAGTCTTGTACAAAAGTTCGCGGCATCCCTAAGGATTCTAGGTTATTGTTTGAATGCAGATGCTTGTGATGAATACATTTGTATGGCAAAAAAAAAACAGCATACAATAATCTCAAAATATTTTGTGAAATTGTAGTCAACCATTTTGGTCCACGTTATTTACGTCAACCAATGCAAGATGATGTCGACCGACTACTAGATGAAAATAAGAAGAGGTACTTTCCAAGAATGCTAAGTAGCCTTGGTTGCATGCATTGTCTATGGCATAAACCATATGCTTGGAACTACGGTTCTGGAAGCGGTAGCTTTTTATGATTGTTGGATATGAAATGCCTTTTTTGGGCTACCGGGTTGCAACAATGACATCAATATCTTGCACAAATCACCATTGTTTGAAGAATTGAAGTATGGAAATGCTGCAGCTGCAGATGCTAATTTCACCATCAACTACAATGGCTATAACATGGGGTATTTTCTGGCGGATGGAATTTATCCAGCGTGGTCAACTTTAGTTTAATCTTACAATGAGATGCCTACAAACTTGGAATTTTTTCGTGCTCAAAGGTTGTTTAACAAAAATTGATGGGGTTTAGGAAGGATGTGGAATGAGCATTTGGAATTTCGAAGAGAATGTTCCATATAATTCGTGGACCATATCGTTCGTTTAAACCAATAGAAATTAATAGAATTATGCTCACTTGCATCACTTTGCACAACATGGTAATCGAGAAAACTCGACGGGATAAAAGATTGGTTCATTGTCCAGATAAATATTTGAGGAAAGAAGTTCAAATCGACTAGGGTGTGCCCGCAAGAGAGTATATAACGATAGAAGAGAGAATTCAAAACAGAGATTTACATTTAAAACTAAGGGAGGATCTCACTGCAGACTTGTGGGATGATTTTGGAAGAAGAAACCCTAACATGATTAGTTTTCTTTCTTTTAATTGACGGTTTAGTTTTGTTTCTTTTAATGATGTAATGTGATTTGTGTAATTTGATTGAATTTGAAATTAAGGATTCAGTTAGAGAGAAAAAACACTGAAATTGAAACTAAATCAAAGGATTAAATTGAATTTAAAACAAAGGATATACCGAAATTAAACTAAATACTGCTTCCAGAATTTAAAACCTACTAAGCCAGTGTAATAGCAGTATGAGATTCCTCATCTAAGGCGTCCTCCTCATAAAATGAACATCAACTGGTGTTGGGCGTTGTTGTTGATCGCTGTCGTAGGCGTCAAAAATAATTTACACTTTCTTACTACTCAAAATATATTATGAAGCAAAGGCAAGAAAGGATCGTTCCCACAGAGATGACTTAGGTTGTCAAATTGTTTCGGTTTCCTATAAATAACACCGGGGGGTTTTCTGATTTTTATATACTAAAATAAAATAAAAATAAATGAAGAAAAGTAAACAAATAAATTCAAAGATGTGAAAGCATTGGTTAAGGATTTCGTTTTCATTCACAAACATATTCTTATCTTAATAACTAGAATTGATATTTTAATCTCTATTTTATCAAAGGCCCTAGAATACCTTGATCGCAAGTATATCCCTCAAATCTCCTCTTGTCATCAACAAACACATTAAAAGATGTGAATATGAATCCTATCTAAGAGAACAACCTAACGTGTAAAAGCACTAATCAAGTTTAATTCCCTAGATGCGTTAAGTTCTATGAAATCAGGCCAATCAAAGCAAACGAACGTGTAAAAGCACTAATCTGATTTAACAAAGGTTATGGTTCACATAAGATCATAAGAATATATCACTACAAACTATAATCATATTTATGCTACTTGCAATCATGAATTATCACTTTTGCGTATAATAACCCTAATCTAGCAATAAAGATGAAAGCAAACTCAATCGATTCGCGACTCGACTAAACAAGCATTCAAATCATGTAACAATATTGATGGTGAATCATAAACGATAATACTGAGACAAAACTAATTTATCAAACAAGGATTCATGTTATGTGAAATCAACTTTATCCATAACCAATAGAAAACTCTAGCTCATGTTCATGGAGTTCATAACAAGAAGAAAAATCAGGGTTTCCATCTTTTCTAAACCCTAGAACAAAAGTAGAGGCAAAAGATAAAAGAGATGATAAAGATAATAAAAGAAATCCTCTAAAATAGAACCCTAGAGAGCTTATATAGCCTCTCTTGTTGTGTGAATTGGCTTTCCTAAAAGTCTCGACAAAGCCTGACCTACTAACTCACGTTCGACCCCCACTAGGCAGCCACAGCTTGATGTCAATACAGGCCCATATAAAGTTCACTAAGCCTGTCAACTCGGACTAACTCACTGAGTCAACTCAGTGATCACCAATTCCGGCCGAGTTTTGACTGTTTTGCCGTTTCCAAGCCAATTTTTGGCCTTATATAGCTCCTCTCCTGTACAATATAACATTCATCTAACACACTCATTCATCCAATCAATAGTAGTACCTCCATTTCAGATTCTTGGTTCAACTCAATCAAGCTCAATCGACTCCTGCAGCTGCAACTTCATGCATAACACCAATAATTCAACCACCCTGTAACTTCAAACTCCAATGCCTTTGCCGTGTCTTCCTCTGCCATTTCTGTTACATCACTAGCTCAGCCATCTTGCAACCGCAGCACAAACTCGAACCGTTCTTGCATCTGAGTCTCACTCGCCACTGCAACTCAAGACTCATTCATACAGCACTTACAGACCAGCTTTCCCTGCGCCATTCAATACCAACACCAGCTACAACTTCTATGAGCCTAAGTATCAGCTCTGCTAACAACACTCCATCAGCACCATTCTTCCATTCTCAACTTCCCAGCAACACCAGCTTCACTTCATGCCTGCACAACCCCATTTGCATATACCTTGTAATCAATTGCATACAACTCAACTCAAATAGCTGCATCTTTAGTGAACAACTCCATTTTTGCAGGACTGCACATTATAGCTCCTAAACATTCATCTAGCATTCATTCTTCCAGCTCCAAATGCTCACAGACTCCTTGGCACTCAACACCTCCAACAGCCATTCATATCACCACTGCAATAACATTGAACCACCAATGCCATAGCCTGCACTAGAGCTAACACGACTGTAATTCCAGCTTAACTGCAACAGCACAAATCAACAACTCCAGATTTTGTAGCTACATCACTATCAACACCTTCTGTCAATATCAAACATGTACTGCATTCCAGTTCCTAACTGCAGTTTCACTTGCAACTCAGTCCCTGCACATTCCCAATCGCCCTTTGCAATTGTCATACACCAGTTTCATACATTCAATTCTCTACAGCTTTTGTTATTCTGCAACTCCAATTCAGTCACCCCACTGAGACAGTAGCAAACTGAACTCTACAGCAACAGCTCAGCTTCTGCCGAACACCTATCAGCTGCAGCTATAACTCCATCTGTTCTTCAAAGTTCATCATCTTTGATCCCGGCAGTGACATCACATCAACCTCAATACCAACATCAACACTTCCTGCAGTTTATTCAATCATAACCCATGTACTCCATACATACTGCTTGCTTTGAGTCTCCAGCTCAAAACCTCCAACACAGCAGTAACCATTTCGAATATGAGAACAACCCATGTCTTCTCCATTTGTACTAGCTTTGAAACTAAAAAACCCTTTAATATCCTCCGCAATATCCTAATTTTACCATCAGTTCATCTCTTAATTTCAAGTCTCACTTTTACATCAGCAAACTCCCAAACTTCTCAGCATCTTCTTATCCTTCTGCAATTCACAACACCCACGGCACTATAACTTCGATTGATGCTCAAATACGAGATATCCCATCCTTCAATAGCAAGGATTCATCAATTCCTTCTTGATTTGCAGCTTCAGCACCAGAACCCTAAATCAATTGATTCTTCTTTGTAACCCTAACTCTCTTTCAAGCTACAGATTCAGCTTCCATTTTTAACACTGAACAACAGTTTCTCGATCTCAATTAGCATATTCCCATTTCACTTCCACTGCAATTCAAATCGCCACCAATTCATCTCAGATCCATTTCCATCTGAATTCTAATGGGGCCGCCATTTCTTTCTCTCTGAGTTAAGGAATGAACGATTGAGAAATCACTCTCAATTCCAGGTGTTGGTAATAGCCAAAACTTCTATAGGCACCCAGCAAGGCCACCCAGTACTCTTCTTGTGTTGTCAGTCTTTGGGAACCGACAAGCTTAACGGTTGATTTTGCTCGTAACCATCTCATACGGCGTTGGAATGACATAGTACTTTCGCCACTGACTTTGTATTTTCGTGCTCTTCAACATGATGAGAAGGAATCCAAGGTTTGGGCGAGTTCCACTTCTTGTTGCTCCAAATGACTCCATTGCACCTAATAAACTCAAAAGCAAACATAAGGTACATAATTTTAAAGAAAACATGCATAGAAAGCATAAACAATAGATACAAAATCAAGGTGTTTTAGACACCTATCATATTACCCCACACTTAGACTTTGCTAGTCCTTGAGCAAATCAAATAAAACGAATTCTAAAAAAAATACATACAACTCCGTGTCGTCAAGGCTACGGTCACACTTAGCACGTATAACAAGCCTTTGAACCCCTAGGTGTCCTTAGTGGACGAGTTATAGTCTCGTGAGGGTTTACTAGAGATATACCCACAAAACCTACTTTTCCAACTTACTATTTCTCCGTAATGATAGCATCCAATGCGCTAAGAAGACATAGAGATTCTGCACACTAGTCATAAGAAGTTAGACACATAAATGAACACAATCTCATCCTTAAAAGTTGAGAGAGAAATAACCATCCCTTCTCGAAAGAAATTCGGGTTCGGAGTGATCAAAAGTCTCGACTCTGCCTCACAAGAAAGGGTTTTATGTAGTTTCTCTCAATAGTAAATAGCTTTTTATGGGTCACACATATGTCCAGGTAGGAATGAAGAGAGAATCCTGCGACACGTTGAATGGTAGGAAGGCAAAACCCTCCGAATTGTTTTGAAAACCCACATCTTTTATTCATTTTTGAAAACCCTTTTTCTGACGATCTCTACGAAAGGAAATCAACCACTTAACGAAGGTGGGAATATGCTTACTTACCTCGTTATCCGTTCGACGTGCAGCTAGCACCAGTCTCACAGCATCCATAGAAACGTCTTCAGTCTTCAATCTTTTTCTTCATCCTTGTCTTCGGTCTTCAATCTTTTTCTTCATCTTCGTCTTCGGTCTTCAACTCTTGATGATAACTCTTGAACTTCGTAGAATCTTGACAATGTAACTCTTTTCCTCTGATTCCTTGTTGCTTGAAACTTCATTGTAGATATTCCTTCTTCCATTGGCTTTATTGAAAGAATACAAAACTAAAAACGAGCTATACAAACCCAAAATATGATACAAAGAATTTTTCTTGTCTTTTTTTTTTTTCTATTATTTTTTTTTTAATTTTTTTTATGAGACAAGAAAAATAAAACAAATACAAAATAAAAACAAAACGAAACAAAAATAATAAAACTAGTAATGAACCTAAAGAAATTTTCTCGTCTTTTTTTTTTTTCATTTTTTTTTTTGATTTTTTTTTTGTGTCGCAAGAGAAAATAAAATAAAAATGTAAGTACAAAGGCCATGGTGTGAGTACTTTACCGCTTGATTCTTCACAACTTGTATGTCTTGATGTCATAAACTTCTCGAACTCTCATCTTGATAATCTTCGCTCTTGTATATAAAGTCTTCAACTTGTAAAAATTCTGCTCCTTGTCTTGTTGCTTTACTTGAATCTGAAATCTGCTCATTTCTGTATTGTTGCTTGTAAACCTTGAACATCTTCAAATTTCCTTCGAATTTGTGATGCTCCTCTTGTAGATGATGATGGTGTTTCTATGGACCTGTTGGTGTAGAGAGAGATAAAGTGGATGGTGCTAACTGCGAACAAGATTACAAGTGGTATGTAAGTTAGAAATTCGATGTCACCATCATGATTGACAAAATAGCACTCAAGAGATCAAAATAGCGCTTCTATTGGTGGGAGGTTGGGCAGCTCACCATTCTGCCCGGAATTTACGTATGGTGACACACACTCTAAAAGCACATATTTAGACAGGTACAAAGAATTGAAGGTTGGTGCCTCACATTATGTAACATGGGTAGTCTCCACTATAGGTGACCACTACTCTAATAACGAATTCAGTCTGCACCTTATTTTCCACTGGGATGGTTAAATCCAACTTTAAATCTCAAACAATTAAGAAACCCGATCAAGTTCTCTGTCATCTCTAAGTTCAGTCACTCTTATGAGATCCTCGATGTAATCTTAGCGACATGTATACTATGTGACTCTAAACTAACTACAAGTTGGAGTTTTTATTCACTATTTTACACAAAAGTTGAAAAATTTGAAAAATTTACAATGCAAATGCTTAACCACTCCCCCACACTTAAACTTTACATTGTCCTCAATGTAAATTGAATCGTCCAAAGAAAGTCAAGGTGGGAAATCTTATAATGATATGCGACAAGAAAAAGTAAAAACAAGAAAAGAAAAATAAAAGATAAGAGATACAAAACCTATGGGTTGCCTCCCATGCAGCGCTTGGTTCAAAGTCGTCAGCCCGACTATATCCTTGCAAGATTCATTCCCCATATACCAACAATCTGAAAAGTTGGGGATCCTTCCACAGAACCTGTTTTGCAAACACTAGCTTCAAACAAATATTAGTAATATAAAAGAGAAATGAAGCTATTAACCGATAAAAGTCTCCCCCACACTTATTCTTGTCCACACTTGGAAGTGTATAAAGAATATAGAAGTCGGGTACTTCCACTGTTTCTTGTTCCAAAACCTGCATAGTATGAGAATCAAGTATCTCCAATGGAGGATATCGAGAAACAAAGTCATTCAACAATATTCTCGAAGCACATACATTCAAACCAATAATAGGTAAAGGAGAAGAAACAATATGCAACGGGTTAGACAAACCTATCACAATCTCTTGTATCACGGAATCCTCTTCATCCTTGAAAAACTCAAGTGAATTATTCACCTCTTGTATATCATGGTCCTCTATCAAACCTTGCAACCATTCTTCGTCCGTTTCTGCCTTAACCATAGTCTCGACATAAACATCATCATTACAATTATTTGCAAGCTCAATTGGGTCTTCCACAATATTGGTCATATCGGCTTCATTCTCAACATTCTCCTCTTCATTAGACTCAAACTTTGTTGCAAAGTTGTCATCAAATATCTCCAAAGGTTGGTCCTTTTTAACACTATCATCTTCGTCTCCATTTTCAGACTCACCATAATAAGAATCGTCGTCGGTTTCCCAACCCTTATCACGACATCGTTTAAGTTCCATATGAATGGTCCTACTAATTTCATCGACAAGCTCTTCCGAGGCTCCATCATCTTCCAACTTGTATAATTTCTGCGCAAGTTTCTTGACGTTCACACGCTTACCACCGCTGGATACAATATGTTCTCTTTCCCATGACTCATCCCTTTGAATGGGTGAATGATCATAACTACGATCTGGACTCGGGTAAGAAGAAACGTTCCAAAAATTGGTTTGTGCGACGTTCTCTCTATCACGGTCAAGTTGGTCTAGCCTTTGTTGCATGTCTTGTAATCCATTCAAAATCTGCATACAACTCGAATAAAGCCAATTATAAGTAGAATTATCCCACCTAGGTGCTTGACTTACATACCCACTACAAGGTTTTTGTTGGTATATATGAAAATCACCATAAGGTTCTCTAGGATATGCATCATAGCCAATAAATTGGTTTTGATTGCATCCCATAGATGGTAGGAAATTGTCATAGCGTTGAGGAGGTTGAAAATCATATCCATTGCTCCAATATGCTCCTTCCGTAATAAGTACCTGAAACAAGAGTTCTCAAAACTATGTCAAAACCAGAAAATAAGAAAAACTAAAAACAAAAATAAGAAACCAAAAACAAGTGACAACTTTTGCCTCCCAAGCAACTGAGCCAAAATTTGATCATTTTATGTCGTAGGCGTCAAAAATAATTTACACTTTCTTACTACTCAAAATATATTATGAAGCAAGGGCAATAAAGGATCGTTCCCACAGAGAGGACTTAGGTTGTCAAATTGTTTCGGTTTCCTATAAATAACATCGGGGGGTTTTCTGAATTTTATATACTAAAATAAAATAAAAGCAAATGAAGAAAAGTAAACAAATAAATTCAAAGATGTGAAAGCATTGGTTAAGGATTTCATTTTTATATTAATAACTAGAATTGATATTTTAATCTCTATTTTATCTAAGGCCCTAGAATACCTTGATCGCAAGTATATCCCGCAAATCTCCTCTTGTCATCAACAAACACATTAAAAGATGCGAATATGAATCCTATCTAAGAGAACAACCTAACGTGTAAAAGCACTAATCAAGTTTAATTCCCTAGATGCGTTAAGTTCTATGAAATCAGGCCAATCAAAGCAATCGAACGTGTAAAAGCACTAATCTGATTTAACAAAGGTTATGGTTCACATAAGATCATAAGAATATATCACTACAAACTATAATCATATTTATGCTACTTGCAATCAGGAATTATCACTTTTTTGCGTATAATAACCTAATCTAGCAATAAAGATGAAAGCAAACTCAATCGATTCGCGACTCGACTAAACAAGCATTCAAATCATGTAACAATATTGATGGTGAATCATAAACAATAATACTGAGACAAAACTAATTTATCAAACAAGGATTCATGTTATGTGAAATCAACTTTATCCATAACCAATAGAAAACTCTAGCTCATGTTCATGGAGTTCATAACAAGAAGAAAAATCAGGGTTTCCATCTTTTCTAAACCCTAGAACAAAAGTAGAGGCAAAAGATAAAAGAGATGATAAAGATAATAAAAGAAATCCTCTAAAATAGAACCCTAGAGAGCTTATATAGCCTCTCTTGTTGTGTGAATTGGCTTTCCCAAAAGTCTCGACCAAGCCTGACCTACTAACTCACGTTCCAGCCCACTAGGCAGCCACAGCCCAGTCAATACAGGCCCATATAAAGTTCACTAAGCCTGTCAACTCGGACTAACTCACTGAGTCAAATCAGTCATCACCAATTCCGGCCGAGTTTTGACTGTTTTGCCGTTTCCAAGCCAATTTCTGGCCTTATATAGCTCCTCTCTCCGTACAATATAACATTCATCTAACACACTCATTCATCCAATCAATAGTAGCACCTCCATTTCAGATTCTTGGTTCAACTCAATCAAGCTCAATCGACTCCTGCAGATGCAACTTCATGCATAACACCAATAATTCAACCACCCTGTAACTTCAAACTCCACTGCCTTTGCCGTGTCTTCCTCTGCCATTTCTGTTACATCACTAGCTCAGCCATCTTGCAACCCGCAAAGACAAACTCGAACGTTCTTGCATCCGAGTCTCACTCGCCACCGCAACTCAAGACTCATTCATACAAAGACTTACAGCACTGGCTTTCCCTGCGCCATTCAATACCAACACCATCTACAACTTCTATGAGCCTAAGTATCAGCTCTGCTAACAACACTCCATCAGCACCATTCTTCCATTCTCAACTTCCCAGCAACACCAACTTCACTTCATGCCTGCACAACCCCATTTGCATATACCTTGTAATCAATTGAATACAACTCAACTCAAATAGCTGCATCTTTAGTGAACAACTCCATTTTTGCAGGACTGCACATTATAGCTCCTAAACATTCATCTAGCATTCATTCTTCCAGCTCCAAATGCTCACAGACTCCTTGGCACTCAACACCTCCAACAGCCATTCATATCACCACTGCAATAACATTGAACCACCAATGCCATAGCCTGCACTAGAGCTAACACGACTGTAATTCCAGCTTAACTGCAACAGCACAAATCAACAACTCCAGATTCTGTAGCTACATCACTATCAGCACCTTCTGTCAATATCAAACATGTATTGCATTCCAGTTCCTAACTGCAGTTTCACTTGCAACTCAGTCCCTGCACATTCCCAACTGCCACTGCAATTGTCATACACCAGTTTCATACATTCAATTCTCTACAGCTTTTGTTATTCTGCAACTCCAATTCAGTCACCCCACTGAGACAGTAGCAAACTGAACTCTACAAGAATAAACTTTTTAGAACACCTATCATTTTGCAGCTACAACTCCATCTGTTCTTCAAAGTTCATCATCTTTGATCCTGGCAGCAGCATCACATCAACCTCAATACCAACATCAACACTTCCTGCAGTTTATTCAATCATAACCCATGTACTCCATACATACTGCTTGCTTTGAGTCTCCAGCTCAAAACCTCCAACACAGCAGTAACCATTTCGAATATGAGAACAACCCATGTCTTCTCCATTTGTACTAGCTTTGAAACTCAAAAACCCTTTAATCTCCTCGCAATATCCTAATTTCACCATCAGTTCATCTCTTAATTTCAAGTCTCACTTTTACATCAGCAAACTCCCAAACTTCTCAGAATCTTCTTATCCTTCTGCAATTCACAACATCCACGACACTATAACTTCGATTGATGCTCAAATACGAGATATCCCATCCTTTAATAGCAAGGATTCATCAATTCCTTCTTGATTTGCAGCTTCAGCACCAGAACCCTAAATCAATTGATTCTTCTCTGTAACCCTAACTCTCTTTCAAGCTACAGATTCAGTTTCATCTTCAACACTGAACAACAGTTTCTCGATCTCAATTAGCATATTCCCATTTCACTTCCACTGCAATTCAAATCGCCACCAAATTCATCTCAGATCCATTTCCATCTGAATTCTAATGGAGCCGCCATTTCTTTCTCTCTGAGTTAAGGAATGAACGATTGAGAAATCACTCTCAATTTCAGGTGTTGGTAATAGCCAAAACTTCTATAAGCACCCAGCAGGGCCACCTAGTACTCTTCTTGTATTGTCAGTCCTTGGGAACCGACAAGCTTAACGGTTGATTTTGCTCGTAACCTTCTCATACGGCGTCGGAATGACATCGTTCTTTCGCCATCGACTTTGTATTTTCGTGCTCTTCAACATGATGAGAAGGAATCCAAGGTTTGGGCGAGTTCCACTTCTTTTTGCTCCAAATGACTCCATTGCACCTAATAAACTCAAAAGCAAACATAAGGTACATAATTTACAAGAAAACATGCATAGAAAGCATAAACAATAGATACAAAATTAAGGTGTTTTAGACACCTATCAAATTCCCTCACACTTAGACTTTGCTAGTCCTCGAGCAAATCAAATAAAACGAAATCTAAAAAAAATACATACAACTCAGTGTCATCGAGGCTACGGTCACACTTAGCACGTATAACAAGCCTTTGAACCCCTAGGTATCCCTAGTGGACGAGTTATAGTCTCGTGAGGGTTTACTAGAGATATACCCACAAAACCTACTTTTCCAACTTACTAGTTCTCCGTAATGATAGCATCCAATGCGCTAAGAAGACATAGAGATTCTGCACACTAGTCATAAGAAGTTAGACACATAAATGAACACAATCTCAATGAAAGTGAAAGTGGTTTATGGTTTGAATCCCAGCGAGTAAGGGCTGATTGGACGACTTTAGGAGGCCTTCTATATGGTGACTATTTGGATTTTGTCCGTCACACGTTTATGGTCCTCTTTTTTCATATTCAAGCTTTTTCTTTCATTTGACCAAATTTGATGGATTTTGAGATAATCAAAGCAATTTCCTATTCAATATCTGATAAACACAATCAAACACAACACTAAAAGGTTTCAATTCCTCAAAAATCCTTCTAATTGATCGAATCAGATTTATTAATTTTGAATTGAACAAAATTAATCTTCCAATATTTGAAGTAATCAATCAAATTAGAATAACTAAGACAATTATACTTCAATTAATTTGAAAACCCACATTTATAAGTGAACGAATTACTGATTTGTGACATGAAACACGATTAATTTGAAGAAATTAAAATGTAAAAAGAAGGAAAAAAAAACAGAGGCATACAGAGAGTTAGCAGATATTTCGGGTTGATCGCAGGTGTAGAAGAATGAATAACGGGTCGGGTAAACGGTACCACCAATATCCCAGAGATTATTTCTTCCCAACCTAACGCGAACCCACCATTTCAGTTTCTTTCGTGAGCTCGGTTACCAACTCAGTGAGTGGACTGAGTCACACATCCCTTTTGAACTCTCAAATCTCAATGAATACTTCTCTCTTTTGGAAATAAAACTTCAATCCATAATATGTACGAAAAATGTTATGAAGAACCATGGATGCTTGAACATACTGCTCTTGATGTTGTGATGATATTAGTGTTGGATCCGTTTCTTTTAGCTTTGATGATTTCATGAGGCGTATCAATTATTACAACCCAATTTTCGAAATCCTTCTTCTTATCAATCTAGTTAAATAATTTTTCTTAACTAAGATGCTCCTAAGTATTCGATCAAACAAACGGGTTTTGGATGTTCAATGTATGTTGAGACAAACAGAAAAATAGAGGTTAAAGAGAAAGAAAAGTGAAGGGAGCAGGTGGCGGAGAAAATAAAAGAAGACCATTGATAAACCAAATGACGACATTACCCTGCTATCTTAAGGAAATGAAACAGATGCACAACGTGTGTGTGACATTCGAGCACTGTCTATGGATACTTCTGCCGTTTGACACGTAAAAAATGCACTAGCTGCTGGTACAAAAATGCCACTACTTTCTAAGTACACAAAATTGGTTAAAAAGACCAAAATCAACAATTCCTGGGTGAAAAAGACATGTAAAATTTGATACTGTTTAAATGGACGAGAATGTAAAAATAGCCAGGATGTAAGCAGTTTCATCCTATCCATTTTCAAATACTTTTTCTTATTTTTAATTTACATCAGGATGCATCCAGTTTCATCCTCACTCTTTTTTAAGTTCAAGCAAGGATGAATCCGGTTTCATTCTTGTTATTTTTTTGGTGTTCATTTCACCCATTCTAATTTTTACTCGTCCATTAGAACCATTTTTTAAAAATATTTGGACAAATGACCCATTTTCCGTTCTAAGTAAATATACGTAAATGATATGTTTAGTGCGAGACGACGTGAGAAAAAAAAGATGCATTCGTGGGGTTTTATCGGGGCAAAATAATAATAAAAAAAATCGTACCGACGAGTTTGGAACTCAAATCATAAATATCATTATCCCATGACTTTATCACTCTACTATCATAATTTGGAAACAAAACATTCACGAACGTTGGCCACTACTGCTGTAACAGTCACCTAGTTTTATTGATCCAATTATTAAATCAGGTGATGATCTGAAGAGGTTAATTTGTAAGTGGTTTATGGATTTGTATTTTTTTTTGTGGTTTAAGTTCAATTGGGGCGAGAGAAATTGTTCAAGACTCAAATAGATTCTATATTGATATCTGTTGTGTTGAAGGAATCCTGTTGATTGTGTTTTCGATGAATCGATTTGTTTATGCTTGACCACATTTCATTTCAAAACACAACATAAACGCATCGACTCAACAAAACAACTATATCAAAACCCAAACATGAGCAGCGAATTCGAAGAAAATATGCAGAAGATGATTTATTATTTTAGAAAAATCTTTTATTTTAGGGTTTGTTATTTGTTTGTTGGTTGTCTATTTCAGGGATCTCCATTGATTAGGGTCTGAAAATTAATTAGTGTTCTTCTATTCTTTAAATTGTGGAAAAATTATTTGTTTGTTGGTTGTTTATTTTGAAGATTTCCATCAATTGGGGTCTGAAAATTAGAGCATCTCCAACGGCACATCCTTGTCCTGCATATACGGATGGGTAAAATAAACATCCTTTGCTGATTTGGATTGAAACTTTCCTTAAATATAAGAAGTTCAAGAATATCATCTCCAACCGTGGAAGTTTATGAGAAAGTGGTGTTACAGTTGTCTGATATTGATAGGATGGGCAGTTTTCTTTCTCTTTCGCGGGTAAAATAAAATTCAATCCCGCCGGATTGTGAATTCTCTATAAAATCAGGGTGGTTCTTTTCTTCTTCTCCATTCACTACCAGAACTGCAAGTTTTAAGTTTGGTAAGTTTTTCCTTTTTTTTTCTTCTTTTTAATGGGTGCTGTTGTAGTATATTTGTTACCAGATGTTGTAGTCCCTACTTATCTTTGTTCTTTCTATATCAATCAAATTGTTTTGATTCAAGTATACATCTTAGATGCTTGTGATTTTGTTTGTATGGAGTTCTAATGAGTTTTACTTTGGTATGCTATAGATATAGTGCTGAAAGATTGTAAGACATGGATCCTGCAAGTGAACAAAATAATTTTGAATCTGAAAATGTCGTTGCTGGCGACTATAGTGATACTGCTACTTCGTTTGTTCCTCGTCCCTATATGCCCCAACAAAATCAATTCATCAATTCATCCCAATTTCAGTTCTCGTCCCATTTCCCTCCCAATATTCATGCTAATTTAGGATCTGGATACGGATTTCAAAGTATGATGAGTGTTGCTGTTTCTTCGACACAACCACAAAGCTTTCCTCCTCCACAAGCACAGAATCGTGTTTCCCCTTCACAAGCACCGGACGTTGGCAATCATTCCAAAAAGAAGCGAAAAAGTAATCCTTCAACAACTCGATCAGCCAATCCTCCTCGCCGGATTTGGAAAACTGATGAAGACACTGCACTAGCCAAGGCATATTTGTACATTAATGTGGATGCAATAATAGGAAGGGACCAGTTAGGTGATACAATGTGGAAGCGCATCTTGAAAGTTTGGAGAGAAAATATGGGAACTTATGATAAGGACCGCAATCCTAATGCTCTATCCTGTCGATGGGGTATCATACAAGCTGTAGTTAACAAGTTTCATGGATTGTATGAATCACTCGACAGAAATCCGCAAAGCGGAACTTCAATCGAACTGATGGTTTGAATTTTTAAACCTTTTTTTATACTGTTGTCACAATTATTGCTCATTACTGCCCATCATGTTTACAGTGACATTCTTTATGTGCATACACAGATTAAAATGTGAATTTTGTTTATGTTAAACGTATAAAATTCTCTTTCTTTTGGTATTAGTATACGGCAGGGAGTAGAATGAATGATATTTTTTGTTAGTGTTTCGTCTAACTCTATATATGTTCAAATTTCCAATATCTACAGAAAAATCGAGATTTGACAATGTACAAATCGTTGGAGGGAACCGCATTCAAGTTTGAGCATTGTTGGGAGGTTATGAGAAAAAATGCAAAGCGGTGTTCTGAGCAGCTTATAAAGCCTAGTTCCTCAAAGAAAGACAAACCAGCAGATGTCATCAATCTCGGCACTCCAAAGCAACCAATTACATCAACTGAAGGTAGTGAGGACAATAAAAGTGAGGGTGTTTGTAGCGCCCCCTAAGCTAGCAGCTGATTAATCCAAGAGATTAACTAAATAAAGAGGCACTAAGGATCTAGATCATTTATTTAAACATTCAATTAAGAATTCTGCTACAAAACTTAACCCAAAATTAACCCCTCTCTGAAATATATATATATACAAGAACTCCTTTCAGATGATACATATACAATAGTCATTTGGTTTACAAATGAAATATACAACATAATAAATATAGCAGAAGTTAACCAAAATAACGGACTCAATTCCTCGAAGCATCCGCTGCGCAACTATGATCTGTCTCTAAAACTGAAAGTGGGAATGGGTGAGCACATCATCCCTAAAAGGGGTGCCCAGTAGGAATAACATTTAACTTTTAAGTAATCATATGCAAGATTTGGAAAACAATACATGTTTTCCGAAACGTTAAACAACGACCAAGTCACTGAAATAAACAAACATGTATATGGAAAAACTCCTTCTTCAAACAATGTATAATATTCGTGCTAACCACACTCAGTAGCTATTGATATCACCAAGACCATGATGACCCACTCTAAGCATAAAAGCTGAATTCATGTAGATATAAATGCGAAGGAGCATATCCTATATACCATACGTGGAAATTCTCATTTCCCATAACAACTCATATTGACAACAAACATTACAGGTTCTTTCCAAATCGTGGAAAGAATAACAGAATCAACATAATGCAATTTAAACAAAGCATGGAATGCACGAATAGACAATGCATGAGTTTAATAAACAAAGACTTTTGTAAAAGAAACAATAATGGTTACAGAAGAGTAAAATGTATTCCTACCTCTTTTGATGACAAGCCACGCCTACATCGAGATCCACGATCCACTGGTTCATTATTTGAATTGATCGTTGTTAATATAGACTAACTGTTAATCACACAAGAAGTCTAAGAAAACTAGCTAAAATAGCTCACACAAGAATCATACAAGTATAAATAATGGTTCTAATCCCATTTACGACTTTGCACCTTTTTATTCTATATCTTTAGCATAGCTAAGGTTTACTAATTCAATTAGGTTGATTCTATAGTCTATTAGCTAAGTCTTACGAATATCTACAACTTTGTAGAAGAAGCCAAAGGCTAACTCAGACCATAAAGGTCTACTGCATCAAAATAGAAAAACTAGACCTAACCCCAAGTCCACTAAACAAGCCCATCACACAAGGCTTGATCCACTAGGGTCAACTAACATTCTCTAACAGTCAAAAGGGTCAATTAACGGTCAACGTCCTAGGTCAGGTCAATAGTCAAAGGTCGGGTCGAGTCAAAGAAGTCAACTCGGTCAAGGTCCACTGAGTCAACTCAGGTTAGGACAGGGTAACCCGGTAAGTCTACACCGATTCAACTCAGTCAGACAAGAACAAATCCGAGTCAGACTGAATAAATTCAGTCAGACAGACCAAAGGTTCTCACACAACTACACTCTAAGTTCTCCAACTCTGATTCAACTTCAATCTATTCATTACATCAATTCACTGAATTTTAAACAAACTTCATAATACAATTACAACTTCAAACTGTGCTTACCTGCAACTACAGCTTTAAGCAACAACTTTTCTAAATCATTCATTTAATTCCAACTTCATTTGTAGTTCCATAATTAGCTCATAACCCACTTGCATTTGCAAATCATTACCAAACCACCAGTTGTACCTAATATTATTTCACCAGCAACATTCCCAAAGTCCATCAGATATTAACCTTCACTTCACTACCACCATGTATAGCATGTACTCCTCAACTACAACTTAACAGAACCATTACCATTTCTGTTTCTCAACAAACACAATCACCTGCAACACCGTTGTCACTGCATACCACCATCCCCATTCTGTTCAATTTATCTCAGTCACAACCATTGTGACTTAAACTCAGTAACTTTACGAATTGCACCCACTCACGTATACAACTACAACAATAACAACATCATTATCACCTCAAGTAACCTCAACCATCAGCACACCACATATACTAGCCAAATCCACATATTCTCTGTAACTACCTTGGAATCAATACTCATCTTCTGCTCAGAAATCTCAATTCAGATA
Source organism: Papaver armeniacum (assembly GCA_023531295.1). Lineage (NCBI taxonomy): Eukaryota > Viridiplantae > Streptophyta > Magnoliopsida > Ranunculales > Papaveraceae > Papaver > Papaver armeniacum. The sequence continues at coordinate 123,573 of JAJJWW010000039.1, forward strand.
TACATATATTCAACTCAAGTAACTCTTCCCTTCAATTACCAATTCTCATAATCTGTAACCAGCCAATCATGCACCTGTGAACACCAGCACTGACAGTTCCATTTTTGTGCAATAACAACATCACCACAAACATGTTCTTCACCACAAGCCATTTACAGCAGACCCAACCATTACAGTTTCGTTTTATATCAATTCAATTCTTAACTTCATAAGCATTCACATAATCTCAATAATGAATATGAACTAATTCTGCTGATAAGAATATTATTTACCTCAATCAAGTTCTGTTCGAGCAATTGGAATCGATTTCCTCTTCACTTAATTTTATTCAACACAGCACAACACCACCTACTCCCTAAATCATCTGTTCAATTCTCAAAACCCTAATTCATAATTTGGGGAAGAACATGAGGAACCCTAAATCTGCAATTTATTAATCAATCTTCAGAACAACTCCACAAGTTCCATCAAACACCAATTAAGAACAACCCATCTTCTAACTTCTCTTTGTTCACCTTTAATCGAATTCTTGATCAATTACATAAACCCTAATTATTCACTCTTTCATCAAAACCACTTATAAGCTTCAATTAAACAATAACCCTTTGTTCTTCAATCAACCATAACTCTAAATCTCATCTTTAAATCTTCATAAATTAAATCAAATCTATAAACCCTAGTTTTGTTCCTCACAGATTCGAACCCAAACTATTCTGCTCCATAATTAACAACCATACCATCCTCTCCATCACCTAATCAGCGTCATCAAGAGATTCTCTTAATTCAATCTCACACACAACTCACAAAACCCTCTCAGGTGAAGAACGGGAGAAGAAAAAGAAAAGAAGAAGAAATAAGAAAGAAGAAGAAGGAAAGAATATGAGTTTATCTGCTCGATTGGTTATGATAAGACCAACGAAAAGTGATACAGGCACCCATCACTTGGATATGGGCATCCAGGTCGGTCCACTACAAAAAGTATATTTTTTCCTTCATACTTATCTAACAAATTCTTCTTCGTCTGGTATCCGAATGACGCGTTCGCGAAAGTCTATTCCGCGTAACTTTTCGAGATCTATCCAACAATACTAGTTTCGTATCTAGGTCGTTGTTAGATTAATTTCTATTAATTAGTGTTCGTGTTAAACTAATCGAGCTGTTAATGGCTTAATCGTCTCTTGACTGGTCTAATAGCGTTGACGAGCTTGAGGGTCTTTACATTCTCCCCACCTTATACATTTTCGTCCTCGAAAATCAAACTACCCTCATGGTCTTCAAAAACTCCCCACCTTACAGAATAATCCCATCTCTTGTCTAAGCGCACAATAACATAAAACAAAGCACAAACCTATATGGCTTTCTACAACTAAAATTTGTGGCTCTAGGTTCAATAGATTAGTTTCCATTTCAAATAGTTACGGGTTCTAATTACGAGAAAAGATATTCTATAATAAAGTTCTAAGTAAAATTTGGGATCTATCAGTTTACTAATAGAAGCAAGTTTCCCTTTAATGCCTAGTGATACAAGAATGCAGTTGCCCTGTCTAGGTTCGCGACGCCTGACAATGCCTACCTACGTAACAAGTATCACCCGAACACATCAGAATTACCAACCTCACTATTCCCAGTGCTGGATTAACTAAATATTAATTTATTAAGATGAATTGGTCTCTAAACTTTTATCGTAACTGGTGTAAGTCTGATAAATTTACTTCGTAAAATATATAAATAGTTTACATCATTTTAAGTACTTTAATCATCAAAATTTATTTTATTTATCATTATTATTATTTATTTATTCTAAATAAATCGAATTTAATTCAAAATGAAACTATATTATCGTAACTAAATAATTTTTAATTTCATGTACTATTTTAGAATGATTTAATGTTATAACCATTATCCAAATATAAAGTTATATCTATTTGTTTGTTTCCTTAAATTTATATATTATTATTAAGTAATCCTTAAGTTCTATTATTAATAAAAATTACATTTTTCTAATACAGTACTAACATATAATTATTACCCCAAAGATTTTTACAATAACTCTACATTTTGTAATAATTAGTATTAGACGGTATTATTATTTGCTTATTCTATCAAAATTATTGTCTTAATTACATTATCATTATTGTTTTATCAAATTTTCCATTTTGATTACTAGCGTAACTAAAATACGGCGAGAATAATTATTTAGTAATGATACTTGGTTTAATTTTATTAAGCCTTAATATTGTAAATATAATTCTACTTTCACGTAAAGATTGATATAATAGATTTTATTTATTGATGTTGAATCTGTATACTATATCTCGTTAAATATTGGCGTTGGTAATTTAATATGATTTAAATTTGAATCTGCATAAAATTGTAATCTGTCTTGATAGTCTTTAGATTTTGGGTATTAACAATAAGTATCTTATTCACAGGCAAATTTATTCTCCTTTAAGTTTAATTTTGTTATAAGCATTCAAGTACTATAAATATTATTTCATGTATACAATTTAGTGATTTAGTGATTTATTGGTATATAGATAACCTAGGTATAAGATCGTTAACAAATTTAGTTTTTTATTCTTTGCCTTATTTGACCTCTCGTTCTTTTGATCCTACTTAATAAGTCTTATTTATCTATCTGGTTTAAATGCAAAACCTATAATTTTAATTTGTTATTAATTGACTTTGCAAAATTTAACCGTAAATAAACACTAATAATTTTTTTTTTTATAACCATCATTATTTTATCACTATATATTTGTAAATGAGATTTAAATTTAAGTTATGCTCAATATAATAATAATTTAAATTCTAACAATTTAAGTTTGTCATACTAATTTTCCATTTTAAAAGATGATTGAATTTATTTATGAAGAAGGATCCTATTAAAATACAAATTTATTTTCTTTCAATTCTAATATTACACTAAGTATCTAAATGCTATTATTATTACTTCATATATATTTGTTTCATTTTAACGATTTACTGGATCATTTGTTAATTTAAAGATAATTTCGGTATAAGATTATTAACAAGTTGAGTCTTTTTATTTTATACATTATATCCTTATCTTCTTACATCTAACGCCTAATATACATATTAATTATCTAGTTTAGACGCAAAACATATATCTCTAATTTGTAATTAGTTTAATTAACAAAACTTAACCGTCCGCAATTTAATCATAATTATTATTTTTGCCGTTGTATATCTTTAACTAGATTTTAGTTAAGTTATGTTCAATACAATACCAATTGATGAATGCTAAAATTATCTTATTAAAATTATTATTATTACTTTATTATTATCTATAGTTACTATTACAATATTTTTATTATTAACTCTGATGGTTCAACTATTATTCAAACTACTCTTACAATTATTATTAAGTCCCATACATATCCTTATCATTTATGTAATTATAGTTTGTTTACTCTTCATAAGTCAATGTGTTCAGTAAATTTCCATGTGATTTTCAAGATTTATCAATAATACGTGGTCATACTTTTTAGTCTGATTATTCCATGATCCTTATCAACTAAAGTTATTGGTGCACCCTACAATTTCTACTTCATTACATAAACAAACAACCACACTAACAGATCAAGCAATCAAATAATTCTTTTAATTATTGATAGCTTTTAGTAATTAAGATTTATCTCACAAGCCCAACCCAGTTCTAAACTAATCTAATTCACCAATTGGCACTGGCTATTTCTAACTTTTCCCATATAAGATCTAATAGTGAGCTCTGATACCCACTTTGTAGCGCCCCCTAAGCTAGCAGCTGACTAATCCAATAGATTAACTAAATAAAGAGGCACTAAGGATCTAGATCATTTACTTAAACATTCAATTAAGAATTCTGCTACAAAACTTAACCCAAAATTAACCCCTCTCTGAAATATATATATATATATATATATATATACAAGAACTCCTTTCAGATAATACATATACAATAGTCATTCGGTTTACAAATAAAATATACAACATAATAAATATAGCAGAAGTTAACCAAAATAACGGACTCAATTCCTCGAAGCATCCGCTGCGCAACTATGATCTGTCTCTGAAACTGAAAGTGGGAATGGGTGAGCACATCATCCCTAAAAGGGGTGCCCAGTAGGAATAACATTTAACTTTTAAGTAATCATATGCAAGATTTGGAAAACAATACATGTTTTCCGAAACGTTAGACAACGACCAAGTCACTGAAATAAACAAACATGTATATGGACAAACTCCTTCTTCAAACAATGTATAATATTCGTGCTAACCACATTCAGTAGCTATTGATATCACCAAGACCATGATGACCCACTCTAAGCATAAAAGCTGAATTCATGTAGATATAAATGCGAAGGAGCGTATCCTATATACCATACGTGGAAATTCTCATTTCCCATAACAACTCATATTGACAACAAACATTACAGGTTCTTTCCAAATCGTTGAAAGATTAACAGAATCAACATAATGCAATTTAAACAAAGCATGGAATGCACGAATAGACAATGCATGAGTTTAATAAACAAAGACTTTTGTAAAAGAAACAATAATGGTTACAGAAGAGTAAAATGTATTCCTACCTCTTTTGATGACAAGCCACGCCTACCTCGAGATCCGCGATCCACTGGTTCATTCTTTGAATCGATCGTTGTTAATATAGACTAACTGTTAATCACACAAGAAGTCTAAGGAAACTATCTAAAATAGCTCACACAAGAATCATACAAGTATAACTAATGGTTCTAAGCCCATTTACGACTTTGCACCTTTTTATTCTATATCTTTAGCATAGCTAAGGTTTACTAATTCAATTAGGTTGATTCTATAGTCTATTAGCTAAGTCCTACGAATATCTACAACTTTGTAGAAGAAGCCAAAGGCTAACTCAGACCATAAAGATCTACTGCATCAAAATAGAAAAACTAGACCTAACCCCAAGTCCATTAAACAAGCCCATCACACAAGGCTTGATCCACTAGGGTCAACTAACAGTCTCTAACAGTCAAAAGGGTCAATTAACGGTCAACGTCCTAGGTCAAGTCAATAGTCAAAGGTCGGGTCGAGTCAAAGAAGTCAACTCGGTCAAGGTCCACCGAGTCAACTCAGAGTTAGGACAGGGTAACCCGGTGAGTCTACACCGATTCAACTCAGTCCGAGACAAGAACAAATCGAGTCGACCGAATAAATTCAATGCATGACCAAAGGTTCTCACACAACTACACTCTAAGTTCTCCAACTCGATTCAACTTCAATCTATTCATTACATCAATTCACTGAATTTTAAACAAACTTCATAATACAATTACAACTTCAAACTGTGCTTACCTGCAACTACAGCTTTAAGCAACAACTTTTCTAAATCATTCATTTAATTCCAACTTCATTTGTAGTTCCATAATTAGCTCATAACCCACTTGCATTTGCAAATCATTACCACACCACCAGTTGTATCTAATATTATTGCACCAAATGACATTCCCAAAGTCCATCGATATTAACCTTCACTTCACTACCACCATGTATAGCATGTACTCCTCAACCGCAACTTAATGTAACCATTACCATTTCTCGTTTCTCAACAAACACAATCACCTCAAACACCGTTGTCACTGCATACCACCATCCCCATTATGTTCAATTTATCTCAGTCCACAACCATTGTGACTTAAACTCAAGAACTTTATAATTGCAGCCACTCACGTATACAACTACAACAATAACAACATCATTATCATCTCAAGTAACCTCAACCATCAAGACACCACATATACTAGCCAAATCCACATATTCTCTCAGAACTACCTTGGCATCAATACTCATCTTCTCCGCTCAAATATCAATTCGGATATACATATATTCAACTCAAGTAACTCTTCCTTCAATTACCAATTCTCATAATCAGAACCACCCAATCCCGCACTGCGTGAACACCAAAGATCGACAGTTCCATTTTTGTGCAATAACAACATCACCACAAACATGTTCTTCACCACAAGCCATTTACAGCAGACCCAACCATTACAGGTTTCGTTTTATATCAATTGAATTCTTAACTTCATAAGCATTCACATAATCTCAATAATGAATATGAACTAATTCTCATTGATAAGAATATTATTTACCTCAATCAAGTTCTCGCTCAAGCAATTGGAATCGATTTCCTCTTCACTTAATTTGATTCAACACAAAGACAACACCACCTACTCCCTAAATCATCTGTTCAATTCTCAAAACCCTAATTCATAATTTGGGGAAGAACATGAGGAACCCTAAATCTGTAATTTCTTAATCAATCTTCAGAACAACTCCACAAGTTCCATGAAACACCAATTAAGAACAACCCATCTTCTAACTTCTCTTTGTTCACCTTTAATCGAATTCTTGATCAATTACAGAAACCCTAATTATTCACTCTTTCGTCAAAACCACTTCTAAGCTTCAATTAAACAATAACCCTTTGTTCTTCAATCAAACCATAACTCTAAATCTCATCTTTAAATCTTCAGAAATTAAATCAAATCTATAAACCCTAGTTTTGTTCCTCACAGATTCGAACCCAAACTGTTCTGCTCCATAATTAACAACCATACCATCCTCTCCATCACCTAATCAGCGTCATCAAGAGATTCTCTTAATTCAATCTCACTCACAACTCACAAAACCCTCACAGGTGAAGAACGGGAGAAGAAAAAGAAAAGAAGAAGAAATAAGAAAGAAGAAGAAGGAAAGAATATGAGTTTATCTGCTCGATTGGTTATGATAAGACCAACGAAAAATGATACAGGCACCCATCACTTGGATATGGGCATCCAGGTCGGTCCACTACAAAAAGTATATTTTTCCCTTCATACTTATCTAACAAATTCTTCTTTGTCTGGTATCCGAATAATGTGTTCGAGCAGTCTATTCCGCGTAACTTTTCGAGATCTATCCAACAATACTAGTTTTGTATCTAGGTCGTTGTTAGATTAATTTATATTAATTAGTGTTCGTGTTAAAGTAATCGAGCTATTAATGGCTTAATCGTCTCTTGACTGGTCTAATAGCGTTGACGAGCTTGAGGGTCTTTACAGTGTTCCTCGACCAGATGAAGGAAGAAAGTTAAGTAAGGAGAATGCTAAAAAAGCCCATGAACAGAAGGGAGTGATTGGATTTTTGAGCAGCTATCAATCCACCATAGAGAAACAAAATGTGTTTAGCCAAAAAGAGTTGGAGATGAAGATTGAGAAAAAGAGTAAAGAATTTGAACTGATGAAAGAGGATTTGGAACTGAAAAAGAAGGCTTATGAGCTAAAGGAGGAAGCTTGAAAGAAGAAAGAGATGTTAGCAGAGCGCAAGGAAGAAGAACGCATCCTGAATAAGGACCTAGAGAAAATGCAACCAGCTCTGCGAAAAGCTTACAAAATAATCCAGGCTCGTATACTAAAGAAGTGGAAAGAAGATGGGACTTTGGGGAATGATTCTGAAAGCGGTGATGATAGTCTTTGAGTTATGTTTGTCGCTTCTACTACTGTTAGTTGTTAATTTTTATTAGGTTGTCATTTAATATAGTAGCTGAAATGTTGTTGTTGTTGTTGTTGTTGTTTAATGTAGTAGTTGAACTCTGTGGTGGTGATTCGGCATTGTTTCCTTTCGAATTTTAAACTTACAGACATCAAGTTACAGTTTATGATGTACTCCATTATAGCCGATTGGATGTTTTGTAATGGTGTAATTTATAATTATTTGCTTCAGACATGTTCCTCTGAATAATTTTTTCTTACTCAAAAATGCAAGTGCTGGGAAGATTGTTGTTGTGCAGTTTCCAAGTGATTCTCATGATAATAATTAAAAGAAAACTTGATTGCAACACTCCAAACGCTCTTTCAACATCTTTCCGCACAACTTCTTGACGTTTAGCAAAGAATCTTTCCTTACGAGTGGGTCCATTAGAAATAGTTTGCATTAGTGTAGCATAAGGAGGATAAATTCCATCTGACAGGTAATATCCCATATCATAAATATTGCCATTTACCCTGCATTGACATGGTGGAGCAACTTCATTGACAAGATCGTCAAATAATAGAGACCGATCTAATACTGTAATATCATTATTTGTACCCGCCATGCCAAAAAATGCATGCCAAATCCACAAATTCTTCGATGCGACTGCTTCTAAGATAAGAGTGGGGACTCGTTTGAAACCATTAGTGTGTGTTCCATGCCATGCCGTCGGGCAATTTTTCTAATGCCAATGCATACAGTCAAGGCTGCCTAACATGCCTAGAAATCCCCGCTCTTCCCCTTCTTCGAGTAAGCGTGCAATATCATCTTCATTAGGTTTCCTCAAATATTGTTCTTCAAAAACACCGATAACAGCCTCACAAAATTTTTTTTTTAGGCTTAATATGATGGTACTTTCACCCATTTGAAAATATTCGTCAAGAAAATCAAAGACAACAACCATATGCAAGCATTCTTACCGCTTGCTCTCATCTTTTGTAAAGGGCTAACAAACTTATTAGTTGCATCTGGTTTAGGTGTAAAAAAATCATCATACCTTGCAATTGCACATAAGATGCGGTTAAAGAGATCATTATGCATCCTAAAGCAACGACGAAAATGCTCCGACGTATATTTTGAATTCCCCCCGCTAAAGTAGTCTCTAACAATTACCTTATGACGAGGCATTGTGTCACGAGTAATTTGTCATCTTCCGGGAACAGATCCCTCATGAGGTCTCTTCACCATCGACATTGCTACAATAGCTGGCATATAAGTTGAAAATGAGTCAGCCAGTCTCTTTGTTACTCTAGATGATGATAACATATCATCCTCTCGCCGCGATTTCAGCAATCTTTGGTAGGTAGACAACTCCTCATCTGGATGATGACGATTCTTCATCGCTGGATGATGACCCATTTGAATATGAATACATGTTTTGGAAACAGAACTACAAAACAAGACCAACAGATATTGGACTTGGAAAAATTAGTTCATAGAATGTTGATATATATATATATGTAGTATTTCAAACTCTTAAGAATTATCCCCTTTCTGTTAAACAAACTAAACCGAACTTTATGGATCATTTTTTATGAATCTGAGATTTACATTGGCATAGACCAGGAATTTTTCCAAGTAATACACCAACTAAATTGGTCAATTAATGAATTGAAAAATTCTACCAGAAGTTGGTATAACCAGTAGAAGACTATTTCAAAAATCACTCATATTAGGGAGTTAAAAACCAGCTGAAAACTATTTCAATGATCACTCACATTATGAAATTATATACATATTGCATATGTTGCTACATATATGTCAACTGATAAAAACACTTCATGCTACAAGTTTGCAAATGAAAGATGAAGGCTTACCTCTTGAAGCTTTCTTTGAAGGAAAAGCAGTATTACAGCAGCTGCCTTCAGAGCGACGCTTTGGTTTTAATAAGCAATCCCTATGAAGCATTTTATCAAACAGTAAGGATGAAGTCTTACTGAATCTGTTCAAAAATTAATTACAATAAAATCTTGGAGTATAAATACATTAGCAGTAATAAAACCTCATCATATCCAGCCAGTAATGGCTACGAATGTTGCATAATTAAGAGAATACATTAGCAGCCATTGCATTGAGAATACTGCAGAAAAGAATCCTAACCGAATTAAACGTGTCCCTTGTTCTATTGTTGATTTCGGAAGAAACCTACACGACTGGGTACAAAATTCAAAACCATCATTCGGAGAACAAAAAAATTTAGAAGAATATAAGAAACGAATCTGTTTGAAATAAATTTGAATTAAACTATTGATGACATGGATCGATTAAATCCTCTACGAGATCCTCTAAAACTAGAGGATGGGTTAGAGGATTTAAACCCAACCGTCTGCCACGTAATCTTCACTTCTGTTCAACATCCTCCCGTTGGAGAAGATTTTTATGGAAAAATACCACAACACGTAAAAAAAAGGAGCATAACATCCTCCCGTTGGAGATGCTCTTAGTACTGCTCATTCGATCCACCATCACTACCAACACTACCCCCTCATCCAGCACCACTCAACGATAAGTTGATTAGAAAAATGGTAAATAGGTAATTATATAAATATTAGCAAAGTAAAAGGCATAATGGTAAACCTGCTTAGTAATTTGATTTTAATTAATTAATTTGATAATTATTAACTAAAAGTCAAGACTTAACTGAGTCAACACGAGTCAACGTTAATTCCAAGTACTAAACATCAAGCTGGACAAATGTTAGGTCAAACTATAAACGTGGACAAAACCCGAGTACCAAAAACAAAATAACCCATATATAAATTAGCTATTCACAAAAAATTGATAACAAATTTCAAAATCAATTAAGCAATTCGAAATGCAACTTACCACTTCCTCTTTATCGGGTCATTTGCATCATCAAAGCTACCCAAATGTCCAGGTCTTTACTAATTGTACTAAAAAGACTTGACAACCCTACAACATCACATTTTTTTGGATTCCCAGTTTCCCAACAAAATTGGGTAAAAATGTTTCCCCGGAGCGTATGATGTGGATGTTGAACACCGTTGATTGGATCAAGCGTAGATTCTACGTATGCTCTGCAAATAACTTTACTTCATCAAGACTAAAATTTGACGGCGAGCTCTTTGTGATGTATTATTTTGTGTTTCCCATGGGGTCGCCATTTTCTTGAGAATTTTTTGTAAGATTAAGGTGAAATTGATGCGGTGTTTGAGATTGAAAGATTACTGATGAGTTTTAAGAGTTTGAGATTGAAAGACGAAGATTGAAGTGAAATTATAAGAAATTGTAGGTGTAGGAGATAGAGAAGGTATGATTTTGAACTTGAAAATGGTTGTATTTATAGGAAGAGGAATTATAACCATTGAATGAGAATAGCCCATTGCCGGATCCTATGTTATAAAAGTCGCTAGGCGAGGCGAGGCGTCAAGCCCATCGCCTGGCCTGGCCTAGGGCTTAAGCGCTCCCTAGGCGCCGAGAAATTTTTTTTTTAAAAAAATTTTGGTCATATCCACCTTGGCTCCTTTTTTTTCTAGTCGCTGGTCCAACGCCTAGTGGGCTTTTGGGGCCAAAGGCCCACGCCTTTTACAACATAGTCCGGATCAATCAAGCAAGGTCGTCTCAATGTGAGACTAGTGTCGTCTTACCTTGGGTCGAGACTCAGCTTAGTATAGGCCGACCGGCCTGTTGATGTATACAATGGATTCGGATTGGATAGGACCCGGCCATGTTTTATCTAGCAAGTTCAATGTCGGGACCTATTGAGCAAGCTAGTACACGCCCATGTGGGAAACTTGTGTTGGCCTTATCTCCACGAGACCTCCACATTTTAAAACTAAGTCACGTGTTGTTGATTCTCTCGCTTCCGTCCTACACCACCGCCGTCTTCGAACAATTAATCCAGCGTCGCAACCGCAAATCACCAACAGGTAATTTTAGGTTCTTTATTGTTAACGAGTTGAGTATTTCGGTTTCATCTGAGCGATCTCAATTGTCATGTGTATAAATTTAGGGTTTTAGGCTATCCTGTTTCGATGTTAGGGTTTTTTGTTTTGTTTGTTTTGATCTAAGCTTTTTCTTGTTTCGATTTTAGGCTTTTACTGTTTTGATTTTTGGATTTTAATTTTATTTTGTTTTGATCTAGGTTTTTTATTGTTTTGATTTTAGGCTTTTCCTGTTTTGGTTTTAGGTATTTCTCTTTTGATTGTAGTTTAGGTACTCTCCATTTTCTCGGATGGCTAGTATTCTCGATTTAGGCTTTTTATTGTTTTGATTTTAGGCTTTTCCTGTTTTGATTTTTAGGTTTTTCTGTTTTGATGGTAGTGTAGGTACTCTCCATTTTCTCAAATGGCTAATAGATATGATAAGCTGAAGCTGAAGATGTCTTTGGAAGAGGAGGAGGAATGGAAGAGCAATGTTATGCTTAGGGATGAATTAATAGCAAGAAGACTAGAGGAAAGAGAATGGTAACTTTATTGCTTCCTTAGAATTTTGTTGAATCATCTACCTTGTTACTAACAAGGTTACTGGTAGTTGTTCATGGTTTATGATTCCTCTATATTCTCATGCTGTAGTTCTAATGAATATTTGAAAGCTGCGGGAGAGGAGCCCATAAGGTATTGATTCATTATGTTGACATTTTGTATAGTTGTTCATGTCCAGTGGTTTCTGTACTTCATACGCTAATATATACTGAGCTCTTGTTTGGTGCAGATACAATCCCAAGATTACCGAATATGATTGGCTCCTTGAGCCCCCAAGCGTGCTAAAACAGGTCTCTACATACATGCCAGACGACAACGACGACAGTGAATGGAAATTGCGCATAAAGAGAAAAAGATATCCCACAAAAGCCTCTACTGCCAGCAAGGAGGCTAACAAGGTGGAAACATGTAAGTAGTCCATCATTTTCATGAGTACTTTCATATTCGACCATCAATTGAAAATTCTCACAAATGAATTGTATATGCTATTACTTTGCAAGGATGAACGAATTACATGTAGTATCAAGATATCTGTATCAGCTCACTTTAGATTCAGTCTTTTTTCTTATTATTGATTATTCATATAGTTTATTTATACTGACACTTCCGTTATACTTGGTATTTTCAGAGTAAAATTGTATGACCAAGTTTAAGTTTCATCTGCCTTTCGGAAAGTAGCTAAGCGTCAACCTTCCCTCATTTGGCGATACTCAGTGTGCTCTTTTTTCTCCTTTTTTTATGTCCTCTTCAAACTCTGTTATACATGCTGTAATCTGGAATTCTAATGAAGAAAGATCCTTTGTGGTTCATAAATCAGTCTCGTGTTTTTTTTTTTTTTTTTTTTATTTTTTTTTATTTTAACAAATGTATGCGTCACACGCTTCTGTAGTTCGCTTAAGGATAGGTCTTAAGCCATCACAAACTGCTATTGGTTACGGCCCTTGATCTTCTAGTTGTTGGTAATAACTATGTTACACTTAAGAGAAATGCGATCCCAAGTCATATGTGATGTAGGAAACCCTTAAGCAGTGAAGAATGTGCTTTATTTCCGTGGAGGTGATGGGACATTTCACAGTTTTAGATAGCAAGGTTTGCAATTTTAATTTGATTGGCTAACTCACATTTTAACTTATGAGTTCGTATAACCGGCTACTAATACTAGAATATGAACCTTTGTATTAGGGAGTTCGTATAACTGGTTACCAGTTAGGTGATCGAAATTGAGTTTTGAAGTTTTTGTTTTAAAGCCCCATGTGCCACTTCGAGACGAAAGATCAGATTGTTGTTCTGATTATTGTGTCCCTTTTCTGGAAAGGAGCCACTTTCTTGATCACCTGTTTAGTTTCTCATTGCGTTTCTTAAATATGTTAAGAAGCGGTGGTACACTACGAGATGATCACCTATGGTTGTCTGGCTTATGAAAGTCAAGCTTTTCTTGTCACTGCACGGACTAAAGCCAATAGATGTCGCAGCTTTAGGCGGTAATTGTCAATGTGTTGAGATTCTTTTTCCAGTGACTTCTCCTATTCCATCATATGCTGACGGGAGCATAAATGGAACAATGAATCATGCAAATCCAAAGAAGTTTGAAAAAGAGGTAACCATGATTTATCTTTTTCTTTCTCTTTTTGAGATTTTGGATAGTGTTCCAACATTTTGGGACCAAAAATGACTTCACTAGTTCTTCACTGACTTTCTGTAAAGCAACTATCACTTGATGTTCTGGATCAACATAAGATTTGTACTGTGTATGTCATACCAGTAACTCTCCTATCATTATATTTGTTTCCGCTGGCATTCAGCAGTTTCAAACTTCCATGCAATGAAGCTCGTAAATGTGTAGTTTATAGAAACATTTCAAGCAAATCTACTGTATTAAGTCTTCTAGTTATACGTCTCAGTTGTTTTTGTAGTCTTAAAAGTTGTGATTTAGCTTAATTCATATGCAGAAAGACATGTTGTTCCTATAGTAGAGTTAAGATGGGAAACCACCCATATCCACATTTTCCACATTGTCTCCCGGTAATCTTTAAAATTAGAAGGTGTTGGGTTCTTAGACTTAGCCTATCCTTTTAAGGTGTCTTGTATTTTACTTTTTCCCAGTGATGGATTGATTGCTCTAGTAATTTATTTCTCAGGCCCTCCTCCCTCCACATGAAGCCTGGCGATGCAATCTTGCTTTTGAAGATGCTAAATGCGTGTTGGAAAGACCAGACTGTCCTAAGGCTTTTTAGCCTTTTCCAATGGTTTGGAAGTGGATCCTGGAGACAAAGAGCTTGAAGATGCATTCAAGTTAGTTACCATTACATCTATTTTTTACCATTTCATGTATTACTTCTAGCATTCCTGCTTAGCAAGTTAAGCATTAAAACCTGTACCGGTCCTGGTTGGAGAGCGTAACTGAACTGCTAAATGTTGATTAGATGACTTAAAACTCCAGAACTATCACCAGGAGTAATTAGGCTAGGGTTCTTCTAATACACGGTGGTTAAGATACTCTAGCCTAACCTTCCCAGAAATTGCTGATTTGTTTAATCTTCCTTCCCATTATAGCTGAAAAATAATGATTAACCTCGGGATTTTTGCTATACATGGTTTTGAACCCCTCCTCATGTTTTTACAAGATAAAGCGACGTCTAACACGGGGCTAGAAGCAACAGTGTTGCTTAAATATAGAGACAGTCATAGTACTCATTAGTTTCAGTTCTCGTGAAATCTGGATTCAGGTCTTCTTCGACCCAAGTCACTTTTTCTGTGAACTATGTAACTGATGTATTTACCATGTAGCAACACAGAACCAAGATGGCCGTTTTTGTGATTGCTTCTCTCATATAGTTGGACCTGTTCTAATTTATTTCACTCTCTTCTTTCTTACAGGGAGCTTTCTTTAGCCAGGAGGCCATGATTGAAGGGAAGATAGTGGATATACACAAAGATATTCTGTATGGAGACTCTGATTAAGAGCGAAAATTAGCTTGTATCAGAGCATCTGTAGCTGTGCAGGCATACTAAAAGTCAGCTAAATGTGCACCTTGGAATATTGCATGAACATCCTATTTTTGCTAAAGTTATACCAGCAAATTTATTAGACGGATAAGTTTCATTGTTTTGTTTTCGTACTAGAAAAGCCCAAAGCAATATCAGAAAATTGAGTAGGCTTTGATGCTATTTTTTTCCCTGATCAAAAAAATAAAATAAGCAGCAGCAGAAGTAAGAAACTATTACTACTACCTATCTGAAAATGGCATAATATAAAGCTCACAGAATTGAGCACACCTGCACTATTTATCCTTGCACTTTTAGGGGCGACCCCGAAAGAATTAGGGGCGACTTTTTTATTCCCAACCCATATACACCGTTAAGGGATGTCCAAAAACGTGGAGAATACGTTAATGCCCTTACACAATCGGAAGCTATTTTGTTCCCGATTATAACAACGCAATCGGAAGCTTAGTAACTATGTTATACTACCGATTATTATCGATTTTGTGCCAAACTCGCATCCGGCTTCTATGACAATCGGAAGGGAAATAACCTCACGAGACTACCGATTATAGTAGCTCATAAATTCCCAAAATTGGTGATTTCGCCAAGAAAGAAATTTGGGCAACCGTATAATCGGAAGCCTTATTAACTACCGATTATTCTAGTTCCCAAATTCGGAAAAAAATGACAATTCTCGCAAAAACTAAATTTGGGGCAATTTGTATAATCGGTAGGTTATTATCTACCGATTATACTCCAACTACTCGCAAAATTTTTATGAAAATCGGAAGTTTTAATTGTTGATCCGACTACCGATTATACTCCAAACGGCTAGTTCGTTCAAAATAAACTAGCCGTGCCTCAAAACCAAACACAATCGGTAGATAATACATATTGACAAACCTCCGATTATGTTGAAGTAACCGTTTTTTTAAAAAAACTAGCCGTTGGGTACTTTTTTGCTATAAATAGAGACCTATCTCTACCAAACTTATTCACCCATCACATTCAATCTTCCTAAATCAGTCACCCATCACTTTGAATCACCAAAATGGCTACAACTCCGTTCAATAATATAGAAGATGTTGCTATTGTCGAGCACACACCACTCTCACAAAGCACTCCGTTGAGGAAGCGCAATGGGTGATCGTGAACGAAGACCCAACAAGAGGGCCTTACTTTGGGGATGATCAAAACACCAATGCTTGGTGGAAACGGGTGTTTAAGGTTTTTAAAGCACTAAGCGGAAATCGTTATAGGAGGACGCTCCCGCAAATAAGGAAAGGTACGCATATTTATACAATGAATGCGTCTCGCCGAGAAACGAATTGAAAGCTCGTAAGGACGCTATGCCAAACGAAGACCGAATGAGTAGAGTAAGTTTGTGAATCAATAGGCCTCTTATCAAAAATTCTTTATTTGGTTATGATTATTCAACAACGCTAACTTATTTTAAAAATTGTTTTCCCAAGATACTTTGGGTGAGCCAATACGAATTAAGGTACGGTCATGAGTTTCGCACGAGGACTGCTACACTCTCTTGGAGGAAGTTGAATGGCAATTCGCCCAATATAATTAAACTCATAGAAAATCCCTAGGGCGATGTATTGAACAATTTTATGTGTTTTACTTCTATTTTATTTCAACTACATGTATGTTTTTTCGATTCAATAAAATGAGTGACTTCAAACACCGGTTCAATTTTAGCCGGTGTGGAAATAAGGATTTTAGAAAAAACTCATTTAGGGGCAACCTATAATCGGTAGGTTTTGGAACCTATCTTCCGTACGATTATGGCTACATCCAAATCACGAACCACATGGTTAGGCCTGGCCTTGTACCCTCTTAACCTATGGATATCGGGCAAGGGTTCGATCCGGGGGCTCCTTACAATCGGTAGTTTATTAAGTTGAGTAGACTACCGATTATGGTATATTTCAAATTTCCTACAATGAATGATTTTACAAAAACTCATTTTGGGGCAACCTATAATCGGGAGGTTGGGTAACCTACTTGGCTTCCGATTATGGCTAAATCCAAATCACGAACCACATGGTTATGGTCGGCTCGCACCCCTCAAAACCTAGGGAATTTGGCCAATGCTCAATTTGGGGCTTCCAATAATCGGTAGGTTATAAGTAACCATTTCTACCGATTTTGGGCTACTCAACAATCGGTAGCTAATGAGGTGGTATTACCTACCGATTAATAACCGTTTGATGAGATAAAACCAAAGTCGACCTAAATTCAAATTCATTTCATTTTCTTTTCAACTTCAACTTCAACTCCTCTTCTCCTCTTTCCTTCCGATTGCAGAGAGGAAAACTCTCCCCCTCTCCTCGCTATACATCGTTCATCGTCGAATCGAATCATCGTCGATTATTTTCTATAAAGATGAAAGAAACGGAACGTAAGAAAGCTCGAACCAAAAACGTTGTGCGCGGTGAGGATCCGAATATTGGATTGCATGCCCGTAATAAAGAGGTTTTAACTCACGAACCCGAAGAACACGAAGACGATGAAGTAGGCGATACTGATAGCCAAACTCTCAGGCAACTTCAAATGGCGCCGATTAGGTAAGATTCTACCATTAATTTGGTTTATATTGCTTCAATTGGACGAATCCATGTTTATTTTTTTTAGGGTTTCGGTTATTACCTTAATCGGTAGGTTAGGTATTGTTATAAACTTCCGATTGTGGTCGAACTCTTCATTTCACGAGAAAATTTGTCATATTCGGGTGTTAAAAATTTAGGTATCCTACCGATTATATAACGTTTTTCATTACTGAGGCCTAATTCAATCATAATCGGAAGCTAATTGTGATTTATCCTTCCGAATAAACTAGGGAAGAACAAGTATTAGAGACGCAATAATCGGGTGAAATATTATGTAATATCTTTCCGATTGTTTAGGCTAACAACTTGATTTGTTTCTGGATACAAAGAGACGCATATTCGGTAGACATTAGTTTTGTTAGGCTTCCGATTGTGTGGAATTCGTAGGGTTATGTTGAACTTTAGGTTCCGATTATTGTGTGTAGATAAACATATTCGAACACAAAAAGTTTATTTTGTTTCCGATTATACGTATTCGGTAGCTTTAGGTTAACTGATACTTACGATTGTGAATAATCGGAGGCAATTTGTTAAATCAACCAACCGAATATTTAGTTTCATAACCTGTTGTACTTTTTGTTGTTGTTTAGGGATAGGCGAGGTAAAAACATCCAAGATTCAATTGTCTCGGCTAGTGCAAGGAAGGATAGGCGTCGAACCGACGCCTAGTGCAAGGAGAGCTAGGATCGCTAACGCCGCTTCAAGTGGTCAAGTTGGAACTCAACAAGCAAGCCAAGAAGCTGTTCAACCTAGTGCCCCTCAATCAGAACCGGTTCAATCAGGTGTTCAACCAAGTGCCTCTCAATCACAACCAATCCAAGAAGGTGTTCAACCAAGTGCCTCTCAATCACAACCAATCCAAGAAGGTGTTCAACCAAGTGCTTCTCTATCACAACCAATCCAAGAAGCTGTTCAACCAAGTGCTCCACCATCACAACCAGAAATTGAACAAGCAGAAGAAGTAGGACAAGCCGAAAAGAAAAATCCTCCTCGAAAGAAAGCGAAACACCTTGTCGAGAGATGAATCGAAGGTGAAGGATATTCCAAAAGGTGTAATCCTTGGGCTGCAGGAGGATGGAGGACAATTGTTATTTGGATACAAAGAATCCTGGGCCAGAGAAATATATGAAACTGAGGTAATGATCGTATCCATTTTATTAACTTATTATGTTTTTCTCCGTAATACTTTTAAGGGTTGTAGTTTTAGGTTATTCTAATTTTATTTTTTAACTTGTCATGTGTTTAATAGTATCATTCCGATGCGGTTCGTTTACTCAAAGCGACCGCCGCACCAACAAAAATGCTAGATTGGCCTTTGGAGGGTGAATGTGAAAGGTTCAAGACCATTATTGCGAATTCGGGGTTGGCCAATGTGCGGAGAACTCAATGTTGGAACATGACCGGGTGGCTATATCGGCGTTTGTGGAGAGACT
Source organism: Papaver armeniacum (assembly GCA_023531295.1). Lineage (NCBI taxonomy): Eukaryota > Viridiplantae > Streptophyta > Magnoliopsida > Ranunculales > Papaveraceae > Papaver > Papaver armeniacum. Next base: position 142,608 of record JAJJWW010000039.1, read on the forward strand.
TTATCCCGAGACCGACACCTTCCATATGCCGTTTGGGGAGATGACGATAACCCCGAGATGATGTTGAGCAGATTCTTAAACTCCCCGTCCATGGCAAGGGTGTTAGGGCCGAGTTCACTAAAGCAAGTTGGAATGGAGGAATCTTTATGATCCGACTAAGAGGTGTTTGGGTTGGGATGAAGAAACATCAAAAACTCGAGTTCAAAAGATGCATGAAGTATAGAACTAGACAGTTCAACATGGGTACTACGATGGATATGTTCAAGGGCACCAAGGAAAAAGAAGAGAAAGGAACTTTAACGGACGAGCAAGTCAACCACGCGGCCACCGCATATCTCCTATGTGTATTGGGATGTGTCATTTTCCCCAATACCGCTGTGGAAATCGGGTCGACGCCAACCTTTTACAACTTCTCGGATCCTCTCGATAAAGTGCATGAGTACTCTTGGGGCACGGCATGCCATGCGTGGTTGATGGAAGAGTTGAGAAAGGCGTCGAGGGTTGGAATTAGCCAAGTGGCCGGAACGTGAGTCTCTCACATGTGTATTGTTTATTAACTCCACATACTTGGTTATTTTTTTATTTTTTTATACTATTGAAGAATCAATTTCCTAATACTTGCAAAAATGACATTATAGACTTGGATCTACGTCCACTTCCCTATCTTGGGATTGGCCATTGAAAACCCGGCGTGGGAGAAAGGTGACCCCATAGGAAGAAAGTACGTCTTCGATGACAACCATTCTAGGACGAAGGAGCATCGGTTGATTCGTTTGAGGGAGATTTTGGACTCACTTAAAGCCCAAGACGTATGCTTTGATCCATACAAGGAAGACCGAGCTCTTTGGACATATCGCGGGTCGGTCCGATTTGGCACTTTATTTTGGACCGTTGTGGCACCCCACGGGATATGTGATGTACAATGCCTCAAGGGTGATGCGACAACACGGTTTTGTACAAGGTATACCAAAGGAGGAAATCCATGGCAATTTCACTTTGGTTCGGAGCAATGCAAGTCCGATAAAGATTCTATCACGGTGGTTCACAAGGGTTCACCATCCTGTCAATTCCATTGGGATAGAAGGGCGCATTACTTGATCAACCAAGGAAGGGCAGCCAACCAAGGTTTTGAAAATGCTCCCAACTACATGGATTGGTACCGCAATGTTTCTCATGTTCGTGTAATCCGTGATCTTAAAGCAAAGCCACTTCGTACAAGAGTATCCTCAAAGAGAAGCCTGCGGGTTTTGATAGATTGGTACGTATTGTTTTGTTAATTTAGTTTAATATTATGGGTCAAAATAGAGTAATAACCGTTTGATGGTATGCTATGTTTTAAAACAGATGAACAGGTTCAAGCGTTTGTCGAAATGGTGCACTGATTGTATAAAGGCCGGAAAGCCTGTTTCAATTGAGAAGATAAAAGACCACAAACAGTTGATTGACAACGTTGACAATGAGGAGTATGCATCTCGGTTGGGAAAAATTGCAAAAGAAACCTGCAACCAAGGTGAACAAAAGAACTCGGGCTTCATCAAGCACTCAAGTTGATGAAACCCATGATGATGCTGGTCCAAGTCGTAGAGCTAATAAAAATCGCAAAGTCAAAGCAAATAGGAACAAGTGAACTCTCGGTGTTGTAAACTCTCGATGTTTTTCGTTAACTTTATGGATAACTTTGTTTATGTTGGTTATGTCGGATTATGTCGTTTTCAAAGATTGTGTCGGAATATTAGTTGTTTCGTTATGTTTATGGATTAAGAACAATTATTTTACACATTTTATGCATTTAACGATGACTGCAAGCGAATCACATGAAGAGACATGAAAGTGTTGAATTTTGGAACACAATCGGAAGATAGGTTTATATATTAACCTACCGATTCTCGGGGATGTTCCAATTTTAGTCAGAATCGGTAGGGTTATACGTTATTAACCTACCGATTCTGGGGATTGTGCAAAATATTTTGTCGAGAATCGGAGGATTGCTAATATACTTTGCTCTCCGATTATCATGTGTAAAGAAAAACTCGTCTTACGTATCCAAACAACACCACAATCGAAAGGTAAATGTGCACCTTAACTTCCGAATAACAATAATCGGTTGGTTTATTTGTAATGTTCCTTCCGATTGTTATAAGTAAAAAAAAATTTGTTTCTCAGTAACCAACCAACACCATAATCGGACAAAGAATTGAGCGCATTTACTACCGAATATTCGTAATCGGATGTTTGTGGTTTCGTTAATGTCCGATTATTATACTAAAAAACAACTATGGTTTACGTAACCAAACAACACCATAATCGGAGGGTCTCGGTAATATATTGAACTCCCGATTATGGCTGCATCCAAATCACGAACCACATGGTTATGCCGGCTCAGACACTCAAAACCTATGGAATTTGGCAAGGGTTCGATCTCAGGGCTCCTTATAATCGGTAGGTTTTTAAGTTGTTAACTCTACCGATTATGGTAGATTTCAAAATTCATCACATGAATGATTTTAGAAAAAACTCATTTTGGGGCAACCCATAATCGGATGGGTTGGTAATATATTTAACTCCCGATTATGGCTGCATCCAAAACGCAAACCAAGTGGTTAAGGCTGGCTGTGTGCACTCAAAACCCATGAAATATGGCAAAGGTTGGATCCGGGGGCTCGTTATAATCGGCGGGTTATATAATAATATACCCTACCGATTATGGTAGATTTCAAAATTCATTACGTGAAGGATTTTAGAAAAAACTAAATTTGGGGCAACTTATAATCGGTAGTTTATGTAACCTATTAGACTTCCGATTATGGCTACATCCACAGCTCAAGCCAACTGGTTATGGTTGGCTCCTGCACCCCTCAAAACCTATGGAATTTGGCCAAGGCTGAATACGGAGCTCCTTATAATCGGTAGTCTTATAAGTTGGATAAGCTACCGATTATAAAGGGGATTATTAGCCGAAGTATCAACACAACAATCGGTAGGTATAGTTTCATTTTAACCTACCGATTTAATGTTTACCTACCGATTATGGTGTTGGCTACCGATTATATAAGGGCATATTGGCCATTTCGAAAAATCGAAGATAAGGGGTAGCTTAGATTTACGTTTGGGTGACCTTTTTTGTCTTTTAGTGTCGCCCCTAATTATTTTGGGGTCGCCCCTAAAAGTGCCAGGCTATTTATGAGCTCTTTTGTTGTGGAAAACAAAAGGATACTAAGAAACCTTAGTGCACAATTAGCTGGCCATTGCCATACATAAGGTGATGTTTCAGACTAGCCAAACAAAAGGACTTTCAAGAGCTACCACATGGTACAAGAGATTGTTACTTGTTAGTGAGTTTCAGACTAAAAACTTCCCCCAAAAAAGATATCTATTTAGAGGTTCAGATGTAATAGATTTGGTATGGATGTTACTTAAAAAGTGTACTTATAGAAACCTATTATAGGGGCTCCAAGAAAAGAGTTTTGAGGGCTCCTAAGGATTCAAATATCATACAATGAAGATAAGGGGACCTAATTTATAAGAAAAATACTAAAATACCCTTAACCTATTAAATATTGAAAACCTAAAATTAATTTGTTTTCATTCCTCTCCTTTAATTCTTCCATTTTCTTCTTCCCCATCACCTCCATCGCTTATTTCTTCGATTAATCGTCAATTCTCAAAATAATTCATTATCGATTAACACCATTGTTGATGGTGGATTTTCATTTAAGGTTAAAATTGTAAAAACCAGAAAATTATGCGCTAACATCTTGTAAAATATAAAGCCATTAATAAGCGTTGAATACTTCTTCACTTTACTAATTCACCTAGAATGGAGCATGTGACAACAATCCCATTCTGTGAATTAAATACACGAAATTCATCCAGGTTGGAGCATGTAGCAACAATCCCATATACCCTGTGAATTTATAACATTATTAATTAATGCGTAAGCAGCCTTGTATTTCCTGTACTCATTATCAGTGCGGCATGACGACTGAGTGTTGCTCTCAGCAGAGCAACACGAACCTCCAAGCATTATAATGAAAGCATGTATGAAATACCCGTATGGCCGCAACTCTCGGTGTGTTATACTAGTCCGATTGAGCAACTCTCGGTGTGTTATACTAGCCCGATTGAGCATCCGGACTGTCCAGTATCGATCTGGAAATGATCTCGATCATCCAACTTCACCAAAGCATGATTGGATGGCCCAGATCAATTCCATAACCCCAAGCGGGTATGGAATATTCGCTGCCGAACCAACGCGGACCCCGCATGGTCGGCCTCCCAAAAGATTGGCATAGCTTGCCAAAACGTCCAAACCAGGAGCGGTATGGGCGGAAAACCCTAAATTAGGGTTTGCGGCACATTACATGTGTCACAAAAACAGTCTCAACCATCCATCTTCGCGGTATAGATGGAGGGTGTAGATGTAGATTCAAAAGGCCCAGAGCATGTCAACACAATCACCGTGGGCTCGCCTACATACACGACCAATCGGTCGGGACCAACCATGGTTGGTCATCCCACGTACGCCCGAATGGAGCATGACGCACGACCGTGAAACCCAAAAATTATGGTTTTATGAGCATCACGAGCGTCCATCTTCTCCCAGGCACGAATGGAGGGTCCAAGATTAGATTAAGCAGTCCGGTCATACCAACATGACCACCGTGGACCCATCTATCCCCTCACCTGGTCGGCCAAGGCATACCATGCCTGGTTATCCCAAATCGTCCGCCCAAACTAGCGTGGTTACACTTCCCAATTGCAAACTAATCTCGACCGCTCAACTTCGTCGGACGATTTGAGTGGCTTAGATCACGTTTTCATGGGACAGTCAGGTATAGACGTGAACACCAGCCTATCACCTACACGCCAGACCGATCGGCCAAGACCGACCAAGATTGGTCGTCTTGGAACGCGCGCCCGAAGTTGGCACGATGCGCGGCTTTTGTTTGCACTCGTTTTCTGTCGCAAACTGATCTCGACCACTCGACTTTGCCGGACGAATTGAGTGGTCCAGATCACACTTTCGTGAGATAATGGGGTATGGGCACCTACACCGTCATGCCGTCTACACGCATGTACGATCGGCCTGTCCAAAATCGTATCCCAAGCTCGGATTCGACCAGGCTGAAGAGGGATGCTTGCGCACCTCTTCTAAAACCCTAATTCCATCAACGGTCGCAGATGAGTGTCTCAAAGATCATCTCGTCCGTCCAACTTCACCGGCTTGGTTATACAAACCTGGTCGGGAGTTAATTGGTGAGTAAGGCGTCTTGGTGATCACCACCCGTCACTTTACCACACCATGATGCAGTACCTGCATAGAATACACACGATACTTCACAAGTATCGACCTCCTGAATAACACAATTTTTCAATTTAGCATTACATGCTACCTTTTGTGGGTCCCAAGACCCACACATTCCAGACATCAATCATGTCACCTGGCTGGGGATACATACTTTGGGTATTGGTCGGCGGTTTACGGCGTGCGGCGCACAACGCGCCATCACAAGAGCGTGTCGAAGTCATGGACGGTTAAGTGATGATGGGAGAAGTGGGCAAGCCAGTGCGTGTGACACTAACACATTACTCCACTACTCCATCACTCCACTTTCTCCACTTCCCACGAGATACGAAGGTTAGGCTAAAAGACTTGTATAAATAGGTTCTCCATCCTATTTTTTAAACAAGAGCAAGTCCAGGACAACGAGAGGCAAGTGTTGATACAATCGTATTCAAACACCTAGAACCGATAGCTTACACCCCGCAAGACAGGTTGACTTTCTGATACAAGTCATTCATAGCCAACACCTTCATATTCTCAACACCTTCTTCGCTTCCCTCCCTAAGATCAACCCCATCTACTTCACTTTGTGACCGAAACAAGTCTGGAACGGCCATTTCTTGGTTTAGGCCGGACTTGCACAGATTGATCTCTCGAATCTACAAGCACTCACCGCGCAGTGCATTTGTTTAAGGTTTAGACTCATTTCTCATCCACACATCCCAAATTACCAAAACCGGCAGAAATAGTTTTCACCCATAAACAATTGGCGACCATAGTGGGAGGTTGATCTCTCGGTTGCAAAAAATTAAATTCTCAATTTTTCGGTTTTCATCTCGCGATGTATCCTCACCAGGAAACCACAGGTGGTTCAGATACCATGGGAAGTATAGATAGAATGCTGGAAGATGTCTTGGCAAATCAAGCTGGTATCGCTAGAAGACAGAGCGAAACATTCCGCCTTTTGAATGATATAACATCACAATTACAAGGAGGGTCGACAGACATCTACTCAGACATTGCGAGAAACGCTGGATCCTTAGCCAGGGTCACACCTTTACCGGTGGAATGCAAAAAAGAGCGCGTAATCGCAGGGAGACTCGGGAAAGATGAACAACATGGTCCGGCCAACAATGAAGACTCGAGGCTCCACAGAGGAAAGGACTTGTCCGGAGTACTACAACGTCTGACAGATAAAGAAAGGGAGCCTGCAGCCTACGGAGCCTTGCTAGAAGATTTATATCTCAAGACTCTTGTTGAAGCCCGGAAGACTGTCCAATCCGCATCGACCTGTCAACCAAGCGAAGAAATGCTTGAGGAAGGAGAGATCAATCAAGGAATACGTGAATACGAGAGGATGGGAGCGTTCAATTCGATCACTCAGCAGTGATATTACGAAACCTTCCACATCCCTTTACCTGGCAAGCGATCCGCAGATATGATGGCACTCACAAGTCTTCCAACTTCATCTCGAAACGTGCTCCACATCGAAACCATGTAGAGACACCACAACGCCCACGAATGCAGGAAGAGCTAGACTCGAAGTACCTACACTTTCCGTTCCTCTATGGAAAAGATTTTGGAGTTGCTGGAGGCGTGGGTACGAAACAGAGAGGTGGAGCTACCTCCTGTATGGCGTCCACCAACTGATCTAGAAGCAATGGACCCGAGGTATTGTCATTTTCACCGGTTCCTTCACCACCCTACCAGTGAATGCAACGCTTTGAAACGCATTGTTCAGAAGAAGCTTAGTTCATAGGAATAGCTTTCCCTATCTGGGAGATTAATGCGGACGATTTCCTTAGAGAGGCTACTTCGGTTTGATACAAGTAAGGCTTCAAAAGCAAGTAAGTTCTACTCAACAATTTTACAAGAAAGATAGTTTTAGAATTCACTGGGGACTTGGCATCCCGCACATAGAGAAAGAGGCTTAATGATCAAATGCCATGTTTGTTTCCATTCATACTTCCCTTTTATGCGACATTTGCAATTTCATATGACATGTGCAATCATTCATGACCAAGATGCAAATTCCATTTAAAATAACCTCTTTCAGAAAAGTTATTCACAAAACTATCTCAAAATAAACCAATTCAATTACCTATTAATTCAAAACCGGAAGTCAAATTATGAAAGGAAATCCTCACTATCACTCAAAAAGAAAAACATCTAAAAAAATAGACAAGTATATGGCACGAATCCTTCAAGGAAAGTCCTTCAAAGAAACAACTCGTCTTTCCGGGGCAAGATCGACTTTCATCCTTTCAACTGCTTCATCTTCAACTCCTCAGACAACTTTTCAACCTCTTCTTCCTGGCGAGTAACACATTCTGCAGAAGGGGATTCATCTTGTAATTATGGAGTTCCTGAATCTCGGAGAACCCTTTGAGTAACCAAGGAGCATTTAATTCGTACTGCACAAACACATCTCGATGGTACTTCCAGTCCTCAATCATCTCCTCAGAAACTGTTCGACCAGTTGTGACGCTCATCCCATGGATAGAAAATAAAGCCTCATGAACGCGGTTGACCAATGCAAGATGACTTTTGAGCTTCGTAGTGGTAGCAATGTGGCCGTGTTTCTCCCATATCGCCGTGTACAACTCTTCGAACCGAGCTGGCACACTGAATCCTCCAACCAACATATGACCTGGATAAGGGACAATGAAAGGAGGATCGAACAAAGCTCCATGTTGCGCTACCAATACTTCACCAGTCACAGGAGCCTTGTCAGTTGCAGGAGGTCTTTCAGAAGAAGTCGCCACGACAGCTTTATTGATTGGAACCTGCTCAAAACGTTCTTCAAGGGGAGCCACCTCAACAATAGCGGATGTTGCCTCTCTTACATTCCTCCCGATATCTACTTCGCTCTGGGTGCTAATTTCCATCATGGCCCCATCAACAAGATCACTTAGGGAGGCACCTTGTCCAACCGAGCTTGCATCATCTATGTCATGGTATGGAAAAGGAGCGGTTTCGCCAGACTTCTCAGCATGAAGATCAGTACCGCCAGACTTCTCAGCATGAAGATCAGTACCGCCAGACTTCTCATTCTGAATGCGCGCCAACCTTGTGAAGACATTCTCTTTCGGAATTCCCTGATTTCAAGCAAGGATCACTCTTAGAAGAATTTACTCTGGAGAAATGAAGGAATCAACAGAAAGAGATTCAAATACCTGCATATTGGATGAATTGAGGATCACCGAACCACATGCCTGCCTCTTATATCTCTCTCCTGCTTGGGGACTGCAATCCTCAGCTCTGGTCCGTTTGGCTGGAAGTGGACTCAACCGGAAATGCTTCTTCAGGATGTCAGAAGATGGCTCACCACGGGAATCTATCACAACATCCTCCGAGAAATCTTGGAAAGCCAACAGTTGCTTCCTCCAAAATTCCTTATAATTGTCGGTTACCACTGAGTTTCTCCCAATAGGCCAGAAGGGAAGACTCTGCGATACCAAGAACACATCAGCATCAAAGATACCCGGGAGGAGTTCTTTCGGGGCCTCCGACGGACGGATAAATGGAACACCCTGGTCAAATCCCATTTGGCGAGCAGCCCTGTCAATGTTGTACGGAGTCACAGTAAGAGCTTCGTTGAATAAAGACGGGATATATCCCGGAATGCAGCTGTGCAGATAAATAAGTTCTCCAAATTTCATAGTGTTGGCATCGATACGCAACGCAACATCAGGACCGTCAGAAGCAATAGCAAAAGTCTTCGGCTGAGCAATGGAAGAGTGGATCGGCCCCCATGGACGGAAATTTACAGAAGACACATTATCAAAGATATCCACGAGTTTCGCACCGGTTCTGGGACGCCTCCTCTGCCAACGAAGTATTCTCGAGCCACCATACAAATTGCCGAGCGAAGTTGCAGGAACATGAGCATAACTTTTGAAATGTTCCCACAAGAATGCCGGAGAAAAGCGAAGTGGACATACGACTCCACCTTCTTGTACCCGTTGAAACATGCATATCCATTGCTAAGGCGTCCAGATGAGAATACAATGATCCAAGGAACAAGGCACCTAAGGGAAGAACTTCGCCTTTTGCTAGCTTTATAGCAATCTTAACCAGAACACCCCTTATGTTTTTCTTTCCAGAACCTTCGTCATATATATCTCTGGATAGCCACAAAGACAGGAATGCAATCACACTGAGATCGTTTTCCAACTCCGGATCCGGCTCTGGGTCTACAGGAGACCATTCCGATACCCACCAGGTGTAAAAGCATCTTGTATCTTTTTTCTCTTCCTTGTCCTGATCGTCGAATTCTGCCACCTTTTGGAGTATAGTGTCATAATCACGTTGTTCCGTGTCAGAAAGCTCATAATAAAGATTTCCAGCGACAGACAGGTTCATCAATGCAGCTACGCTTTCCAGAGTAATAGTCATCTCTCCCCATCTAGATATAGCTGTATGAGTAGAAGGGCACCACCGAGAAATGAAAGTAATCAAGCCTGCAACATCTTTCTTAATTTCAAGAGTAGCAGATGCCATGACTGCATTGAGGATTTGCGCTTTGGTCAAATTGGCTTTAACGTCCTTATTATTCAACATGCGCCTCATCCATCCTTCATAAGAAGCCAGTGGAATATGACAAGTCTTGAAGTCGATAGGAGATGGCGGATATTCATATCTTTGAAGACAGAACCTCATCACAAGTGCCGAAGAAGAAGATGGATCGGCTTCTATATTTTCTGAATCGGAAAGCAGGACTATCCTGTGAGAGGGATGTTTCCTAATGTTTGGAAAAGACAAGGTGAACAACTCATCAGCAATGTTCGGCATATCTTTGAAGATGTCAACACATCCCGACTTGGCACCAGCATTATCTCCAGAAGACATATCAACAGGAGTTCTTTTTTTTCATTCTACAATAAATACAGGAGTCGGTACTTGTATAAAAACACACGATACGTGCGCAAACTGCATTCACGTTGGAATGTACAAGGCGGGATTGGGTCCAAACAGAAGCTCAAGTTTCAATTAGGTATTGGTTTCAAGTCTGGTATTACTCAAGCTTCAAGTCCGGTATTGGTTTCAAGTCTGGTATTACTCAAATTTCAAGTCCGGTGTTGGTTCAGGGCACAAGGCTAGTATAAGGTCGACTTTCAGTCAAGCATGTGTGGGTGGGACCCACGTTCGGATCAAACACACATGGTGGGACCGCATTCGTATGCACGTATTATAACACGGTTATTCTTATGAGAATTGTGTTTATGAAATTCAAGCCAAATTTCTCTCCAAGCTACAACCTAAGAAACTAGGTTTTGCATGCAACGATGGAAGAAGAAGCAAAAACGACATATTCATGGGCTCGCGGAACTAAACAATTCTAGCAAAATGGGCGGTTTTACTATCAATCTTGATGGGAAGCTGAGCATGATGTATCTATCAAAATATTTTTACCTAAGAAATTAGGGTTTTTCCTAAAAAAAAAAAAAAAAAAAAAAAAAACGAAACTTACCTTGGACGGACGGCGGCGGACGTCGCGACAAAGAACTCCTAAGAATCGGCGGTCGGCGGCGGCAGTGGAGATCACGCACGGGAGCTGGCCGAACACACACAAAAAAAAATCTCGTGAGAAAAGAAAAGGGGGTTGGTCTCTTTTATAGACAAAAATTAGAAGAATCCCAATAGAACAAGGATTCCTCTTTTATTTGGTTTCCTCTTTTGATTCAAATACCTAAAGAAGGAAACCGGTCCCACCAAAGGATTCCATACAAGCACAACGGCATGGACAACTAGCGGTCGGTCAATACTCTTCCGGGTAAACTTCCTTTATCCTGTCTTTCTCACATATGTATGTCACCATCTCATGCCTACCCCACAATAGTGTAACCATTATGTGCTAGGCAGGGGACTTAATGTTGATGGTGGATTTTCATTTAAGGTTAAAATTGTAAAAATCAGAAAAATTATGCGCTAACATCTTGTAAAAGATAAAGCCATTAATAAGTGTTGAATACTTCTTCACTTTACTAATTCACCTAGAATGGAGCATGTGACAACAATCCCATTATGTGAATTAAATACACGAAATTCATCCAGGTTGGATCATGTAGCAACAATCCCATATACCCTGTGAATTTATAGCATTATTAATTAATGCGTAAGCAACCTTGTATTTCCTGTACTCATTATCAGTGCGGCATAATGACTGAATGTTGCTCTCAGCAGAGCAACACGAACCTCCAAGCATTATAATGAAAGCATGTACGAAATACCCGTACAGGCTGCAACTCTCGGTGTGTTATACTAGCCCGATTGAGCATCCGGACTGTCCGTATCAGTCTGGATATGATCTCGATCATCCAACTTCACCGGCATGATTGGATGGCCCAGATCAATTCTATAACCCCCAAGCAGGTATGGAATATTCGCTGCCAAACCAACGCGGACCCCGCATGGTCTGCCTCCCCAAAAGATTGGCATAGCTTTCCAAAACGTCCAAACCAGAGCGGTATGGACGGAAAACCCTAAATTAGGGTTTGCGGCACATTACATGTATCACAAAACAGTCTCAACCATCCATCTTCGCAGGTATAAATGGAGGGTGTAGATGTAGATTCAAAAGGCCCAGAGCATGTCAACACAATCACCGTGGGCGCCCGCTTACATACCTGACCAATCGGTCAGGACCAACCATGGTTGGTCATCCCAATTCGTACGCCCGAATGGAGCATGACGCACGGCCGTGAAACCCAAAATTATGGTTTTATGAGCATCACGAGCGTCCATCTTCTCCGGCACGAATGGAGGGACCAAGATTAGATTAAGCAGGTCCGTTCATACCAACATGACCACCGTGGACCCATCTATCCCCTCACCTGGTCGGCCAAGGCATACCATGCCTGGTTATCCCAAATCGTCCGCCCAAACTAGCGTGGTTACACTTCCCAATTGAAAACTAATCTCGACCGCTCAACTTCGTCGGACGATTTGAGTGGCTTAGATCACGTTTTCATGGGACAGTCAGGTATATGCGTGAACACCAGCCTATCACCTACACGACAGACCGATCGGCCAAGACCGACCAAGATTGGTTGTCTTGGAACGCGCGCCCGAAGTTGGCACGATGCGCGGTTTTTGTTTGCACTCTTTTTCTGTCGCAAACTGATCTCGACCACTCGACTTTGCCGGACGAATTGAGTGGTCCATATCACACTTTCGTGAGATAATGGGGATATGGGCTCCTACACCGTCATGCCGTCTACACGCATGTACGATCGGCCTGGCCAAAATCGTATCCCAAGCTTGGATTCGACCAGGCTGAAGAGGGATGCTTGCGCACCTCTTCTAAAACCCTAATTCCATCAACGGTCGCAGATGAGTGTCTCAAAGATCATCTCGTCCGTCCAACTTCACCGGCTTGGTTATACAACCCCCGGTCGGGAGTTAATTGGTCGAGTAAGGCGTCTTGGTGATCACCACCCGTCACTTTACCACACCATGATGCAAGACACTGATAGAATACACACGATACTTCACAAGTATCGACCTCTGAATAACTTGATTATTCAATTTAGCATTACATGCTACCTTTTGTGGGTCCCACGACCCACACATTCCGAACATCAATCATGTCACAAACTGGGGGATACATCTTGGGGCATTGGTCTCGGCGGTTTACAGCGTGCGGCGCGCACAACGCGCCATCACAAGAGCGTGTCGGGGAAGTCATGGACGGTTAAGTGATGATGGGAGAAGTGGGCAAGCCCGGTCGTGTGACACTAACACATTACTCCACTACTCCATCACTCCACTTTCTCCACTTCCCACGAGATACGAAGGTTAGGCTAAAAGACTTGTATAAATAGGTTCTCCATCCTATCTTTTAAACAAGAGCAAGTCCAGACAACAGAGGCAAGTGTTGATACAATCGTATTCAAACACCGAAACTGATAGCTTACACCCTACAAGCCAGTTCAGCTTTCTGATACAAGTCATTCATAGCCAACACCTTCACATTCTCAACACCTTCTTCGCTTCCCTCCCTAAGATCAACCCCATCTCCTTCACTTTGTGACCGAAACAAGTATGGAACGACCATTTCTTGGTTTAGGCCGGACTTGCACAAATTGATCTCTCGAATCTACAAGCACTCACCGCGCAGTGCATTTGTTTAAGGTTTAGACTCATTTCTCATCCACACATCCCAAATTACCAAAACCGGCAGAAATAGTTTTCACCCATAAACAACCATTTAATCCACCCGCAATGACTTCAATAAGGTAAAAATCAAAATCCCATCTTATTTAATTGGTTTCAATGCATGGATAAGCGGAATCGATCGAATTGGGTTTTGAAAAACAGTTTCAGAACTGTCTACGGTGGGGAAATATGAACTTTTCCAACCGTAGACTGAATTGTCTACGGTTGGGAAGTATGAATTTTCCCAACCGTAGACAGTACTGAAACTGTTTTTTTCAAAAATAAGTGATGGGTTCTCTTAGTTTTTTCTTTTTATGATCGTCATCTTCATCACGATGGAGAAGAAGAAGAGAAAAAGAAAAATAATAGGTTTTTTATTTATGATCATCATCTTCATCATGATTTATGAATGAAAAGAGAAAGAAAAGATAATAAATTTTATTTTATTTTATAATTCATGGAGGGTATTTTAGCCATTACAAAAAATAGTTAGATATGGAGTTTTGTTGATTACTATTTCATAACCCGATTTTATCATTTTGTGAGCCCTCAAAACCAAATGTTTGGAGCCCCTATAATAGGTTGCTTAATGAACGCGAAATTGGGGGATATAAAAAGGACTTAGGGGATATAGGAAAATGACAAAAATCGGATCCAAATATAAAATCAAGGTCACCCCTTATCTCAGTATTTTAATAATACCTAATCTACCCCTCACTAATCAGGATTAGTGATTAATAATCATTAGTAAAATCATAAGATTTTTGATAAATGATTAGTGTGTGTTTTTATTTGATTTTGGGTGAGTGAGGTGAGAGTAGAAGGAGAGAAAAAGTATTTGAGAGGGAACTTTTTTTGGGGAAAATGGAGGATGATTGTGAAGAGAGAATTGCTGCTGAGAGGTTGAAAATTTGATTTTTTTTTCTTTGAATCCACCATTTTTGTTCTTTGAAAAAGCTAGGTACCTAAACATGGACGTGGTATGAATACAATGCCGGAACCATTCGTACCGGCATGGTATTCGTACCATGTACCATGCCGGCACCGAGCTTATCCCCCATTTTGATTCAAGCCGGCATAGTATTCAACCAAAAAACTATGCCGGTACAGAAGTTATTTTTTTCAGAACGCTATGCAGGGGGTCTTGGGGGGCATAGCCCCTCCCGGCTGTGTTCGACCTGACATGCGGGGGTCTAGGGGGCAGCGCCTCCTAGCAGAGGGCGAGACAGCGTCTCGTAGAATTTTTTGGTTCGAAATTCAAAACCTATTCCGTTTTGAATTTTTTTCGGTTTTCAGGTCCACCTAAGCACGAGATAGTTAATTCTCGAGCATGCGGGTTCTGCTACCGGCATGGTATGTTGCTTGAATTTCTTTGCCGGCACATGATGTAAAGTATCCAGAAACTTCAATATTTTTTCCACTTGACTACCGGCATTGATAGATTTCTATCGAGCATGCCGGTATTTAGTTACGTCATTGAATGTTAGTTACCAAGCATGCCGGCACAAGTTTCCGGCATGGTCTTCATCAATTCCGGCATGGTCTTCATCACTTCCGGCGATGTAAAAAAATATTTTGTTTTGACTTTTTTCTGGTTTTAATCAGTCCACTTCCGACACAGTTAGTTAATTCCCGAGCATGCCGGCACCGGTTTCCGGCATAGTATGTTGCTTTAATTTTTATGCCAGCACATGATGTAAAGTATCCAGAAAGTTGAATTTTTTTTTCACTTGACTACCGGCATTGATAGATTTCTATTGAGCATGCCAGTACTTAGTTACTGACATTGAATGTTAGTTTCCAAGCATCTGGCACTGATTTTCAGCATGGTCTTCATCAATTCAGGCATGGTCTTCATCACTTGCAACATGATCTTCATCACTTCCGAATTAAAAAAAAAAAAAAAATTCGTTTCCAAAGTGAGGAGCGGGCAGAGAAGGATAAGAGAATTTGAAAGAGAGTGGGGAGAGTTTAGAACTTGAAAGGGAATAGGGAATATTTGGGTTTCAAAGCTCTAACCCTGAAAGAGATTAATAAGAAGAACGCGAAATTGGGGGATATAAAAAGGAATTGGGGGATATACGAAAAGGACAAAAACTGGATCCAGATATCAATTCGGGGTCACCCCTTATCTAAGTATTTTACGTAATACCTAATCTACCCCTCACTAATCAGGATTAGTGATTAATAATAATTAGTAAAATCATAATATTTTTTATAAATGATTAGTGTGTGTTTTAATTGAATTTGGGTTAGTGAGGTGAGAGTAGAAGGAGGGAAAAATATTTTGTGAGAGAAATTTTTTTGGGAAAAATGGAGGATGATTGTGAAGAGAGAATTGCTGCTGCTGAATCTTTAGCTCAACTACAACAAGGAGCATATCTTGAATCTTCAGCTAACGACAACAACTCTCAATTGCAACTCTTTGTTGAGCCAACACCCTTGAATGATGATTTTGACGAGTATGGAGAGTTTCTTGAAGAACCAACACAAGAAAGTAAACTTGCACAACATACTAGCATCCCCAACACACAGGTAAAGCTGCTAAGATGTCGAAAAATTGATTTTTTTCTTTAAACCCACCATTTTTTCAACTGAAAAACCTCGGTGCCGGCATGGTATGCAAACTACGACCATGCCGGTAGACCGATATCCCCCATTTTGACTATTGATCCGGCATTGATTTCTTCTAAACAACTATGCCGGTACACAGTTAACCTTTTTACCTACCAAGGAATATACTACGGAATATGCAACCGGCATGGTTGCATTGATAGGTTACCATGCCGGTACTGCATGAAAAACATACAAGAAACATTACCATCCCAAACCTAAAACCGGCATTGAAACTTAATAAATATCAACGCCGGAACTGGGTACCGGCGTGGTACCATCAATATCGATAATGCCGGCATTAAAACCGGCGTTGTTCAGTTACAACTTTTTAATGCCGGCACCTACAAAAAACAAAAGTAAATAAATGTTTTCCAAAGCTAAATTCGGCATTCAATATCAAATATCTTCAATGCCGGAATTGTGTACCGGCTTGGGACAATCGATTACGAGGATGCCGACACTCGTGCTTCCGGAGTTGTTTTCTAATGAAAAAATTATGCCGGAATAGGTTTCAAATTTGGTCTTCCGTTTTGGTTAACTTAGATTATGCCGGAACAATGGTCGAGCATGCCGGTACGGGTTTCCGGCATAGTGTTGTAATTGTGTTTGGAACTAATTTTCATTCGATCTTTAGGTGGTGACATATATTGATCCAACAAATGCAAAGCCGCTTTATCGGGATACGTCAAAATACTATAAAATCCCTCCGGTATGTGACCAAACAATACTTTTCACCTAGTATCTTGAACTTTACTAATGGATTGCTAGTAATGAACCTTCTAATGAATGTGAAATTGTTCTTATGTAGGGAATAACAGATCGAAAGGAAGCAATCGCTTGGGCTAAAGAGACGGCTCTTAAGAGCATGTGTGTGTTGGTGAGGAATACCGAAGGTTCGAAGAGGTGTTTTGAGATGGCTTGCGAGAGAAGTGGGAAATACAAGGAGAAGAATAGCCACAAGAGAAAGGATTATGTATATCCAAAGAAGACTAATAGGGTATACAAGACTCGTACGAGGAAGAATAATTGCCCGTTTAAGCTTGTATTTCGTTTAAATGACATGAACAATTGGGATTGTGAGGTTTTGTGTGGCTGTCATAACCACCGGGATCCGAAAGATTTTGTTGGTCACTCCTTAGTTGCGAAGCTAAAACCTGACGAGTTCGAGGATGTAAAGAGATTGACCAAAGTACTTATCAAACCGAGACAAATTCTCAAAGGCTTCAAGGAAAATGATGAGACTAACGTGTCTTCTCTACGTACAATTTATGCCGCAAAAGAAACTATTAGAAGGGTGGAATGGGAAGGGAGGAGCGTTATGCAAGAATTTGAGAAGATAGTTTGGGATCACAACTACACGCGTATCATTAAAAGAGGGCCGGACGAGAAGCCCCTTCAAATATTCATTTCGCATCCTTTGCTCTCACAATTGGCAAATACATGTTGTGGTGTTCTTTTGATGGATTGCACTTACAAGACAAACAAATACAATATGCCGTTGTTCAACATCGTGGGGAAAACCTCGGACAAGGTAACATTCACATTGGCTTGGTGCTTAATGGAAAACGAGAGGGACTATAATTATCATTGGGCATTACGACAATTGAAATTGTTCTTTCAGGAAAATCAACTTCCGAGGGTCATCGTAACCGATAACGATGACGCATTAATGAAAGCAATATCCGACGTCTTCCCGGACGCACAAAATTTCCTATGTACATATCATATACGTCAAAATATCATAAAAACTTGCCATGCCTTGTTTGAACCCGCAAAGGAGGATATTAAGAAGAGAATGATGGTACAACTAGAGGAAGATGTTCGAAAGAACAAACTATCCCCCGAAGAAGGAGAAGATGATAAAGGCAAGATAAAGGAGCAAGTGGACAAAGAACATGCGAAAAATCATAAAAAGTGGTTGGAATTTCTAAGAGATTGGGAGAAAGTTTATTGGTCTCTTACCGAGGTTATGTACGAAAAGAGATTGGAGAAGTTTATTGCCGATTGGAACGAAGTTTATCCGACTGCCGTCTGGTATTGTCGGACTCAATGGTTGGATAAGTTCAAGGAAAAATTTGTGCGTGCATGGACAAACCGGTATAGACACTTCAAGAGTGAAGCAACTAGTGCAGCTGAGGCCGCTCATGGGAGATTTAAAGATCTCATCCAGTCCGGTCAAGGCAATGTGGTTACGGTCACCGAGGCAATGGAGCAATACTTTAAGCAAGATATCAATAGGATCAAGGATGCTTTTGAGAAAAGCTCGATGGAAAGGATGACTCAATTTCTTCGTTATGGTAAGTTGCTCCAAGGAATAGAATTCAACGTTTCTCATTGGGCAATAAAACATATGATGAGACAAATGGAATATGAGAAAAATTACGGAAAACCGGGTGAAGTGTGTATTTGTCCCGACATGTCTTCATTGGGGCTTCCGTGTCGTCATATGCTTGTGAAGTATGAAGAAGTGATACCTATTGAGGTTATTGATCCATTTTGGAAGCAACTATCTTTCGACCCTCCCCCTTCGGGAGATCACGGGCAATCTCCATGGGATACGAACGAAGCAAAGGAATTCTTCGAAGCTTACTCACGTGGCACCTCGGTAAGCCGACAAGTCTTGTTGAGCCAACTAAGGCTAATTACTCTTCCATGGATCACACAAAGCGAAGAGCCAAGAAAGGGAGATCCAATAGGTAGACCACAAACTAAAACAAAAAGGAAAAAACAAAGGGTAGAATTGAAAGAAATGACTCAACGTGAAGAAGAACTCGCGGCAAGTAAGAAACGAGATCTAACCGCATGTGAGATTTCGGAACAAAGGTTCGTGGAAGCGCAGGTTCCAAACAAAATAGGTAGGCAAAGGAAGGAACCGCTAAGTCAACAACAAACGAAGGAATCCGTATCCACACCAAAAAGCCAACTCATTGGAGGTTCCAAAGAAGAGGGGTAGGCCGCCAAAGGTATCAACATCAAGTGTCAAAGAACAACAAGGTGAGCATTCCGAAGCCATACCCATAGTCGATCTAGTGGAGGTTCCAAGGAAAAGGGGTAGGCCGCCAAAGGTATCATCATCAAGTGACAAAGAACAACAAGGTGAGTATTCCGAAGCCATACCCATAGTCGATCTAGCGGAGGTTCCAAGGAAAAGGGGTAGGACGCCAAAGGTATCATCATCAAGTGACAAAGAACAACAAGGTGACGAGGCAAAGGTGGTGACAAACCAAAGTGATAGAAAAGTTGACGTAGTTTTAGTTCGAAGGGGAAGGGGTAGGCCAAGGAAGTACGGACTCCCATCACATATCGAAGACATTGCAAGTGTAGAGATTGCAGATGATGGTTTGGATATATTATTGTTACAAAAGGATAATATGAAGATGTATAAGGATACAGAAGCATTGTAGGACAATTAGAAGTTATCATACCAAGATACAGTCTTACATAGACCAACTTCCTGAGGTTATTCGCGAGTATATTTTATATACGGATGATGTCGACGGAGATGGAAATTGTGGCTATCATGCTGTGACTGAACAATTAGGAATCTTTGACACGGCAGTTAGTAGAGGTATGACACCATCCCAATATGCTAGAATGAGGATGGCCGAACAACTTGTGAACAAGAGGAGCTTTTATGAGTAATTGGTTGGTGTAGGCAAGGGGTTTGATGATATGCATGCTCAAGTATTGGGGCCCGAGCAACAAATGAACTTTCTTCCTTCTGAATATTGGATGAGAATGCCGCTTTGTGGGCATATAGTGGCGGATACATTTAGATGTGTTGTTCATTATTTTACCCCCACCGTAGAAGTAACATTTACCCCAAAGTGGCAAAAATCCGAAGGATCCCTTAAGAAGATAAGAGTTGTTTTGGCGTTCGTGAACGGTAATCATTTTGTTATTCTAAAACTGAAATAAAATTGTCCATTGCCACCTATCTGTGGGATGATTAAAAACAAGGGTCTGGATCCCAATATCAGGAAGGGATGGATGGCATCGTATGAGGAGAATCACCAATTTTGGGATGCGTTGTCCTTATCAAAAAAACCGCTCCAAGAGGAGAAGATGCAGCCCATTACGTGTGGAGGCGACGATGAGTAATTTGGATTTATGTGGTTCAGTAGTACGCAACGTTTTGTTTTTTTGGAAGTCTGAATTGTAAACATTAAATCATATTTTGATGCCCATGCCGACATAGTTGTGTTTTATATTAACAATTCCGGAACTTGTGTACCGGCGTAGACTTTCGTTTAAACCCATGCCGGAAATGCAGAAAAAACTTCCAGATAAATCAGTGACCTTTCCGGCATTGAAATTAACATCATTACTGTGCCGGTTTAATGTCAAAATCATATTTGTCATGGAGATTACAGAAAACCTGCATAGTATCCAAACACAGTTAAATGCCGGAAATCTGTCATTTAGAGAACCGGCATTGTTGTTACTGTTCTCGAAAATGCCGGTAATGAAGAAAAACTTAGAAATTTAAGTGATCTGGGCACATTCAAACTCGTAAAAGAGGTAATTTGACACAAGTTTATCAAAATAATAAATATAATAAAAATACTAGATTGTATACAAGAACAAACTCCAAAGTTATGTGGTTCCAATCCGAAAATAAATCAAACATAAACCAAGTCAAGCAAAGAGTTTAGCAAGACACACAAACAAACACATTGTTTAAGACTCACAAACAAACATACCAAACTAATACTATAGAATAAACACACGATCACTCGGTTCTTGGCTTCTTGTGTACCCTCTTCTTCCTTTCGCCCCACAAGTCTTTTGCCTTCGGATCTTCAATTTTGTCCATCTTTTGCTCGACGTTCTCCATTTATTTCTGGGTCAGCACCTCTCCTTTCTTGTTCTTTTTCTTAAATAACTTTGACAAATTTCCAATCCGCTGACGCTGTTAAGGAAATTTTAAACATGTACTCAGTATGTTCAATTGTATAAGTTCATAGACATAGATTAAAAGAATGGAAATGAACAATACGTACGTACCAACAACGTAAAGAGTTTGTACAAGTGCGGGTACAGTTTCGGAGTTGTGGAGGGATGTCTTTGGTGGTGGAGGAACAACTACGATATCCGGGCGTACAACATAAGGATGCGTGAACTTCCGATGGCCTCTTAGGAAGTCTGGTTCACTCTCATAACCGTTCTCAGCCAATTCCCAATCAGCCCTATCCAACACAAGTCCTTTTTCTTCCCTTTCACTCCAATGTGCAAGAATAGGTTTTGCGTAAACCACGAGTATGGTTCTCATTTGATTAGCATTGAGGAAAGTCATGAGAGAATTTCGATAAGATGTATCGTGAGATCTTTCTGCTTGTACCCAAGTTGGCGCATTACACGACGAGGGTTGTGCATAACAAATCCTTTTGGATGAAATAACGGTCCGTTGTAAAATGAAACATTGTCACACCTTTGCAAGTGAACTCCTCGGCATTCCTATATGGATCAAACACAACATCTTGGACATCCACCGAGTCCAAAGCCAATCTCATTGCTAATAACCGTTTTTTGTTATTGAGCCTTAGGGTATTGTCGAAGTAGTATTTCCGACCTAGAGGACTATTCTCTTGATATTCAGTGAAAATCTTCAATCCTTTATACCGTATGAACAATTTTGTGAAGTGTTCATAATCCCACACCTACGCCAATGAAAGATCATTCCAATGAAATGTATAAGAAAATAAATAATTGGAAACTAACAAATTTAATGACAACAATCAAAAAATAAGTAGTTGACTATACCCGAAGTCATGAAATTCCCATTAAATTGTGGGCATTAGCCTTAGATGCTCGACGCATTTTACGCAAAAAATGTGCCAAGAAAGCAGTGCCCCATGAATACTCGTGAACCTTTTCCAACGGATCCAAGTATTGTAGGTTGTTCATATGCACCCTATTACCATTGGCGTCAGGAAATATAGCTGAGCCCAAGATGAACAACATATAAGCCGCGGCAGTTTGCTGGACTTGTTCGGGATTCAATTCCTTGTTCTTCGTGTTCCCAAACAATTCAACGAGTTTGATGAATGTGATAGTCTTTGTCTGGGAACGCCTTGTCTTGTACATATTTTCCAAAGTGGTTTCCTTGTCCCATCCAAACAACTTTTTAGTCAGCTCATAGATCTTGTCCCATTCCAGTTCCTTAAAGTCATCTCCTACCTTAACGGCTTTCCCAAGAACCTCAAGACCTATTATCCTTTGGACATCTTCAAGGATGATGGTCATCTCGCCAAAAGGAAAATGCATGGTATCAGTTTCACCAAAAAACCTCTCCAAAAGCGGGTAGCGTGTGACGGTATCGGTGGCCACATAATTTTTTATCGCGGGATACAACCCAGATGCTTTGACTACTGCTTTAACAACGTCACACTCAAGCTTCAAAGGCCATACATCCGATTGTTGATGGCGGCTAACACGGAAGGCGTTCTTGTGGTCCTATAAAAACACACCAAAGTAAATTAAATTCACTTGATCACAGATAAATAATATAATAACAAGATGCAAATGTCTTACATAAGTTTGATAGATCCAACGAGCCCAAGAGTGTTTTTAGGCAAATAAGAGTTGCGGGTTTATCGGTTCACCCCAATTTTTGCCATCATCGCGGTCTAGAATCATGTCATACTTATCAGGAAAGTGGGTTGGGGGTGCCTTTTCATTATCCTTAGGGGCTTCAACTCCGACATCAGTCTATCCTAAGCCACCTGCTTGTGAGGATGAGCCACCTGCTCGTTCGGGTACATGATATGTTTCCCACTCATCATCATCATCACTGCTGGTTGGGTAGCTTATAGGTTGATCCCGGTGTGACCTTAGCAAAGATGGCGGATCAGGACGGCTACGTCGAGAAGACTTACGTTTTGCTTCTATAACAACTTTGCCTTTTCCTTTTTTCTTTTCTGTTGCTTTATACCTATATTCCAATATGAAAAATGAGTTATATAATGACAACCGGCATAGAAATCGAACTTAACATATGTGCCGGCACAGGTGCCGGCATTCTAATCATTTAAAATACAAGGCCGGTTGTCTTTGAATTTTAGACAGAGAATAAACATTTTTTGCAACAAAAAACCGGCATAGTAAGTTAACATATCGACACTGCCGGCATTGAGAACCGGCATTGTTAGATAGAAATTTTAAATGCCGGTACTGTGGGATTTTAGTATAGAGATTATAACAAAATAGGCTAATGAAAACGGCATAGTATTGATGAAATATACAAAGCCGGGACAGGGAACCGGCATGGTATTCAATTAAATATGTATGCCGGTAAACGCATGCAATAAAATCGGGATTCAAGACATATAATCTGGCATGATTTTCAAATTGTATTCTACCGCGAATCAAACATGCAACTGAGCTTCAAATTGGAATTTTAAAAATTACTTTTAGTGTAGTAGAAAGACTAAACAACATAATTTCACTTTGTGTTTTCTACTATGGGATAAACCCTAAAAGTAAAAAACTTCAATTCAACATATACATCACTTACCTAAGCAAATTTGTTATCTCGCCTCACCATCAGACTCTTCAGGTAGTTCTTGCGCTTTTGATTTCGATTTACCACCTTCATCAATGATTCTTCAGATTGGGTATGGGTTTTCACGAGGTTTGCGACGACCCATTGTCTTTGATATAGAAGATGAAACAAAAAGGGAGATTGAATAAAAATGGAGATTGAATGATTTCCTTTCTATAACCGTCACTTAAATAGAATGAAGGAGTTTGTAACCGACGCATAAACTGGTATTAAGGATTTTGTAACCGTCAAATAAGTGGGATAAAATAGTTTGTAACCGTCAAATAAGTGGAATGAATGAGTTTGTAACTGCCACATAACTTGTGATTGTAACCGTCAGAATGACGGCATGGACAAATGGAACAATTCAATGCCGGTATTCTGACAATAAGTATTTGGTGTATTTGTAAATGCCGGTAGCGGAGAGAAAATTGATGAAATAAATAACATTAACCACATAATCTTAAGGAAATAAACTTAAAAAAAATTAACCCAAACTAATTGCAACTAACATCATTTCTTAAGGAAATAAACATAAACAACGTTACACATAAAACGACGTTATCTCAACCCAATTGCAACTAACATCATTTCTTGGAACGAGATTCAATAAGCAAAGCAGCTTCGAAATGCCTAAAAGGCTCTTTTCTCCACTTGGTATATGTGTCCTGAGCTTGATACCCATTCCCTCTATATCTTGCAAGAAATTCGTTGTATTTGCGACATAACTTTATGAGTGCAATTGTTCAATTTTGTACATAGAGATCACCGTAATCAATTCTGCATTTCTTACCTTCCAAGTAGTTATTCATGTAAGTACCAGTCCTAACAAGACCCCAAAAAAGATTCGAAGGGCGGTGATCTTCCTGGAAATCCGATACTATGTAGTAATTTTTAATCCACTCGGTTTCTTCCTCGACATCCGCTTCTATCTTAGATTGTTTTTGACGTTTAAGGATTTCTTTAGCTTCTTTGCGATAATGTTCAAGCTTTGCTTCCTCTTCTTCTTCTCTTTTCCTCTTAAGTATCTCTTCTTCCATTGCGGCAATTGACTTGGTGGTTTCTCCCTTCCTTTTTAGTTTTCTAGTATAAGGGAAACTGAGTTGGCGGTTGATAATTGATTTCCCAACGGAGTGGATAGTTTGTTCTTCTTGAGTTTTTCTTTTTCCATGGAAATGATGAAATCGGTTTTTGTTGATGGATTTGAGTTGGTGGTGGATGATAATTGATTTCCCATAGGAGTGGATAGTTTGTTTTTCCTAAGTTTGTCTTTTTCCATGGCAATGATGAAATCGATAGTTGCTGATGGATTTGCCATTGGAGGTATCAAGTGCAATGGGTGAATCCATTGCATTATATAGATGATTGCACAACGACTATTTAGTGCCGGCATTGTCAGTGACCTACAATCAACGCCGGCACTATAAAGCCGGTTTATGGTTTAAAAAAATAGCCGTTGGGCACTGAATTTTGAACGATCCGGCATTGGTATAAGCTTAATATACTACAATGCACGCCGGAACCATTAGGAAATTGAAATATGTTTACATACTAAGCCGGAACTATAATTTAGTTCGAACGTAATCCTTGTCGACGGAACAACGAATGCACTTAGCACGTGCATCAAGCCTTTAAACCACTTGGTGGCCCAAGTGGACGAGTTATAGTCTCGTGAGGGCTTACATAGAGATGTACCCACAAAACCTTACGAAATACCTAACTGGATACCCTAAAAACCTAAGCAAATAACACTAAACTATCAATATTCTTAAGAAGAATCCGTTTCCGATTCACCCAACTGGTGGTACTCCGTGACTTTGGTTACAATATGGTTCACGTTGGCTTCAAACATGAATGGTTCTACCTTTTCTTGTAAGTAACGCGTTTTCACGGTTTCATGCTACAAAAACAACACACAAACTTTGTTTGTTACATAAAAATTGAAAAAGAGTAGATTGTGTCGAACTAATCATAAAGATACTTATGAGTTGTTGAGGGGATAATCTATTGTGGGTAGCGTGGTCGATCCGGTGTTTCATTTTTAGATACTCAACCACCGCATTTAGGATGATGTCGTGTCGTTGCTCGATTTGTTGAGCTTGTTCTTCCTTTCGGGTTACCGTAATCGTGAATAAATTTGTTGAAAATCTTCAACCACATGGAATCCCGCGTGCTGTTATCTATAGTTGAAGGACGAGTTTCAGCGTACCATGCTTAGGTGATTACTAAATCTTCCTCCGAGTCGAACGATGCCATTTGTTGTATGTGGGATTAGGTACTATACTAAGCTATTTATTGATGATTATTCTAGGGTTTAGGGTTTGAAAGTTAAGAGGCTCAAGGAGATATATAAGAACACGAGTTTTTGGCTTTCGGGTCCAAGAATTAGCTCTCTTTATATAGAGAAAAACGTCAACGACTAGTTTTTTTGAAAATCGCCACAACCGGCATTGCAGTAACTGTGAAATAGGATGCCGGCATATGCTTCCAGCATGGTTTATCATAAGCTTACAATTACGGTACAAGGAATTTTTTTTACAGAGATTGGGCCAAATATGCAACCAATACCGGCATGGTTTCAAAACACTTTGAAACGCCGGTAAAGGGAACCGGCATTCAATCTATAATAACGACTATGCCGGAAGTTGTTAAATTAAAAAAACGGCTAGTTTTTTGAAAAATAAGACCGTTGGAGATTTATTTCTATATAATACCCCCATTCCTTTGGAAAAATCTACACAAACCAGCAACCAAATAACAAAAATCATTCTCTCAAGAAAGCAAGCACGGTTAAAGCTTCACAAAGGATGGGGGATTCATCATCTTCCTCTATTTGCAAAGTAAGTAGATTTACTAACAATATGATCTTCACTACTATGACGCATGACTAATATAATCTTCTCTTACAGAGTCATCATTGCAAGTGTCAAATTTGCAAGTCACCTTCTTATCTAGCCATGGACTGTCCTTTTATTTATTCAAAGTGTATTTTGTGATGAGACACGCGGTTTTGGATTGCAAAAACTGATGATGCTTGAAAATTGAAGAATTTTTCTAAGGTGTTTGAATCACCCAAAGTGCAATGAGTTTCAATGGTTTGTCATTTGTTGAACTAGCGAGTCAAGAGAAAACCACAAGGGCCAATGCAAGCCTATCGATGGGTGTGATGGGTGTTATATGAAGGGAAAGGAATATGTTGAAAGAGAAGAAGAACCAATGAAGCTGATCCTTGACACCCCCATCCCGGACGATGTCTTCGAAGAGGTTCGGGAAAGGCTCAAAGGTTCGCAATTGTTGAAAAGGGATGGAAATAGATTATCTTTAACCAAATGTAATCCATGCCATGTTTTTTAGCATGTTTTATTAAAAGTTTCAAATCCAATGTAATAGATTACTTAGGAATAAAATAAAAGAGCATTCGAAATGGATTTTTATTCAAAACTAGCAGAGTACCGGCATGGAAGAAATCAAGCTTACAATGCCGGTTTTCTGACAACTATGAAAATTTGAAAATATCATAAAACCTAAAGCATAGATGTTAGAAAATAATCTTTGCCTGGGTACCTTCAAATATCTATACAGAACATGGAATTTTTAATCTTCTTGTTCCGGTATGGTTTTATAAACAATTTTATTTCGGTACCTAGGACCGGCATTGATTTATGAATATTCAACGATGCGGTTTAGGTACAAGCACTTTCATTAACCTAAACTTATATATGCTTAGTAAAAGTCGCAAATAAATCTTGCAAGGATAAACATGTTCAACATAAACGAATCACTAGAAATCAAAACATGTTCAACATAAACCAAAAACTGGATTACGCTATCAAATGTTCTTAATCCAGGTATCCTAAACCAAAAGCAAACCAAACAACTAAAGAGTTAACCACGAGGTACAAACGAAAACAAGTTCGGAATTGTTCAAGACGTGACAACCACCATCCAAAAAAAGAAACACAACTAAAGAGAACGTTGATCTTCAGAGAACGTTGCTCTTCAGAGAACGTTGATCTTCAGAGAACGTTGCTTCTTCGTCTTCTTGCTCTTGAGCAATCTTAGAAATTCTTTGCTCCTGTTTTTGTTGAGCAATCGATGATGTTGAGTTCGATTGGGCATTTGGTTTCTTTCGTGGAGGCATTGTTTATGATTCGGGTAGGTTAATCGACGAAGAAATTTTTGAATCGACGAAGAACGAATGAAGAACGATGAATTTTTTTCTTTTCCAGAACCTAACCCTAGGACAGTGCCGGTACTGAATTGAGAATGGGGGTGTTTATGGGTAAAAATCGTTTCTGCTGATTTCGGTAATTTTGGTGGGTGAGTGAGAAACTGGTTCAAACCCTAAACAAATGTGCTGCACGTGAGCACTTTATAGATTCGAGAGATCGATCTGTACAAGTCCGGCCTAAACCAAGAAATGGCCGTTCCCAGACTTGCTTCGGTCACAAAGTGGAGGAGAAGGGTTGATTTGGGGAGGAAGCAAAGAAAGGTGTTGAGGAGAGTAGTATCTCGACTTGTATCGAAAGTAAAAGCTTAGGAAGCTTGCAAGAGATGGAAGCTTTTGGGAGAGCTTGCAAAGTTGCCTTTCTGAGAGTGTGGTATTTTTCTCCTGACCGAGACTTGTTGTCGGGTGGAAATAGGTAAGACCTATTTATACAAGTCGAGATTGAAACGTACCCTGGCCTCATGAAGGAAGAGAGTAAAGGGTGAAATAATGGGAGGAGGTGGTAACCGCATGGTGTTAATGGGTGAAAACGTTTTCACCATTATTTCCTCATTTATTTGACCGCTTTATTCGTTTTCACGCTTTCTTAATGTGAGCGTAGTGTACGCTGCAAGCTGTGACCGCCAAACCAAAACCCTGGAAAGCATCCCTCAGTTTGTGTTGATATCTCGTTGGTTGCACCTTGAGTGCAAGTGGCGCTGCTAGTGGCGCGTGTGGCATGTGCGGAATGCCCTTGTTGCGGGTTGTACTTCGAGCGCAAGTGGCAATGCAAGTGGTGCTGCTAGTGGCGTGCGTGGCATGTGCCAATGGCATGTGCGGAATGCCTTGGTGGTAGGTTGTATGTTGAGTGTAAGTGGTAATGCCAGAGCTGCTAGTGGCGTGTGTGGCATGTGCCAATGGCATGTGCGGAATGCCTTGGTGGTAGGTTGCACGGTTTGAAAGTTAGGCTACCAGCGTGTGTGTTTGGCATGTGCCAATGGCATGTGCGGAATGCCTTGGTGGTAGGTTACACGGTTTGCAAGTTAGGCTACCAGCGTGTGTGTTTGGCATGTGCCAATGGCATGTGTGGAATGCCTTGGTGGTAGGTTGCACGGTTTGCAAGTTAGGTTACCAGCGTGTGTGTTTGGCATGTGCCAATGGCATATGCGGAATGCCTTGGTGGTAGGTTGCACGGTTTGCAAGTTAGGCTACCAGCGTGTGTGTTTGGCACGTGCCAATGGCTCGTGCGGCCATGTTGACCTAGTTGCAAGTCTTGCAAGCCTAGGGCGCTATGTTTGGCATGGGCCAAAGGCATAGCGGCTTGGAAGTATGGCTTGCGACACGTGTTGGCATGTGCCAATGGCACGTGCGGCCATGTTGACCGAGTTGCAAGTCTTGCAAGCCTAGGGCGCTATATTTGGCGTGGGCCAAAGGCATAGCGGCTTAGAAATATGGCTTGCGGCACGTGTTGGCATGTGCCAATGGCACGTGCGGCCATGTTGACCTAGTTGCAAGTCTTGCAAGCCTAGGGCGCTATATTTGGCGTGGGCCAAAGGCATAGCGGCTTAGAAATATGGCTTGCGGCACGTGTTGGCATGTGCCAATGGCACATGCGGCCATGTTGACCTAGTTGCAAGTCTTGCAAGCCTAGGGCGCTATGTTTGGCGTGGGCCAAAGGCATAGCGGCTTGGAAGTATGGCTTGCGACACGTGTTGGCATGTGCCAATGGCACGTGCGGCCATGTTGACCTAGTTGCAAGTCTTGCAAACCTAGGGCGCTATATTTGGCGTGGGCCAAAGGCATAGCGACTTGAAATATGGCTTGCGGCACGTGTTGGCATGTGCCAATGGCACGTGCGGCCACGTTGACCTAGTTGCAAGTCTTGCAAACCTAGGGCGCTATATTTGGCGTGGGCCAAAGGCATAGCGACTTGGAAATATGGCTTGCGGCACGTGTTGGCATGTGCCAATGGCACGTGCGGCCACGTTGACCTAGTTGCAAGTCTTGCAAGCCTAGGGCGCTATATTTGGCGTGGGCCAAAGGCATAGCGGCTTGGAAATATGGCTTGCGGCACGTGTTGGCATGTGCCAATGGCACGTGCGGCTATGTTGACCTAGTTGCAAGTCTCGCAAACCTAGGGCGCTATATTTGGCGTGGGCCAAAGGCATAGCGGCTTGGAAATATGGCTTGCGGCACGTGTTGGCATGTGCCAATGGCACGTGCGGCCACGTTGACCTAGTTGCAAGTCTTGCAAACCTAGGGCGCTATATTTGGCATGGGCCAAAGGCATAGCGGCTTGGAAATATGGCTTGCGGCACGTGTTGGCATGTGCCAATGGCACGTGCGGCCATGTTGACCTGGTTGCAAGTCTTGCAAACCTAGGGCACTATATTTGGCGTGGGCCAAAGGCATAGCGGCTTGGAAATATGGCTTGCGGCACGTGTTGGCATGTGCCAATGGCACGTGCGGCCACGTTGACCTAGTTGCAAGTCTTGCAAACCTAGGGCACTATATTTGGCGTGGGCCAAAGGCATAGCGGCTTGGAAATATGGCTTGCGGCACGTGTTGGCATGTGCCAATGGCACGTGCGGCCATGTTGACCTAGTTGCAAGTCTTGCAAACCTAGGGCGCTATATTTGGCGTGGGCCAAAGGCATAGCGGCTTGGAAATATGGCTTGCGGCACGTGTTGGCATGTGCCAATGGCACGTGCGGCCATGTTGACCTAGTTGCAAGTCTTGCAAGCCTAGGGCGCTATATTTGGCACGTGCCAATGGCATAGCGGCTTGGTTTGGCATTGTTGCCATGGTGCGCAGTATGCGGCTTGGTTTGGCATTGTTGCCATGGTGCGCAGCATGCGGCTTGGTTTGGCATTGTTTCCATGGTGCGCAGCATGCGGCTTGGTTTGGCATTGTTTCCATGGTGCGCGGGTGCGGCTTGGTTTGGCATTGTTGCCATGGTGCGCAAGATGCGGCTTGGTTTGGCATTGTTGCCATGGTGCGCGAGATGCGGCTTGGTTTGGCATTGTTGCCATGGTGCGCAGTATGCGGCTTGGTTTGGCATTGTTGCCATGGTGCGCAAAAAAGATGCGGCTTGGTTTGGCATTGTTGCCATGGTGCAGGTGCGGCTTGGTTTTGGAATTAGGGTTACGTGTCGAAAACCCTAATCCGGGTATTTTGAAAAATACCCCTATTAATTATTTACACCTGAGTTAAATGCTCTTAGTTAATGTGTTGCGGGTAACACTAGGTCATGGGGTTTTACGATTTTACCCCTTGTTTAAAAACCACCATCAACATTAAGTCCCCTGCTTAGCTCGGAACAGGGGCTTTGTTGCGAGGTAAGCATAAGATGGTGACAGACTATCAACAGCAAACCGTAAAGAGAATTGAGGGGCTTGTCGACCTTTTATAAATAGGATTTGGAATCCTTGCCTCCGGGAGTTTTGCACAAATCGGGAGGAGGGCACAATTGGTTGGGCCAAGTCAAAACTTGGGCGACGTTTAGAAGTTGGCGTGAGTTGGGAAACCGAGTGTGCTAGTCGGTGAGACCCGGCACGATGTGGAAGTTTGTGCGTGCTTGTAGGCGTGACTTGGGAAATTGCGTGTGCCTGGCTGGTGGGGCCGGCGCAATGTGGAAGTCTGTGCGTGCTTGGGGCCTGACCGATGTAAACAAGGAGGGAGTTTCTTCCGATAGCAAAGTTTCCTTATATTGCTTTCCTTCACGTGCGGCTTCCATTAGGGCATCATCCATGCCAAAAACTGGAAGCATTATGTCTTTCATTGCTCCCTTTCCTTTTTTAAGGTTCCGTATTCATACCCAACGCGAATGTGTCGTCTCCCTTGTTTGATAAGGGGTTCTTCCTGTTGATTCCCCTTTTCCTTTGCTTTGCTTAGGTGCGTTTTCTTCTTCTCCTTTGTTCACGCCATCCTCTTTTTATATGTGTATAAACAGGATGGAACTTGATTATCTTTCCATTTTCTTGCAGCGTATGATGGGATCTTCCAGAGACGGCCGTGCCTTTAACTTTTTGGGAAAGGACTTCAGAATCGGTGGAGATCGATCTTCTTCTCTTGAGGAGGTATTGGTTGGGGTTGAATCTTTGTTCCGTGAAGCTAACGAAATTATTAAGGACCTCCCTTCCATATATCCTCACGAAGAACAGGTGCATGTTCGGACTCTCTTGGGTTCAAGTGGACGCGAGGAGAACGCCATGATTCTTGATTTTGATGCGAATGAATCAAAAAACCTCCTTCAAGTGTCGATGAGAAAACTTTCGAAGGAGTTCATGATAGAAGCGAGACAGCCTTTGAAGTTGATGTCAAAGATGTTATTGATGATACTAGGAGGGGTCATGGTGGCGTATCTTTGGAATAGTTGTCGGGAGGACACTGCCATCTGCTGTGGTCTGCTTCCGGGATGGGATGTTGAGGTTGCCGCATTGCTACAACCGCTGAATGGAACCTTTGTTGCCCGAAGGATTCTTTGGGGGAAATGCTTGAAGATAGCTTTGCCGGAAGAGACTGCGCTCCATCCTTCGAGGGCTAGTTCCTTCTTTGTTTTTTTCGTTAGCTGCTTAGTTCCCTGATGTTTTTTTTTTGTAAACACATCTTTCCCTTCTTCTTCATCAGTAAACCTTTTGTTTCATATATATATATATTTTTTTGAAAAGGGTTGTTGTATGATGGCCCTGTAATGGTTTTCTGGGTTCTTCTGATGTATTTCTCCGATATCTGAAGGATTCGCTCGGGAAGAGATATATTTATTTTTTTATTTATTTTTTATTTTTTTATTTTTTTGACGAAAGGGGAGATCTCCAGGGAAAAATACAAACGGTGTATTCATCCTGGGGAAGTACAGCTATTAAGAGGAATGATTTAAAGGAAGTCTTGAAAAGGGAGTGATTGGGAAGTACAAACATTTAGGGATTGGGTTCCTTGAGCCATCGCGAGTGAACTATCACGCCTTCGGTGTGTCGGTATTGATGAGCTTGCAATATCCTCCCAAGAGGGTATCCGCAACAGTGCGGTTCGCCTTCACCTTCCTCGGGCAAATCCATCTTTACTTTGTCATCCTCCCAACTTGAAACGAGCTTTCCTTAACCACTATATCTCCGATTGAAAACGGGTTCAGACGTCGTGTAACCATTTGAGCCTTGGCTTCGTTGGTTTCGCTAGAAGCTTCCAAGCTTCTCGCAAAGTGTTCGAATGGTCCAGCTCCCCATTCACATTTTTTTGACAGCGTTTGTGCCGGTTGTTGCGCCGAGTCCCCATGACAGAATGGGGGAAGAAAAGGCCGGTTGCAGAAAAGGTTGCTCGGTCAGACTTACTTGCATTTGAAAATCATGGGCTAGCGCCAACGGGTCCTCTCCGGACGCTTGGGTTCCTTTAATAGTTCGTTGATGTGATAACCCGTGGGACGATTTGTTAGGAATCCCTTCGGGCAGGGATGTCGGCAGAGGGTGTACGTCCAGTTTTGCTTTGTTGTCGAGCATCCACAAGCGTCCCAAAATCATGTCATGATCTAGTTCTTTGACAATGTGGAACTTGCTGTGCGTTATAGCGTCTCCCATCTCGATCTCTAGGTTGATGTAGCCATGCGCGTTCAAAGCCTCTCCTCTCAAGCTCTTAATCACAGACGGGAAATAAGTAGCGTCTTGTTTTGTAAATCCGGCTGCCTTTAGTGTCTTGAAAGTAATGATGTTGTGGTCAGAGGTCGTGTCGATGAGCGTGTCGTCAAATTCGTTACCTCTCAAATGGGACGTGGTCAGCAGTCCCCAGTTCTCCGCTTCGCTTGTTTGGGAAGCTTGGGCCCTTGGCGTGGATTCCGAGGGGAGAAAAAGCCGTTTGCCGGATACAACACGATTGAGAGTGCGAAAATATCTTGGCGCGAACCTTGGAAAGATAGAGAATTTCACATACATGTCGCATCATGGATCAGACGGTCTCGTGCACGGAGTCCCCAGAGGAGCCGCAGTTTCTTATTGGGAGTGGGTCTCGATGCACTCTTTCGTCTCCTAGTTGGAGTTCTCCTGCTTCTATCCTTTCTTTGAAAATATGCTTTAGTCCTGTTGCAATCGCTAGTCAAAAGTGGTGAACGAACCTGTGGTAATGGCAAAGATTTGGGGTTTGCCATCTCGGCCTCGGTTGGTGGACGTCGAGCGGTGGCAATCGATGACATCATCTTGAACCCTGTGCTTCTAGGAGGTCAATCACCTCCTCGATGGGGAACGGGAAATCAAGGATATTTCCTCCGGCCTCACGATGTTGCACATGGGTTTTAGTGGCGATCTTCCGTTGCGAGGGTTCCCGTTGCGCCGGCGCTTCACGTTTCGGCTGGTGGCTCGTAGTTGCGGCTTTTCTTTTTCCTCTTTCGTTCACTATGTTCACGGAGGATGAGCCGGCATTAAATTGTTTGTCGATGAGGTGTCAACTCCCGCGAGTTTCACGTGCGTCTTCGGTTCGAGTTGGCCTAGTCCTTTCCAAGTAATGCTGGTGCTGTTGTCGCAGATCGTCTGGCGGCCTCATGGAGTTCGGAGAATGTTTGGAAACGCAAGTTTTCTAGCGGGCGCGGAGATTGGGACCATACCGTTGATGCATGCGTTTACCAATTGTTGCTCGGTCACGTTTGGGTCGTGATGTCGAATGCTTGAACCCCGAACCTTTTACGAAATCATTCGGATGTTCGTTATCCCACCGGTACATTCTCCCGAGGTCCGAAAAGGTAACTTGTTGAGACACGAAGAAATACTTCTGTAAAACGCGGTGACCATGCTACTCCGGCTTGGGAATGCTGTTCGGTGGGATGCTGTTGTACCATGTATACGCCCTTCCGGTAAGTGATTTTGAAAATTCCCTTAAACGAAGAACGTGATTGTATTCATGTTCGCCCAAGGATTCCAGGAAACGAGAAACATGTTCGCGTGCATTCCCGGTACCATCGTACAGGGTAAATTGAGGGGAAGAGTACCCCTTGGGAGAGGGATTCTCTGTATTTCGGATGGGTAAGGGGGTTGGTGATGATGTACATCGAACTCATCATGCTTGATTCGGTCGCGTAGGAGTTGTTCCAAATCTTCTCTCGTGACGAAGTTGGGTGGTTGATTTCTCTCCAACGGGACTCTGGTGCGAGTTTCTTCATCCGTGGAGGCGTGTCCTGCCGAGGTGCCGGCGTCAGGGTTGTTGGAGATGCCTCTAGGCGTCTCTGGAGGATGCGACTCACGGGGTAGTCGCTCTGTCAGGGTCTTGAGAAAGGTGAGCACCTCTTTTTGTGTTGAAACCATGTCTGTCTGGGCTCTGGCGAGCGTCTCTTGTCGTTCCATCAAATCGGCGATGGTGACGTAAGGGCGACTTCCTCTGGTCCCTCCGGTCTCTCGTCCCGTCGGCGGGGTAATTGGAACCTTAGTTGTCGGAGGTGCCATGCTTTGGAAGAAGCATTCGGGGTCGTGGTGGCGGCCCTCAGCTCGTGACTGGGGCGTGACACCGAAGAGATATTCTCGTTCTTTGTGATTAGAGGTTGTGCGAGAGACGCTAGAGGAGGCAGCGGCTCGCCCCGGGTGATAGGCGGTGTTACACTTAAGGGAGTGCATTCGATGTTCTTTGTTGTCATTTGGTGAAGTAACAACGTTATGGGAGAGACGCAAACATCGGGGATGCGTTCTCGCGCCGATGTTCTCGGCAGCCGCTCAGATCCGAGTTCCACCATGTTGGGATTTGATGTTCGGGAAAACGAAATCGGGAGTTGGAGTTGGTATTGTAGCCGATAGATCAATCCTCCCACCGTGGTCGCCAATTGTTTATGGGTAAAAATCGTTTTCGCGATTTCGGTAATTTCGGTGGGTGAGTGAGAAACTCGGTTCAAACCCTAAACAAATGTGCTTTGCACGTGAGCACTTTATAGATTCGAGAGATCGATCTCGTACAAGTCCGGCCTAAACCAAGAAATGACCGTTCCGGACTTGCTTCGGTCACAAAGTGGAGGAGAAGGGTTTATTTGGGGAGGAAGCAAAGAAATGTGTTGAGGAGAGTAGTATCTCGACTTGTATCGAAAGTGAAAGCTTAGGAAGCTTGCAAGAGATGGAAGCTTTGGGAGAGCTTGCAAAGTTGCCTTTCCGAGAGTGTGGTATTTTTCTCCGACCGAGACTTGTTGTCCGGTGGAAATAGGTAAGACCTATTTATACAAGTCGAGATTGAAACGTACTCAGCCTCATGAAGGAAGAGAGTAAAGGGTGAAATAATGGGAGGAGGTGGTAACCGCATGGTGTTAATGGGTGAAAATGTTTTCACCATTATTTCCTCATTTATTTGACCGCTTTATTCCTTTTCACGCTTTCTTAATGTGAGCGTAGTGTACGCTGCAAGCTGTGACCGCCAAACCAAAACCCTGGAAAGCATCCCCCAGTTTGTGTTGATATCTCGTTGGTTGCACCTTGAGTGCAAGTGGCGCGTGTGGCATGTGCCGCGTGTGGCATGTGCCATTGGCATGTGCGGAATGCCCTTGTTGTGGGTGGTACTTCGAGCGCAAGTGGCAATGCCAGAGCTGCTAGTGGTGTGCGTGGCATGTGCCAATGGCATGTGCGGAATGCCTTGGTGGTAGGTTGTATGTTGAGTGTAAGTGGCAATGCCAGAGCTGCTAGTGGCGTGTGTGGCATGTGCCAATGCCATGTGCGGAATGCCTTGGTGGTAGGTTGCACGGTTTGAAAGTTAGGCTACCAGCGTGTGTGTTTGGCATGTGCCAATGGCATGTGCGGAATGCCTTGGTGGTAGGTTGCACGGTTTTGCAAGTTAGGCTACCAAGCGTGTGTGTTTGGCATGTGCCAATGGCATGTGTGGAATGCCTTGGTGGTAGGTTGCACGGGTTTGCAAGTTAGGTTACCAGCGTGTGTGTTTGGCATGTGCCAATGGCATGTGCGGAATGCCTTGGTGGTAGGTTGCACGGTTTGCAAGTTAGGCTACCGGCGTGTGTGTTTGGCATGTGCCAATGGCTCGTGCGGCCATGTTGACCTAGTTGCAAGTCTTGCAAGCCTAGGGCGCTATGTTTGGCGTGGGCCAAAGGCATAGCGTCTTGGAAGTATGGCTTCCGACACGTGTTGGCATGTGCCAATGGCACGTGCGGCCATGTTGACCTAGTTGCAAGTCTTGCAAGCCTAGGGCGCTATATTTGGCGTGGGCCAAAGGCATAGCGGCTTAGAAATATGGCTTGTGGCACGTGTTGGCATGTGCCAATGGAACGTGCGGCCATGTTGACCTAGTTGCAAGTCTTGCAAGCCTAGGGCGCTATATTTGGCGTGGGCCAAAGGCATAGCGGCTTAGAAATATGGCTTGCGGCACGTGTTGGCATGTGCCAATGGCACGTGCGGCCATGTTGACCTAGTTGCAAGTCTTGCAAGCCTAGGGCGCTATATTTGGCGTGGGCCAAAGGCATAGCGTCTTAGAAATATGGCTTTTACAAGACGTGTTGGCATGTGCCAATGGCACATGCGGCCATGTTGACCTAGTTGCAAGTCTTGCAAGCCTAGGGCTCTATTTTGGCGTGGGCCAAAGGCATAGCGGCTTGGAAGTATGGCTTGCGACACGTGTTGGCATGTGCCAATGGCACGTGCGGCCATGTTGACCTAGTGCAAGTCTTGCAAACCTAGGGCGCTATATTTGGCGTGGGCCAAAGGCATAGCGACTTGGAAATATGGCTTGCGGCACGTGTTGGCATGTGCCAATGGCACGTGCGGCCACGTTGACCTAGTTGCAAGTCTTGCAAACCTAGGGCGCTATATTTGGCGTGGGGCCAAAGGCATAGCGACTTGAAATATGGCTTACGGCACGTGTTGGCATGTGCCAATGGCACGTGCAGCCACGTTGACCTAGTTGCAAGTCTTGCAAACCTAGGGCGCTATATTTGGCGTGGGCCAAAGGCATAGCGGCTTGGAAATATGGCTTGCGGCACGTGTTGGCATGTGCCAATGGCACGTGCGGCCATGTTGACCTAGGTGCAAGTCTTGCAAACCTAGGGCGCTATGTTTGGCGTGGGCCAAAGGCATAGCGGCTTGGAAGTATGGCTTGCGACACGTGTTGGCATGTGCCAATGGCACGTGCGGCCATGTTGACCTAGTTGCAAGTCTTGCAAACCTAGGGCGTTATGTTTGGCGTGGGCCAAAGGCATAGCGACTTGGAAATATGGCTTGCGGCACGTGTTGGCATATGCGGCCATGTTGACCTAGTTGCAAGTCTTGCAAACCTAGGGCGCTATATTTGGCGTGGGCAAAGGCATAGCGGCTTGGAAATATGGCTTGCAGCACGTGTTGGCATGTGCCAATGGCACGTGCGGCCATGTTGACCTAGTTGCAAGTCTTGCAAACCTAGGGCGCTATATTTGGCGTGGGCCAAAGGCATAACGGCTTGGAAATATGGCTTGCGGACGTGTTGGCATGTGCCAATGGCACGTGCGGCCACGTTGACCTAGTTGCAAGTCTTGCAAACCTAGGGCGCTATATTTGGCGTGGGCCAAAGGCATAGCGGCTTGGAAATATGGCTTGCCGCACGTGTTGGCATGTGCCAATGGCACGTGCGGCCATGTTGACCTAGTTGCAAGTCTTGCAAACCTAGGGCGCTATATTTGGCGTGGGCCAAAGGCATAGCGGCTTGGAAATATGGCTTGCGGCACGTGTTGGAATGTGCCAATGGCACGTGCGGCCATGTTGACCTAGTTGCAAGTCTTGCAAGCCTAGGGCGCTATATTTGGCATGTGCCAATGGCATAGCGGCTTGGTTTGGCATTGTTGCCATGGTGCGCAGGGTGCGGCTTGGTTTGGCATTGTTGCCATGGTGCACAGGGTGCGGCTTGGTTTGTCATTGTTGCCATGGTGCGAAGATGCGGCTTGGTTTGGCATTGTTGCCATGGTGCAGATGATGCGCTTGGTTTGGCATTGTTGCCATGGTGCGCGAAAGATGCGGCTTGGTTTGGCATTGTTGCCATGGTGCGCAGAGATGCGGCTTGGTTTGGCATTGTTGCCATGGTGCGCAGGTGCGGCTTGGTTTTGGAATTAGGGTTGCCAGGTGTCGAAAACCTAACTGTATTTTGAAAAATACCCTATTAATTATTTACACCGAGTTAAATGCTCTTAGTTAATGTGTTGCGGGTAACACTAGGTCATGGGGTTTTACGATTTTACCCCTTGTTTAAAAACCACCATCAACAGGGGGATATATGAATTTGGTTTTTGATTTTAGTGTTTTAGGAGAAAGGGTATAATGGTCTTTTCATAATGCTTTTTAATTAACCAAAGGGTATTTTAGTATTTTCATACCCAAAAATCACCCCTTAACACACACCATGGGTTGGGAGAAGTAATCAGTATCCCCCAATTCCTTTTTATATCCCCCAATTTCGCGTTCAATAAGAAGTGGAGATGGAAATTGGGGATATGCTTTTGTTTTTTGATTTTTATTTTGAAGGGAGGATATTTTAGTATTTTTGCACCACAAAACCACCCCTTAGTAAACACTATTGGTTGGGAGAAGTAATTCATATCCCCCAATTCCTTTTTATATCCTCCAATTTCGCGTTCTTTCTTAATACTCCCTCCGTTACTTTTTAATAGGCCAGTTTTGTTTTTTGAGAAATTTAAGGAAATTAAGAAGACTAATTATTGAAAGTGGTCCTCTAGACACTTGTCAATAAAAGAAGTGAAGTGAGATGGTCCCCATGACACTTGTCAGCCAAAGAAGTAATTGAAATAGTCCACATAACACTTATCATCAAAAGAAGTTAAAAGAAAAGTGGTCTCAGAAAATTAAAGTAACATTTGGCTTTCCCAATTAGGAAACCAGCCTATTTTTTTGAAATATTTATTTATAGAAACTGGCATATTAAAAAGTAATGGAGGGAGTATATAGCAGTTGAAGACGATAAAAACTTGCCACTAAAATTCTAAATATTAAGTAACTTTCCATTGTAAATCCATGCGGCCACCAAAATGTGGCCTCGCATTTTTCCTTCATGGGCCTGGATTGGTGTGGCTCCAAGCCTCCAAGATATGGCCTAAGTAGTGACCCTGACAGTACTCATCATCAGTTCATTCTCAGTTGCTCCGTTTCTTTCAAATTCCCATTACAAAACCCTAGTTGCTCCGTTCTTCCTCTTCATCTTCTTCGACAATGTTGTCTTCTCTCCGGCGTACAAGGAATTTTAACGGAGTTCGTTCAACACCAACAAACCATTCTTACTGTTTTCTCCATGCTCATCATCATCAGAGCTCATCTCTTACTTTTCTTAACTTTAGTTCCTCCCCAAATTACAACAATTCTTCTTCTTCTTCATCATCATTTGTAATCAATTATCTGATCAATTCATGTGGATTATCAGAAAATCAAGCTATTGCTGCATCTACAAAAATCAATTTCAAAACCTCTAACAATACCAGATTCAGTCCTTAATCTGCTTGAAAATTACGGATTCACTAAACAACACATCTCCAAAACCATTCGTCAGTATCCCTATGTTCTCTCAAATGATCCTCAGAAAACCCTTAAACCCAAACTTGATTATTTCAACTCCAAAGGGCTTTCTGGTCTTGACCTTGCCAAGTTTATCTCTACCAACACATGTACCCTTCGTCGTAAATTAGGGACCAATTTAATGGTTTCCTTTGAAAACTTGAAGAACATGGTTCACAGTGACAAAAATGTAGTTACGATTATCAAACGCCATTCATGGCTTCTTACGGGAACCCTGTATCTGAAAAACTTGTGGTCAACATTGAGCATCTCAGAGATGAAGGTGTTCCTCAATCCAATGTTGCTACGTTTCTTGTTGGTCAGCCAAGTGTACTTACGACAAGCACCGGTAAATTTGAGGAGACTGTACAAGAGATTAAGGGCATGGGTTTTGATCCTTCACAAGGTAAATTTCTTATTGCTATCAAGGCATTGAATGGCATGAGCAAATTGACCTGGGAAACAAAACTGAGTGCTTACAGGAAATGGGGTTGGTCAGATGAAGAGATTCAAAATGCTTTTAAGAAACATCCTAGGTGTATGACACATTCTGTCAGATAATGTCGATAATGGATTACATTGTGAATCAAATGGGTTATACTCCATCAGTTATTGCTAAATACCCACTTGTTTTGAGTTTAAGCTTGGAGAAGAGGATTATGCCGAGGTGGGTTGTTATTCAGGTTCTAGTCTCCAAGGGAAAGATTGAGAAACAGATTCCTTTAAGTTCGTTACTTGCAATATCTGAGAAGTCTTTCTTGGAGAAGTATGTGAACAAGTATGAGGTAGAGGCTCCGGAATTATTGAAGGTATACCAAACTTCACTATCTAGTAGTACTTGTTAAAGCATCTAATGAGATGAATATGTTACAGATTGATGAAAATTTACAAATTATAGGTTACACAGTCCTATCCCTTGTATTCTGTCTAAGTAGTACTCCTACGTAGTAGTTCTATGCTTTATCAGAAGTAAAGATGATACTCTTTTATTAGTTACATGGTATATAAATGTTGAAGGTTCTGGAGTGACATTGACATAATATCCTTTCCCCTAACCAATGTCTCGCTTCTCTTTAACATTTTCGTTTTGTACTTGTTTAGTTCTATCCAAGACGCAAATTTTTCGTGTGATGCATTTATCTCATTATGGACAACAAGTAGCACATATAATGGACCAGTAGTGTGCTATATCATAGCTTGATTTTAAGTAAAATTGTGTTGGATTTGTGAATCTTAGTCCTGAAAATGATAAGATAAAATTGTGTTGGATTTGTGAATCTTAGTCCTGAAAATGCGGTTGGTCAGATGAAGATATTCAAAATGCTTTTAAGAAACATCCTAGGTGTATGACACATTCTGAGAAGAAGATAATGTCGATAATGGATTACATTGTGAATCAAATGGGTTATACTCCATCAGTTATTGCTAAATACCCAGTGATTTTCAGTTTAAGCTTGGAGAAGAGGATTATGCTGAGGTGGGTTGTTATTCAGGTTCTAGTCTCCAAGGGAAAGATTGAGAAACAAATTCCTTTGAGTTCGTTACTTGCAATATCTGAGAAGTCTTTCTTGGAGAAGTGTGTGAACAAATATGAGGTAGAGGCTCCGGAATTATTGAAGGTATACCAAACTTCACTATCTAGTAGTACTTCTTAAGCATCTAATGAGATGAATATGTTATAGATTGATGAAAATTTACAAATTATAGGTTGCACAGTCCTATCCCTTGTATTCTGTCTAAGCAGTACTCGTAGTAGTTTTATCAGAAGTAAAGATGATATTCTTTTTTTAGTTATTACATGGTATATAGATATTGAAGTTTCTGGAGTGACATTGACATAATATCCTTTCCCCTGTATAACTAAAGTCTCGCTTATCTTTAACATTTTCGCTCTATATATGCTTGTTTAGTTCTATCCAAGACGCAAATTTTTCGTTATGCATTTATCTCATTATGGACAACAAGTATCTCATGTAATGAACCAGTAGTGTGCTATATCATGGCTTGATTTTAAGTAAAATTGTGTTGGATTTGTGAATCTTAGTTCTGAAAATGATAAGATAATGTTTTGTTGTGTGAATATGGTCAAGCATCTTTGAAGTTGTCGATTCATAGAGTCCATTTAAGCTGAGTTTGAGTTCTGAATTGTGTTTTAGGCATTTAGCTATGTGTATTTCTTCTTTTCATCCCTGCACTCGAAGTTTAGTGGAGAAACTCCTAATTTGCATGGATCTATTTGACTCATAGCTTTATTTTATAAAACTGACATTCCTTATATGGTTTATGAAAGTTTGTTTCCTTCCATATACGCTAGCCTAACCTATAGAAACTCCAATTAGTAACCCTACTCTGAAAAATCCACTAGCTAGCCAGAAGACTAATGTCAACCAATGAGATGGATACAAAAAGAAAGGTAGGCTTTTGTTGTAGGAATGGTGTGAAAGCCAAGAAATTGCTCATGCCTAGAAATTACCTTGTGAAATAGTTGTTATTCGGGGAAAGAGGTGTGGTGTTGAAGGTAACAGATGGTTCAGTAGCGGGATGAGATGCTACATGACGGACTCATGTAACCTATTCGGTCCACCTATCTCTCCAAATTCTGAATGAGATATGGAAACTCTAAACTAGGAAGGGAAACAGAGTTGTTTGAGAGTGCAGTTGCAAATGCGCCTCTTGAAGTTCTAAAATGTGTGAAATTTGAGAAGGTATATGGCAGCTATGATAAAGCTATAAATTTGAGAAGGTATATGGCAGCTATGATAAAGCTATCTTGAAGAGGGGAAGCTGGGTATGAATGAAATTTGCTGCAGAAATTTTTGGTGTTTCAGAAACAAGGTAGTTATATGAGCAAGCTGTAGAATATGGTGGATTGCCAGACAAAGATTTGAAGACCACCCTGTACATGAATTTTACAGCCTAGAGAAGAGTTTGGGAAGGAAAAACTGATTGTGTTCTCAGAATATATGTTTTCTCAGCTCAGTTTGTGGCAATGATTCCTGGTACAGATGATAAGACTTTGAGGTGATGAAAAGGAGTTCTTCTGC
The DNA here is from genome assembly GCA_023531295.1 of Papaver armeniacum. Classification (NCBI taxonomy): domain Eukaryota; kingdom Viridiplantae; phylum Streptophyta; class Magnoliopsida; order Ranunculales; family Papaveraceae; genus Papaver; species Papaver armeniacum. Next base: position 185,947 of record JAJJWW010000039.1, read on the forward strand.
CAGCTGCATCCAAAATCATTACCCTGATAGAATGATGGACACACTGATACGCTCTGCAGTCCTCAGAGATGAAATGAGTTAAGCTAGAGAGCCGTTTAGTAGCCCCTCCTACTCGGGATAATACTAGAAACCTGTGTTTTGTGAACCCTGTAACTGAGCAGTAACCTGTTATTTATAGATAGACATTGAAGGAAGATTTGAGAGTAATTGATGATAAGGAGGTTGCCGAACTACCAGGTGATCGATGATGGGAGTCATAATTGGGACAAGATGGCATCCTAGCTGCAGTTCCGGAGATTTGGCACATAGGCGCCAGACGAGGATGCTGGAACTGGAGATGCTAGAAAAACAAAAATGGTCAACTAGGTACCCCTGAGAGAGAGTAAAGTAGCAAGAGAGGTGATTTCTTGCCATAAGCTCTAGAACTCCTGCTATAAGCCTATAGGTATGCAAGTTTCTCTGCCAGGCTGAATTTACGCGTTCCTTGTAGTTTTTCCTAGAGCACCAATTTATTGGGCCATAAGTTTATTCCTAGGCTGAATTTTTCTGTACACTGCCTTCCAAGTTAACATTAGACGGTAGAGTGTAAAACCTGCTGAAGATTTTGTCGCATACGCGCTGTCACTTCATCAGCTGTAAAATTTTTATTACTGCTGACATAACAACATGAACGTGGATTATGAGGGCATCAATGTGCATCACTTTTACTTTGATGGCTCGCTTGATTAACCCATTAACGATATGTATATATATTTTTTGGTGGTTTGAGTTATACCCTGCAAACACTTTTAAGCATCTCTTTTGATATGATTCTGGAGTCGGACAGCCTCGAGCAAACGCAGGTTTCGGGTATATCTAAAAATGTGACTCGAGTCCCAGTCCAGGTTCTCTTATATTTCCTGTCACTCAAAACTAGATACAAGAAACCAGGGAAGGCAATTGCATTTTGTGTCAGTTCCCGACTCCATATTCCAGTCCGGTCATCTAAACACGCCAAGGTCAAGCTACACCCGGGTTCTCAGCCCGGGTTTCAGGAGGATGCTACCGAAATTTCAAAGGACAACATGAAAAGATCTAGTGCTTACATGCCAACCGGTGACATTACTTCAAAAGCTGTCCGATCATGTGATTCCGACTTATTACGAGACAAAAAAACTAAAAAAGAGGTCGTACATTTTTCCAATGGTTGGTTGCACCAAGGACAAACCATCAGAGGAATTGGTAATAGCTATTTCCGGATAACGACAAGCATACATGGTAGAAAGAAGCACAAGTGTAGGCATAACATGCACCGCCGAAGTGTAAATAAAACAATTATTTGGTCACCTTGCAGCAGTTTCTGACGTTATCGCCATACTTCACTGCAAGTCCCAAGACAATGTACCAGACCCATCACATGTGAACCTCATTTTGGTTCATTTCTTAATTCCTTGATCCCAAACTGACTAAACTGAGTTTTAAGGATTGTTCTTGTCCATGAAAAACACCAAGAACCTCACAAAATGATTAAAGCTTAGTAATGATCAAAGTTAAATACATTCATATTTATAGATCTAATACAAAAAGTAGCACTACAACAACAACAACATTAAAAACAACATCATCTATGATCATTTCAGTCCCTCCATTCCAAAGCTAAAACTACCCTACTAATACATAAATTGCATATATAATTCCAGGAATGTATCCTAATATCGTCAACAACAAACATATCCAGAACTCCACCTGCCACAAATCAAACAAACAAACAAAAACACACACATTAATCTCATCAAATATATATGCTTGTAAATGGAAATTGCATCTCTAGCTGAGCTTAGAAATGATGTAATTAAGAAGGAAAGGTTTTGAGTAATTACTCCACAGCCATAACGGAGGAAGACACCAACTGGTGGTAAAAGTATTGCCAATAATATCTCTACAAATGTTTCTGAACCCATGTCTTCAATCAAATTATAAGATCTATCTAGATGCAGAAAAGATAGAAGAAGTTAATGAAGGAAAGGGAAGATGAGAGAATGGGGAAGAACAGAAATGAAGCGCTTGTAATGGGTCTTCTTTGCATGGGAGAAGACAAATGTGGTCTGACAAAAGCAGTGTAACAGGCCACGTATTGCTCAGTTGCTAACACGTGTAAGCTAAGCCGGGGGAGTAGGTGAGTAATGGGAGGGTCTAGTTATAACCGTTGTAATGTTCATGGCCCATAGATATGTTAAACGAGCCTTTGGTATCCAATTCACCAGCCCGACTCGCCCAACAGATATTTTGCGGGCATAATTTTTGATCCGGCAGATTTTGGAGACTGGGAGTGGGTACTGCCTTAAAAATCCAGGCGAGATTGGGGTATACCAAAACTAATTGGGTATACCCAATAAGACAAAATAGGGTCATTATGAAGTAAAGTGAAGCTACCCCTTAACCCATATTTTTGTAAATGGCTAAAATGCCCCCACAATGATTAACTCTAATTTAACTAAAATGATTAGATTAGTTAAATTAGTTAGATTAGTTAGTTGATTTAGTTATAAGTTGAGTTTTAGAAATCATTTAGAGAGAGAATTAGTATGAAGGAGTAGAGGAGATTTTGGGGGGGAAAAGTTAGGGTTTTTGTGAAATTTGTGATATGAGTGAGATGAGTGATTCTAATCCTAATTTTGAAGTTGGGGAGTCTTCTAACTTTCCTCCTACATATGAGTACTTGTATGATGATCTACCAGACCATGATCGAATGGATTACATGCATGACCCTCACTTTTACTTTCCTCAAACTCATGATGGGTATGGAAGTGATGAATGTATTGAGCCAAACGAAGAATCCAATGAGCAAGAAGAACATAATGGAGCTGAAAGTAATCAGGTAGACAACCTACGTGGTGAAGATTGTGATTTTTCCATGCAAATGATCGATTTTGGTTTTTATTTTTCAGTTCTGCTGTACAGGGTCGGCAAGGTCGACGCTTGTCGATCATGCCGGCCATAAAAGGCGTGGTTCTACTTTGAACAACGTCTGGACTTTTCATGAGCGAGTACCACGCATGGCAATGTAGAAAATTTGAACCTTGCCGACTTTCATTTTTTGAAACACACAGAGCCTTTACTTGAAAATGCTTTCGCGGCATTTTCATGTTTTCATAACTTGCCTGGCGGTTTCCATGTCGGCAATGTTTATATTCTATTACGTTGGGTCTTTTATAGCTAGGCATTGTTTTATATGTCGACCATGCCGACCGTGGTAATACACATCAACTAAACTTTTGATGTTTTGTAGATTGTGGCATTGGTACCTATGGAGGATCGGCCTCAAGCTCGAGAAAATTAGGGGTCCCGATACTTCCTCACATTATGCTAATGATTTGGAATGGAAGGAAAAAGACGCGGTCAATTGGATTGTTGAGAAAGCCAAAGAGAAGATGTGCGTTCTAGTGAAAAACACCCAACAAAAAGATACGCGGTTTGAAATGGTATGCGAGTGTTATGGATCGCTGGAGGAAAGTCACAAGAGAAAGGGTTATGTGTATGATAAGAAGACGACTAGGGTGTACAAGACGAAGTCAAAGAAGTGTGGATGCCCATTCAAGATTATTTTTGGGAGGAACAAAGATACCGACAACGTGTGGAGAATGAGTAGAGTTGATGTTGGTTGGCATAACCATGAATATCCGGACACTCTTGTTGGGCATTGTCAAGTTGCCAAAGTTGAAACCGCACGAGTTCGAACAAGTAAGAACAAGTTGGGGAATTAAACCAAGTAAGCTCCTAAGTAAGTTCAAGAGGGACGACCCGCATAACCTCTCTTCATTGTCTACAATTTATGCGGCCAAGGCAATTATTAAAAGAATTGAATGGGATGGAAGAAAGGTGATGGAAGAATCACAATGGTTAATACACAAATACAACTACACGGTTAGACACCATGAGTCATCGGAGGGGAAGGTGGATCGTATTTTTCTTGCGCATCCCGATATGATTCAATTGGCGCGTTGCTTTTACCAAGTTTTGTTCATGGATTGTACTTATAAGACGAATAGGTACAACATGCCTTTGTTGAACATTGTAGGACAAACCTCGGATAAGCAATCGTTCACGGTGGCATGGTGTTTTATGGATCGTGAGAAGGATGATAGTTATATTTGGGCATTGGAAACTTTGAAGCTTCTCTACCACGAAGACGAAACTCCGGGGTTATAGTCACCGACAATGAGCAAGCAATAATGAACGCCGTGAGGATAGTCTTTCCCAATGCACAAAATTTCCTTTGCACTTGGCATATACAATGCAATCTTAGAAAGAATTGTAGAAGTCATATCCAAAAACCGAAAGCAAAGAAAGGAACTAAACGTGAAAAAGAGGAAGACGAACGTCTTAGCAAACTAACTAAAGAGGAGCGAGAGAAGGAGAAAGAGAAAGAAGACGAAGAATGGAAAGAAGGTGAGATTAAGTTTGGGTTATTCATGAAAGCGTGGGATAAGGTGGTTTGGTCGATGAGTGTGGGAAGATATGAGTTGAACTTGAAGGATTTCGAGGATGATTGGGGGACTAATTACCCCAAAGTAGTGGAATATTGCAAGAAACAATGGTTGAGGCCACACAAAGAGAGGTTTGTGTATGCTTATACTTACGACTATAAACATTTCAAACTTGAATCCACAAGTATGGTAGAGCAAGCGCATGGGAGACTAAAAGGTCTACTTTTCACGAGTCAAAATGGGATTGTGACGGTGCAACATGCTATCCATGAGTACACTAATAATGATATCAACAAGATAAAAAAGCAATTCCAAGAAAGTAGCTTAGGAAGTTGAGGGAGTTTAAGGAGGATAATTGGATGCTTGTTGGTATACATTGCAACGTATCGCATTGGGCAATACGTTTTATGATGAAACATCTCGCTTTGTTTAAAAAGTATAAAAAGTATGACGACCCGAGCACTCCTTGTAAGTGTAGGATAATGAAGGCTATCGGACTTCCATGTCGTCATATGCTTGGTAGGTATAAAACTCCCATTCCTCTTGATGATATCGATCCCTATTTGAAGCAATTATCTTTCAAACCCGGCTCCAAGAGAAGATCCCGATGAAGAGTTTGGCGACATGGAACTTGGGAGAATAATCCTCGAAAAATACCCCAAGTTGAATAGGTTGGACAAACAAACTATGAAGCACAAGTTGATGCCGATAGTTTACCCTTTTATGGAAGAACTTGAAGAACCGGAGAAACAAGATCCTAATGGTAGACCAACTACCAAAAGACGAGGGCGGAAGAAAGAGAACAAATCAAAGAGTTTTTGAGTACAAATTGCGATCAAGATCAATCCGAAGGAGAACAAATCAAAGAGTTTTTAAGTAGAAATAGTGATCAATCCAAAAGGGAAAACATTAAAGAGCATTTGAGTACAAAGTGCGATCCATCCGGACATGTTTATACCGAGGCGCAATACAAGGAGGAGTCCGCTAAAAAGAAAAGAGGTCGTCCAAGGAAGGATTCAACTACGCCAACGGTCTCTAAATTGAATACAAATGGCACTCTACCTCTTGAGAGCCAAGCAAGCCAAGGAGATGTGGCGAAGAAAAAAAGGGGTCGGCCAAAGAAGGATTTAACTACACCAACCGTCTCTAACTTGAATACAAATGGAACTCTACCTCTTGAGAGCCAAGCAAGCCAAGGAGATGTGGCGAAGAAAAAAGTCGTCCAAAGAAGGTAGTACAACCGGTGTTGCAAAAGTATCGTACTCAACTCCCTCCAATTATTCAAGATTTCGTGATTGGTACCGACGATGTTCCGAAAGATGGAAATTGTGGGTTTCACGTTATCTCGCAAAAATTGGGACACCTAAGTGGAGCGGTTGAAGAGAATCTCACCCAATGCCAATACATTAGAAAGAAGATGGCCGCTCGACTAGAACACGACAAGGAGTTCCATATCTCAATGATTCTAGAAGGTTCCATGGAGGAAAAAGAAGCAACTTTCAAAGGTTTTCTAACTAGTGTTAAAGGCCCGGAGGGAAACGCACCGATCAAATGGGAGCATTGGTTGAGAATGCCGGAGTGTGGCCATCTATTGGCAGATACTTGGAATTGCGTGGTACATTTTTTTAGTGAGGGACTATCTATAGCATTTGCACCGAAACATGCGGTTTGCGTGGAGCAACTCAAGCATAGAAGAATTGTCATGGCTTTGGTGGATAAAAATCATTTTATTGGTCTACAACTCAATAAGGAATGTCCATTACCTCCTCTATGTAGGTTTAGTTTGTGGGAGAAGTTCGCAAACAACAAGAGCAAGGAATGGATGAAAATTTATGAGGACAACATGGCCCTTTGGAATGTTATAGATGAGTCTCGGGAATGTCCCATAGATTTGACTAAAGGAGGTTCAATAGGTTTGAATGAACTCCCTCCAATAGATTTGAGTGAGGAGTGATTATGATTAGGAATAAAGCTGACTTTTTTGTGTAGTGTACAATGGAGTACTAGACAAAACATTCGTACTTTTTGGAGTACTTTTGTAATCGCATGCGTGTTTTGTGTAATGTACTTTGGAGTGCTACGAATGAATGAAATGGATGTGTTTTTTTGGGTGTATTCTCATTTGGTCGGCATCATATTCATTACCAAAACATGCGAAGCTATCCCGTGGTCGGCACGGTATTATTTCTTCGATCGCCGCCGCAATGCATGACAGTACAGGAAAAAGCTGCCTGATATGGCCGGCAAGGTCCGGCTTTTGACAAGCTGCCGGCTATATCAGGGTCGGCACGGTATTATTTCTTCGGGATCGCACGCAATGCATGACAAGACAGAAAAAGTCACTGATATGGCCGGCAAGGTCCCGCTTTGCCAAGTCGCGCGCTTTATACGCGGGGCGATGTTTATGAAATTTACCATGCCGCCTAAGAACTCCCTTAAAAAATTGTTCCTGGATGTTTTTTTACTATTAAGCCGGCACGGTCCTGGTTTTGAGAGGTTGCCGGCTTTAATTGCGCCGGTATTGTTTTTAAATTAGAACCATGCCGGCTAAGAACTCCCTCACAAATTCAATTGGTTGTACTTTGTACCTAAAAGGTGCAACTAACATTCAGGTCGGCAAGGTATAGACTTCATACCATGCCGGCCTTAACTTCTAAAGCAACTAAAACTGAAAATTCAAATAAGTTTAACAAGTCTCAAACCACAATCTAAGAGTTCAAAACATAATGAAAGAGTTCAAACCACAATCTAAGTTTCTAAACCAAGTGAAACATAATAAAGTTTAAGAATTTCATTGATCCTTCTTGTTGTTGTTATCTTCCTCCCCATCACTAGATTTTTCAGAGGCATCGGCTTTTGCTTTTCCCTTCCCCTTCACTTGGCCTATGTAGTCACCATCCTCATTGTAATAGGGGTTCACCCGGAAAAGTCACATGCCCCGAAAAAGTTCTTGGATCAACCTCCTCTTCTTCCTCCTCCGATGATGTGCATTCTTCATAGTTGAGGGGATTGCTAGGACTGTTCATAAACCTTAGAAATTCTTCTGGATTTTCCTTACCCATCAAACATAACTTTCTAAACGGGCAATTCTCTTGGTTTCATCTTTAGGTTCTTCTAAATTGGGATAAATTGTGTCCAAATATTCAAATAGCTCTTATGCATTGTTAACAAGACAAGGTAGTTCTTCTTTTGTTTCCGGGGAACCTAAACAATGCACAAATAAGATATATGAAAACAAACAACACAACACCTGTTGACCTTCTTCCCTTGGCCGGCAAGCCCGATAAATAAAACAAACGACTACAAAGTAAAGCCGAAAAGTGGTTAACCAACTACCCCGCCGACTAATAAAACGCAGGAATGGTACTATCTATGAAAGATGCCGACTAATAACTTAGGAAATTAAGGTTTACGATGCCTAACGTCGGCATGGTACAAGTCTAAAATCACGCGACCAAATATAACCCGGCATGGTTGGTTATTATACCCTGCCGGCCCTGGTTATTGTCCAACAGTCGCCATGGCTCTGATGAAAAGTCGGCATGTTATTCATCCTGAGACTATGCCGGCTCTTTCATCAGAGCCATGGCGACTGTTGGACAACTATCGACCTTGCCGGCCAAAAATCTGAAAATCATAATTTTCGATTTCTAACCTAATCTAACAATCATATACAACAAAACAATAATGGGTTTGAGTTTATAAATCACTTACAATCTTCTTTTCGCCTTTAGAGGTTTCTTTTCAGCATCTTCAAGGATTGCATTCTTGGGTTTACTCGTTCCAACCTTTCCCTTACCTTTTCCCTCTGATTTGGAGGTTTTCATGTTACCAGTTGAATCTCTCTTGCTGCTGGATCGTTTAGAATCAACCATTTTTTTTTGGGTAGAAAATCAAAAATCAAAATTTTGGTTGATTTTAAGTTTTGGAATGAAAGAGAAGAGGAGAGGGTTTAGAGAAGAAGAATGAAAGAGAAGAGGAGAGGTTTTTGGTTAATCAGTTTTTGGTTTTTAAGTTTAGAGTTTAGTTTTAGGTTGATTAGTGTAGGGGTATTAAAGTAACTTTACCACGTTTTGGCCTCCCCTTAGTAAGGTCACATGTCCACTTAAAATTGGGTATACCCCAATTAGTTTTGGTATACCCCAATCTCGCCAGGTTAAAAATCAAGTGGACACTTATACTTATTATGAATGTCGTTTCTTTTGGATGCCAATCATGCTTTGTTGGAAATAGTGCTTTGCTGGAGGAATTACTTTTTTTTTTTTTTTGATGCAAAGAAGAAATATATTAATCAAACAACAAAGTACATAAGGTTTATAATATTATTTTTTTCAAAAATATTGGTCTTCACACTAGATTGCGAAGTCCTTATCTGAATTTTGGTAGAGAGATTCCGAATGTTCTTTGCTTGAGCTTCCTTAGCTATGTTGTCCGCCGCAGAGTTATATCTTCTGTTAATATACTTTACCTGAGCTTGAGGGAGTTTTTGCAGAATGGTTTGAGTCTCCTTTATTGTGTTTTCTGCATTCCAATCTGGAGTCTGACAAACCTTATTGATGGTTTCAGCTAGCATTTTACAATCTGTAACTAAAGTAACGCTAGATAAAATATTATTACTCAGCCAGGAGGAAGCTTTTAATAAAGCTTTCGATTCTGCATGGAATGCTGAGAAAGCCCTGTCTGATCCTGCTGCAATGTGCATAAAAGTTTCGTCCTCCGCAGAATATAGGATGAAAGCATATCCCATTGTGGAATAATCCTTTTTAAAGGCCGCATCTATAAACAGAATCCAATCCGAATTTAAGTTTGACCATTTTTCTTTATATGTCGTGCCTTGCTGGACCTTATTTCTTTTCTTCATATTCTCTCGAGGATATTGTTGTATGAATTTTCGTATTTGCTCTATAAGGTAATTTGGGTTTGGTTTGATTTTATCAAAGACTACTGAGCACCTATACTTCCATATGAACCAGGCGATTGTTGCAATATTTTCTGTGAGACTCCCAAAATCTGGTCCCGTAATCCACTCTTTAATCTAGGTTTCGATAGAATCTGTAATTATTCTTGAGTTTACCACTTCTAAAGATAGTCCAAACCAAACAGCTCTAGCGAAATGGCAAGTTCTTATTAGGTGTTGCTCTGTTTCTTGTGTTTGGGCGTTACACATTGGGCAATCCGTAATGAAATCTTTGTTGTGTTCTCCTAATCTGGCGTTAGTTGGGAGAGCTTTTTGAGTTAATTTCCAAATGAATAATTTGATTCTCGGGATCACCTTAATTTTCCAAATCTTCTGCCAAGGAACTTCACTCGGGTTGCTGTTTTCTTGGTCTTGGTTAATCAGGAAATTGTAGATATTTTTCGCAGAGAAAGTCCCTGAAGAGTGGTGCTGCCATCTAATCTTATCTTGTTCTTGACTATTTGGAGAAATGGCTAGAATTTTTTCTTTTATATCAGGAGTGAATAGATTATCTAATTTATCCTGATCCCAAATTTCTTCTGGTGTGATCAACTCATTTACCCTTTGTGGAATAGGTTCCGTAGACTCCATTGGTTGTTGAAGATTATTTTCAGTCGGAACCCATTTATCTTCCCATATCTTGACCGACTCTCCATTTTTGACTTTCCAAACAAAATTTCCTTTAATGAGGCTTATCCCTTTTTGTATGCTTGTCCAAATCCAAGATAGATTTGATTTTCTAGAAGCTTCTAAAGGGTGGTTATTAGGAAAATATTTGGCTTTTAATAATCTAACCCAGAGTTGATCGTGTTCTGATATAAGTCTGCTAGCCAGCTTCGTTAAGAGGGCAATGTTGAATTGACGTGGGTTTTTAATTCCAAGACCTCCTTGTGATATTGGTTTGCAAATGTTTTCCCAAGCTTTAAAATAACCTCCTCTTTTTTTGTTCTTATCTTTATTCCACCAAAAATCTCTTTGGATTTTATCCATTTTGTCTAGAGTTTCCTTTGGAAGATCCAGGATCTGCATCTGGTAAGTAGGGTAACCTTGAAGAACAGATTTTATCAACACCGTTCTTCCAGCTTGAGACAGTAATTTTGATTTCTAACCTTGGAGAGTGGCATAGTACTTTTGTAGAAGGGGTTCAAAATTTTCCTTTCTTTTTTTATCGAAAAAGAGAGGCGTTCCTAAGTATTTATCATTTTTTGTCATCAGCGGAACTTTAATGATTTTAGCTATAATTTTCCCATGTTTTTGATGAGTTCTATTGCTGAAGTAAATTCCGGATTTTTGGAGATTCACCATTTGACCCGTAATATCCCCGAATCTGGATAATATGTCGAGAAGGTTTTTTCCTTCTCCTAAGTCGACTTTAGTGAATAAGAAGCAATCATCTGCAAAGAATAGGTGAGAAATGTTGGGGGCATTTTTGTTTATCTTTAGACCAGATATTTTCCTCTCCGAAACCGCCTTATCTAGAAGCCTAGAAAGAATCTCCATGCATATTAAGAATAGGTAAGGGGATAGAGGGTCGCCCTGTCTTAGACCTCTAGAAGTTTTGAAAGTAGGACCCGGGGAACCGTTTAGAAGGATGGAAAAGGAGGTTGTAGTAATACATTGCATTATGAGATTAATCCAGGTATTGCTAAAGCCTAGAGCTGAAAGGGCAAATTTAAGAAATTTCCATTCCACTCTATCGAAGGCTTTGGAAAGATCTAATTTTAGAGCCAAATGGCCTTTTTTCGCTTTGGAAGTTTTCATAGTATGGATAAGCTCGTGGGCTATGATAATATTGTCCGTGATTTGTCTACCTGGTAGGAATGCTGATTGGTTCGGGGAAATTATCTTATTCAGAATTGGTTTAAGACGGTTGGAAAGAATTTTGGATATGATTTTGTATATAGTATTACTCAAGCTAATGGGTCTAAAATCCGTTGGGGTTTGTGGGGTGGATATTTTTGGAATAAGAGTAATGTAAGAGTAGTTTAAATTAGGGTCTAATAACCCGGATTTAAAGAATTCTTGAACAGAATGAATTAAATCTGGGCCCAAAATATCCCAATTGGCTTTAAAGAAACCCGGCTGGAATCCATCCGGGCCAGGGGCTCCCCATTGATTCATATTAGTAAGAGTGTTCCAAATTTCTTGCTTTGAAGGGATAACGGTTAGAGAATGATTTTCCTCTATGGAAATACAAGGATCTATTAAATTAGATAGGTCTTCTGAATAATTTGAGATCTGAGAGTTGCCTATCTGAGTGAAGTGGTTTATCAGAAGCGAATTGATTTGATCTCTTTCAGATATCCAAATGCCTGAAGGTTCTCTAAGAGTATGGATGGCATTTATTCTTTTCCTATTAGAAGCTGTAGCGTGGAAATATTCTGTGTTTTGGTCGTATTCCCTAAAGAACTTATCCCTAGAAATTTGGTGGTAGTAATCATTTTTTATCTTGTACCACTCTCCTAGCTCTTCTTGAAGATTTCTAATTTTTCCTATATTTGTAGGAAAATTACCGGATTTGTGGAGGGAATCAATTCTAATGTTTAGGGATTTTATATTTTTGTGAATATTCCCGAAAACGTCTGAATTCCATTGAGAGAGGTCTATGGAAAGGAGTTTAAGTTTGGAATGTAAGTTAAATTTTTGATCGCTATTGGAATGGAGTGTCCAAGAATTAGCAATTATGGAGGGAAGAGATGGATGAGAAAGCCAGGATCTAATGCATCTAAAAGGTTTTTTTAAGATTAAATTTTCTGGGTGAGAGTCTAGCAGGAGCGGATTATGATCTGAACCTACTCTAGGAAGGTGACTTACCTTAGTATTGGGGAAATTCTATGTCCATTGAAAGGATGTCAGGGCTCTGTCAATTATTTCGCATATATTGGCCTCTCCTTGTCTATTATTTGACCAGGTGAATGGAGCTCCCTCGTAACCTGCATCTTGTAGTCCTAAGGAGTCAATTGTATGAATTATGAAAGATTTGCTGCTGGAACTAGATTTATTTCCTCCTTGTTTCTCGTCCGGATCAAGTATCACATTCAAGTCTCCAATTAGTAACCAAGGTTTATTGAAATCTGCGCTGTATTAGCTATGTATGACCATTGCTCAATCTTGTCTTCCGCTTCCACTGCACCATAAACACACGTTAAAATGATTTCTTTTTCTCCAATTTTTGTATCAAAGTGGCAAACATTTAGGTTTGCTGATATCAGATTTATTTCTATATTATTGTGCCAAGAAATAGCTAACCCCTTTGCAATTCCCACGGACGGTACTATAACCCAATCAAAGAACCTACATTTTTTTAAAAAAAGGTTCCATTTTAGACTGTTGGGCTTTGGTTTCCGATAGAAAAACAATATCGGGTTTATAATAAGAGTTTAGGTGAATAAAATGGTCTTGTGTTATTGGAGTTCCAATACCTTGAACATTCCAAGATAGAATCCTCATTATCAGGAGGAAAAGAAGAAAAATTAAAAAGCAATATACTGAGACTCAGAGAAATTGGATCGAGAGATAAGCAGAGACAAACTAAGATTAGGCCTTTCCCAAAAAGGAAGCTTGTAAAACTACCTGCCAGGAATCCAAAACAAAGAAAAAGATTTCAAAGGTAGTAGGAAGACTAAAATGAGATAACTTATAGAGCTGGAGAAACCCGTTAGCTCAATAAGGATCAATTACTGGAAACAAAAGGATAACTAACCAAAATTTTGGCAGGGCTTTAAATTTAGAAAACCAAGAAAATGGACAGAGAGGTAACCATACCTAAAAATAAAGCCAACAAAAACTTCACAAGTGAAAAACAGACTGAAGGGATCAAACCGATTGGATATGGGCAGAGAAATAACATACACAGTTCTAGATTTTCAATGAGATTAGAGAGGTCTTCAAAGTTTTACAATTTCTAGCAGGATATATAAAGACTTAAGAGAACTATATTACAAACAGAAATCAGCAAGAAATATTTACAGAATCTAGGAAAACTAAATTACAGAGATACTACTATTATACTAGGAATTACTATGATACAATGAACTGAACTAACAGAACAAACCTAAAGATTAGGAACTACTAAAGCAAAAAAGAATACAATGCAGGGGAAGGAGAGAATACAAACAGAGAACATATAGGCCCTAATGGATTCCTGATGCTGAGATGCTAGATATGGATATTCATTTTGTGGTTGGATTATGGGAGTTGTCATTATCCTGAGCTGCATTTGAGCTGGATTGGCCTTGAACCAACTATGTGGCTGTTCCATGTAATTGACAGTAGGTTCAATAATTATGACATCACTCGCCTTAGTTGCTTCATTGTTTCTTGACCCTTCATTAATCCTCATTCTTTTATAAGCTGGCACATTACTTTCTTCATTGAAATACTTCTCCATTGAGTTCCAATTGTTCCAGTAATCTTGTTCAGCTTGAGTAAGTTGATGTTGTGCTGAGGATGACACACTTTGAATATCTGGCTGCTCATGGCTAGGGGAAGAGGAATGATCTAAAAAGTCCAACATGTTGTGTACTTGTTGAAAATCTGCAAGTTGTGAGCTTTTGTCTTCCTGACTTTTTGTCTCTACATCTAGTTCTCTCTGAAGATCAGTGAATGTCACTTTTGAGGCTAGAGAACTAGTTGAAGAAGAGGACAAAGAATCCTCATTCCATTCCATACCTACTTGTTCCATTGCTGGCTGGGCTTCCTCCAAATTATCATAGGCAAAGGGATCATGATTTTGATTTTCATCCTCTTGCTGTTGTTGCATTTCAGCCCAGTGATCTTCCATTTCAGCTTGTTGTTGCTGGAGTTCTTCATGATGTTGTGCGATTTCAAATCTTTCACATTCACTGATTTTATGGCCAATCAAATCACAGTAACCACAAAACAGTGATGGGAAGTTATGGAATTCAAAGCTTACCCCATTATAAACACCAAGAGCATTTTCTGCATTAACTGAGAACCGTATTGGTTCCCTGATATTGACTAAAGTTTTTATATTGATAGAATATTTACCATTGGGATGGCGAAATGGAAAACCAAAGGATGAAATATGACCATTGACAGAAAAATACCTCCTAATATTTTCACTAGAGACTTGCTCAGGAAAAAGGTTGTGGATTGTGACAAAAAACATCTCCATAGTTGGAAACCAGTTTATAATATCATCAGTGATTTCTAGCTTTTTTATACACAAGAGATCCCCAAAAACTCTCCTAGTATCAAGCGATAAAATTCTATTCATCTCATGCTCGTATTCAAACCTAATGAGAAGGACAGCAAAACGACTTCTACTAGTTCTTTTGACTGAAATCCTACCTCTTACTTTCCACAGAAATGAAAGGGCTTTGGATATATCAAAAATTTTCCTATTAGCTGGGATTGGAGCAATAAACCTACCCAGTAAAGTGCTCGTCCACAGACGTCTATTGTTTTGAAAACGATAAGGGATAATTTGGCTAAGTACAAAATCATTACCATTACTTAAAACCAGAGAATTGTGCAGTTGATCAGAGAGTTGAGAGACATCACCATGCCAAGCATACATGGTGAACCAGTTGAAACACAAATCAGTTTAAAACCACACACAACTGAGCACAGAAACTTGACACAATAAGACCACCAAAGCGATAAAAAACAGGAATTACTAGAAAATCTTAGCATGAAATACAAAAATATGGGAATAATAAAACCCAACTTACAGAGTTTAAATAGGGAAAAAATTGTTTGCATCGCAAGAAAATCACATATGAAAACTTTTGATTTGTTTTCCGATGTAGACATGATTACGGTTCAGGATTAAAAAACCCTAAACTACGTTATTGGGAAGAGAACACAACCATGAATTGCTCCAGATGTAAAAATAAGGAAAGAAATTCGCCAAATGGCTAATTGATAATAAGAAATTCCATTAAACAATTAGCAGATCTTAATCAAATCTAAAATGGGTAAGCTTTAGAAGGAGTAATCCCATCACTAGGTTAATGATTACCTTGATTAGCCATGAAAAGAAGCTCCTGAGCTTGCCAGAATAAGCGTGTTGCAGTTGATTTGTTCACTGGAACAATTTCGATGCAAACTTCAAGTTCTCCGCCTCCATAAACAATCATTAAATCCATATCTAATTGAAAATTCAGCAAACCAGTAGCCACTAGGGCCTATAAACACCTAATTAGTTGCTCATAAGGAAGAAATCACCTAAAAACGATGATGAATTCAGCTAGAAATCGGTAGAAAAAGGAAGGGTTTCTAATGGAACGGGTTATTTTTTTTGGTTTCTCCGTGGGAAAGCGTCGAACGGGTTTTTTTCCTTCGATTCCCGCAGGGTTTGTACACTGGCTTGCTGGAGGAATTACATTGGATTGGTAGTTCATATGAAAAAGTTTAGGGTCATTTATTGATATGCCCCCATTTTTTTTAAATATTTATATTCCTGTCCTGTTACATTGCCAACTTTGGAAAATATCCTGAAACTACCTTTTCCATCCATTCTCCTTCCCGTTTTTTTTCCTTTCATAACAACAACGGTCTTTTTAGTCCACGTGTTAAAAAGTGCTAGGCAGAAAAAGACCACAAGACCCCTAAATTCAATTTTATTTTTATAAAGTAATCTCCAGAACATTAAGAAAACCAACCTATTCTTAATCGATGTCTTCTTCTTCTGTGTTCAGAAATCTCTTAAAGAACCTTAGGACTGTTTATGAACCGAACTCAGTTGAAAATTCTAAATAAAAGTAGATAAACACATTCTAAAACAAGTAGTTTTAATATAAATATACTAAATCATGAGATAAGAAAAATACAAAACCTAATTCCTAAAAGAGGGCTTGATCGAGAAAAAGCGGGAAAAAAACTCCCCAAGACCCTCTAATAGAAAGCTTAAAACAACCAAATAAAACATGAAAGCAAACAGAAGTCTTACGAATTTCCTACTAAAATAAAAAACTGAAACTAATGATAAACGCTTTCCCCATTAATCAACTACTGAAGTTAAGTAGCTTTTTTGGCCTTTTTAGTATTTGATAGTGATCCTCCGGATTGTGAAGATTCAACAAGATCAATGTTGTTGTTGCCATTCTTCTTACGTTTTCCAGTGCTGATTTGACCATGATTATAGTTAATGCTTGTGAAGGTCTGACCATCTACCTCAGTTCTAAGTCTCTTTGCATACGGATTAGAACCAACTGTGCCACCCCCACAAGTAGTTTTGTTGTGACCAGTTTGTTTGCACTTGCTACAGGCCCTAGGTTTCTTATCAGTTTGTGGTTCATCGTAGCTCCTCCTCCTATTCACTCTAGGCCTTCCTGGTTTCCTCATGAGTATCGGATCATTGATCACAATGGTTGGCTTTAGAAAAGAGGAACACTATATGTTAAACAGAGATTTTTTAATGCACATGAACAATAGACAAAAAGTGAAAAGCTAGAGCTTAGAATACAAACACTGAATAATGCATGAATTTTGTAAGGGAATAAAAGAGGCAATTTGGAAAACATACCTTTTCCCAGTCATCATGACCCAGTAAAGGTGCAATTGTAGGTGCATAAGTAGTTCTGATGTTGTCAACAATGTAGAAACTACTACAATATCCGTCCAACAAAAAAGATTAATTAATAACTACAAGCATAGGAAAAAAAATAGAAAAAGTGTTAGTGAGGTATTAGACTTACTCTGCCCAATTAGGTCTTTATCATCTTAAGAGCACAAACGGCATGTTGACAAGGAAATCCCCTCAACTGCCACTGGATACAACTACATGTTTTCTGAACAAGATCTATAGTAAACACTGTGTTGCGGATACTTGTTACTTCGTACAATTTACCGGCCACAGAGCCCTCTACTTTGTACTCACCAGTCAGCTTTAACATCTTTCCAATCAACTTTTTAGCCGTAGGCACTAAATCTCCATCTTCCCAACCTAGACATGCATTCCTCCTCTTGTAAAACATACCCATAACTAATTGTCCATACATTAACACCATCTTGCACACTGGTTACTCCCTAATCCTTGATATCATATTGTTAAAAATCTCGGAAAAGTTTTGTTCAAATGTTCACAACAGCTGCTACGGTCAAAAAAGGCCCTTGCCCAACAGTTAGGGTCTGCTTCAGTCAGATACAAAAAAGCATCAGCATTCTCTGCAAGCAAACTGTCCATATGAGCTTGAAAAACACACTGAATGGTTAGAACATCTTCAAAAAAAAAATCAGAACTAAGTTGGTAGAATGTATAATGCAAATAAAATAAAGTTATACCTTGAAATGTTTCTCTTTATAAGCTCTTGCGGCATTCCAGAAATGATTGTGCAACTTAGAACCTTTGTAGTGTGTTTTGAAGTTCTTAGATAAATGCCTATAATGAAGTCGGTGATTTAGTAAAACACACACCATGGGCCAAAATTAGAATACTATACTAATTGCCTTGGTTAATAAATTACCTAATGCAAAACCTGTGTGGAGCACCAGGAAATAGTAGAGCCACTTCTTCTAACAGACCCTTTTGTCCGTCAGAGATGAAGTTCAGTTGCAACCTATGATCAACTAATCTGGGTTTAAGATCTTTCAAAAAGAAATACCAATTCTCAAAACATTCGTTCCTACATATCATTATGCCTAAACGCACCAACCATTCTGAGCATCTAGAGAGGTAGCCGAAAGTAAACAACCTCCATACTTCCCCTTGAGGTGGCATCCATCCAAGGCTACAATTGGTCTACAACCATTTATAAAACCCTTCATAGGTGCATCAAAGCATATCGTAACAGAATCAAAGCAATTATCATTCCTGCGAAAAGACAAAATAATAGTTTAATCAATGTTTATATCCATATAAGTTAAAAATTCAAATTTCTAATTCAGAAAATTACCTTCCATATGTGAATTTTGCTATGGAGCCAGGGTTAGTCCTTTTAATCATCTCACACAAACTTGGAACAAGTTTATAACTCTCATCATAGCTTCCGTTGATCTTCTCCAACACAATGTTTCTGGCTTTCCAAGCAACATGATATGGAATTAGAGTGTTGTGGCTTGTCCAAAAGTCATTTGCAATCTCAGCAGGCTTAATTAGGTAAAACAGATGAAGTTGAAGTCTTCAACTTCTCGATAACACATTGAGCTACAAATTCAGGATTAGCCGAAGAATTTCTCCCTAGTGGGTCTCTAATATAGGTGTGCTCCAAACAGAAACCCTTAATGTTGAATGTAGGTTCATTAGGAAGCTTTCTGGCATACATATACCATTGACAATTGATAGGCGGTCCAGAGAACTTGCATACAGCTCTGATTCTCAAGTTGTCACTCTTCTTCAACTTATACTGAGTTCCATGTTGCACACAGTAAGCTTTGAGGTGTCTTTTAAATGCCAGCTTATCACTAAATTATGTGCCCACCTCAACTAAACCTGGTTCTACAACTTGTTCAACCCCTACATCTTCAGGAAATAACTCTTCGTTATCTAACGGGTCTTCACCAAAAATATCTTCATAGTCATAAAACCACTCTCGAGGCCCATTAGGAATTTCAAGAGATTGATCAACTGGAGACCCATTGACCACTTCAAGACCATTATCCTCTTCCAGTACATTTTAAAAAAAATCAGGTCCAAGGTCAACAGCTGGTCCATCAATTTTCAGTTTATCTGCAGCAAAGGAGACACATTGAACATGAACAAAGATTCCATATAAGTAACATACAGAGGCTATAAGTTCATTGACATTACCTTCAGCTTCATCGTCCGTCTCCAACAACTGCTCGTATCCATCGTCTGCAAGCCAACCATTATTAGTAAAATACATCAATAAAAATCAAGATAAAATATAAATCATAAGTTCAGACACATAACCTTCACTATTGCCTTTTTGGTCACCATAGTCAGATCGACCACCTCGCACAGAAGGACCACCAGGACCAACTTCCTTAAAGTTATTACAGAACTCATACCACTCCGTAGCATCTTCACCCTCACTATATAAAAGTGGTTGAGTCCATGGTGCATATTCAGGATGACATTCGTCCTCTCCCCAATTGTCTAGATTACAAACCGACTCCTGCATTGCCTTAAATGCTTCCTCTAAATTAGTGACTTTTGTTGAGGCCTTTGTCCGAAACGAGCTTTTTCCTCATCATTTTCGAGATCAACAATGCCTTGACTGCCTCCCACATGTAAATTGTCACCAACACTTGCTTGAGTTGGCTGTGTTGGCTTAGGATCATTATCAAAATTTAGGACTACCTTTCTAGAACTTGAATTCAGATTATTCTTATCTTTAGCAATAAGTCTTGGGATTTTTCTCGGAGTAATGGTTGGCTCTGGTGGTGTTTTAGCCAGCTTCTTTGGTGTTGAACTCCTATGTTTATGAACAATAAAATTATAAAAGTAACGAAATTAGAGCCAATAGAAAGTACACATGAGAAATTCACATGAACATGCCCAAAAAAAAAAGTAAGAAGATTCCAACGAATTCCATCAATAACAAAATCCAAACATGAATGCTAATAAACCAATAATTTTGCATACAACTATTGATGGTGGATTTTCGTTTAAGGCTAAAACTGTAAAAGCCAAAATTATACGCTGACATCCTGCAAAGGATAAAGCCACTGATAAGTGATGAATACTTCTCCACTTTACTAATTCACCTAAAATGGAGCATGTAGCAAGAATCCCATATACCCTATGAATTTATAGCATTATCAATTAATGCATGACCAGCCTTGTATTTCCCGTGTTGTTCCCATTTGAACTCTCATTATTGGTGCGGCATGACGACCGAGTGTTGCTCTCAGCAGAGTAACACGAATCTCCAAGTGTCACTAATGAGGCATGCACGAAATACCCGTACAGGCTACAACTCTCGGTGTGTTATACTAGCCTGATTGAGCATACATCTCTCGGTGTGTTATACTAGACCGATTGAGCATATTTGAATGCGACTGTCCATATCGGGTCTCATAAACAATCACGACCACGCAAGTTGGCTACACGATTTAACCAGCCTAGACGAACCCTAGCGGGAGCAGCAACCACAAAGAATGACCACCAACGGTCCCCTTAGTGCCATGGCCGATCAAGTACAAGTCACGCCCTCCAAACAACCACCAAACACCAGCCTGAAGTTGGATGTCCAGGCTGGTATGGAGCGGCTTGGAGGAGCTCGTGCGAACAAAGGCTGCCTACGGCAGTATCAAATCCATCGCATCCGTCCAACTTCACCGACATGTTTGGATGGCTTAGATCAAGCCTATAACCTCCAGAAAGGTATTGGCGTGATTACCACCGGCCCAATGTGGGTCCCACATGGTCAGCCTCCCCAAAAGAGGAGCGTAGCTTGCCAGTTCGTCCATCCAAAGTAGCGTGGACATGAAACCCTAATTAGGGTTTGCGGCATATCACATGTGTCGCAAATCAATCACGACCATCCATCTCCGCAGGCATAAATGGAGGGTGTAGATGTAGATTCAAAGGGTCCTGAGCATGTCAACACGATCACCGTGGGCCCGTCTACACGCCTAACCAATCGGCCAAGACCGACCATGGGTAGACGCCTCGATTCGTGCGCCCAAACTAGGCATGGTCGCGCGGTCCCGATTCCTTTGCGACAACGGATTTCTGCCGCAAATCGATCTCAACCACTCAACTTTGCCAGACAAATTGAGTGTCCTAGATTATATCTTCATGGGGTAATGAGGTATGGACGTGTACACCGACAAGCTGTTTACACACATGCCCGGTCGGTCCTGCCTAATACACCTCCCATGCTTGGTTTCGACCAAGCTGAAGAGTGATGCTTGCGCACCTCTTCAAAACCATAAAACTTCATCAACGGTCGCGAGATGAGATCCAAAGATCATCTCGTCCGTCCAACTCTACCAGCTTGGTTAAACAGCCCTGGTTAGGAGTTAAGCGACCAATAAGGCATCACCACGATCACCGTCCACCACTCTTCCACATGAGGTGATCGGCCAAATCAGGGCTTGCCTGTATAGCCTCCAAACGATCACTCGAAGATGGCTGGACATGATGCTATTTTAAGACGCTTAAATTCGTGACTTACTCCGTTAAGCCTTAAAACAGCGATGCTTTACACATGCTGAATATATTCGATGCGTTACCTGCATAGAATACACACGATATCTCATAAATATCGACTTCCTAAATAACTTAGTTATTTAATCCAGCATTGCATGCTACTTCCTGTGGGTCCCACGGTCCACACGATCGAGACATCAATCATGTCACAAAATGGGGGATACTTACGGGGTATTGGTCTGGCGGTTTACAGCGTGCAGCGCACAACGTGCCATCACAAGAACGTGTCAGGAAGTCATGGACGGTTAGTGATGACGGGAGAAGTGGGCAAGACTGGTCGTGTGACACTAACACACAACTCCACTACTCCATCACTCCACTTCCTCCACTTCGCATGAGAGACGTGGGTTAGGATTAATGACTTGTATAAATAGGTTATCCTCCCTATTTCCACAAAATAAGATAATAGGACAAGACAGAAAACCAAGTGTTGATACAATCGTATTCAAACACCAGAACTGATAGCTTACATCCTGCAAGCTATAGACACCCCAATTTTACACTGTCACGATAATATGCCGCGAAATCGTATCCGAAACGGTCTTAGATATTAAGTGGGATGGAGGCCTATAACCATGGTCATGAGGTAGAAACCAAAATGAGTGAAAGACCAATAGAACATCCACTAGGTGGTACACTTGAGCTAAAATGATAAACTAGTGCCCTTTAGTCCTGTAGTCCGAGTGAGTTGGACTGTTGGACGAACACCAAATGTCCACTAGTCTTGAGGTCCAAAATTGGACGTCCACCCTAACATCAAAAAAAAGGGTCGTAACCCACCAAGTATCCACCAATCCATAGTCCAAAGTTGGACGTTTCCCCTAATAGCAAATGAGCAAAATGTCGACACCTTTGATTTTCTTTGTTCCCAAGACTTGCCTCCTTAGCTTAGATTTTAGGCTTAAATGAAAATATTTTAATTTAGGAAATGAAATGGAATAATATAAAGAATATAAGAATAATATTTATTAAAATGGGAAATGATATTTAGGTTTTTAATACGAGCGGTCCGATCAAAATCATTTAATCTAAGGGTCGTAGTTAATGGAGAAGAGCTATAAATAGCTAGCTAATTCTTGAGAAGAAAGGGGATTCGATAGAAATCGGTAGGGAGAATTTGAGGGAGAAAATCAGTAGGAGGAAAAATTTCGGTAAAAATTTGGGGTAATAGAAATCATTAGAGAATTGGATACAAATACGCAGTGAGGAAAATTGAAGAAAAAGTTAGAGAATTGGCGTTCGGGCATTAATATTGGATTCGTCATTTCAATCTAAGTGACATTCGAAATCTCATAGCGAATACAAAGTTGGTCGGTAATTAATTTTCATTTACACTTTTGGTCTTCGTAACATGATTTCATAACCATAATTGGGCTGACCGAGCGAAGCGAGGGAGGACCTTTATATGGCCACTTTTTTGTAAAATCTAAGAGCTTCTCCAATGGTTGTTGTATGTATTTCCTATGTGGCAACACAAACAATACATTTTTATCCAAATTTTCCTTAAATTTAGGTGAAAAAAGTTATTCATCTCCAATGGTGTTGTTTGTGATCATTTTCTTATTAAATGTAAATTTTATGTTTAGTAATTTTAAGATTTTATTAGATCTAGAAATAATTATTTATTGTATTAGAATTAATTTTAGTAAATAAAATATATTTTTAATTAAAAAAGCTGACTAGGATGGTACACAATGTCAAGGAGAATGTGGGAAACTAGACATTGCCTTGACATTTTCTACCTAAAGTCATGCATACATTGATTTATGATATCCGGGTTGGAGAATGATTTTAGAGAAAATGGATGTGCATCCTAGGTGGATTTTGACATTTATCTCCACACACATGCCATTGGAGAAGCTCTAAGTGATCAATTACCACAAAAAGATTGAGAATGGTCCATGCTGAAAAACCAAAAATGTCCCTCCCTTTTAGTCCAATTACTATAACTCCTTGTGTATCTTATCTTTTCAGGGGTATAAGTGGAAAGCAAACTTTAATATAACATATCTAAAAATCCGTGCCTTGGAATTTTACAAATTTTATCTCGTTGGAAAGGTTATAAAAAACTCTACGCAACAAGTACAAACAACAATATCAAATTTAGAGTTTTTACGAAAAATTCGGAGGTATTTTATCATTTTAGGCACAATTTTAGAAAATTAAATGTATATCCATTATGCAAACCACCACAAAGGATACATAATACTTTATGTAGCAAAATTTTGGTTTATGCATCAACTAATTTTCCGTTGCAATTAATAAAACGATGTACTCCCTCCGTTTCAAGAAAAATGATACTTTCATTTTAGGTATAATTCTCGAAAATTGAATGCATAACCATTATGCAAACCACCACAAAGAATGCATAACACATCATGCAACCATATTTTGGTTTATGGATCGACTAATTTTCCATTTTAGAAAAAGTGATACTTTCACATCCCGTTTCAGGAAAAGTGATACTTTCACTCCGTTTCGGGAAAAGTGATACTTTCTCTCGGTTTCGGGAAAAGTGATACTTTGCCAAGTTTCGGAAAAATGATACTTTAGCCGTTTGTAAAAAGTGATACTTTTTCGAAACGGGCAAAAGTATCACTTTTTCCGAAACAGGAGAAAGTATCACTTTTCCAAAACGGGGCTAAAGTATCACTTTTCCGAAACGGAGTGAAAGTATCACCTTTCTTAAACCGCGAAAAGTAATCGCCGACAAACCCCATCTTCAGATTCTTCTTCGGTCGGCCCTCCCACCGTGGCAACGGTCGTACTAGTATGGCTATTTTTTTGTAAATCTAAGTGATCAATTACCACAAAAAGATTGAGAATGGTCCATGCTGAAAAACCAAAAATGTCCCTCCCTTTTAGTCCAATTACCATAACTCTTTGTGTATCCTATCTTTTCAGGGGTATAATTGGAAAGCAAACTTTAATATAACATATCTAAAAATCCGTGCCTTGGAATTTTACAAAATTTATCTCGTTGGAAAGGTTATAAAAACTCTACACAACAAGTACAAACAACAATATCAAATTTAGAGTTTTTACGAAAAATTCGGAGGTATTTATCATTTTAGGGACGATTTTAGAAAATTAAATGTATATCCATTATGCAAACCACCACAAAAGATACATAATACTTTATGTAGCAAAATTTTGGTTTATGCATCAACTAATTTTCCGTTGCAACTAATAAAACGATGTACTCCCTCCGTTTCAAGAAAAATGATACTTTAATTTTTAGGCACAATTCTCGAAAATTGAATGCATAGCCATTATGCAAACCACCACAAAGGAAGCATAACACATCATGCAACCATACTTTGGTTTATGGATCGACTAATTTTCCTTTTCGAAAAAGTGATACTTTCACAACCCGTTTGGGAAAAGTAAAACTTTTCGCTCCGTTTTGAAAGTGATACTTTCGCCCGTTTGGAAAAGTACACTTTTTCCGAAACGGGCGAAAGTATCACTTTTTCGGAAACGGGGTGAAAATATCACTTTTTCGGAAACGGGGTGAAAGTATCACCTTTTCTTAAACGGGACGAAAGTAGTCGCAGACGAACCCCATGTTCAAATTCTTTTTCGGTCGGCCCTCCCACCGTGACAACTATTATACTAGTTAATATATGCTCGATACAAAGTTCAATGACATTTGTCATATTTTTGATACTCCACGTTTTTAACTTGCATGCTTATGGTGCTCTGGTGATCAATAAATTAGCTTGCATCCATTACTTTGTTGATACGATAAGGCTGTAAAAGGAGTTTATGGTCTAAACGATAGAGGCTTGTTTAGTTTTGACATCTGCATACAAAGGTTGCTATTGATTAATCAGACAAGAGAATAGATTATATGAATGCAAGCTTCTTTTTCTCACCGTGATTAAACAAATCCATGTTCTGTTAATAAGACCAACCCCATTTTTTTTATCGATTAACATTATTTCGGTATTTAGATTAATAATAATAATTTTGATTAATGTTAATAATAATAATAATAATTTGGATTGGTTTTGGTAACAATAATAATGGTGTTTTCTTTTGAGAGCAGGTTTTTCCCAGGTGGATTAAGGGTGAACTTCCACATCTAATATTTTTTGGTGTTATATTTCATAAATTCATCATCATGTATTTATTTTATAATATCAAAACCCTAATATCCCAATTATAAAGTAGAGGCCAATCTTCGGATTGGACGAGTTAGGTGCCTTACACCTTCCTAACTCGTATCTTGATTCCCGGACTCTTTCTCTGTTTTGGACCAGTGCTTATTTTGGGTCCCAACTCCCTAAGTTGGGTGGCGACTCCCTTATTAATAATTTTCCACGTGTGATTCCCATTATAGATATTTAGAGATCCTAACTGATTTCGACGGTATCTACAGTGGAGACTCTGCTGAGGATTAGAATCTAACTCGAAAAATAATTGGGATTTTAGGGTTTTGATTTACACTACTCGGTATTTGCACACACACACGTGCACGCACCTATTTGCACATTGCATTCCATTTCCCATCGTCAGACGTCCGATTATTAGGAAAACAAGTGGCTAGTAAGATGAACCCATGCCTTGGGCCTTATGGGAGTTACCAGCTGAACCACCACAAGCCTTAGCCCAGTACCAAAGAAGACTAGTCTGACTACGTCTGAGGTATATTCTGCTAAGGTATCCCAAGCCTACCCAAGAGTTAGTGAAACCTGCATGCACGTGCATTAATTGTAAATTGCATTCATTGTTGCACAAAACCCGAGACATAAGCACCCTTGTGTTACCATATATTCTTTTGTTTCCTTTGAAACAGGAACACAAGCATGGAATCTGAAATGAATATCGATATTGGGGCATTGTCTTGGTTGCGCGAACAATTCCAACAGATGTTGGATACCAAGTTCTCAGAATATGAAGACACGATGGAGGCCGAGATCAAGAAGTTGACTCTCGAGGCCATTGCTGAGTCCACAGGAAAACATGTCGGGGCTAATATGGGAAATGACAAAATAATCATAACGAAGAGGTTAAAAAGAATGAGACGACAACACGAGAAATACAATTAGCCCAGAATCTCAAAAATATCGAATGGCCCTTGCAGAAAATGGGTGAGGATACAATAGATATACATGGGCTATATCCTTATCCCGATATTCGTTTAACTCCTGGATTTAAATTTCCGGATATGGATAGATATGATGGAACTGGGTGCCCAAAACCCATATTCGTATGTATGTTGGGTACTTGAAGCCACTGGGTATTAATGATGGGTTATTAGTCCAATTGTTCCAAAGGAGTTTGACTGGAACGGCCTTGAATTGGTTGATGAAGACAAACCCAAGTCTAGTTTCGAATTGGCAGGATATGGTCGATATGTTTATGAGACGGTTTATGTTGGTCCCTGAAATTCAGTTTACTAGGAAACACTTAGAGGCGGTCAGACAAGAACCCAATGAGGCATTTACAAAATTCTTTCCACGTTGGAAGACTAAGTCGTTAGAGCTCGATGAGAAATTGTCCGAAGAAGAGATGGTAGATATTATAATTAATTGTTTGAACCATGAATATTGGAACCGGCTGATATCATCTTACCATCCAACATTACACTCTTTATGGAAGGCGGGCTCACAGATTGAAAATACATTGGACACGGGCAGAATGACCAGGTTGACCGACCCGGAGGACTCTAATGGGAATAATTGCGGAAGGGCCACATTTACGGATGAAAATCAAGTGAATACTGTGCCAGTTGCATCAGTAATTGCATCACCCACAAGACCATGCCAGGGGCAGAACCAAAATTGGAATCAGGTAAGATCTGGACATCCTCAGAATAAATTTGTATAGGAAAAGCACTCATTACCCTATCATCAAAGGGAACCCAAGGTTAATTTTGTCTTAGAAGAAAACCATACAAATTTAGCCAACTCAATCAACAAGTAAAAATCTGTTGTCAATCGACCTGTTCACATTAGTGAGCTCTTCGCGGATCAGGTACAAACTGTGAATTCATTTAATTCAACTAATCGTCCTATTTTTCTGTCTGAGTTAATGGCAGATTATTATGGAGTTGAGCAACCGAGGAACATGCCAAATTCAAACCGATTCCCTACAGAACTGTGCATATCTCTGACCTTCTACCAAAGCAGACAACACATGTTAGGCATGTGCATATTTCAGAAATCTTGTCTTATCCCGTTCAACCATCAGTGAGTCCAGTTTACCTCTCAGATATCTTGCATGTTGATCCAGCACATGCAACAAATCAGTCTTCATCTGCAAGGTGGAATCAATTTAAGACTGAGGGTGGTGATGAGGTTCAAAATGTCGCAAGAAACAGAACCATTTAAAAGCCACCTCATCTCAGGAATAAAAATGTAACCATGCCTCCCGCACAACCATCATTCAGATGGAAGTCTGTAAGACAAGAGGATGAACAAAAAGTGGTAAGAACAATAGCGGCTCAGTCAGGTAAGTCTCTAACTCATTCTGTTGAGTCAGTCAGATCGGTTAAGGGTACATCACCTAAATTTGTAAATAAGTCGTCTTTTATTTCCAATTTTCATAATATTTCAAAAAATCCAAAAAAATTTAATAAATTAAAAAACCAAAAAGATTTTGTTTGCAGGTTGGAAAACAACATATTTGGTATAAATAAAGTGTTTGAGAACACTGAAAAGCCGTGGGGACTGTGGAACTACCGAAAAGAAAAACCTGAACCGGCTAAAGAAGTAAAATTTGTCAATCAAAATAAGGAAAATCAACCTTTAAGGGAACCTCAGAGGAATAAGATGAATACGACCGAAATGTGGATACAATGCAAGAATGTGCCAAAACAGAAGATAGAATTAGTGAATTTAGTAGCAAAGAAACCACTTCAGTTAAGACCACAATGGACGTTGAAGACCAATGATAAGAAGGAAGAGAGATTCAAAACACATGAACATGAGATTTTTCTACCAAATAAAGGCAAGACGACAAATCCTCTACCTAAGAAAATGGTTTCTTACAAGGATGTGCTATTTTTGGAAAATGATGGAGCAACTAATCATAAGGCAAAGAATGATATTCCCAGCATAAAGTTTAAGAAAGCAATTAATCAGAAGGTCCAAGAAAGCAATGAGTGATTTTCCTAGCATAAGGTTTAACAAGACAACTAATCAGAAGGCAATGGATGATTTTCCAAGCATAAGGTTCAAGAATGCAGTTAATCAGAAGGTAATTTCAAAGCAGGAAGCCACTCGCAGCCCAACTGTGATTAAGAATCCGGAGGGAGAACTTGGAGATGCCTATGGATACATCGATCTTGAAGTTAAATTGGGAGATGCTCTAACGCAAGTGAAGTTCTACATAGTCCAAGAACATCCCAATTACGACATGGTCCTAGGATGCTCTTGGATACAGGACAACAAGGCAACACTGGGAGTTTGCCCTCTACCAGCTACGACACCCGAAAGGATCTCTAACAATCCGTCCGGACTCGAAGACGTGCTCATTGCCGCACTCGCAGCCTTGCCAATGTGACACAACTTCTTGGAGAGAGCCCATGAAGATACATTAAGAGGTTCCGAGCTCAAGTAAGTCTCATCACGCAACCCTTCTTGCAACCAATCACTCTTCACTCTGATAAGTCCTAGGGACTGGCTCCAACCAACAAACCAACCCCGACTAGGAGATGTGAATGGGAAGCCGGCCCACGTTTTATCAAGAGCTTAGAGGTTGTCTTGGTCAAAGACGATAAGGCCAAGGTCCGGGTATCTGCACGCCCAAACCCATTTGGAATTGGATATCTGGTGACGAAGACGACTGCATTCAAGGTTGGGAGCATGACGGTAAAAATGACCACTCCACCGACTCACCCACCGAAAGGGAGGATGAACTACACTGGGAGATGTTATCCTAGGCGCTACGCAAGCTCATCAACGCCGATAAACCGGGAAGGCATAACAATTCACTCATGATGGCTCAAACCCTACCGAACTTAAGACGGAGGCTACCACTTTCAATCGTCCTCCCACACTTTAAAACGCTTCGTGCTATTTCCTCCAGTGATGTTTCTTTTACAATTACCTTTTCATGCCATATTTGTAATTCCTCCGTAAAATGATTGCGATACTTGCATTCATAATTAGGATTCCAACTTTCAATTTTCAAATTAATTGAAATATTATTTCCATCTAGGAACTTCTTTACCTCCTAAAGGAAGACACAAAATTCTGAGTCGATCTAAACCACCATTTACCCAAAGAAGACCAGGAGATCTCGCGTCGGGAGCGACAGTTCCGTGGTATTTCATCATGGTATTCTCTTTTTTACAAGAACAACATATGATCACATTTGATATATCCATGTTGAGAGATTTACATCAAAAACAATGTAAAACCTTTATTCAATCAAGCAAGCAAAAAAGACCTTAAACTCAGCCACCACCGAGTGCAAGGAGAATGTTCACAAATCACAAGAAAGCCCAGAAAAGAAGAAAAAATAAAGAACAAGAAGATTTAGTCGTCAAGAAGATTGGTTGTGTCTCCACCACCACCGGAGCCTTCTTCAACACCATCGCCATCGTGGAACGCTACTGCTTCTTCCTCTGGATCTGCCTCAGCTTCCTTCGGATATTTCTACAGCAACCCTATCCGCCTCAACAACATCAGCAGAGATAGCTTCCACATCTTCCTCAAAAACCACGACAACTTTGGGAATTGTGTTGGTCACTTTCAGACGCTCAGGTTCGTTTGTGTCAGAATCGAGGATTATCGTGGATTGGATAATCACATTTATATCCACCAAGAGGTCGTTTGTGTTCAACCCTCCACCTCTTTAACCGTGATGTAAACCTCTCAGCTCTTGCGCTCGTCGGTACTCGCAACGAGCGCAAGAGCTGAGAGGTTTGCATCACAGCTGAGAGGTACTCGCAACGCTTCATCGCGCCTCCATTGCTCATCCATGTCGATCGCAGCTGAAAGGGCACAAATACGTCCCCTGGTAATACGCAGGTGTAGAATGGACATCCCCTGTATAGCACGACCGACTTCGCGGAGTGGGAGATCAATATTAGCCATTACCTCCTCATGTGCACCAGCCTCCTCAGGCTTGTTGACTTCGAAACTTTTTTCTGGAGAAGTTACAGAGTGATCATCACCAACAACTTCCATGATAAACTGCGAAGAAGAAGAAGTTATGGTTACAAAAAAAAAAAAAAATTTATCATCATCGATCAATCAGAAGATCGGATAAGCGCGGAGCAGTACCTGGAATATAGAAGAAAACGATAGGATGAGTCCTTAGAATTTTCTTTATATTTTACGAGCCAACAGAATCCCAGGGAGAAAAGGAGTCTTCACTTGCCACCTATAAAGACCGGTAATTCGGGGATAATGATCAACAATACTTATCGGATATATTTGAGAGAAGCCGCCGTATAATGGAAGGGAGTGCACCTACCCAAGAAACGGTCCAAACTCGTCCAAATATGTAAGGAGGAAACCAAAGGGAACCGCTCACTCCGACCAAGTCCTCGCTTCCTCCACAACCCTAATCGGGTTTGACCAGCTCGACGTAACCTGACGATATCTATCTATGCGGTAAATATGCATCTACTTTAGCCTGGTCATTTCAATATACCCATCTGTCACCATCTCATGCCTACCCCATAATAGTGTAACCATTATGCGCTAGGCAGGGGACTTAATGTTGATGGTGGATTTTCGTTTCAAACAAAATTGTAAAAGCCAAAATTATACGCTGACATCCTGCAAAGGATAAAGCCACTGATAAGTGATGAATACTTCTCCACTTTACTAATTCACCTAAAATGGAGCATGTAGCAACAATCCCATATACCCTATGAATTTATAGCATTATCAATTAATGCATGACCAGCCTTGTATTTCTGTGTTGTTCCCACGAACTCTCATTATTGGTGCGGCATGACGATCGGAGTGTTTCTCTCAGAGTAACACGAATCTCTAAGTGTCACTAATGAGGCATGCACGAAATACCGTCATGTGCTACAACTCTCGGTGTGTTATACTAGACCGATTGAGCATACATCTCTCGGTGTGTTATACTAGCCCGATTGAGCATATTTGAATCTGGACTGTCCATATCAGTCTCAGAAACAATCACGAACACGCAAGTTGGCTGCACGATTTAACCATCCTAGACGAACCCTAGCAGGAGCAGGCAACCACAACAATGACCACTAACGGGCCCCTTAGTTCCATGGCCGGTCAAGTACAAGTCACGCCCTCCAAACAACCACCCAAACACCAGCCTGAAGTTGGATGTCCAGGATGGTATGGAGCGGCTTGGAGGAGCTCAAATGCACGAACAAAGCTGCTGCCACGGCGATCTCAAATCCATCGCATCTGTCCAACTTCACCGGCATGTTTGGATGGCTTAGATCAAGCCAATAACCGCCAGACAGGTATTGGCGTGATCACCACCGACCCAATGTGGGTCCCACATGGTCGGCCTCCCCAAAAGAGGAGCGTAGCTTTCCAGTTCGTCCAGCCAAAGTAGTGTGGACATGAAACCTTAATTAGGGTTTGTGACATATCACATGTGTCGCAAATCAATCACGACCATCCATCTTCGCAGGCATAGATGAAGGGTGTAGATGTAGATTCAAAGGGTCCTGAGCATGTCAACACGATCACCGTGGGCCCATCTACATGCCTGACCAATTGGCCAAGACCGACCATGGCTAGAAACCTCGATTCGTGTGCCCAAACTAGGCATGGTTGCGTGGTTCCGATTCCTTTGCGGCAACGAATTTCTGCCGCAAATCGATCTCAACCACTCAACTTTTCCAGACAAATCGAGTGTCCTAGATTATATCTTCATGGGGTAATGAGGTATGGACGTGTACACCGGCAAGCTGTCTACGGGAATACCCGGTCGGTCCTGCCTAATACACCTCTCATGCTTGGTTTCGACCAAGCTGAAGAGTGATGCTTGCGCACCTCTTCAAAACCCTAAAACTTCATCAATGGTCGCAGATGAGCGCCACATATCATCTCGTCCGTCCAACTCTACCAGCTTGGTTAAGCAGCCCTGGTTAGGAGTTAAGCGACCAGCAAGGCATCACCACGATCACCGTCCACCACTCTTCCACATGAGGTGATCGGACAAATCGTGGCTTGCATCTATAGCCTCCAAACGATCACTCGAAGATGGCTGGACATGATGCTATTTTAAGACGCTTAAATTTGTGACTTACTCCTTTAAGCCTTAAAACAGCGATGCTTCACACATCTTTGAATATATTCGATGCGTTACTCGCATAGAATACACACGATATCTCATAAATATCGACTTCCTAAATAACTTAGTTATTTAATCCAAAGATTACATGCTACTTCCCGTGGGTCCCACAATCCACACGATCGAGACATCAATCATGTCACGGCGGGGATACTTATCGGGTATTGGTCTGGCGGTTTATAGCGTGCAGCGCACAACGCGCCATCAAAAGAACGTGTTAGGAAGTCATGGACGGTTAGTGATGACGGGAGAAGTGGGCAAGACTGGTCGTGTGATACTAACACACAACTCCACTACTCCATCACTCCACTTCCTCCACTTCGCATGAGAGACGTGGGTTAGGATTAATGACTTGTATAAATAGGTTATCCTCCTATTTCCACAAAACAAGATAATAGGACAAGACAAAACCAAGTGTTGATACAATCGTATTCAAACACCAGAACTGATAGCTTACATCCTGCAAGCCAGTTCAGCTTTCTGATACAAGTCATAAAATAGCCAATACCTCTACAATCTCAACACCTTCTTCGTTTCCCTCCCTAAGATCAACCCCATCTCCTTTACTTTGTGACCGAAGCAAGTCTGGAACGGCCATTTCTTGGTTTAGGCCGAGTTGTACAGATTGATTTCTCGAATCACAAGCACTCCCGTGCAGTGCATTTGTTTAGGGTTTAGATTTATTTCTCATCCACATACCCCAAATTACCAAAACCGGAAGAAATAGTTTACACCCATAAACAACAACATATAGATCGACAACAACAACAATAACCCATTTAAGTATATAACAAATCAAAAAACATATTAAATCAAAGAAAAATCAGCAAAATAAACATTTGGATTTAATACCTTAATTGAAGTTCTTTTGTTTTCTTCTTCACCATTTTCAGCACCACTACTTGCTGATGAACTAAAATCGAGTGCAATAAAAAAATCCACCAACAAGCCCTAATTTATAACGAAGAAATTTGGGAGGGAAAAAACTGATTATAGAAAATGGGAGAAATGGGTTAGAAACTGAATTAGTGGGTACTACGTGGGATTTACCATCTCGAATCTTCATTCCTGCCACTACAGTTCGTGGATTCAAGGGCGAATAAAAGGGGAATAAGAAGAACTGTGCTGGGATAAGATGGAAGAAGAAGAGTTTAATCCATATCCCACGTTTTTCCCTTATCATCTGAGGGTAAATGGGACCATTTGTCTATAGTTTTATGTCCACGTAGCACTTATTTGTCGACCTTTTAGCATTTCTAACCCAGACCCACTAAGTTAACTATTTTTGAACGGACATTCTGACGGTAAGGCTAGTTTAGAAAGTTTTAAAAAAATGGGTACAGATTACTATGTCGGTTATTAGTTTGGGGACACTTTAACCTATTCCCCAAAAGTTTAGTCAATTAGCAGTTTGGCTTAGTTGCTGATTGGATTCACTACCAATTAGCAGTTTGGCTTAGTTGCTGGAGTTTGTGTATCGATCATTCGTATGCGGATGAGGAACTACACTGGACTTTCCTTGGCCTAAGCAGGCCCGAACAAAAAAGTTTAGTCAACATTTGTGGTGAATTTTAGCTCATTTCAATCAAGCCCAACTAAGATTGTTGTTTTGTTTTCTAAGCTCCTCATGGTAGATTGGTAGCAAACTTTTTTCCAAAATTTAGTGCCGCCAATGTTTGAATATGAGCAAGGACAACCCAAGGAGCAGAATTGTTTTTCAGGCCCGGGATAGATAGTATAAAACTTAACATTCCTGTCGAAAAATGAGCACAATTATTAGATCTTGTGAGATAGTATATAAGAATATAGAGTTTTATAAGACGAATATATCACCAAAAAATTAACTTCAAATACACTATCATTTTGCATTTTCTAAAAACTGACACAATTATAAAATAATGTGAATAAGATTGTGCACCGATCCTCCCTCCTTGTGTGGGAGGCTTGAAGAGGATGTCTCTTTGCTTGTGGATCTCTCTGATGAGTATGTGGAGTACCGGGAGATTTGACCACATTTTTGGGTAAGTATGTGTGCTTCAGACTTAAGTTGCTATCCGTGAGCACATCTAGGAGGCTCAGAAGGAGGTTTGTGCCTTGAGTGAGGCTTGTGCCTTACTCTGGTGTCTTGTACGTTTTATGATGAGCTTGTAAAGCTCAAGTGACATGAGGCTGGGTGGGCATGCTCATGGAGTTTAAGTCTCATAGAGTCAGCTAGAATTTGTTCGAAGGGATGAGAGTGAAGCTTGCATGTCTAATAATATCTTTTGCATGAGATTATAGAACAACTGACTTAACCATCCTATCTAGCATGGATGTGCTAGGATCTAGTCGTGAATCACATTCATAAATGGAGCACCCATGACCACCATATCTCGTATGGATGTGTTAGGAGTCAGTCACAATGTTCGGGGTAGACATGACTAGTGTATCTCACGGGATGTACTAGGAATCAATCATAAGGTCCAGGTAACGCTTAAGTCGTGCTCGTAAGGCCGGGGCGTGAGTCGTGGTTACTGAGACTTAAAGCCTCGCGCACTCGTGGATAAACCATGGATGCGTTATGAGAACAATGTGTAGGCATGGCCAATATATCTCAACGGGGATGTTATACTAGGAGCTGTGTCTATAGGCACATAGGCTAAGGATTGAGTCTCAAGAGGCCGAGAGCCGAGTCTTATTCATGAAAGACGAGCACATGATTTATCATGTGTGGGTGTGCGAAATATTTCCCATAAGGAGGCTATTAAAGCCTCACTCATATGAGGCCGAGATCTTGGGCTTGGCCGCGGACAAATTTTAGGGAAGGATCGAGTCATAACTAAGGTCCGGATCTTCATAGTCTTGACTTTGTCGTAAATTTTATACCTAACCCTAAGATGACCATTTTTCTCTAGTCGAAAATTCACCATCTGCATATGTAAAAATAATTTTGATAGATAAAAAAGGTTAAGAATAAACATTTTGTTTTCTTGACCTAAATTGAAACTCGAGGTGGTACATAAATCGACTAGTTGTTTCTTGAAAAAGTTAGGTACTGAGTGAGAGTCCATTTTTGATGTCCATGTTTATGCCAAATATAGAGATTTTGTCACAAAGCTAGAACATGAGGTTTAGGAATTAAAATAGATATGTCAAAAGCCTTTGACAGATTAAATTGGAGTTTTTTGTTAAATGCATTGAAAACTCTATGCTCAATGCTGAAGTGTGCCAGCTCATTGAACAATGCATTTCAACAACTTCAATTGTTGTTCTTCTAAATGGAACTCCTGGAGAAACCTTTAAACCCACTAGAGTATTAAGGCAAGGAGACCCTCTCCCTCCTTATCTTTTCATTATTTGCATGGAATTTTTTTGCAGATTACTTCTAACTCAAGAGAAAAATAAGATTTTGCATGGAGTGAAAATAACTCCTAAGAGTGAACCTATATCTCATCTGTATTTTGCAGATGATTGCTTACTTTTGTGAAAGCAGACCTTTTAGAGTGTAGAAACCTATTAGACACAATAGCTACCTTTAGCAAGGCCTCAGGATAATTAATAAATTTCGAGAAATCAGGAGTTTTTTTTAGCAAGAAAGTGGAACCCAAACATCAAAGGATGATGTCTAAAATGCTAAAAATCAAACATATAAATCTTAGAGATCCTTACTTAGGGGCACCTCTCTTTATGGATAGATCGAAAATAAAAACCTTTGCACCAATTATGGAAAGAATGGAATCCAAATCTAAAGGTTGGAAAAGTTTAGTCTCCTCTTAGAACCAACCACAATGATATAAAGGATCTTGGACCTGGAATTGCATTAGGCAAGGAATGGATTTAGTGCAAAAATATAGTATATGGGAAGTTGGAAATGGAAAAGACATAGACATCTGGAAGGATATATGGATTCCTGGACTAAATAAGAACATTCAACATCTTAGTCATGCTGGTAACAATAACCTGGTCAGGGTAGCTGACTTGATCAATGCAGAAAATGACTCATGGAACATCCCTCTACTTTTTTCAACATTCCCCTCTGATATTGCCACCACTATTAGTCAAATAAATATTTTTAAGGATAGCAGTCAAAACCTTAGAAAAGATCAGTTGAGGTGGACTTTAACCAGATCTGGTGAATTTACAGTAAAATCCATGTATGAGAAATTGAATGAAAATGGTTTAGATATTGTAAGTCTATCTTTACCAGAGTCCTTTTGGAAAGCCCTTTGGAGATTAAATATCTCAGAAAGAATCAAACTCTTCTTATGGAAATGCCTTCAAAATGCACTTCAAACTTAATTTAAACTAGTTGGTAATGTTAAAGAAGTAACTCCTTTATGCACTATGTGTAGAACAGAAACAGAAGCAACAGAGCACCTTCTTTTCCATTGCCCTTTTGCTAAAGCAGTTTGGAATACTAACCCTAATCCAGTCTCTCTAAATCTAGATATGTCAAGTACAACTCTAGACCTCTGCAAAATTTGGATGAATAACCCTAGGACAGACATTTCTTCAGAACTTCTTCTTACCAAAATGTGGTTTATCTGGAAGGAAAGATGTGATAGAATTTTTGAGAATAAATAAAAAAATGCTGTTACCTTAACTTTAGAAATTCATAGACATATTTATTTTTGGTCTACTAAAAACAGAAAACCCACTAAACCTAGGAAAAAGAAGAACTTAACCCCTACAGGAAACATCCAACTACAAATACTCTTAAGATAAATGTGGATGCTACTTGGATATCTGAATTATTACCCTCTACTTATGCTTTTATATTGAGAAATGATACAAGTGATTGTGAAGGAGGAAGATCAGGACAAACTACAAGCTTCGACCCACAAGAGGCAGAAGCTCTAGGAGTTCTTCAGGCAGCATTTTGGGCTAAAGAGAAAAATCTTCAAAATTTCAGTATAGAAGGGGACTGTGAAAGTATTTTCAACTACATCAATGGAAAAAATGCATATACTTCGGGGAGGGCCAAAGCCTATATGGATGAAGCAAAAAGAATAGCTTACCACTGCAACAATGTTTTGGGTTTTATTTCTATTTGTAAACTAGGCAATCAAGTAGCGGATATTTTGGTAAGTTTGTTAGAACTGTGAACCTTTCGATTGATTGGGGAAATTCTCCTCCAACGTGTAGTATTAAACAACTTATAGTAGATAAATTTAATATGGGAAATCCTTCAATTCCCAGATTAGATGGCTCAACTTCTTTTGTAATCTCGACTCGTTGAGTCTTAGTTTTTTTCAATGAAATTTATTACTTACAAAAAAAAAAGGGCTCTTTGAATCTCATCAAGTACGTATAAGTAGAGGTGGCCACAAACACAATCAAAGAGCGAAATAAAGAAGATTCAGACAAGTAGGGATGCTTGGAAAAATCGGCAGCTGTAATAAGGGGCGGAGTCACATTAGAAGGCGGGTGTGCAATTGCACCCCCTCAGATGTGAACTCCCAAGCCTAATTCGAGCTTGCGAGGTTCTAGAGGAAGCACCCCATATCAGAGTGCGAAACATCGTTTCGTAGAAATTTTCGATTTTAGTTTGAAAAATGGACGCGTCATTGTTAGTAGCCACCATTGATGCCTTTTTAAGGTGTCGTTTGGTGATGAACAAACATCTCCAAACGACATGAAATCCTGATAAGTATAAGTGATTGTTTCTCTAAAAACACATCATCAAAACAATATCATTTTCTTCTTCCCTAATAACATCATCAGAATCTTAAACAGTGTGTTCTTGGTCGGTTCAAGGAAGTACAATCCTTGAAAACGATTATGGTGTTAGGGCTTCATTGAATCCATAAGGCATAATTCGAGTGACCTGTTGTACTCGCCAATTAATTGAAAAATGTCGAATTATTTTCTAAAAGAATCGAAAGAGCCTTGAAGTCAGGGGTACACCATTCTTCTGTTTGTTTTCATCCTCTAGTTTTTGACCCAATTTTCCAACAATTTTAACCCTTTTGCATATGCGTTGATTGGTAACTTGCTCACCCGTTTCCCAATTCTAGCTCCACCCTTTTATTGTATTCCGATCTATTATTCAAATATATCATCTCTGAATTCAAAGTTTATTATTTGCCGTAGGTGGTGTCGGAAATGATTCACCATTGTAATCCGACTTTTTTTCTTTCTAAAGCATTTCTTAATAAAATAATTTTATCTTGCCGAAATGTGTCATCTTATTGGATTCTATACAGTAGCAAGATAACCTTCGTCTCATTCATTTTTTTCTTCTTTTTGACGAATATTA
The DNA here is from genome assembly GCA_023531295.1 of Papaver armeniacum. Taxonomy (NCBI): domain Eukaryota; kingdom Viridiplantae; phylum Streptophyta; class Magnoliopsida; order Ranunculales; family Papaveraceae; genus Papaver; species Papaver armeniacum. Next base: position 224,949 of record JAJJWW010000039.1, read on the forward strand.
TTCATTTCTTGATCTGATTTATATCATGTACTTCAGGAAAAACAAAAATTCAAAAACCTGGCAACGTATTGTATATTGCAAAATTGGCCACCTCTCCCCTCAACACTGATATTATCAGCTTCCCTGTATCCCCTTCACCCAAGCCTTTTCCATTCAATTCTCTACCCACCTTAGCTCGAATCAAAACCAAAATGGATGCTGAAATAGAAAAGAATAAAAATAAGACACGAGAAGCAAAGAAAAAAGCTCACATCTTCAAAAAGTCTGATATCCATCCCTCTGATACCAAAAGAAAGAAAACCTACGAAGAAAATAATGATGAAGGCTCAAGAAGATGCAAGGATTTGGATACTAGAAAGCCGACCTCTCCTCAACAAAGGCTAATGGTACCTTGGAAAGCTCATCCACGAAAAATATGGTACGGTCCCTAATCCTCAATTTTTTCCAGTTGAACAGATACATTAATTCTCTGCATAAGGCTAAATGTATTCTTTTAGTTATCTCTTATATTTTGTCTCTGACCTGCATTATGATATTGGCGCAATTCTATGACTTACTATCTAGAAGACTCATCTCCAAATACCCCGTGGTTTTGTACTTCTGGAAATTATTTACCTCTCTGGCATGGAATTGTCAAGGACTAGGAACAAGGGATACCAAGAGATATCTAAATGATATGCTATCTGAGACTAAACAAAAGAAGGAAAAGCTTAAGAAAACCATGCAGAGATAAATGTGCATAATTATTGGTTTGTTGAACCAGGGGGGGCTATTGGCACTGCTGGTGGCCTTGTATTGATTTGGAAAGTAACATATATGTAGAAATTATTGATTTTTTATAAATCACATCAATGATATAGTCACCATTGCCCATATCCCACCTTGGTTGTTTACTGGCTATTATGGTAGCCCTTATGATTTGAAGAAAAAAAATTGAGTCTTGGAAAATGTTGGAAAATACTGCTCTTACTAATCACCCCCCTTGGATGATTATTGGAGATTTCAACATTATTCTCTATGATTCTGAGAAATATAGTGTTAACCAAATTGATATTGTTGAAGCAAATTTTTTTCAAAATAAAATTTTGGATTTGGATATGGTGGATATTGGCTTCACTGGTTTTCCTTTTACTTGGTCTAATAATAGATCTGGTCCTGCTCTCACTGAGCAAAGACTAGATAGAGGTCTTGGCTCTGATAGTTGGCTGATCCTATTTCCTAATACCACTATAATTAATATGCTGGCTATAGGGTCAGATCACCACCCCATTCTTTTAAATTCCAATCCCCATTAGAAAAGTGGTAGTATCCCCTTCAAATTCTTTGGTCCCTGGTTGGAACATGAAGATTGCAAGAAAATAACAGTTGAATGCTGGAACAAGGATTTCAATGGCTCTAGTGCTTTTCTCATAGCCAGAAAGCTTAAGGATATCAAGCTTCAAATAAGAGTCTGGAATAAAGAGGTTTATGGTAATATCAAACAAATGTTGAAGACTGCAAAAATCATTTGGATGGCTCTACAAAAACTACTTCAGATTGGATAGAGGAGAAGCTCTCAAACTAGCTAGAGAGAATCTTAAGAACTGGCTGGATATTGAGGAAAGCAGAGACCAAATCATAAAATTAGGAGACAAGAATACAGACTATTTCCACAGGGCCATCAAATGCAGAACAAGAAGGAACAAAATAAACACTATTCAATATGACAAATGTGATTGGATAGATGACTATCATGAAGTAACATCTTGTTTCACCAACCATTTCTCCAAAATGGCTACTGCTGAACCCATTAATATAAACCTTATTCCCACTACCATTACACCAAGATAACATCATCCTAAATTGAACTCCTGATATGGTTGAGATAAAGGCTATTCTTTTCACCATGGCAGGAGATAAAACTCCAGGTCCTGATTGTTTCTCAACAAATTTCTTCTAAGCCAAGTCGGATATCTTAGGATCTGATATTGTCAAGATGGTTCAACACTTTTTCACCTCTGGCCATATGCTCAAGGAAATGAATTCCACTTTCATCTCTCTTATCCCTAAAAATGATAACCCATCCTCTCCTAGCCACTTCAGACCCATTAGTCTTTGCAATACTACCTATAAGATCATTTCTAAACTCATAGCCCAGATAATGAAGCCCTTTCTAAACAAGATTATATCCCCTTACCAATCTCCTTTCATACCTAGAAGACAAATTTCTGACAATATTGCTATAGCTCATGAAATCATCCATTCCATGAGATCAAAGAGAGGTAAGAAAGGTGAGAATGGTAGTATGGGTCCTAGTTAGTAAGTCGGTGAATGATTCGCGAATGATTCGTGACTTATTGCGTACCAGTCGTTGTCGGCCTATTCGGGCGTCCAACTGAAACTCCATAGTCAATACGCGCATATTCTCAGCTTCCCGGATTATGCGCATTCTTCACATGCCGAACTAGAAATCGGTGTATTCGTTCGGAAAATCAGATTTCTGTACAACTGACTCAAGTAGATGTTGGGCTTAACAAATAACCTCTTTTAAAGCTTAATTGTCATTTATATTTTTGCCAAAAAGTGTTAATCAACAGAAAGAATCGACGTCCTAACATCCTACTCCAGGTACACGAGGATGCTCCACGGAGCCACCAGTTCGCTGCTGTTAAATTTACATATATTTTTTATATTATGAAAATGGAATACAAAAATCAAACCCTTCATAATATTTAGTCTTTTATTCGCATGTAATACGCGCCGAACTTTGTGCACCGACTTCATATCTCTAAAACCAATTATACATATACGTATGACGTTCCGAACTACTGCCGTATCACGAACCATTGACCGGATTCTTGACCGAATTCGACTTTTACAAATCCTTATAATACCCGTACGTATCACGTTCCGAACGTCTCCCGTACCCCGAATTACTAACTAGGGTATGGGTATCAAAATTGATATGGCAAAAGCTTTTGATAACGTGGACTGGGAATTTCTGATTGCCATAATGAAGAAAATTGGTTTTAATAACCATTGGCGTGGAAAAATTTATCAATGTATCTCCACTACTACCTTTGCAGTCCTTGTCAATGGCTCCCCTGATAAGTTCTTTAACCCATCTAGAGGTTTGAGGCAAGGTGATCCTCTATCACCTTATCTTTTCCTCTTTTGCATGAAAGCTCTCCAGAACTCTATCCCAAGCTGAAGATATGGGCCTAATCACTGGCATAAAAATCTGCAAGAATGCTCCCTCCATCAACCATCTCCCATTTGCTTATGACTGCATCATTTTTTGCAAAGCCAACAAGACAGAGAGCCAGAACCTAATGGATATATTTTAAATTTTCAGTCGAACCTCTGGACAACTAATAAATTTCAGTAAATCATGTGTCTTCTTCAGCAAAAATACTGATCCTACTTTAAGTACCATCATCAACAACAACATGGGCGTCCAAGTTCTCCAGTTACATGACAAATATCTTGGTTCTCCTCTCTTTACTCAAAGAAGCAAGATTCTCTTTTAAACCAGGAGTGGATAAACTGAAGCAAAGATTGGTTAGCTGGAAGAATGGTCATTTAAAACCTGCTGGCAGACATCTCATCATAAACTATGTCACATCAACTACCAATATTTATCAAATGAACTGCTTCAAACTACCAAAACAAACTTGTCAAGATCTCAACAAACAACAAAGAGAATTTTTCTAGGGCAAAAGTATAGACAACCCAAAAGGATACTACCCAAAAGCCTGGACAGCTGTCTGCAAACCCAAGGATCTGGGAGGATTGGGATTCATGAATATGGAGTTGTTTAATAGTTTCATGATAATAAAGATTGGTTGGAGACTGAAAAAGGACAAAGATTCTCTATGGTACCAACTAATGATGCAAAGTATTTCATTGGAAGAAATGTTCTCAATATGGGCACAAAACCAAAAGATGGAGAATCTTGGATATAGAAGGGTATTCTAGAAGGCATTAATAATATTCAGAACCATAGTACTTAGAGTATTGGTAATGGAAAGAAAATAAAAATCTGGGAGGATATTTGGATCCCCTCTATTCCCTCCCCAGTTACTAAACCTACAAATTGCCTCGATGAGCTCATTATGGTTGAGCACCTCCTTTTACCAACTGGTGAATGAAACACTAACCTAATCAATACATGGTTCAACAATGTCACTGCTGAAACCATTCACAAAATTGTTACTCATCCGGGGATGAGAATACAATTGTGTGGAATCTCACAGACTTTGGAATTTCACAGTAAAGTCCCTTTACAAAGCTAAAATGGAACATCTCTACAGAAATGATGTCCAGACTAGCAACTGGAAGGCTTTGTGGAAAATGGGCATTGCTCCAGTTATTCAAATATTTCTTTGGAAATGTGCTCATGGAATTCTCCCTACAAATGCTAAACTACTAGTATTCTTCACTACGCACATTGATCTTATATGCAAGCTTTGCAATAGTGGGGAGGAAACTATGACCCATATGTTCCTTAATTGTACTGCTGATACTTTTTTCTGGCAGTTTCTCCTAGGACCTTCCCATGGAAGGTTTGATTGCAACATAAACTTCATGGAATGGTTAAACACTTGGTTTAGATCTGAAACATCTAATATGAGTAGCAGAATTTATGTTATTGCTTGCTGGTACATATGGAAGACTAGATGTGATTTTATCTTCATACACATCCTGCCAAATGCCAGAAATACTACTCTCAGTATTCGCAACATTTGTCTAATCACAATCGGGGCGGATCTACATGTTGACTTGGGCTGGCTTAAGCCAGCCCAAAGTCAAGGAAAACTCAAAAAATTTCAGTGTTATTGAGTTTGATAAAAAAAAATCCATGCCTAAATCATAGGCTTAAGCCACCCCTAAAAATCCAATTAGTTTTCAAGCCACCCCTAACTTCATTTTCCAGTTCCGCCACTGATCACAATAAATTGCACAATCAAAATAATCACATCCTGAGTCAGAACTTCCACCATGAAAATAGTAGTACTTCTATAACAAATGATGCAAGTTGCTCTCTTGACTCTGATCAAAGAGGAGAATATGGCATCCAAATCAAAATTTGCACCCTGCAGGAACCTGAAACTCTTTTATACTTCACTGCACTTATCTGGATTTTGCAGGAAACATCACTGGGACTAGAGGATATCCAGGACACAATGGAGAATGGAGAGCAACTGGAGGAGCTGATATAGCATTTGAATGGATCAAAGGAATGCAACACATCAACGTCGATATCCAAGCTGGATCCATGGAAGCCCAAGACCGTTTCAAGATGCTCTATCATAATGCAATTCAAGACAAATACCAACTAAGTTACCATGATAATCATAAAAGACAAACGAATGCAGACAATGATATTGGAATGCACTTTATTTCTTTTGTTTTAGTTGGTCTTACGCCTATCTACAGACTTCATAATTTAAACTCATTTAAATTAGCTATGCAATGTAAGCCTAGCATTTTTAGGGGCGACCCCGAAAGAATTAGGGGCGACACAAAAGACAAAATAGATTGAAAATACTTGTATACCCCTTCATAATCGGTAGTTTAGGTTTTTCAGCTACCGATTGCAAAATCTCATTTTTGGGGAAACTCTATATTCGGTAGTTATATGAACTATCTTGACTACCGAATATGGTTGGATATTTGCAAAGAGAGTCACTGTATAATCGGAAGTCATGATAACTCTTCCTTTCTTACCGATTATAGGCTCAACCAAAATTCAAAAAAAAGGATTTTTGCAAAATCTGATTTTGGGGCTACTCTATATCTCGGTAGTTATATGAACTATTTTGACTACCGAATATGGTTGGATATTTGCAAAGAGAGCAAGGATAATCGGAAGTTAGGATAACTTCATTTACTACCGATTATAGGCTCAACCAAAATTTCAAAAAAAAAAAAGGATTTTTGCAAAATCGATTTTGGGGCTACTCTATATTCGGTAGTTATATGAACTATTTTGACTACCGATTATGGTAGGGTATTTGTAAAGAGAGCCACTGTATAATCGGAAGTCATGATAACTCTTCCTTTCTTACCGATTATAGGCTCAACCAAAATTCAAAAAAAAAAGATTTTTGCAAAATCTCATTTTGGGGCTACTCTATATTCGGGAGTTAAATAACCTAAATTCCCTACCGATTATGGTAGGATATTTGCCAAAGGTCTACTTTAATCGGGAGTCAAGATAACTTTATTTACTACCGATTATAGGATAGTCAAAATTCAAAAGATAAAGGATTTTACTTTATATTCGGAAGTTATACAAACCAAATTTACTCCCGATTGTTGATTAACTACCGATTGTATAGTTATCTACCGATTGTAAAGGGTAGTTTGGGATTAAAAAAAAACGCCCCGAAAATAACCTACCGATTGTGAAATAACCTACCGATTATGACAGTTTTTGTCGTTTTGTGTCGCCCCTAATTCTTTTGGGGTCGCCCCAAAAGACCCTATGAAAGAATGTAAGAACTCGATCTTTAGGAGTGGTGGTATTTCTTTGGCCACCAGCTCAGCCGTGTATTCTCCTTGGACTTTCTGTCTAAGTTTTTCTATATATAAAAAAAAAAAAATTGTATACTGCGACACTGCTTTGATGTAAAATAAAATAGTCTGATGTTGAAAGATAGCATTAACGTTAAATGGGATACCCAGAACATCTGTTATGCGAGGGACACATCAAACGTTTAATCATTTCAGGTATCTGATTAGTCAGTCAGTGGGAGTCGGTATGCATGGGTGTCGACCGATTGTGAAACGAATCCATACAGCTTTCTAAAAGAACCGTCCTAAACAAGAATCCTAATGAGTGTCTGACTCAAGAAATTTCAGATACCATGGTATTCTGCAAATTTGTGTTGCTGGCTTAGTGGCTTCTATTAATGGTTGGTTCCTCCCATACAGTCAAAGGAAGAATCCATACCCATTTGACCATATTATATGGCAATTGGCAACTAGTGATTGGTCCACACAATGTATTATTTTTTTTTTACAATAATACAGTATTATCAAGCTAGGTAGATTAAACCACTTCAACCAGAGATATCAAGAAAATGAGATTGTATATATAAGATCTACCAGAGTTTAAATTTTTTTTACAAAGAATTAGAAAAAGAATTTCCCCAATTATTGAGGCACAAAATTGGTCAAAAAGACAAAAATCAACAATTTCTGGGTGAAAAAGACACTTAGGTTTTGATACTGTTTAAATAGCCAAAAATTAAAAAGATATCATTTAAATGGACAAAAATTTAAAAATAGGCAGGATGTAACCAGTTTCATCCTGTCCATTTTCAAATATTTTTTTCTTATTTTTATTTTACACAGGATGCATCCAATTTCATCCTTGCTATTTTTTTAAGTATAAGCCGGGATGAATCCGGTTTCATCCTTACTATTTCTTTTTGGCTATTTCACCGTTTTTTTTTACTCGTCCATTTGAACCGTGTTTTAAATTTTTTTGGACAAATGACCCATTTTCTCTTATTGAGGACTGAACTTGCGAATGCGCTCGTTCCGCTAGCAGCCCAGGATAAAACTATGCACATATCTGAAAATGAGACTCCAGTCCCACCATATGTGAACCTTTTCCATATCCTAATTCCTCAGTCCTAGAAGTTCTTAAGATTTGTTGTTGTTCTTGAAAAAAGAACACAGGAATCTCACAAAATGATTAAACCATGACTATTAATGATCATCAAAGATAAATACATTTACAGATCTAGTAAAAAAAAATTAGTAGCACTACAACAACATTATAAACAACATCAATGATCGATCACTGTTACCACCCTTCCAAAGAAAAAACTAGTCCTTCACCAACACATAAATTGCATATATAATTCCAGGAATATATCCTAATAGCGTCAACAACACACATATCCAGAATTGCGCCTGCCATGAATCAAACAAAACACACACACACACATCAATCTCTACATAATATATACGCATGGAAATGGAAATTGCATCTCTTAGAAATGAGAAACAATGTAGGAAACAAGGAAAAAGAAAAGGTTTAGAGTAATTACTGCACAGCCATAACGGATGAGGACACCAACTGGTGGTATAAATATTGACAGTATAACCTCTACAACTGTTTCTACACTCATATCTCAATCAAACTATAAGATCTAGCTAGATGCAGATAGAGAGAAGAAGTTAATGAAAGAATCAGGAGAATGGGGAGAAGAAACTGAGGTGATGAATTACGTTCGTAATGGGGCAGTGTTTGCATGCATGGGAGAAGACAAACGGGCCCGAGTCGCCCGACCAAAGTAGAGCGATTCTTCAGGGTCCGGTTATAATGTGATTAGGATAAGGAAGTTGTTGACTAGACTCGGACCAATTTAGTTAGTCTAAATATAAACCACCAATTTTTAAACTGTTTTTTGATAGCCAACCATCAAATTACTATAATCCATTTTCAAACTTAAGTACTAAATGAGGAACCATTAACGGTGAACCCTTATTATATTAGTGATCTGAGTTTGAAACACCAAATTTTAAAAGAAATTTATATACGACTGCATGCCATATATATTAAATTAAATGGCATTATGTTTTTAACCCATGATAAGTGTATTCGTTTAGATAATGTTCGAGGAAAAGTTGAATGAGACTTGAGAAATATCTTCGTAAGTTTGGTCCCGTTAGATTCCCAACATGGGATGTTTTTATCCATCAACTTTTTTTTGGATTGTAGAAAGCATATGCAATTTTTCAACAGTGGAGTGTAGGATTTTGATTGTTTGAATGACTTTTGTGGAATGTGCTTTATATGATGGTTGCAGAGAAAAGTTTTTGGAATATAATGAAAAATAAATCTCAGTGAGAAAGTTGAGAATGAAATGAAGTGTTGTCTCGTCGGAAAAAAGAAATCAAGTGTTGCTACACATGGGAGTTGGGATGAGAGTATTTCAGTCTCCAACTGTTTGCTAGGAGTTATGTCTTTTCTTTTATCGACATCTTTACTCTCACCATAAGTCACGCTTAGTCAGCAATTTTGGGTAGGCTAAAAATTCGGGACGGTAATATACGAGTCCGAATTCGTGCACCCTCCTTAACGAGTATATATTTCACATTTTTATCTCTACCCTTGATTTAATTTTGGGAGTTATGTAACGAGGGTTGTGAATCTAAACATGGAGGGTAATGGGGACATCAGTTAAATAATCAACAAATTAGGAAAATATGTGAAATATACACTCGTTAGAGGAGTGTGAACAAATTTGGACTCGTAATATACGAGTATTATTCGGTTAGGTAAATTTCGAATTTGCTTCGTCATTTAGCAATAATTCAGAACGATATATATACGTGTATAATTGGTTTTAAAAGTATCAATCAGGAAAGATAAATTCGACATATATTAACCAATAAAAAATATATTATTTTAAATATAATTTCACTTTTGGTTACTGTAATTTGATGATTTTAATGAACTACATTGGCGTATCCATGACCATGAATTCAAAATCCTTTGTTATCAGTATTTAAAAAAAAATAGATGTGTGGATACAAAATATTGCATCGCCTACGTGGAGCGATTTAAGAGCGCCTAATAAGTCTGAGAAGAATCCATAACGAACGTTAGAGTATAACCCTAATTGGTCACCATTGAGGCAAGCGATGACGTCAATTGGACAGTGAATGCGATGAATCCCAAAGCGATAAAGATAGAATGCGAAGATATATTAAAGTGCGAGGAAGAATAAAAGGGCGAAAGTGAAAACGTGAGGGTACCAAAATACACCACAAACTTTTTCTTAAGCAATCTGTATGAACAAACTAAACACAATTCCGAGAGTTCAACTTAATGAATCTCAATCAAGGAATAGTATGCAGAGTTATATCTCTATCTCTCACAATCATAAAATTCACAAAGACTAGTCCGTGAACCTAATTTATGTGTGAGAGTACTTGGGTGATTCCAAAGATCAATTTCCCAAGTAATCAATCAAGTCGTATCCAACAAACAAGGTCGGATGTATCACTATGATTGATTAATTTACGTACAACCTGTGATATTTCAATTATAAAGATAAACAATATAATGCGGAAAAGAAATAACACAGACACCAAAAGTTTTGTTAACGAGGAAATCGCAAATGCAGAAAAACCCCGGGACCTAGTCCAGATTGAACACCAAACTGTATTAAGACGCTACAGACACTAGCCTACTACCAATTAACTTCGGACTGAAATGTAGTTGAGACCGAATCAAATCCTCACATCAATTCAATTACAATCGCGTTCCTTACGCCTCTTGAATCCCAGCAGGACTCCGTGCAATTGATTCCCTTAGCTGACGTCACACCAACTAAGAGTTGCTTCAACTCAATTGAAGACTTTAAACCAATATGCCTCCAACAGATAAGCCTATATATGTGATTCCCTTTTGATCAAAGATCAAGGTAATGGAAATCGATAGCAATAGACAAAGTCTGGATAACCTCAAAATCCGGACTTATGTAACCCGAAGTGCAGCCTAGATTATTATTCACCTCACGAGATAAAACTTGTGGAATCAACAAAGTTTGAGACGAAGAGAACTTTGATGATTACTATCTATCTTGATCAAGTGAGTAGCTCAACAATTGATCAAGATCAGGATACTCGAGCTATCAGATAGACAATAGCTGGACCTGGCTTCACGAATCCCTATGAAGTCTTTGTAGTCGCTAAACCCTAAAAGGGTTTCTGGAGAGGACGACTCTAGTAACAACTATGACACATCAAAAAGTAGTGTCAGGATTAAAAGATCCCAGTTGCTTGAGGTTCCGACGGATTATTTATCAAACAGATGTATTAAATCTTATAAGTATTTGAAATCTAACGGATGCGTATAAGTATTTGAAATCTAACGGATGCGTATGCAACTTTTGGGATCCGACGATTTTTGGACTGGATGCGAATGCACTCTTAAAAATCTGTTGGGCATCCGCATCAAATACCTATAAGACTTTTATAAAATATGATGTTATAAATTATGTATTTTTAATAGTCCACCATATAGTCGATTTATCTTTTCATTATTTTCTTCCATCAAACTTTTAGGGCTTGAACTTGAGACGCAAAATTAAGTCATACTATTCCCTTTATTCCTTGATTGGTCATTATTCAAGTCATTTCCGTTAGTTTCTTTTTTTCCAGTTTAAAATTTGGCTTCTCGTAAATATAGACCATGGTTTTATTAACCATAACCCATTTAAAATAAGTGTTTTATCTAACCAAACAGACCTTTAAAATCATTACACATAGCCCAAAAACTTATACATGATTATTATACATAGCCCAAAATATAAGATGATCATTAAATCCTTAAATAATTGTTTTTTATTTAATTTTGCATAATTATGTGACATGATTAATGTTTTTGAAGAATAATCAATATCCTCAATCAAATTTGGTGCAATCATGATTGAGAAAAAAAACATCTTAGAGAATTTCTTTTATAGATTGTGTTTATGGAGATTTAGCCTTTTAGGAAAGTGGTCCTAGGAAAAGAATCAAACCCTAAGTTAATTCCGTTTTGATTGATGTTGTTGAAAAATTAGAATATACACTCTTATTAATGTTAATATTTTATCATGATTAAGAAAAAAGAATACCATTTTAGAGAGAATTAGGATTTATTTTGTTTTTGGGGAAAAGTAAGAATTATGGTTTATAATTGTGTATGAGAATTATAAATAAAAGAACAACTATAACTAATTAGAATATGATGAAGTTTGATTAAAAGAAAAGTTGGGGTTGATTTTGATTAAGAAGAAGAATTTAAGTTTAATTGCTAGTACAAATTAAGACGTGTTTGGATTTTCATTTTAACTTAAACTTTACGGGTTATGGTTAATAAATATAAATATGTGGGCTACATTTAAGAGAAGCCTAAAATTTTAGTTATAAAAGAAATCTATTGGATCATCCGCAACCAATTCGTCCATCCGTGTATACATTGGATGTTGGGTAGGATGCGAATGCCAAATTTAGAGCACATCACCTAGGGGATTGGATGCTGATGAAGCAAAAACGGGCGCATACGGGCCCCTACAAGTGATAACTTTGTATATAAGTTGGCCAGCCCCGTTGTAGTCATGGACTTCGAATATAACTTGTGGATATTGGGATGTTGCATGGCTGCCCCAAACCGTTCTCAGACCACGTGATCCACAACTCTCGTCATCACATTAGGTGGCTACATTATTGGTGGTTAGTATTTGTCATTTTTGAACTGATTTAGGTCCCCCGCAAAGAAAAAGAGACGTGGAAACCTATTATACTGCGACACTGTAAAATAAATCAATCTTTGATGTTGAAAGATAGCACAAACGGTTAAAGATGTGATACTCGGAATATCTGCTGTATATTGTAGACACATCAAAAGTTTAACCTAACAATATACCTTTCAGGAATCTGAATAGTCAGTCAGTGGGAGTCAGTATGAATGTCGACTATGAAACAAGAGTCCATACAACTTTCCAAAAAAACCGACCACCCTGATGAGTGTCTGACTCAAAATTGAATACCATTTTCGACTCGAAAGGGACTCGGTAGATTTTTGCTGCAGGCTTATTCTATTAATTTTTGGTTCCTCCCATACAGTCAAAGGAAGGATTCATATCCATTTGACCATTGTACTACACTACTACATGGCATTTTGGCAACTAGTGATTGGTCTGACTCACTATCGCACAAAATTGGCAATACGCAATGCATCACCTATCCTCTTTGGCTTTAACTGTTAATACAAATGTTTAGTAGCTTCTTTAACGGATAAGTTTAGAATTTTCTTTAATTTAATTTGGTAAGAAAATTCAGATTCTAGCGATGTCGTGAAGCAAATATCCAACCATTATATTGCATTATTGTTCTTTCTTTCTTGAAGAAGAAGGTGTTTGGATATACATAACACTGGTAGAAGTTTTTGTGTTTAAATTTTTATGAAGTAAATTATTTTCGTACTCTTACTTTTCCAAAGAAAGAACGCGCAATTGGGGGATAAAAAAAGTAATTGGGGGATATAGATTACTTCTCCCAACCCATGGTGTCTGATAAGGGGTGATTTTTGGGTATGAAAATACCAAAATACCCTTTGGTTAATTAAAAACATTATGAAAATACCATAATACCCTCTCTACTAAAACAATAAAATCAAAAAACCCAAACATATATCCCCATTTCTAATTCAAGATCAAGAGCCTTTATTAGGGGTTTAGTTTTTGAAAAAAATTTGATGTTCTTCATCGTTCTTCGTCGATTCAAAAATTTCTTCGTCGATTAACCAACCCGAATCATTAACAATGCCTCCACGAAGAAACCAAATGCCCAATCAACTCAACATCATCGATTGCTCAACAAAAACAAAGGAAAGACTTGCTAAGATTGCTCAAGAGCAAGAACACGAAGAAGCAACGTTATCGACGATCAACTACACAAATATATGGCTTCGTGAGAAGGTAAGTCATTTAAAACTACTTTGTAGGTGTTTAAATCGTTATGGCAATGGGTTTAGGTTAGAATCGCGAAACCTAACTCAAACAATTGAGTTTCAGAGTACCTAAGCATTGTAATTCGTATGAATACAGGTAGGTTTTGTGTTCCGGCATTCAATCTATGATGAATACAAAGGTCCGGTTTACAACCCTGAATAACGAGAGACTGAATTTTCACTACCGGCATTCAATCTAGGATGAATACAAGTCGGTTTGTAGTACCCAGTGTTTGATAATAATTCGTGTATGCGGTAGTGGACTTAAAACATACTGGGAGAGTTTATGAATTTGCCAACAAGCATCGTCATTGTTTTTTGGATTCATTCCATGCCGGTTTTGAGTACCGGCATGCATTTCTAATATTTCGAGCATGCCGGTAGTACTCTTAAAACACACAGGAGAGTTTATGAATTTGTCACCAGTACCGGCATAGATTTTTGGTTTCATTACGAGCCGGTTTTAGGTACCAGCATTGTTTTTAATTATTCGAAAATGCTCAGTAGTGGACTTAAAACATACAGAACATTGTCAACAATGCCGGCATATATTTTAGGTTTCATTTGTATGCCGGTAGGTGGTAATCTCAGACATTGTCGATGATCAATGTGTATGGGCTTAGGAACATTGTACCGCCGTGGTTTAGTTTAAGGTATTCAATGCCTAGGTACTAAAACCGAAGTTTGAGTTGTCTTATATTCATTGCTTTCCGTGTGCTTACGATATAGGTCAAAAGCAAAGGAAGCCAACAAAAGAAAAAAAATAAAGATGTTGTCACTAAGAGAAGAAGGAGGGACGGTCTTGATACTCCTCGCCGCCTCCTCGAGGGAAAGATGAAGGTCGTAAGATTCGTTTGGGGGCTGGTACAAGAGGGATAATTTGGGAGAGTGGTGTTGACCGTAGTCGACTTGCAATCCGTGAGCACAATGATCACAATGAGCAAGATGAGCAAGATGAAGAGTATTAGTTTGGTTTGAACAATCTAGTGTTGGTTTATGTTTGTTTGTGAGTCTTGAACAATTTGTTTGCTTGATTTGTTTCGGTTTGGAACCACAAAACTTAGGAGTTTGTTCTTCCAAAACTTAGGAGTTTGTTTTCGGCATGGTTGGTAACTAACATTCAATGTCAGAATGCGTACCTAAGCATGCTCGATAGAAATTTATCAATGCCGGTAGTCAAGTGAAAAAAAAATTGAAGTTTCCTGGATACTTTTCATCATGTGCCTTAGGCATAGAAATTTAAGCAACATACTATGCCTAAACCGGTGCCTGATGCTCGAGAATTAACTACTTGTGCCGGAAGTGGACCGATTAAAACTTAAAAACTCAAAACGGAATATTTTTTACATCGCCTAGGAAGTGATGAAGACCATGCCGGAATTGGTGAAGAACCACGCGGAAAATGGTCTAAGCATGCTCGATAGAAATCTATCAATGCTTGGGTAGTCAAGTGAAAAAAAATTGAAGTTTCTGGATACTTTTCATCATGTTCCAAGATAGAAATTTAAGCAAAAACCATGCCGGAAGTAGGTCCCAAGATGCTCGAAAATCACATAAGCGTGCTTGGAATTAGACTCATTAAAACCAGAAAAAAAAGGTTTTGAAGATGAAAACCAGATAGTGGCAATTTATAAAAATTTCCAGAACATGCCGGCATGGTTTTTTGGTTGAATACCATGCCGGCACCAAGCTTTTTCAAATTGCAACAATGGTGGATTCAAAGAAAAAAATCAAATTTTCAACCTCTTAGCAACAATTCTCTCTTCACAATCATCCTCCACTTCCACCAAAAAAAAAAAGTTCCCTCTCAAATTTTTTTTCTATCTTTCTACTCTCATCTCATTCACCCAAATACAAATACACACTAATCATTTAACAAATACTTAAGATTTTTACTAATTATTATTAACCACTAAACCTGATTAGTGAGGGGTAGATTAGGATTTAAAAAAATACTTAGATAAGGGGTGACCCCGAATTGATATTTGGACTTTTTTTTTGTCCTTTTCTTGTATCCCCCAATTACTTTTTTTATCCCCCAATTGCGCGTTCTTTCCAAACTGGTTTTAAACACCCTTTTAATTTTATGGTGAAGCAAAAATTGAATTGAAATTAAGAAGGATACCAAATGAAAAGAAAAAGAAAATCTCACATTCCACATAAACATTGAATTGAAGAGTGAATTTGTTAATTTCTTAGGAAAATAAACTACCGTAGAACCTCTGTAAATTAATACTCGCTAAAATAATAATATTTTTTAGTCCCTTCTTGGGCCTATAGTGCTAAAATAATAATTTCGACAATATAATAATTTAATATGTTTTAAAAAATCTCCCTTAAGTATTTATAGGTCCCAAATATTATATAAATTAATAATTACTAATAAGAAAATTGAAAAGTTTTTTATACATATCAAACTTTAGGAAAATATGAATCTATAGTTGCTTGTTTTTTCTTCGAAGTTCAAATCTAATTGTATTTCATCCCTAATAGTTTGTAATGCACTCATAAGATCCAGAGTTGCATTATTATATTGCAGTCAATAGTCAATAGTTGAATACTTCAAATTCCAAATCGTTCAAATTAAATGAGTCAAGTTCAATTTATCGACGTTATTAATAGAAAATATTCTATAAATTAATATATTATTAATTTATCTTTAAAATAATAAATTATTAATTTATTGATAATTTAATATCTCTTTAAATTAATAAAATTTAGTGGTCTCAAGGCTATTAAATTATAGAGGTTTAAATGTATTAAATTATAGAGGTTTAAATGTATGCGTAATTTAACATTGGAAACCAGTTTAGCAAATGAAGCAAAATGTTACCTCTTGTGTGTATTTAACTCAGCCTCTTAAAAACTAATCTATGTTGTAAATAAAAATTAAAACATGTTTCAATTTTTTCAACAATCAGGTGCAATTCTTGGAATGGGTTAACAACCGGTTTTACTAGAACCGATACTGTGGAGAGGGGAATCCTTAATCGGCTGAGAGACTATGGCCACTATAATGTGGGGATTTGGAAAACTAGATGTGATGTAGTATTTAGGAAAGACAAACCAAATGTTTCTAAAACCAAGTATAGTATCACTGCCTTAGTTAAAAATAATGATAGATGTATGAGGCATTTACACAAGGAGGAGGAGATTACTATCTCCAACTCGGACTACATAATAAACCCACCCATTCTAACAGTGAAAATTAATGTTGATGTGGTTTGTGATTTGATCAACAATAATTATAGCATTGCTCCGACTACTTCTGATCATACATGGGCTATCCCATTTATTAAATAGGCCGGGCAATGGCCCTACCAATTTATACCCCTAGGTATTTTATTCCTAATTCAAACGGGTTCGAGACAGGAGTTAGGTGATCTAAATCAGGCAGCGAGACAAATCTGACAAAAGCTAAAAAATAAGCGGTCTGATATCTGGTTCGCGTCGAGTTAATGTCGACTCATATCCAGATGGCGAGTCACTGTTTAGCTAATAAAGGCATAAATTGATAGTATTTTCGGTTGAGATGTCATAGAAAAATATGTAGATTTGGGTAAAGTAAACAAATTGTTAACTCCTTTTGGTAATCGTTATCCAGGCTGACCTCTTGCTAATCTTTGATGATGTATTCTTCCTGCTCATGGATAGGATCACAGCAAACATGCGTGTATACTATTGGTCATGTGATAATCACTGATAAACCAGGGCCACAAGTATACCAAGTACAAACATCAAATCATTTAAATGCTTCAAAAAAAAAAAAAAAAAAAAAAAAAAAAAAAAAAGACCATTCAAGTAATTACCACAGTCAAACAGAGAGGTTGCCTTTCCAAACAGCGAAAATGCTAGAAATCCCCCACTTTTATACCCCAAAATTTTTACACCCCTATGTGTCCATGTGTTATTGGCTCACTTTTAAAGCGGACCCCCCTGTTTTTCCCAAGTGGGGTAGGGTGAGGATGAAATCTACGGTGGATAAGAGTGACACATGGGGGTGTAAAATGGTGGTGTAGAAAAGTGGGGGATGGGAAGCAACTTCCCTACAGCCAGAAAGCCGATATGTAAAGGACAGTATCACAGTTTTGCATCCAAACTAGTGGCTAAAACTCGATCATTACTGCCCTAATACAGAAATTTTATGTAGCGCCTAAATTCTAAACTAATACACCAAAAATAAAAAGAAACGACCCCAATAAAATTTGAAACCTATTATAGGGGCTCCAAGAAAAGAGTTTTGAGGGCTCCTAAGGATTCAAATATCCTACAATGAAGATAAGGGGACCAAATTCATAAGAAAATACTAAAATACCCTTAACCTATTAAATATTGAAAACCTAAAACTAATTTGTTTTCATTTCTCTCTTTAATTCTTCCATTTTCTTCTTCCCCATCACCTCCATCGCTTATTTCTTCGATTAATCGTCAATTCTCAAAATAATTCATTATCGATTAACACCATTTAATCCACCCGCAATGACTTCAATAAGGTAAAAATCAAAAACCCATCTTATTTAATTGGTTTCAATGCGTGGATGTTTTAATCGATCGAATTGGGTTTTGAAAAACAGTTTAGAAGCGTCTACGGTTGGGAAGTATGAATTTTCCCAACCGTAGACAACCTACGGTGGGAAATATGAATTTTCCCAACCGTATATTGAACTGTCTACGGTTGGGAAGTATGAATTTTCCCAACCGTAGACAGTACTGAAACTGTTTTTTGCAAAAATAAGTGATGGGTTTTCTTAGTTTTTTCTTTTTATGATCGTCATCTTCATCACAACGGACAAGAAGAAGAGAGAAAGAAAAATAATAGGTTTTTTTTTTTATGATCATCTTCATCATGATTCATGAATGAAAAGAGAATGAGAAGACAATAAATTTAGTTTTTTTGTATATGATCATCATCTTCATCATGATTTATGAATGAAAAAAGATAATAAATTTAATTTTATAATTCATGGAGGGTATTTTAGCCATTACAAAAAATAGTTAGATATCAGAAGTATTTGGAGCCCCTATAATATGTTTCTAAAATTTTAGAGGCAATTTTGGATTCCATTACCTGCTCTACAATTTCAAGAGAGTTTGTTAGGAAATGTATTACTCATTAATATCAAACCTATGACATGTGGGTCTTTTAGCATTCAAAAACAATTTGACGTAAATAACACTGTTATCATCAAAAATATCATGGGATATGGTTATAACTCATTATCGAATCATGGTATTCACCTAAAGAGATATACAGGCTGTTTGGATAGCATATCAGAAATAACTTTTCGATTTCAAGTCAGAAGTTAGTTTGGCTGTCAGATTTTAAATTAACTTATAGAGGTTGAAAAATTAAGTTTTCGCACGTTTGGAGTAAAAGTCAGAAGCAAAATTATTTTGTCAAACTAAGTTTTCGCACGTTCTGAAAAATTATTGTCAAACTGATTTCTGACTTTTCGACTTCCAGTTGATTTCTGACTTCAGTTTGATTCCTGAAAAATTATTGTCAAACTGAAGTCGAAAAGAATTTGAAAGTCTTGATCTAAACGCTTGTAAGCAGTAAGACGGGTTTGTATCTAAATCCCACGTAACAAGCATGCCATGGACCCTTAGGTGACCCAGCTGTCATCTCACTTCTTCCCTAGACAATAGTAGAAACGTTACATACATTACATAGACGGACCCAACATTGTTAAACAGTAAGTACATTTGTAAGTCCAGTCAAGAATCCTGTACCGTAAACACAAATTACATCGTCACTACCTAAAACCCATTAATAATGTACAAGAAAACAAGTAGGAAAGTATGGGGAAATTTAAATATGTCGTGTTAAATTACAACAACTTATTTTACTATTAGACAAAAACAAAATAAACAGCAGATATTTAGATTTTACTCAAAAAGACAATCAAAAGAATATATTATAACACCAGGACACTCACCCCCACCACCACCACTCAGTGACATAACAGTGAAGAGAGTCTAGATCAAGCCAAGACAACAACCGAAAGTCATCCTCAAACACTCATTTAAAGAACAACCCACATCTCTCTCTGCAAGAACACAAACCCAAAACTAAGAACAACACAAGAGAAGATGAGGAAGAGTAACAGTTTGATAGGAGTGATAAACTTCTTAACATTTCTACTATCAATACCAATTTTAGGAGGTGGGATATGGTTAAGTACAAGAGCAAACAACACAGACTGCATGAAGTTTCTACAATGGCCATTAATCATAATAGGTGTAGCAATCATGGTCGTATCATTAGCTGGTTTTGCTGGTGCTTGTTATAGGAACTCATCGTTACTGTGGTTTTATTTGTTCTCAATGTTTTTTGTTATAGCTGCTCTGATTGGGTTTATAGTGTTTGCTTATGTTGTTACTGATAAAGGGGCAGGTAGAAGGATGATGAATAGAGCTTATCTTGATTATTATTTGCCTGATTATTCTGGTTGGTTGGAAGAAAGAGTTTCTGAAGGTGGTAATTGGTATAAAATTGCTTCTTGTATTAGAGATTCTAGAGTTTGTGGTAGGATGGGTAGGACTTATGGTGGTGTCCCTGAATCTGCTGATATGTTCTACTCCAGAAGACTCTCTCCTATTGAGGTATGATTTCTCATCTCTTATCTTTATCTTTGTTTTTGAGTTTTGGGGTTTGGGTATTTGAGGTCAAAAAAGGTTCTTTCATCTTGATTCAAGGAAAAACTTAAGATTTTGTTTATGGGTTTTGATTTGGTTGAAGTTCTTAGATGCTTGCTCAATGATTTTTTGTGGGTTCTTGTTGTTGAGTTGAAATCTGTAGTTGTTGAGCTGATTAGATCATGAATTAGTACTCTTTTTATTTGTTGTTAGCTTTTGCTTTCCAGAGAGCCTAATAATTGATCCCAAATTTGTGATTTTTTTTTTTCATTTCTTTGTCATATTCTCATAATTCACTTAAATTGGTATGAATAAGCAAAAATTAGCGCAAATCCTGAGAAAGACAGATTAAATTAGTACTAATGACTGTAATGTTTTCAAACTTGTTGATTTTCTACTTATTGCTAAAACTATGTCATGGGATTCAATTGTTGGATTGCTGTTTTCTTTGATTTTTCAGTCTGGTTGCTGCAAACCGCCGACGGAGTGCGGCTACTTATACATAAACGAGACGTTATGGAACGTTGGAGGAGGAGTTGGAGGTACATCCACCGATTGTTCGATATGGAACAATGACCAGGCACAATTGTGTTACATGTGTGGATCATGTAAAGCTGGTGTTTTAGCTAGTCTGAGGAAGAGCTGGAGGAAAGTTTCAGTGATCAACATTGTTGCGCTTATTATCCTCGTTATTGTCTATGTAATCGGTTGCGCCGCGTTTAGAAACAACCGGAGATATGATAATGATGAAGGGTACGGTGAAGCTAGAATGACTAAAGCTCAACCAAGTAGGCTTCATTTTTAGTTCTTCCATCTACAGGTAGTTTACATTCCAAGTTGAAACTTTAGTTCTGAATTAGTAGTATGTATTTTGCTTAAAGATTGAAAGATGTTCAAAAGACTCCTTTGTTTGATCTTCCTTTGTTGTATTTAATTGTTGGTTTATTTTGTACTTTGCAAATGATGATTATTCATTAGTATAAATCAGGTTAAAGTTCAAGTTCTTTTTGAGTTCCAAGATTTTTTATAATGGTCAATGGAGTATGAGAGGCTTTTTTGCGTGTGCCTTGTTAAAAGGTGCAATGTTGCTTCTCAAAGAAACAACAAGCATGCTAAATTTGTACCCTAAATTGCTGTTCATGCACGTGAACACTTCCGCCGAGGAAGCGAAAGTGGTTTTTTAGGAGCACCACCGTTCCAGCGTTGAACTGAGGGTTCAATACCCGACAATCCATCCGCCCACAACTGGTTGCTCTGCCAGACACTGTTTTAGTTTTAAATGAATTTAGTTGGAGGATAATGCAGAGTTCAAATCATTAAAGTATTTGCGTGTTTTGTAACAAGGTCAGAGATTATTGATCAATAGTTTAGTTCTGAGTTTGATTTTGGTCGGTTGCTTTAAGAGAAGTTAGTGATAATAATAATAATAATAATCAAAGTTGATCAAGAGCCAACTGCTAAATCACATCATGGATAAGGTAATATGAAATTAAACAAGGCCAGATCCAAATATTATCACTGATTCGATCCAAAATCATATTGTTTTCCTGCAAAAACCCTGTCAATATGTAAGGTTTGTAGCTGGACATAACACATCTAAATTTAAAGTTTCGGGTTAGTTTCAGTCTGAAGCCTGGCGGCAGGCTATTCTGCTAATGTGTTGTTATTCTGACGTATAAAATACCCAGAACGAGCTTACCAGTAAGTAGGCCTTGACAGAGAACTACAAATTAGTGAACTCAGATTGAATTGAAAATAGAGCAAAGAGGTGATAATTCGGACAACAAAATATGAGACAGCTATATTTAAGGAATAGATTCTATGGTAGAAGGAAAACTAATTTCATTTCATATAGGTTAAGGAAGATTTGTTGGTTTCACTCAAATACACGTGTATCGTAAGCGTAATGATCTCCTAGAGATAAATAGTTCTTACAAACTAATACACAATCTTCTTTTCCTATGATGTATCTAAATTCGAAATATCTACTCATTCCAAATATACAATTGTTGAACCGAGGAGTAGTGAGAAATTACCAGGTCTAACCAACCATCCAATTTTGATATAAACAGACAGTCTTTTATGTTCTTGTTTAACGAAGTTGTACCTCCGGATGTATGTAATCAGAACCTTGTGCTACACTGTTGATTGCGGTAATGAGATCTGTTTGTTAATGCCCTAAAGCTAGTTTAGTTGCTTCATATTCTTGTCACTGTCATTTAAGTCGAGATCTTGTGTATCGTCCACTGAAGCTATCTTCCCCAGTTTCTGTATTGACACGACAGGGATATGTAAGCTTGTATTTCAACCGTTCAAAAAAATCTTTAAGCTCAATTTGAGTAGAACTCTCATACCTCATTCAGTGACGAATCACTTTGTTTTTCAAGTGCTCGTATTTGCTCCATTGTCATCCCATACCATTCATCAATCCAAGCAAAGCAGTTCCTATGGCTTTCCAGAAAGAGTGCCCTTTCAGCCTGTAGACTCAACATATCAGGAATTTGCTAACGAACGGAGCTTAAAGAATAAAACATCCGTATGGCTCTCCTTTGAGCATTGTGCAACGCTTAAACTTTATACAGATAGTAAATACTTTCTTATGGTACAAATCCAACAAACTCGTATGGATTGTTAATTGATTTTTTTTTTTTTTTTGATTTAAGTAGTTTTTTTCCCAAAAATATAAGTGAAGAACTATTGTGCAAGAAATTTAATACATACGGAAATTAAAGCTTGTTCCAGTCGATACCCAAAACCCCAGTACGGAGCATCTACCGTCACCAGTTTATATGCTGTCATTACTGGTTCACATAGATCCTGCACAGTATATAAACCTTCTTAATCTGGTGCAACTGAAGGTTTGAAACGATACAGTAGTAAAAAAGAAATCATAAAAGTTCCATGGTAAGGTAGACAAAACCTGCCATCCTTCCAAAAGCGGACCGCGGTTTGTCCTCGATGATTTGAATTTGCTCAAATCCACATGGCTGGTACCAATAGCATAGCTCCAATAACCCGTCACAGTAGAAGCTATATCAATAATCACTACTTCCCTGGTCGCTAGCTGTTCTTTGCTTAAACCATGCACCTAAATAAGTCAATAATTTCAGTTAAGCCAAACCAAATCAAATTACTGACACTTAATCATTTGTTTAAGACTGTTGAAAAAGATAAATGAATTTGCAAAATACAAACTTCAGAGCAACTTACATTTTCTGAGTTCCCATTGTCAGCCTTATGAATAGTTTCGATGGATAAGTTGAACCTCTCAAAGTACGGGCACTGCAATTTTATTTGCCTCATGTAAGTTGCAGTGGTAACAATAATACATAACTGGAGTGTAAAGGATAAGCTAATTTGCTTAACGATTGATAGACTAGGAAACTTCACGAACATTAAGAGCAATGACACAATACCTTGATCACTGCATGGGTTGACCCCCATTTTTCATGAAAGGAAAGCAAAATAATCAGTACAGGTATAAACGAATATGCAAAATCTTAGAAATCTGAGCAAAACATAATTCGAGTGAGGACCTGTTTTACATCTTGGATAAGCATTCCAAGCTTCTTCTTGCATGAGGAGAGCATCTGCGGGTGCAAATGTAGTGAGCCAAGTAGGAATTTTGCTGCATAGAGTAAAGAACAATAGAAGAGCTTATAAGTCACAATGAAGTGCTCCTGAAAACTTTAACCATTGAGGAAAATGAATTGATTTTTGCACAACAGTTTACTAAGGGGTTATTCTACCACATCCTTGTCCCACATAATACGGTTATTCCTCTATCCCGTATTCACATCATTAGATTTTTTGTGCCTCATATGTTAATGAAAGGTGACCTGAAGTTACATAATAGTCTTCACCATCTAATTCATATCCCCAAACTGGGTTGTAAATGAAAGGTGACCTTCTCAACGCTATTTTCGTTTCAGGTGTTCGTATTGTTTTCTGAGGGTTTTGGCTCTATGATCCCCTGACAGTCTTAAATTGTCCTAATTTCTTTCAATGATATTGATACCTCTAGAATGGACTTTTATTTTACCACACAAACACGTCATTTACATGCATCCAAATTCTATTCAAAATATCCAAATTCTATTTAAAACTAGATATTTGAACTAAGTAACAACGAATATGGAAATACCTCTGCAAGTGATACACTTTAGATGTGTACTGACCCTTCCCAAACACATCATCTTTAAACGGTCTGTTTTCTAACACCTCCACACCTTCACTGTTCGATGTACTCTGTTGCTGCATCTTCATTACCATATACATCTGGGCTACCTGATACTGCAAATGAGCACAAACAAAACATTTCAATATTCAGTATTAGTGTAAGACACTCCGTATTCATAATTCAAATCAATATCAATCCTAATTATCAACTTAATACCAAAACCCAAATAGTTGTTGCCTTACCTCATCAAGCGACATAGGCATGACAATCCGACTTTTTCATTCAAAAAATCCAAGTCAAGGAAACACATAATTTCATAGTTTAAAGAGCAAAGTTGAATGAATTCATCTACACAAGATTGGTTTTCAGACTAGAAATATTCATTTAAGCAATTCGTCGAGGACCTTGCATGCCCCTTATTTACTCTCTCTACAATTCACTAGTCATGGCTAAATTCAGTTCATTAAACATAAAATTTCATCAATTTTCAATAAAACCAAAGCATACTTACAAATAAATTGCCTAAACATAATCTAAAAAAATTAACTTGAAGAAAATAAAAAAGGATACAATTCTCTGAGTTGAACCATATTGAGAAGAAGATTGAAGCTGCTGTTGTTGACTGACTCTCAGTATCTTGCAAATACTAATGGGAAATGAAAATCTGGGGTTTATAAATGATTAGAGTGGAGATTTGGTGATGAAGAAAACAGAGAGAATCAAGAACAGCTATAGAGAATGAATTTGCGCTGGTAACCACGTCCACTAACTCAAATTATGACTCCCACTCCAGCTCAATTTAGCTTTTGTATTTTTTTTTAATCATGTAAACGAAAGAGTCTTAACTTTACAACGGAACGGTCTGGATCCTGACACGAAATACGATATTTCGTTGAGGTTACCGATTTTTGTTTCTTTCTTTTAACCGCGTTGCCGGCCGACTCTCTAACAATGGAGTTGGACTCTTCTTCTTTCAACTTATGCATATTTGTCTAAAACTGACCTATTCAATTGCGTAGTCAATCATCATGACTTCACATGTTTTATTGACGGCCAGGGTCAAAGTTTTTAAATCGTCAATCGATTTTCATTTTCTTAGAATTTGAATCGTATATTGAATCGTGAATCGAAAATTCATAGTCAATTATCTCTAGCCCATTTTGGTTTTTTTGTATATAAAAAAACCACAAATAAGATACTAGATATGTAAAGCCCATAATTAGTTAAAGTATTACTAAATTTACATAAATAACCTTCATTAGTAGAAATTTCGGATCCGTTAGTAAAAAATTAAAACTTCAGAAAGTCAAAATATCTTAAAATTGAAGAGAGTCCCTATATTAACGTTTCTACTTGAAACTAATCAACCAAAAAAAACTGGATTTTGTTTTCGAAAACACCTACTCCCTAAATTAACGTTTCCTTCTCCTTCCTTCAGTTAATGTGATATATTACAATCCCTAAATTAACGTTTTCTTTCATATTTTAATTTTCTCACTTATCTAGTTTAACGGTTTTCTCTAACTCCCTTCTTCTCTCCCATTCAACTCTCCCATTCAATGTCTTTCTTTTTTTCTTCTCTCCTATTTAGAAAGAGTGAAAGCATAAATTTTCAGTCAAAAAGCAAAGTGAAAACACAAATTTTCATCGCAAAATTTATATGGTCAATAAGTTAATGAGAGTGAAAAATAGATTTTTCATTTAAAATAGCAAATATCACGAGCCATGGAAAATTGCAATTATCAAAACTACCTAAACTCACAATTTTAAGATGGGAAAAATTATTTTTCTCTTAAAAAAATAAACATCAGAAATAAAAGTGAAACTTCTCATTTTTACTAAGTTTACAGTGATAATGGCAATTTCATCATCATAGAAAGACATGAAAATTTCAGCTTTCAACTTTACTAAGTGAAAATCATAATTATCAATAGCTGGGATAATTACTATTATCACCTATATGCTACCGACATAATAATACTAGGGAAAAAAAGAAAGAATCAGGAATCAGTTATGGTTTCCCGTGGTTACCATCCTTTTCTTTTACTAATCACAATCAAGGTTTTTATATGGTAACAGCATTGTGCAGCAGTTCATGAAGAATGAAAATTAAAGATGAACTATTTGTATCCAAGCTGGGTAAGAGACATAGATTGTTGAAATCCCATTATTTTAACGAAAAATAAGAACATTCATTAGCAATGGTGCTTACGCGATTTAGATGTAGAGAATATAATGAAGATGATGTCCCTAACTGCCGGAATTAAAGGAAACTAAATTAACCCGTAGCATGTATATTTGACCATAAATAATGCCTACAAAAACGGTGATGACTGATTAACCGGTTATTAAAGTGATTTTTTATGGATATAGTATAAGTTAGTAATATTCAACTAATTAAGGTTAGTTTAGTCCTGCTAAAAATAGGAAAATACAAATTCAAATTATAATTATTAATCTCAACCGTACATCTTATGTGTTGGGCTATAGATATACACAATCTTAATGATGGGTTTTTAAAAGAGAGAGGGACCAAACATGGGCTACACAGAAATTTCTTCTAAAAATAATTTACGTATAAATATATACCATTTTACTTTTTAATATCTAGTATAAAAAATCTTAAAATATTGATCTTTGATTAGATAAGTAGTATATATCTTTGATTATTATCACCAACGGTTGTAGAGCATAGATTCTTACAGGCCTATGTCTCAGGTTCGATTTAATTTTAATGAAATCTCTTTTCATTTTTCCACAGCATTTACTCTACCCACGATTCAAAAATTGGAATTTTTTCACAGCATTTACTCTCTCAACTTCACTTTTCCACAGCATTTACTCTACCAACTTGGTCAAACTCGTAAGTCAACTGGAAATAACACGATTCTTAATACTCCCTCCGTTCCGATTTACTTGATGTTATAGAGTTTTTCACACAGATTAAGAAACAACAAAGAGAATAATTTTTTTCCAGATCTACCCATATTAATAGCTTCCTAAAATTTTAAACCACCTAGTTTTTAGTTTCTAGATTTAGTGCAAATTACGTATCCCCTTATAATTTACTTGGGATAAACTAAATATTCCTTCCAAATCCTTGGAATAATCATTTATCTGCTGATTACAATGAGAATTAATGGTATGTTGTGATTCCAAAGCAAGGGTAAATGAGTGAGAATTTAGGAAAAATGCTTAAACTCTCATCTATTTTGGAACACAAAAAAACCCCTAAAACATCAAGTAAATTGGAACGGAGGGAGTAGAAACACTTTGAGTGAGCGATTCAAAAATTGGATTTTTTTTACAGCATTTACTCTGCCCAACTTGGTCAAACTCGTAAGTCAACGGGAAATAACACGATTCTTAATATAAACGCTTTGAGTGAACGATTCAAATCGTTTTGGTGAGGTAATATGACCCCCAAACAAGCAAGGCTGCTACAGACATACTCCCTTTGTTTTAAAATAATAGGCTGGTTTCATCCATAATACATATATATATATATATATATATATATATATATATACACATAAAGCTAGTCTATTATTTTGAAATGCAGGGAGTAGTTGCTAATTGCGCCGACCGACCGGAGGACCCGAAGGGAGGGAGTCCCTTTTATGGCCACTTTTTTGTAAAATAAAACCTAACACAAATGTCCAATTTGATGAAAAATATTGGATTTAGTGAGGTTTTTCTTGGTGAAGATTTTTCACATAATTCCTTATGTATCCTATTTTTTCAGGGGTATAATTGGAGAGCAAACTAGAGTATAACATATCTGAAAAATTTGCGCCTCGGAATTTTACAAATTTTATCTCGTTGGAAAGATTTTAAAGAGATCTACACAATGAGTACAAACAATAATATGAAATTTAGAGTTTTTTACGAAAAATTCGGAGGTGTTTATCCTTTTAGACACAATTGTTGAAAATTGAATACATAGCCATTATGCAAACCACCACAAATGATGCATAACACATTATGCGGCCACATTTTGGTTTATGCATCAACTAATTTTCCGTTGCAACTAATAAAACGATGTACTCCCTTCGTTTCTGAAAAAGTGATACTTTCACTTTTTCAGTTTGCCTTATTTGTCTTCTATTCGGTCGGCCCTCCCCATCGTGACACTGGTGTTCTAGTAAGGGATATCAATATTCTTTATCAAGGAGGGTATCGAAATTTATGTAACGTAAAAGCGTTCTCATATTATAAAGGTTTTCCAATTGACGACCACCTCGTCAGAAAGGATACTAACGACTGCATTTATAAATCGAGAAATTGGGTCAATTGCCCAAATATTTTTAAAACATGGTTCTAATGGACGAGTAAAATTAGTATGGGTGAAATGGACACCAAAAATGTAGCAAGAATGAATCTGGATTCATCCTGGCTTAAACTTAAAAAATAGCGAGGGTGAAACTGGATGCATCCTGATGTAAATAAAAAATAAGAAAAAATATTTGAAAACAGGTAGGATGAAACTGTTTACATCCTGGCTATTTTTACATTCTCGTCTATTTAAACAGTATCAAATTTTACATGTCTTTCTCACTCAGGAATCGTCGTTATTGGGTTAATTGACCAATTGTGTGTTATAGATCTGTATAATCCACTTGCTGAATCAAAAGTACACACCAAAAAAATGTTTGATTATTACCAATTCACTAATGTACAAGCGAATTTTTTTGCCAGTATCACAAAGGTACAAGCGAATTATTTTGTGGCAGTATCACAAAGGTACAAGCGAATTTTTTTGTGCCAGTATCACAAAGTGTTGGGTCACTGTAATAAGCCCAGAAATTGAGCCCAACAAGGAGTGTTTATTTCACGCTGTCCACAATTTTTTTTAGGGGAAAAATATTTCTAGCCCTTTTTTCTAATTTTCTTTATGACAAACCCACCATTTAGATACTCTATATTTGAAACCCATAATTAGTTATAAAGTTACTAGTTTTACTATACTAACCTTTTATTGTATTAATTATCTTGTTTTTATTATAATAATTATCCTTTTTTAGTCTACCATGAAAAGTGAAACAGTCAAAAATCGAGAATTTAGGAAAAAATCCCAACAATAAGTTTACCTAATTTTTATCTTCACCTCACCCACGTCGTCTTCTTTCTTTATTTAGGAATTAAATTTGACCGATTTTAATTCCTAAATAAACTCCTAAAAAAATTCTTTTGATTTTAATTTCTAAATAAACTCCTAAATTTGACCGAGAAAAAAAAAGGTCAATTATCACTACAGAAAATTTAGGGAAAAATCCATTATCACTGTGGAAATTTAATGAAAATTATAATTTTCACCGGAGTTGATTGGTGCAAAATTCGAAATCAATTATAACTTTGTGAAAATTATGATTATCATGGCATATTGAAAATATCAATTTTTACAAAATAGTGATAATTGTAATTTTCATCTATATGTTTTATGTGTAGTTGGGATAAACAAAATTCCTAATGAACAGTTAAATTAATTCAACCACAAACCACAATCAATAGTTAATCAATAGTTAAGATGATTGTTATGTCGTGGATTGTGATCGCTAGATCAATTTTCCATTAACAAAAATTCCTAATGATTGTTATGTCGTGGATGTGTTGAATCCACGAGCAACACCTTGATCTAGATCAGTTTTCCATTCTTTGAAAAAATAACTCCATATAGACGAACAAGGAATTGAAAGAGGCGTGTTTCCTGTAATCATAAAATTTGTTCCTTAATTAGGAGTATACGAGATCACGAGGAAGAGAATGTAGTTACGGGAGGAAGAGTGTCTGACGTGAGAGAAAAAAGTGGCTGGACAATCTTTAAATTTCCATGTAAATAACTTTACCTGGCCGAAAATTATGGGAGTAATTTTAGTTGCAAAAAATATGGTAACAAATTTCATTGACCAGATTTGTTTTCTTAAAATATTTATATATTTATATTAATAATTTGTAACTAATTAAGGTTAATTCAGTCCAACACAAAATATGAAAAAATTAAATTCAATCTGAACTACTAATCTCAACCGTAGATCTTGTATATTGGGCTACACATATATACAATCTTAATGATGGGTTTCTTGAAGAGAGAAGAACCCAACTTGGGTTACTCAGAAATTTCCACATTTTTTTTATATATTTTATCGGTAAAGATTTGGGTGCTCAAGAGTTTCGAGATCATCACCCAACGACTCTATCAACGTACTACAGTGACACCGGTTGTCCATAAATATTTATGATATGCATTCTTCTCTTTTGTTAAACCCTCTGGCGTATTACCGCTCGAAACCACAACTCTTTTATTTTTGTCGAACGGAAAATGAGATGGATTTTTTTCAAATACATAGAACAGTGGCTTCTAGAACTACACCTAGATAGATACTTTAACTCACGATTTATGCTATTACAGAAGTTCGATTCATTCCCCAACCTCCCACATGAGAAGATTCATAAAGTTTCTGTTAATTCTTTCTTCTAACTTAGTAGTACTTTTTGATGTTTTCCAACCTAGCATTTTTAGGGGCGACCCCAAAAGAATTAGGGGAGACTTTTTTATTCCCAACCCATATACACCGTTAAGGGATGTCCAAAAATGCGGAGAATACGTTAATGCCCTTACATAATCGGAAGCTATTTTGTGCCCGATTATTATAAAGCAATTGGAAGCTTAGTAACGATATTATACTACCGATTAATATCGATTTTGTGCCTAACGCGCATCTGGCTTCTATAACAATCGGTAGGAAAAACAACCTCACGAGACTACCGATTGTTAAAGTATAGAAATAAGAAATCTTTAGAATTTTGCAATGGTGAAATTTGGGGCTCCTATATAATCGGACGAATAAAAAAATGTCAAAGCTAACGATTTAGGGCTTCCCATAATCGGGATGGTAAAGGTAACAATTCCTACCGATTATGGTAGATTTCAAATTTCCAACAATGAAGGATTTTAGAAAAAACTCATTTTGGGGCAACCTATAATCGGGAGGTTGGGTAATCTATTTATCTTCCGATTATGGCTACATCCAAAACACGAATCAGATACTTATGGTCGGCTCTGCACCCCTCAAAACCTATGGAATTTGTCCAAGGCTCAATTTGGGGCTTCCAATAATCGGAAGGTTATAAGTAAACCCCTCTACCGATTTTGGGCTACTAAACAATCGGTAGCTAATTAGGTGGTATTACCTACCGATTAATAACCGTTTGACAGATAAAACCAAAGTCAACCTAAATTCATTCTATTTCATTTTCTTTTCAACTTCAACTTCCACTTCAACTCCTCTTCTCCTCTTTCCTTCCAATTGCAGAGAGGAAAACTCTCCCCCTCTCCTCGCTATACATCGTTCATCGTCGAATCGAATCATCGTCGATTATTCTCTATAAAGATGAAAGAAAAGGAACGTAAGAAAGCTCGAACCAAAAACGTAGTGCGCGGTGAGGATCCGAATATTGGATTGCATGCCCTTAATAAAGAGGTTTTAACTCACGAACCCGAAGAACACGAAGAAGATGAAGTCCCTAATGTAGGCGATACTGATATCCAAACTCTCAGGCAACTTGAAATGGCGCCGATTATGTAAGATTCTACCATTAATTAGGTTTATATTGCTTCAATTCGACGAATCCATGTTTTTTTTAGGGTTTTCGGTTATTACCCAGATTCGGTAGGTTAGGTATGTTTTTAAACTTTCGATTGTGGTCGAATTCTTCATTTCACGAGAACATTTGTCATATTCAGGTGGTAAATATTTAGGTTGCTTACCGATTATAGAACATTTTTCATTACCGAGGCATAAATCGATCATAATCGGAAGCTAATTGTGTTTTTTCCTTCCGAATATACTAGTGAAGAACAAGTATTAGAGACACAATAGTCGGGTGCTATATTTTGTAATTTCCTTCCGATTGTTTAGGCTGAACCACTTGAGTAATTTCTGGACACAAAGTGATGCATATTCGGTAGAAACTAGTTTTGTGAGGCTTCCGATTGTGATGCATTCGGAAGGGTGGATTTTTTATGCCTTTCGATTATTGGTATTCGGAGGGTTATGTCAAAATTTGGCTTCCGATTATTGTGTGTAGATAAACATATTCGAACACCAAAAAATTTATTTTGTTTCCGATTATACGTATTCGGTAGCTTTAGGTGAACTGATATTTACGATTGAGAGTAATCGGAGGAAATTGGTTAAATCAACCACCCGAATATGTATATTCGGGAACGTTGGTTTTACATTAACTTCCGATTATATAATTTACTAACGTGTTGTACTTTATTTTGTTGTTTAGGGATAGGCGAGGTAAAAAAATCGAAGATGCAATTGTCTCAGCTCGTGCAAGGAAGGAAAGGCGTCGAACCCGACAGACTAGTGCAAGGAGAGCTAGGACTGCTAAAGCCGCTTCAAGTGCTCAAGATGGAACTCAACAAGCAAGTCAAGAAGGTGTTCAACCAAGTTCCCTCAATCAGAAACGGTTCAAGAAGGTGTTCAACCAAGTGCCTCTTAATCACAACCAGTTCAAGAAGGTGTTCAACCAAGTGCTCCACAATCACAACCAGAAAATTCAACTAGAAGCACCCGAAGATAGAGTACACGAAGTAGGACAAGGTAGTGGTGTGCAAGAAGAAGGAGAAGCCGAAAAGAAAAATCCTCCTCGAAAGAAAGCGAAACACCTTGTCCCACAAAACTCGAAGGTGAGGGATATTCTAGAAGGCGTAATCCTTGGGCTGCTTAGGAGGATGGAGGACAATTTTTATTTGGATACAAAGACTCTCGGGCGAGAAATATATGAAACCGAGGTAATCATCGTTTCCATTTTATTTACCTATTATCTTTTTCTTCGTAATAGTTTTAAGGGTTATAGTTTTAGTTATTCTAATTTTTTTTTTTAACTTGTCATGTGTTTAATGGTATCATTCCGATGCGGTTCGTATACTCAAACCGACCGCCTCACCAACTAAAATGCTGGATTGGCCTTTGAAGGAGGAATGTGAAAGGTTCAAGAGAATTAATGAAAATTCTGGGTTGGCTGATGCTGCGGAGAAATCTATGTTGGAACATGACCAGGGTGGCTATATCGGCATTTGTGGAGAGACTTTATCCTGAGACCGACACCTTCCATATGCCGTTTGGGGAGATGACGATTACCCCAGATGATATTGTGCAGATTGTTAGACTCCTTGTCCATGGCAAAGGTGTTAGGACTGAGTTCACAAAGCAGTTAGAATGGACCAAACTTTATGCTCTAACTAAAAAGTGTTTGGGTTGGGATGAAGAAACATCAAAAACTAAGTTCAAAAGATGCATGAAGTATAGAACTAGACAGTTCAACATGGGTACTCTGATGGATATGTTCAAGGGCACCAAGGATAAAGAAGATAAAGGAACTTTAATGGACGAGCAAGTTAACCACGCGGTCATCGCATATCTCCTATGTGTATTGGGATGTGTCATTCTCCCCAATACCAGTGGCAATCGGGTCGACGCCAATCTTTTACAACTTCTGGATCCTCTCGATAAAGTGCATGAGTACTCTTGGGGCACGACATTCCATGCGTGGTTGATGGAAGAGTTGAGAAAGGCGTCGAGGCTTGGAATTATCCAAGTGGCCGGGAACGTGAGTCTACTATAGGTATTGTTTATTAACTCTACATACTTGGTTATTTTTTTTATTTTTCTACCATTGAAGAATCAATTTCCTAATACTTGCAAAAATGACAATATATACATGGATCTACGACCACTTCCCTATCTTGGGATTGGCCATTGAAAAGCCGGCGTGGGCGAAAGGTGACCCTAGAGGAAAAAAGTACGTCTTCGATGACAACCATTCTAGGACGAAGGAGCAACAGCTGATTCGTTTGAGGGAGATTTTGGACTCACTTAATGCCCAAGACGTATTCTTTGATCCATACAAGGAAGACCGAGCTGATGGACATATCGCGGGTCGGTCCAATTTGGCACTTTATTTTGGACCGTTGTGGCACCCTACAGGATATGTGATGTACAATGCCTCAAGGGTGATGCGACAATACGGTTTTGTACAAGGTATACCAAAGGACCAAATCCATGACAATTTCACTTTGGAGCTGGATCACTGCAAGTCTGATAAAGGTTCTATCACGGTGGTTCACAAGGGTTCACCATCCTGTAAATTCCATTGGGATAGAAGGGCGCATTACTTGATCAACCAAGGAAGGGCATCCAACCAAGGTTTTGAAAAATGCTCCCAACTATATGGATTGGTACCGGAATGTTTCTCATCTTCGTGTAATCCGTGATCTTAAAGCAAAGCCCGATTCGTACAATAGTATCCTCAAAGAGAAACGTGCGGGTTTTGATAGATTGGTACGTATTGTTTTATTAATTTAGTGTTTTAATATTATGGGTCAAATAGAGTAATAACCGTTTGATGGTATGCTATGTTTTAAAACAGATGAGCAGGTTCAAGCGTTTGTCCAAATGGTGCACTGATTGCATAAAGTCCGGAGAGCCTGTGTCAATTGAGAAGATAAAAAAGCACCAAAAGTTGATTGATAATATTGACAATGAGGAGTATGCATCTCAGTTCGAGGAAAAATTGCAAAAGAAACCTACAACCAAGGTGAAAAAAATAACTCGGGCGTCATCGAGCACTCAAGTTGATGAAACCAATGATGATGTTGGTCCAAGTCGTCGAGGTAGTAAAGCTCGCAAAGTCAAAGCAAATAGGAAAAACTAAACTCTCGGTGTTTTGTTAACTTTATGGATAACTTTGTTTATGTCGGATTATGTCGTTTTCAAAGTTTGTGTCGGATTATTAGTTGTTACGTTATGTTTATGGAGTATGAATGGTTATGTTGTTATGTTTATGCATTTAACGATGACTCGCAAGCGAATCACATGAAGAGACATGAAAGTGTTGAATTTTGGAACACAATCGGAAGATAAGTTTATATATGAACCTACCGATTCTGGGGATGTTGCATTTTTTAGTCAGAATCGGTAATATTATACGTTATTAACCTACCGATTCTGGGGATTTTGCAAAATATTTTGTCATAATCGGAAGATTGCTAATATACTTTGCCTTCCGATTATCACGTGTAAATAAAACTTGTCTTCTGTATCCAAACAACACCATAATCGAAAGGGAATTGTGCACCTTCACTTTCGAATAATAATAATCGGTAGGTTTATTTGTTATGTTCCTTCCGACTATTCTATGTAAAAATACTTTGTTTTCTGGAAGCAAACAACACCATAATCGGAAGGTAATTGTGCACCTTGACTTTCGCATATTATCAATCGGTAGTTTTAGGTTTTGTTAATTTCCGATTATTCTACCAAAAAACAACTATGGTTTCTGGAACCAAACAACACCATAATAGGAAGGTAAATGTTCACCTTGACTTCCGAATAAAATGAATCGGTATGTTTAGTTTTTGTTAATATCCGATTATTCTGTGTGAAAGAACTTATGTATCCTGGAACCAAATAGCACCATAATCGAAAACAAAGTTGACACATAAGATAACCAAATATATTAATCGGTAGTTTGTTTAACAAAATACGCTTCCGTTTCTTTATAATCGGAAATTTTGTATATTAATAATCCTCCGATTACATCCATTACGTTCAAACGACCTTAACCTTACAATTTCGTCAAAAGCACCTAAATCCATACTCCTAATTGACCATAAAAGTATTAAAAAAGATCATAATGTCCAAACACCACAGAAATTGTCCCTCTTGATCTTGTAACATCCTTCATGTTCAAATCGTTTCCCGTAGAGGTCCATATACCTACGATCAGCAAGATTTCTCTGAAATTACGAATGAGTAACAAGTTAGTACTAACTTATGTTAATGTGAGTCAGAGTTATAAAGATATACTTACTCGTTTTTCATACGTCCACCAAGAAAAAGCGTCCCTAACAAATCGTTCTTCATCTTCAAGTTTGTCAATCTCCTTGTCGACCACCTTCTTTCTCATCTTAATGTCATTGGATGATCTTCGAATTCGATTACCATCTAACGCCTCAAATACCATTAGAATACGGTTCCATAACTGCTCTTCGGATTCCCTTTTGTGGAGCTTGTGAACACGATCATGAGCGATTACCACAACCCACGCTCTATAAATAGCACAATCTTCTTCTTCGGCAAAAGCAATATCCATGTTTTTGGTTTTCAAAATTAGAACTGAAGAGAGGAAAGAGTTTGGTGTAATTGGGGTATATAGGTTTAGTTTCCAACGGCTCTTTTTCTTTTTCCCAAAAACTCTAATGGCTATTTCTGAAATTTGGTTTAAAATGCCAGGCTAATTTGACGAAGGTTGAATGTGGAGAAACCAATAATCGGTAGGTATTTTAGTTAGAATATCTACCGATTATGGTAGCTTTCAAAATTTGAATTTGGGGCAACCTATAATCGGTAGGTTGTGGAACCTATTTGGCCTACGATTATGGCTACATCCAAATCACGAACCACATGGTTATGCCTGGCTCTGTACACTCAAAACCTATGGAATTTGGCAGGGGTTCGATCTGGGGCTCCTTATAATTAGTAGGTTGTTAAGTTGGATAGACTACCGATTATGGTAGATTTCAAAATTCATCACATGAAGGATTTTAGAAAAAACTCATTTTGGGGCAACCTATAATCGGTAGGTTTTGGAACCTATTTGGCCTACGATTATGGCTACATCCAAATCACGAACCACATGGTTATGCCTGGATCTGTACACTCAAAACCTATGGAATTTGGCAAGGGTTCGATCTGGGGCTCCTTATAATCGGTAGGTTGTCAAGTTGGTAACGCTACCGATTATGGTAGATTTCAAATTCCCTTACATGAAGGATTTTAGAAAAAACTCATTTTGGGGAAACCCATAATCGGATGGTTTGGTAATATATTTGACTCCCGATTAAAGCTGTATCCAAAACACGAACCAAGTGGTTATGGCTGGCTCTGCACCCCTCAAAACCTATGGAATTTGGCCAAGGTTGAATATGGGGCTCCTTATAATCGGTAGTCTTACAAGTCGGATAAGCTACCGATTATAAAAGGGATTATTAGCCGAAGTATCTACACAATAATCGGTAGGTATAGTTTCAATTTAACCTACCGATTCACCTTTAACCTACCGATTATGGTGTAGGCTCCCGATTATATAAGGGCATATTGGCCATTTTGAAAAATCGAAGATAAGGGGTAGCTTAGATTTACGTTTGGGTGACCTTTTTTTGTCTTTTAGTGTCGCCCCTAATTATTTTGGGGTCGCCCCTAAAAATGCCAGGTTTTCCAAGCCCAAACGATAGTTCTCTACTATGTCTATGTCAGACGAACACATTTTACTTTTGGCCATGAATAGTTGCTTTGACACGCTAGACATTAATAATCCCACAAGTATACTATTAGTATAGATTTTGACTTGTCAGAGAGTATTTTATCATTATGTTCGATTCTTCAAACGATATGAATCCCTAAGGACAATAGAGAAATGTTAGATACCTCATGGAATGTGAAGTTATCAGTCGATATTCTTCACACTCTTAGCTTTTAAATAACTTGTTTGAACCTGTGATGGAGTAATACCAATATCAATTGCCAATGGATTTTGGGTACATTATCAGTTTAAACAATGATTACAAATGATTTTGGGTACATTGCATACCAAACAAAATTGTAACTTGAGAATCGACATCTTCTAGATGTTTCGTTTTATCTATGTTAGCTTCCCAACTGAAACCAGATACTGAACATGAAATTGTTCTTGGTCTTGATATAGAAGCAACTAGTGGTTTTTGATGACTAGATATCGAAACTGGATGATTTTAAGGTGGTTTCAGGTGCTCACGCATACATGTTATGTCCATTGACCGAAAGAATTCATTGACATTCCGTTGGAAAACAATAAATTTTAAAACTTTTAAGAAAATAAATAACTTCGTGTTTTCTTTTATGAATGAAAAACTTTTTAGTCATGCATATGGGAGTTCCCACTTTTTAAGTTGTTTTAAGGGACTACATAAACTTATTAGTCTCATATCAGGGGATCCTCTTCTTAAGTTGTACTAGGAGATTATATAAACAAGCATTTCTCAACCTATAGAAAACTCTAAAGGAAAAGGTTTTTGTGTTTTCAGAGAGACCCAAAAATAATATTTTGTCTATTATTTTTTCTTAAAATTTCGTGATTTTCTTGAGGGTTTTCCTGAGTTTCCAAGCTCAAGTTGAGCATCTACGATGTATGCTAGTGGTAGTGACAATTAAGTACCAATTCACTTTTTAAGAATGATTCACCTAATAAAACACAAATAAGAGAAAACAAACTTAATATACAATATTTTGCAAGAAAATAAGCAATTACTAGCATGCAATTGACACCAAATATATGTAAAATATGTACTTATCACTAGGTTTCCTCTGAGAAACATAATTAGGTCTATGACTCTATGCCAGAAAGACTTCACTTAGGGATTTGTGAAGCCATGTCCGACTATCTATACCTTGATAGTTCGTGTATCATAATCTTGTTCTTTCAGCCATCGAGGTTTTAGTAATCTCTTTTAGGAACGAGATAGATGGAAATCGCAAAGTTCTCTTCGTCTCAGACTTTGTGATTCCTCGAGATAGATATCTGAAAACTATTCTTATTTGATTAGTTCACGATTGTTCTTGATAGGTGGTTAAGAATCTAGGATTCTCAGCTAACTGAGTGTAAGTGTTCCACATTTGTGAGGTTTGCTAGCGTTATGATTTATTGCAAACAGATTTAGGCTGAAACAACTCTCAGGATGTAATTCTGTAAAGGACGTCAGTTAAGGGAATAAATTGCGTAGACCCTTACGAGGTTCAAAAGACGTAAGGACCACGACTGAAGTTGTATTGCTTGGAAGGTGAATTCGGTCTCAACTATATTCTAGTCTGAAGTATGATAGTAGGCTGGTGTCAGTAGCGGCTTAATATAGTTCGGTGTTCAAATCTAGACGAGGTCCCGGGGTTTTTCTGCAGTTGCGGTTTCCTCGTTAACAAAACTTCTGGTATCTTTTGTATTTTCCTTTTTCGCATTATATCGTTTATCTATAATATGAATACACAAGTAATACGTATTCATTCTAGTAGATAAGTCCGTATTAGTTGTGATCGATTGCGAGACTCGTTCTTCTAGAATTCGTATCTTGAAAGATAGATAACAACTTTCATACTTGGCAGATTCCGATTTGATTATTTGGATACGATAAGATTGATCTTGGATATTGTTTTTGAGATCGTCCAAGTACTCTTCTTAACAATCAGGTTCACAGACTATTGAGTTTATACTTTCTGATTGAAATAAGATAGAGAAATAAACTCTATATACATATTGTCAAGCATTATCAAGTTAGTCTACTTGCAATTATATTAGGTTTTTTCCATACAGGTTGCCGAACGAAAAATTGGTGGTGTAATTGGTACCCTCGCATTTTCAAATTCTTCTCCATATTTACTTTTAGTCGTGTCAGAAATTCAAATATCAAGAGCAAGACAAGAAGAGATCTTACATCATTAGTGTCAGTTTCCAGAAAATAACTATATTATGTGCAAACTACATATGTGAGATAAATAATCCCAATTCAACTATGTTAGAGCATAGCTCGGTTGAACCCACCAAGCGTTGGTTGTCAAGTTTGGTTGTCATATTTTAGTGAACCAAAACTCATTTAAATAGTCGCTTGATTATTTACTAGAGTCAACTTTGTATAGGTTAGATAGAAAGTTACTAGGATATGAGACTTACAAGTATTACGTGAAGACTTAAAGAATGTGAAGAAGTAAAGAGCTACAACGACGACATCATCCTTCTTCTTGAGGTTAGTAATATTTGACTTGAACTGTTTCATTCCTAATGTATCTTTCAAGTCGTGCATATTGAAAACATAACTGCGAAGCTGTGAATGATTATACTCTAGTTAGACATAGTATTAAGGAATTACAATACGAAGTATAACGTCTATCTTTTGAACTTCGTATATAAAACATTGACATAATCGTATGAATGCTATTGTGATTATGTGTATGGGTATGGGTGAAGATTTCGTCCTAGGAAATAATGTTTTACATTCGTTTAAAGGAAAGTACAATTCATAAACTTGTTTTGTGAATCGAAAGGAAAATCTCTTGGCTTATTGGTATTGTTATTCATTGCAAATCTTTGGATTACCAATATGTGTGTTTAGTATAACCGCTCATAACTTGTTTATATATCTTGGTAAAACTTTTTACACAAGGCCTGAATTTTGTATTGGTATGACTTTTATTAGTGAAACCGATCTTAAGTAATCACCTGAGATGGTATGATCGATATATTGTAATTGGTATGACCAACTCTAGACATTTGGGAACCGATCCTAGTAAGAGGTGCAACCAATCACAAGCATGTGGAATCGATCCTTGTAAGAGGTACAACAAGTCTTAGTAATTGGTAACCAATCCTATGACTTGTGCAACCGATTACAAGTTAAATACCATAATTATGTGGTAACCGATCCTAGTACCTAGTCAACCAATTTTCGGAAAGCTAGTGTGACCGATCCTAGTACCCACATGGAGGTAGAACCGAAACTTGTTTTGGTAGAACCGTGAAACCCATTAATGGTGATTTGATAGGATAATCAATCACATAGTTCTTGGAAGTCAGATGAACCAATTCTAAACTTGTTTGGAAGTGTGGCAAATCGGTTCCAAGATTGTAAATATGAAAAAGGATTTACAAAGTAAAGATGTCGACATAGTTTGAACATGTGCAGTAACTCTTATCTTTTATTGTTCAAAGATATTCCTTAATAGCTAAACGAGAATCCCGGATCGAAATAAATTAAGAATCTTTTAATTAAGGTTTTTAGTTTTATATGCTTTTAATTTACAACAATTAAAATGCATATCTTTAGAAAATAAAAATTAGTAATGTACATTTACTAATTGGAGATTTTCTACTGAGATTTCAGTCAATATTTGGACAGAGCATTTCCAGGAATTATGAAAACCGAATTTGGAAATATATTGCATATCTTGAGAATATTTTCGATTTTGGAAATTCCTTGGTGTCCAAACTTCCTTGGTCTATAAATATTGAAGTTTGCATTTCTAGCAAACTAATCCTCAGAGCCAACAAAACTACCTTGTTATGTTGTTACTGGTGGAGCCATCTATTCGGAGAGGAAAGTACCCTAATTAGGCTAAATCTCTTACGACCGCTCGTTTTAAAGACTTCTTTGGGATTGGGAAGCTCTACGAGTACCGTTGGTGGGAAACTAGATAACTTCGGTTTATTATTAGTTTTCGATTGATTTGATTGACTAACGGTTGTTGAACTTTGATTGCACCTAGTTTGTTTATGCTTGAGAATCTTCTCTTCTGATATAAGATTCACTCAAACTAGATCGAAGTTTCGACGGGGATCTTTAGACTGTTTGTAGATCTAAAGACATCTTGTGATAATCCATTGTTAACAGACTCCGTTCTGTGTGTGATTGATCACAAGTGATTCAAGTTGATTGTGTGCAGGTGTTTATCGAAGATCTAAGAAGATTTGAAGACAAAGAAGTTTTATGATTTGAGTTCATAATCTTTGGTGT
The DNA here is from genome assembly GCA_023531295.1 of Papaver armeniacum. Classification (NCBI taxonomy): domain Eukaryota; kingdom Viridiplantae; phylum Streptophyta; class Magnoliopsida; order Ranunculales; family Papaveraceae; genus Papaver; species Papaver armeniacum. Next base: position 266,877 of record JAJJWW010000039.1, read on the forward strand.
GCACAAAACTTGATCGACTGGGGATCCAACTATAATCAGTTTATCTTTTTGATAACTTAGATTGATTAGTTGAGTAGATCGGCATCAATACAATTCTTTGTGATTCAAAGTATTGATTGCATAGTCTAAACAATTACCTTGGTAGTTGTTCATAGATTGATCTAAGAACCTGACAAAGGAGTTTATTGGGATAAACGGAAGAGACTTTTGTCAAACGCATATCACGTTGTTGAAAATAGTTGTTACCGAATAGATTTGTTGTTCCTTTTTTGTTTGGAATAGAAACACAAAAGAATTGTTCCAAGTGCGTGACTTAATACAAGTTGGAGGCGGGGATATTTTCGATGGAATTAAGTGAACTATAGGTTTAGTTGCTTGGTCTCAACTATACAAGTTGGTTTAGATTTTGTATAACAATGACCATTCATGTCTCTTAATCCCGAGAGTATTCAAAAGATTATAGTCTCTCAAGCTTCTCAAGGGACTTCCCATTCCCTTGTACAATTAAGTGCCGGGTAAAGGACATCGTTGACTAAGAGAACTTTTTTGAAAACTATTCGATGATAAAGGAGAAATCTTTATAATGACAAGGTCCCTTTGTTATTTGAAGGGTTTTTCTACTGGGACTTTCTCGCAAATGTGTGTATCTTTGCTAGAGGGCAATAATTTTTTCAATGGAAGTGCATTTCTAATCAAAGAACTTTATGGTATAAAATTTTACTTCCTTTTATTATTTTTATTTTAATCTTTGCTACCTAACTTGTTTCAGTAGATGTATATAATCTGTGCTATTCAAATGGGCTCATCTGCAACTCTTTAGTTCATCGAAAAAATTAACTCCTCTCATTAAATGAACTAGGATGGTAGAGATTAGCCAACCAATTTAAACAAATGTTTTGCGGTTTCCTTGTTAAAAAAATATTGTTGTGTCATAGTATAGCATCATGATTCTCCCACCGCAAAGATACACCTCATAGGCCTTGATATGTTGTACCGCGCAGGTTGTTCCATCGCATGTTTGTTTGCGGGAAGATTGCACTTAGAGGTATTCCTCCCATTGACTTCGGCATGGCTTCTGCCTAATTGTCTCCTTCCTCCTTCCCTTCTATTGTTCAAAGAATCCTCCTCATTTCGCAAACGGTTCTCTTAGAGTTTGTTCATTTTCAGTTTGATTCTCTTGGTCTTTTTAACTCGTGCTTCTCTCCTTCTTCGCCGTGTGCCTATCTTGACCTTCCCGCTCGTTATTTTCTCTCTTCTTTCTCTGCGACGCTCTTCTTCGCGTATCTCTCAATGGCAAAACATTTGGGTCAACGTCTCCTTGAGACTTTTTCAAGGTTGTGGAATATAACGAACCATACACTCATTTTGTGTTTCTTCTCGGTTGTTGGTAAAACTCTCCTTCTTTCTTCCCTATTCGATCTTGAACTGATCTCACGCTACTTCTAGATCTCCTGAATTTTCCCATCCTCAATTCATTTGTCTTGTCAAATTTGCTCCTTTTTAACCGTCCCTCTCTTCGTGTATTGTTTGTCTCAATCTTTCTAATGCTTTGGTTTTCTCCATTCATTCCTTGCTCTCCTTGTCCATTGTTACGACTGCTGCTCCTCTTCTCTTTCGTCTTCTAAAAAGACTCCTCATAATGTTCCTGGGGAAGGTGGTGGTTGGTTTTGATCTTCTCCATCGTTTCTCATATTCATTCATCCGTGATTCCTCCTCCTTTCTAAGTCTCCCCACTTCTTACTGATCGTTGGTTGCCTTACATTTCTTATCGATTTTGCTTAATTAATTGTAAGAACAAGAATATTTATTGATTGAGCTCATGAAATGTTTACATGGAAAATAGAATTACACTTTTAAAGCATGCTTAAACTTTCTCTCTCCTAATGACTTGCCCAACCATTAAAAAGATCTCTCCCTCCTCACACTCACTCTTTATATAGGGTGATACTGGATACTAAGCTACCCTTATTTTAGGGAATGTCCAGCGAAGTGTCGCAGATGCACAAACATTCGCTCTCGCGATTTTGTACGTCTTCTTTCTGTTTTGCCTCTCGTTATTCATTGGCTTAAAAATATTTCAAAAGAATTGTTCCAAGTGCGTGACTTAATACAAGTTTGTGGCTGGATTGGTCTTGTTAATCAGAGTATTCAAAATATTTGCGGTTTCCTTTGTTAAAAAAATATGCTGTGTCTTTTACTTTTCTATTTACGCAATTATAATTGTTTTTATTATAATTAAAAGTAAAATACACAAACGTTAATTCCTAATTACTTGATAGCAATCCTATTGTGTTTGGTTAAGTCCGAAGCTATTATCAAGTAATCATACTTCGTTGTTGTATTGTCTCGATCTTGTATCCATAGTCAATCACGCAAGTTATCTTGTTGTTGTATTGTCTCGATCTCGTATCCATAGACGATCACACTAAGTGTGAACCGATTAGTTGTATTGTCTCGACTCAGTCCATAGACAATCACTTTCGGAGAAAGAACTTATAGGTGGAAAATTTTTAGATTCATGTATATTTGGGTACCCTCGTCTTTTCAAGCTACTCTAAAGCTTTTTATGCCTTTTCTTTCATTTTCCCTCTGCAATATTTTGGTCAGGTGATAGACGCATTTATTTGTCTATTTTCATCTCGTTTTTTCTATATTGTAAGTACCTATTTTTGTATTTATTATGGTGTTTTATGTCTTTGTAGGTATTGGTGGACAAATAAGCATTTGCGGAGAAATTGGCTCGAAAAGTGGTATTTGGACCACCCACCCCCCACCCCCCGCGGGAGAAAATTGTACCCAGAAGATGTGTTAAAGGCACCCCAGGAATACGTTGGAGTCACCGCAAAAAAGTTATATTCACACCCAAGAGGAATTGTTAAGGACACCCCTCAGTTGGATAAGGGACACCCAGATTACTAAGGGGCACCCAAATTTCTATTCACACCTCATCAGTTGGGTAAGGGGTACCTTCTTCTCTAACTAAAATAATTGAATTTGGCGGTAAAAATGTTGCAGCGTATAAACAATTTTAGGGTTCGATTTTTAAGCGATTCTGGAAAGATTCAATCGCCATATTTGGTTAAGCTAGACTTGAATGGATTAAACAGGCCTGGTATGAGTGATTGAATGGACTGGTTTGGGCTAGATGATCGAGTTTTGATAAAATAGGGAGAGAGTTATTTCTCGGAACCCTGTGCTGCTATATTTGGAAGTTTCATGGAGAATTTCACGGGTTCTAGGTCTGGTTACGTTGTTACCTAATCAACAAGGAAGAATGACGTGTATTGGAGCTTAAAAAGGGGATCAAATATCTTTATTTTCGGTTATTATCTAAAAGAGGCATGTGATATATACACGGGAGTTTGAAAAAGAATTATGGAAAGAAATCCCGTAAACAAGGAGAAATATCTTCTCGCAAGGTTGGTCTATCGAATAGGAGTTCTAGTTGAACAGAGAGACGCGTAAAGAAGGAATAAAAAGGGAATAAAATCCCGAGACTTGGGAAGAAAGGAAAAGTGGAGAATGAAAGGAATTATTCACAAGATTTTCACCCTGTGGGGTATAAAAGGAGTTGGGCTCGAGCTTCAAAGAGGTTATCGAGACCTTTGGGTAGTTTGGAGCAACAATGATCGCTGTAGAGCGATTCTGCAGCAGCAGCAGGAAGAAGGAGAAGAAGACGTTGTAGACGACAGAAGATGACTGTCGTTATCAAGAACGGAGAAGTCATTATTCAATAGCATATATAACATAAGTATCGTTGTTCATCACGCCTTCAGTGACTATCGTCTGGCTCTCTGAAAAAGACTTTCTACAACTATTTTTGTATGTGACGTCGTAGCACTATAACAAACGTTACAAATTCTGTGTTATATAATTTATTCAATAAAGACACCTTTTGAGCTATGAGTTATTATTTTGAGCGTGTTTTCACCATGAATAGCTAAACCCCAACACTGGGATGACAGAGGAAGCCCTTTTTCATCACTGTGGTAATTCTATTGATTCTTTATATGACTTGTTACATTAAAATTGAATTGATTAATGATTTCTATTGAATGGTTGTGATTTCAATTGATGGGACTTGCTTAGCTTAAGTGTTTTGATGTTCCGTGCTATAGATTTACCGTCATTACTTTCAGAATCGACCTTGGCAAAGAATCAGAGTCAATGAACCTTTCTCATATGAGCTATAATTGTGTAGAATTGATTTTTGAATCACATGAGTATGAAAATTGGTGAAATTATGAGTCCTAGTATCTCTCGATATCGTGACAATCTTGTATATATATTTTCCTTGTTTTTAGTATTTTCGTTTAAACTATAATCTTCACAAGTCCGAAATGAACGACAACTTTCTTACCATTTCTACAGTCACATCATCAGGATCTCAGCAAAAATAAGGAAAATGAACGAGGACAGTGGATCCCTCTATATTAAGTCTTTTGAAGGTGTAAACTTTGTTGAAGAGTTCTCATTCACCAGCACTGAAATATATTAATTTGACACACACCATTTAATATATCTTCTCAATTTGCTTCCAAACCCATGATTTTCCAGAACTTCTAATAAGGAGGACCATTTGACATTATCAAATGCTTTCTCTATGTTGATTTTATATATTACACCAGTCTTTTCTATTTTTAGCTTAGAGAGAAAGCACTCACTAGATATTAACACCATCTGATTTTTTTTTCCTTTGATAAATGCACCTTGAAATTAAGAGATTAACTTGGGACCAACCTTTCAGTTAGTATGTCGAAAATGATCTTGTATAGGCTTCCAATAAGACCCAGAGTTATAATGTATTTACGTGTTAAGTAAAAAAATTTCTTTGTACTACTAGGTACAAGAAAGAATAAACTAACCTCCAGTGAACAACTTCTTTGACAACCATAAGACATCTTTCATAATGTGGCAGCACTTTGAGTGAAATTCTGATATGATTCTATCTGGGTTCAGGGGCTTGTTGTGACCAAAGTGGTTAATAAATTGTTGGGTGCAATAATCAAAAAGAAGGAAAAAATCAAATAAGCAAAAGTTATTGATACTTAGCTCCTTTATAGTGGAAGTGGTCGATTTGATGAAACGGACGAGCTCCCCAAATCTCCGCAACAACAACAAGGCAAAACTTTGGGAAAAACAGAGTGAGTCACGTGTTCAACACGTTTCCCTTAAGACATTAGCGCCCGGCTACACTCAAGAGTGATGCTATAGCCCTCACAGGACGAATATCTCCAGGATAAAATACCCTACTACACCTACTACTAGCATATGTAGTAGATGCTCAACTTGAGCTTGGCAACTCCAAAAAAACCATTAAGGAAATCGCGAACGCTTAAGAAACGGCTATAAAATATTTTCCCTTAGGGGTCCCTCTAAAATATGGAGCAACCCCTTTCCCATAGATTTTACAAAAGTAGTGAATTTGTTTATATAATTGACAAATACAACTTAAGAAGAAAAACACCCTGATATGGGACTAAAATGCTTATATAGTCTCTTAAAACAACTAAAACGTGGAAACTCCACAATGTGGGACTAATAAGTTTTTTCATTCAGAAAAGAAAACAATAAATTATAATTTTTTATTAAAAAAACCTTAAAAATTATTTTTTAGTAATCATTTTCCAACAATCCCCCACATGAATGAAAACTCAATAAAACACGAAAACACGAGATAGATTTTGGTAAATCAACAACCCAATCTCACGACCCGAACCGACTAAAGCAGCATGAGACGAGATCATGCATGTTGAAGTCATACTAGCCATTCCAACGTCATCTCCCTCACACAACAAAGATCTTTCATCTTTAGTGATGACCCCGAGGATCATACTATGGATTGCTAAAATCATATAGTATAGAGAGCTTTCATCTTTAGTTCCTCACAAGTGAGACTAAAGGTTCCTTTCACCAAAGTGAAAAAGCATGAACTAGTGAACCCTTAGTGACCCTTAGATCCTAAGTTCCAGTAATACCAAAACCATCAAAACGAAAATCACATAAAAAACGCAGGAAATACCATTTTAGGCAGAGGTGTCCATGAGGTATTGAACCTTTGCTTAGTGAGATATTACCGAATTACTTGCTAGAGACAAGTGAACTATGTCTTGAACCGCTAGCGTTTGATGTAATTCGCGATAACAACCACGGATGATATCTCAAAGGGTGCTGCCAAGCTCGTGTCGTTTTGTCCAATTTGGCCCGTGACATATCCTGTTTCTCAGAATGCTCTAGAGAATCAAAGCTCATATTCTCATAGGAAGCGTCCCCACTTCCTCATTCGGGGATAGGTGAGTTTCCATAAAGAGTGTTCTTCTGCACCCCACTTCAATCTTAAATTGAAACTATAGAACTCATTAAGACTTCTTAAAAGTCATCCTTCACATGCGGTCACACTATCACGTCTACACCATACGGAAGGGCAGATTCATTCTCGATAGTGTTTACCTTTACCTACCACAAATTAGTTGTCTCATTCGAAACCTTGATCATGGGATCTCCAAATAGCAAGGTTGAGTATCCATCATGGCAAGTTTAATTTATGAGCTTAAGCCCCACCCCCCTCGATGCATTTCTAACTAGCTCTTTGGATAAACCTTTCATCAAAGGTTGCACGATATTCTCCTTGGACTTTATCCAATCAATGGAAATAACGCCGATTGAGATTAGTTATTTTTAGCTTTAGCTATTATAGCTTGGCTAACACAATATATAAATATAGCTGGCACAGGCCTATGCCAGAGAGGAATGTCTTCTAAAAAGCATCTTAGGCACTCGGCCCCCTCTCTTGTTTTATCTAACGCAATACTCTTAGATTCCATAATGAATTGAGCAATATATGTCTGTTTGGAAATCTTCCAAAAACAAAACCTCATGCTAGAGTGAAACCATATCCACTCGTAGACTTAGACTCCTCTAAGTCAACTATCCAGTTTGCATCATAAAGTCCCTAAATGACAGCAAGATACCTTTCATAAATCAAATAAAAGGTAACAGAGTATTTTAGGTACCATAATACTCTACTAAGTGCATCCCAATGCTCTTGCTCTGGACTACAAGTATATCTACTTAACTTACTCATAATATAGGCAATGTCTGGACTCTTACAGTTCATTAAATTCATCAGACATCTTATAACTCTTGAGTATGCAAGTTAAGATACTCCATTTTCCTTATATTTCTTGAGTCTCAAGAAGAATTGTATGAAATACAAGCAGGCTTACAATCAGACTGAATGTATCTCTTAAGCACAAATTCAACATAATGAGAATGACTAAGACTATAAATGTTTGATTATATTTTCATCCTCATCCCTATGATTACATCAAAAAGCTTTAGTCTTTCAAGTCAACATTCTCATTAAGTGCATGGTTTTAGCGGATATTATCACATCTATGTTTGTATCAAGTATAAAATATCTCATATCTCAACATACAAGCATACAATCACACATGCATCCTTAACAAGTTACTTATAAATATACTTGTCAGATCCATTAACTTAAATCCACTACACATTATCTCATAATCAAATTTTCCATGTCACTGTTTACGTTTATTTGAAAACCATACAAAGATTTGTTCAACTTACAAACTTTGTCTTCATAACCTTTCACTACAAAATCCTCAGGTTGGTCTATGTAAATTTCTTTATCTAATTCACGGTTTTAGGAAAGCTGCCTTAACATCCATCTGATGTATCTCCAAGTTGTTTATGGCAGCAATATCAATTAGCATCTCAACAGAAGTAATTCTCGTCACAAGTGAATAAGAATCAAGGAAATTTACACCTTCTTTTAGTTTATAGCCTTTAGCTACCAACTTATCCTAATATTTTTCCACAGTTCCATATATCTAACGTTTCGACTCATTTATATCCCATGGTCTTACTCCCTAGAGGTAAACTAGCAAGCTCCCAAGTCTGGGTTAGACGGGTGAGTCTATTTCACTAGATGAAGCTTCTTACCATAATGGGGTTTCAATAGATGTTATGGCTTCTTTACGAATCTGGAGCTCGAGATTAAGCTAGGCTTATTAAGAAGTCGGGTCCATAAAAAGTCTCAGTTCTAATCTTTTACTTCTCCTAGGATCAACTCTAATTCATCTTCCTTATAGATAAGTTCTGACTATTTGAAAATAAATCTAGGGGATCAACATCACATCTCTACTGAGGTACATGATTAAGAATAAACATGTTCAAAGAACTCAGCATCCCTAGATTCCATAATAGTATTCACACCAAAGTCAGAAAAACCAGAACTCACAACCAAAAAACTATATGCAGTAGGGTACTCAGGATATCTTATCTAAACACCCCCACACTTTGACGTATGCATAAGAAGGTTGTCTATCTTTCATAAACATATGGAGTTTTATCTAATCCTTTAAAGGTTACTCTATTTAGGATATAACAAAATCGAGGACGACCTCCCCCCCACAACTTGGCGGTTAATCCTTTAATCAACATGGCATAAATCATCTCCTTAATGGTTCTGTTCTTATGATCAACTATACCATTAGACTACGGTGAATAAGGATGTGTGATCTCATCAATAATGCCATTTAACAAGTAAAGTTCTCCTATATGAATTTCATACTTGCCATCATGTTCAGACCTAACCCTTTTAGTGGTAACATATACTTTCTTTCAATTTCAAGTTTATACTCTTAAGGCTTCTAAGGCATCATCCTTACCCCTAAGTAAGTATACAAGATAGTACCTCGTACAATCATCTATCAAAGTTATAAAAACACCTTTTACCACCTTAGTTTGGGTTGATTTCATGTCAACTAGGTATAACTGAATTAATTCTAAGGGCTTAGAATTACTCGAGCAATTTTTCTAAAAGGTTTTATAGCATATTTTGATTCTACGAATATTTAACTTTTGTGTTCAATATCCAAACTAAATTTGGGTATGCAGCCTACGCTTCCAAGTTTATGCATTGACTTATATAAGTTTATGGTTCCATGTCTACCATGAAAAACATTCAATCACACAAAAGAAAACACAAGAATCAACTACTTCATCAATTTTTTCATTAAGCTTATATTGACCTTAAGTCTTATAACGTTTCCTTCAAAATCACATGCTCTTAGGTACGACAAGTTTTCCATATTCAATTAATATCTTAAGTCTTTTACCATCTACAACAGAACAAGATACAAGATTCTTGCATATGCCCTAACATGAAAACTTCATTCATGTGAGAATATTACAGATATGAGCTTACGCTCGACCTTTCCCTTTTATGCAACCTCTGTCGCAGGTGAGTTACTCATATAGAGTTTCTCGACATCTCCTATCCTGTGATAGGAGGTGAACAGGTCTTTGTTTCAACAAACATGCTTGGTGGCTCCAAAGTCCACCTACTGGTCTCTCATATTAGTTATTAAAATAACTTCCGACATCATGCCACCGAACTCGTACTAGTTTGTTTCAACTAAAATAGCATTAACTATCTACTAATTAAGGTTTTTATGTTGCCTACAATTTACTGCCGTATGGCTAGGATTTTACACACATAAAAATCACCCTTAATTAAAGTAATGCTAGATTCAGGTTATGAAACATACCTTTCTTAAGAAGAATACGCTTAGAGTTGCGTTTGATGTTCCAACCTTTGTCAGCTTTGGAAAAATTGTGTTCATCCACATGCGCATGTTAGCCATGTCCCTTTCCAGTTTCATGTCACAATCTTCGTTTATACTCTGACTACGGAGATGGTAATTTCCCAATCACTTAATACACCACATCTCAGAAACCTTAGTTCCGAAACGGAAGATAAAATATGAGTTTTGAAGATAATATCTTGATTTACAAACTTCGTTTGAACCACCATATCAAAAAACTCATGGTTACCCCATAAAAACTACTTTAGTTAACAAAACATTTCTGCCCGTCAGAATTTTTCAGGAACGTTTCTATGTTTTGTGAAATTTTACGTGGGTAACTATCAGGATTTCCACTACGTTGTGTACAAATGGTTCATCGAAATTCCTTCTAGGTTGAGAGATAAATTCGAAACTCTGACTGACCAAAAATTCGTTTCTGTTTTTCACTCCATAATTAACATCCATGATTCACAAACCAATCAACCATTCTTGATTATTACAAATTATAATGTCTTAAGATTGTTGGGTGCAATAATCAAAAAGAAGGAAAAATCAAATAAGCAAAAGTTATTGATACTTAGCTCCTTTATAGTGGAAGTGATCGATTTGATGAAACGGGCCGAGCTCCCAAATCTCTCGCAATGCAACAAGGCAAAACTTTGGAAAAACAGAGTGAGTCACGTGTTCAACACGTTTCCCTTAAGACATTAACGCCCGGATACACTCAAGAGTGATGCTATAGCCCTCACAGGACGGATATCTCCAGGATAAAACACCCTACTACACCTACTACTAACATATGTAGTAGATTCTCAACTTGAGCTTGGAAACTCCGAAAAAACCATTAAGGAAAATCGCGAACGCTTAAGAAACGGCTATAAAATATTTTCCCTTAGGGGTCCCTCTAAAATATGGAGCAACCCCTTTCCCATAGGTTTTACAAAAGTAGTGAATTTGTTTATATAATTGAAAAATACAACTTAAGAAGAAAAACTCCCCGATGTGGGACTAAAATGCTTATATAGTCTCTTAAAACAACTAAAACGTGGAAACTCCACAATGTGGGACTAATAAGTTTTTTCATTCACAAAAGAAAACAATAAATTATAATTTTATTAAAACCTTAAAAATTATTTTTTAGTAATCGTTTTCCAACATAAATGACTGAACTTTTTGAGATACTTCCTCCTATTGAAAGGTGTCTTCACACAACAAGTTGTCTTTTTGAGATACTTGATTGAAGTCCAAACCAGTTGGCTAGGCGAGTAATGATGTTCCTCCTTGAAAAGGTTTTCATAGTAGTATTGAATTTCTTGTTGAATTTTATCTTGATTGCAATAATCCTCACCATCGATCACTAACTTAACTACCGTGTTTGCTTTCCTTATTGCATTAGTGATCAACATTTTAGTGTTCGATTCCGCCCAAAAATAAACTTGAATATTGATATCTCTAATAATACCAAATTTCTATTTTTGTGATCAAAGATTCAAGAATTTCGTTCTTTCCATATGCACCATCATACTGCTACTGTAAGTTGTTCCATATGGTTAAGCCGTTCATCATCCCAATCGTGACTCCAAGATTTTATAGTTATGGCAATATTACTATCATAATTCCAATTGAAGTTGCATCCTTCGAAATAATAATCTAAAATTCTATTTGTTCGCCAATAATCGTAAAGCAAATGGGCACTTTTTTCATTTTATTCTTCACAAAACTGGCACACACTATATGCATTCATCCCTTTTCTAAAAATCTTGTCCATCGTCATTAACCTTTATAGGTATAGAAGCCATAGAAAAAAGTTTACTTTGTGTGGATAATATCAACTCCAAATGATCTCCTTCGGAAAGCTATTATTGTCGGATTCACAAAGAGAATCAACACCACATTTAACAGGATAAGCATCAACCGTATTATCCTCGTCCTTATTATTATTGTCGAGTTAATGAAAATCTATTTCATAAAACTTCATCTCCAATCCAAAGATCTTCCCAAAATCTAATTTCATTTCCCGCAACAATATTAAGTCTCATATGTTTGTTATAATCCTCAAGCTCATTATAAATATTGTTCCACACATTACAACTCTTTGGCCCTTTCGGTTGAAGAGCTTCCCAAACGGTTGATCATTCTCCAAATTTTTCCACAATTATCTTTCTCCAAAAAGCATCCTTTTCCTTTCCGAATCTCCACCACCACTTTTTTAGAAGCGCCGAATTCATGTGTTTAGATTTTTGGATTCCAAGACCACCACTTTCTTTAGATTTTACTACTATAGACCACCGAACATTATGAGTTTTTTTCTTGATTAGTCATCTTTCAGTTTTTTTCTCGGTTAAGTTGGACTTCGAGTGGTTTTGTTTTTCTCAATCATTTTGTTTAGCCCACTGCTAAACCCATTTTTTTCCCTATTTGTAATAAATCTTTTTTATTATTCAATTTGAGTGTCTTTTGTATTTCTTAGTTACCTCCAAAGATTAACGAAAGACTACCTTACAGTTTGGACGTTGAAGTGTCACTTTATTTTCTTACGAAAATATCATAGCTATTACCGGTAAAATAACAAGTGACACCGATTATCAGTCAGTATATACTTGTTTGGCTATTTGGACGGTCGATACTGCATAATTTGGTTAATTGCTTGATGAGACTTATTTTTCAATTTTCTTTTCAGTTTTGAGCCTAGTTTTATTTTTCTTTATTTTGTTACGGATTTTCACAGATACAACACATCACACACAAACATCTTTAAATCTTCTAATGAACTCTATGACGGATTTTCGCAATACATGCTTGTTGCGATGACTACTAGACCTGCATGTCAAGTTTTTTTTTACTTTGAGTAGCCCATATTTGATCCTTGATTTTATTTTTCATTTCCTTACTAACAGCTGGCATGATGCTTGCTACATCGAACAAGATGATAATTGAAACTCAAAACTTGATTCTCATTCATTCTGACCCCACCAAAAACTGATGTGGCAAATTCTGGTAAGAGTATTAGGAAATACTGCTCTCTCATTAATTCTAGCCCCTACAATTAGCATCAAAAATTTGTTACATTTACACTTCCCACTTAATACATTTTCTCTTTAACCCCACTTTCTCCAATGCTTCCTGCGTAACTGACTTTCTTAACAAAACATTTACAGGACTTTCTAAACTGCTATTTTTTTATCCAATTCCAGTTTCGCCTTGGAAAGTCTTCCCACTTCCTTCCATTCATCATCAACAGCCTGCGGATGAACAATCTCTCAAACATTCCGAGAAAAAAACCCATTCTGCATAATATAAGGTTGAGTTTTAGAGCGAGAGCGAGAGAAAGTAAAGCGACGAAGAACCTTAACACCCTAAATAGATTCTTCTTCAAGCATCACCAATAGCGAACGATGATCATGATACGGGTGATTTGGTGTAACTCCTCTCTCTCTCTCTCTCTCTCTCTTTTCTTAATCAATTTCCCCAAATTTATCAATCAAGGTTTTCAATTTTCTGTGATTTCGAGCTTCTAAATTGATTTGTTGAATGAACTTTTATTACAGATACGAGGATGGATCAATTTGTGACATGCTAAGTGGATAAGTTCTGTTGGGGTTTACGGTATCATTTTTTTGGTCATATTTGATTATAATTGTGATTGTGATATGGTTAGGAAGGAGAAATTTGGTAAACACATTACCAACTGATAAAGATTACTATTTTGAGGGGTAAAGAAGTGATGCTGATGATTATGAGAAAGAAAAAGGGAAGACTATTGAAGAAGCATATGGAAGCTGCTGAGATGGCGGTTAAGATATAAGAGATTGAAGATATGTTACATTCAAAGATTCACATGGCCAGAGACTGCTCTTCTTTCTTCCGTATGTTTGCTATTCTCCTTTCTCATTTTGTCATGACATCAAGAGGTCTAGATAATACTAGCAAACATAAATATACGTCACTTGGATTTGATTGTAGTGATCTAAAATCACATACAGTTGTCATAATTTCGTTGTTGCTAAAACTGAAAATGTTCGCATGTTATTTTAAGAAAATAAAGTTTTAATTAGGCCGACCGAGCGAAGCGAGGGAGGACTTTATATATGGTGACTTTGTGTCAATGTGAAGCGTGACATTTTTTTTCCAATTAGACACAAAAGATTGGATTTGGTTCAACGATGAAAGGACGACACTGCCCCTGTAAATCAAAATTTTCTTTTTTTCATTTAGATATTTTCGTAAATAAACTCAAGAGGAAGGGTACTAAGGTATTAGACATTTTCGTAAATAAACTAAAGAGGAAGGGCAGTAAGATATTAGACATTTTCGTAAATAAACCAAAAAAGAATGGCAACTAGATATAAGAGTCAAATTTTATTATAATTCCTGATGTATCATATTTCTTTAGGGGTATAATTGACAACCAAACTTTAATATAACATATCTAAAAATCCGTGCCTTGGAATTTTACAAATTTTATCTCGTTGGAAAGGTTTTAAAAAAATCTACGCAATGAGTATAAACAACAATATTAAATTTAGAGTTTTTACGAAAAATTTGGAAAAATATTTATCATTTTAGGCATAATTTTGAAAATAAAATGGAGATCCATTGTGCAAACTACCACAAAAGGATACATAATACTTTATGTAACCATATTTTGGTTTTATGCATCAACTAATTTTCTTTTGCAACTAATAAAACGATGTACTCTCTCCGTTTCAAGAAAAATGATATTTTCACTTTAGCCATAAATTTTCTTTTACAATCCAATTGCGGGAGTGTTTCATTTTTTTCTTGGATTCGGCCTTCCCACCGTGGCAGCGGTCATCTAGTATACTTAGATACTATTCTTACAAAACGGGTGTGCATTTGATCTGTATACAGGTGTTAATCTTTTCCCATCCTCACTCTCGGTGGACCTTTTTATGATGGTCACTTTGAACTGCATATGAAAATATTATTTCTTTGGTACAGATTATTGATCAATGAGGGGATAAGCTAGCCAATCTAAGGGAATGCTGCTGTTGAGGGATAACGGTCTGTGGAGCAGCAAGTACTTCAGGTAGAGTACTTACTTTGAGCGATATTACTGAATCTAGATTTGGTTAATTTACCAGTGCTTAGGACGGATTACTGAATCTTTCACCATAAATGTAACCACTGCTTAGTAGTGTTTTTCTACTATATAGGGTGATTGTTATCACAATGAGCATATGATCAATGTATCTACTGGTGTCAAATGCAAATATAAATGGGGAGTGGTCAAGTTGTATGGCTACGAGTTTTAGTCCCTTGACTTGGAGGATCGAATCCTCCCATCCCAGGTTCATCCATTCTTCCCCAACTTTGTTGGCATATATAGTTGTTTCTTCCCCTAATTATACCTTTAATGCATTTATATTGATAAACACCCTTCTGTTTTGATATGCAATGTTTGTAGTATCGATTTTGACCATGTTTAGGCGTGCGACACCTCAATTACCTTCAGATTTGGCAATCAAAGATAGCGTTGGAAACTGCATTTCATCTTTACATTCATCGACATCGACAAAGTAGGAAACCATAAAGCTTTTGAGTTAAGATTTTATGAGTGTTTAGTTTTTCTACTGGCATTCAACATTATACTAATCCTCTTTTAGGTAGAAAACAACACATTACACATATGACCAACAACATAATGAGCAAAACTTTTGCTACCGTGTTATCTAAGTTTGCATTATGTGTTTGTCTAAATTTCTGATTCAGTATGCAATTTTATTTTATTTTATTTTTGAAGAAGAAGATTCAATATGCATTTGAGGATCTCTCTTTATTCCTCTACTAGTATATAATGAGAAACACGTATAACTTAATCTGTTTTTCACATATATCTAAAGTACATTAGCATTCATATACTTAATCTTTGCAGCTTCATAAGCACACCGCAATGTGTATAATAATTAATAATACTAATCCGCTTTTAAGTACAAAAGAACGACATCTGTAACCAACAATATAATAAGCATAACTTTTGTAACTGCAATAACTAAGTTTGATTTATTTGATTCACATCAACAAGAGAAAGAACAAATTGAAGGAAATTTGTCATGCTCCACTTGCTTCCTCCACCAATAGAGTTCAATCAACATTAATAATGTGGAAGAGATACCCTGTCTTCTCTCGTGGCTAAGATATGTTCAAGTATATTATGTGATAACCCCGATTGTGAAAATGGATTTTTGTTATGCGAGATTGGAAATGCGACGTTAGTTATGCGATTTTGGTCATGATTCCTCTCCATCTCTTAAAGGTACATCTGTAACTTAGGCTGCCATTAGATCATCTCCCATGGTAACGGGAATATGCTAACCTCTAACTCATAATTTCAAACACCGTTTTTTATTGCAATATCTTCTTCATTCATCTATAAATATGCGGTTAAATTACAAAGCAACACAAGTAAGCTTGTTGGTCGAGTGGACAATTCAGTAACACCAAGTCCAAGAGTTCCTTGAAGGATGCATTTACCAATTTATCAAAAGTGACAAATATCCACATTATTAAGCTCTTGGAAATAATATCTTTGGGAAGACGGCGTTATGTTTTTAAGGTAGATAAACATAGGTCCAGGAAGGCAAATTTGAAATTTATGCCCATTTACTATCTCTATCTGCACCTCATTATTGTTTGAATGTACTGCATTTAATCACATAAGATACAATGTTACCTTGATAATATTCAATGTGTGTGTGATGGGTCTTTCACTCTTTGCTTCATTTTTATCAACTGTGTGTATAGTGAGCTTTCTTACGTATGCGTAGGTACATGCCTAACGATTATAAATACAACATATTAAAAGCTCACAGGCAAAAGAAAAAAATTATCGCCGGTGCGAAGCACGGGTTATTATCTAGTAATTAGTTGAATTAGGACTCAAATAAGAAAATCTAGATATTATTTATAAGATTGACCCTGAAAAGGATTTTGATAGAATGAATCAGGGATATTTGGAGTTTGTTATGCAAAAAATGAGTTTTTGGTAGTTTTAGAAAACCAAGGGGTGTTAGACAAAATGATTCGCTTTTACCATTATTATTTAATATAACTATGAAGGTTTTTTTTAGGTCCATTGACAAAGTGGCGCAGATGAACTTGGTTTAAGGTTTTGAAGCTACACGAGGAGGTATAAGGGTAAATCATCTTCATTATGAAGATGATATAATTTTCTTTACCGACAATAGTTGGACTTGATTTATAACCTTTTCTCTATTCTCAAAAACTTTAAAACTATATTGTTTTCCATTGTGATATTCCAAAAGTTCAACATTGGGCGATTTCTCTTGGTTTTTCCATTGAAAAGCTTTCATTCGCTTATCTTGGTATGCTATTCGGTGCAAGGGCTAATTCTAAAGCTATTTGGGATCCTATAATTGAGAACACCCTAGGCTAAGCATGCTCTATAAAAATGAAGTACAACTGCTTAATAAAAAATCCTTAATCAAAGCAAATAATCATAAAAGAAATTGCAAAAATCAATTAATATATAAATGTATTACTTTTCTTGGAACGATGGATTCCTCTGTCGCCTCAGTTAAGGAGTTTAGATCCTCATAGTAATCACTTGCTCAAAATAATGGTTCATAGATCAAATGTGTATTAAAAGAGGTAAAAAGATATGACTCAGGAAATATGCAACGCTGTATAGGCGTTATGAATCGAGTGTTACAAAGGAATCCCTAAATAAGTGTTGCAAACCGAAGATAAGGGTTGCAAATTCTATTACAAAATTGTTAAATTTGAAAGAATATGTTAAGGAATGAACGACAGTCCTGAGTTGTAGTTGCAAGAAATCCTACACTACACCCCTCATAATATTTTGTAGATCTAAATCTTATTAATCACCTAAATTTCAAATATAAGTGCTAGAAATATAAATTGACACAAGGATTTTTTACGTGGTTCGATCAATGTGATCTACATCCACGGTTCTTCACTATGATTGTTGAGGTTACATTAGTATTATATTTACAATCTCCATTAATGGATATTTTGTAGAACTCTAGATCTAATTATTTGGGGAAGAAGATGATAAAGAAAATAAATCTCTCCCTGTAAAATAATATCTCTCTCCTAACAAAATGAGTTTTCCTCTCCAAAAATATGTCTCTCTTTCTAAAAATTATTTCTCTCTCCTAAAATGTGTGTCCCCCCTTCTCTCTCCTGCTCTCCTCTTTATATAGTGTTTACATAGTGGATGACAGCTCATGTACAACTAATATTTCCCTTGATTTCGGATTTACCTTGCGACATCTCGCAGGAGTATAAATGTTAAGTCTCATGAACACTCTAGTTTTCGCAAGATCTTCGCGCTTTCTTCATGTTTCTATCACCACCATCTATTGCGTCGTCAGTCTGCGACACTTGTAAAGTGTCATTGGCGAGGACTTCACAAGTATATCCTTGCTGCGATATTCTGCTCCTACATCTTGCCTCTTTTTTCTTGAATATTGCTTGAAGAGCGATTTTTAAGAAAAAATCCGTTGTTGTAGTAGTCTTTGATCTTTATTGATGAAGGAACGAGCGGAAGAATACTGGACTTGAAAAGTACGTACTTGCCTCTATTCTTTTGCGAAGTTCCGAAGCTTTGCGAAATAAATTAGAAATATCAACCCTTGGAGTATGAGAAGTATGAAGTATCCTTGAAGAAGTATAAGAAGTACTTAATCCTCGAAATATATAAGAAGTATGAAGTATCCTTTGAGAAGCATAGAAGTATCCGTCCTTGATTGCGAATAAGAAGTATTGCGAAATTATTACTCCATGCTCTCTGCCTCATGCAATGTTCTATTCTTTTGCGAAATTCCGAAGCTTTGCGAAGTGAATAAGAAGTATTAATCCTTGAAGTATAAAAAGTATTGCCTCTATTCATGCGAAGTTATTATTCCATTTTTGATGAGGATTCTTGTTGTTCATTGGTGAATATCTTCTTTGGAAGTGATTCTTGCCGAGAAGATAAAGAACATAAAATGTTTTCTTGGTTATCCATAGTTGCCTCTGTTCTTTATCTATGAGGGTAGAATCCTTGAGAAAGTGTTGATTGAGCGAATTGTTTTTTTCATTCTTATTTTTCCTCTGTCTCATATCTTGTGCTCATGCGATAGTATAATCTCTTGTTTCGCTTATCTTATCTTGTGAAATAATCACATTCTGCGAAATTCTTAATAATTCTGAAATTCTGAATATCTCTGCGACGTTTTGAATAATTGAAATTCTGAATAATTGCGAAGTTTTGTAAAATACTTGTGCGAATATAATACTTATGTAATGATTATGTTATGAAATGTGTATGCGATGTTTATGCCATGAAATGCTTATGCGATGTGTTCATGATGCGAGTATGATGCTTGTATGATGAGAATGCTTATCTACTGCAATGTATAGCCAATGTTTGTGTTACTTAGCTCATTTTGCCGCTCTAAAATTGATGTAGCTTTAAATCGCTTCCATTCTTCATTTCTCTGATTTTGTCTATAGTATATGCATTCCTCTTTGCGTATTTATTGTTTCTCGCAAGTTCTTACTTGTGCTTCATCTTTTCTTATTCCTGCACTATTATCAAGTGTGTGGCATTTGCATTGCCTCAGTCTCATTATTATGTACATGTTCGCAAGTTTATCATTTTATCATTTTATCAAGCTCGCAAGCTTATCATGTAATCTTTTTTGCGATGAAAGATCTCTCGTTACTTACATTCAAAATGTTTATGTTGAATTTTGTCATTGCGACAAGATCGCAGGACGTCTTTACATTTTCATGTAATGACCCATTGGTCTTGCCTTATCAGTTTTCTTGTGTGGTCTTATTTTGCCACCCCTCATTATTGCGACAATATGACAGGCCTAAATATTCTTGCGAACATAAAGCCCCATGACATTGCCGTCTTGCGACGAAATCGCAGGGACGTCTTTACACTTTCATGTAAATACCCATTGATCTCGCCTTATCTTTGTCTTTTGTATTATTGCCTCTTGGGATCATTGCACAAATATGACAAGCCTAAATTTCCTTGCGAAAATAAAGCCTCATGACATTTGCGTCTTTTGACACTTATCGACTCCCTAATGGAGGGTGCCGCCCTTATCTTCTCCCTGGTTGCCCCTTCAAGGAGGCGTACATCGGCCATACAAGACTAGCTCCTCCCATCAGGTCTTAACAACAACCAGTTGTTTTCGCAGCCTCTTATCCCTTATACCTATATGGTTTATGGTTACGAGACTGCACCCTAAGTGGAGTTTTTTTCGGGCCGAGTGCAGCATATACCAAGACTTGCCAAGAATGGCCGAGACACTTCAAATGCCCAGGCACTCTTGGCTCAACCGTGTACCCCGGCGCCTTGATCATATACTGACTCCTTGGAAGAGACCCTCGGGCATCCAACTAGGGTATAACCTTATATATATAGTTGGAAATCCAAGGTATCTCTCCCGGATAGGCTTTCATGGGCCCCAAATCTCCATGACTCAGGTTTCAGGAGCGGTGTAACCTTTTCGCTGAGCCATGTCAAGAGATACCCCCTTATATGACGCACTTTAGGTCTTACATTTGCCTCTTACGAAATATCATTCGCGAACTAGGGTGTACGCCATAAAGGTTCGTCCCATTCACTCACTCATTCATTTATGTCAAATCGTTCAATCATTCATTTTTGATTATCTCTTCTCATTATCTTTGCGAAATTATCGCATTTCCATTATCTCTGCGAAATTATCGCATGTCTTCATTCTTTCATTCATCCTTTCATTCATTCCTTCATTTCTGTCATTTCTTTCATTCTTTCTCATAATATCATATCATTTGAAGCAAAGTAAATATTCAAGAGAAATTTTAATACATTATAGTCCTGAAATCTTTGTAGTTGTGAAAATCTTTATAATTCTGCGATCGTATCGCATTTTGTGATTTAAATCAAAAATCTTTTATTGTCTATAAAAGAAATATTCTAGAGAAATATATAAATTGAATTTTCAGGGTTTTTTATAATTTTGAAATCTAGAAATCTAGAAATCTTTGTAATTTTGAAGTCTTTATAATCTTGAAATCTTAGTAATATTTGTAATCTTGCGATTAAATCGGTTTTTTGTAATCAAATCAAAAATCTTTTATTTTCTATAGAAGTAAAATGTTCAAGGAAAGAGGTACTTAGCTTTCGTGGTTTGATGCTGTTGTTGTCTCTTGCGAAATATATGATTTGCTTGCGAAGCTAGCATCCTTGAAATGTATAAACATCGCACAAAATATAATTATCTCGCAGCAAAAAGAAGTGTGAGAAATGATATTTGAACCCTTGACATGCCTCTTGCATATTCTCGCACCATACCAACTATTTCTAACCCTCTCTTGCGAAATTAACTTGCGAAATAATCATCAACTTTCTTCTTTGCGAAATAATCAAATTCCATGCGAAATTTCGCATAACAAAAATAAATGTGCGAGAAACAAGAATTGATCCTGCGACCTTCTGCTTGCATTCATGCTTCCTGACCAACTGTGCTAGCCCTTCCTCTGCGAGGTGTTTTGCCGAAATAATCATCTACTTTCTTCTTGCGAAATACCCTTGCAAAATTATCAAAAGGCTGAAGTAAACGAACAAACGAAGTGTTCGTCTTTGCGAACGTTCGCAAGGTAAACATTTGCGAAGTGCAAAAAACTCTTTGCGAATGGGGAGATTCGAACCCTAGACATCAAACTCCTTCCCTTTACTGCTGACCATCTGAGCTAGCTTCAGCTTGCGAAAGAAACACATATTGCCACTCTATTATTCTTCCTTTCTTTTTAGTAGTTCCAAAAAGTGTAAAAAATATTGAGCTTTGCGAGAATTGATCATGAGAACTCTAACCCATACTCCTAATCCCTGACCATCTGCGCTACTTGTTGTTTGCGAAAGAAACACATAATTTCATAACCTTATTCCATTTCTTCTCATTTGAAAGTTCAAAAAATATGCAAAAATTCGCGAGAGGTGGGAATTGAACCTGCGACCTCAAGCTCATTGTCTTTACCTCTGACCAACTTTGCTGGCTTCTGTTTGCGAACTATCTCTGCGAAATAATAACTTACTTTCTTCTGTGCGAAATACTCTTGCGAAAAATCCATGCGAAAAATACACGTTCATTGAGATTTGAACTCGCGACCATGAACTCATTAATTTCGCAGGTAACCAACTGTGCTGGCTCTTGCTTGCGAAATAATGAAACAACCTTGCGAAATTATCCATTTTTTCCCCTCTTTGCGAAGCAAAAAATTCTTTGCGAGGAGGGAGATTCAAACCCGAGTCCTCTGGTTTGCATACTTCTTCTCTGACCATCTGGGCTGCTTGTTGTTTGCGAAGATATGCATGTAGCCACCTCTTATTCTTTTCTCCTCTCCAGGCTGTAGAAAAAATGTGAAAAAATATGAGTGTGGCGAGATTTGATCTTGCGACATCAAGCTTCTTCACTCCAACTCAAACCATCTGTGCGAGTTTATGTTTGTGATAAAAATCACAGCGTTTTGTTCTTATCCTTATCTTCGTTCTTCCTTTATTTCCTTCAACAATTTTCCTCTTGCTTTTTCTCCTGAATATGAAATCTTCCATTAAAAAATTAGCTTTCTTCCTTGAATTTCATCACATCAACCTATTTTTTTCTCATCCTCTTTTTCATGTCCTTGAATTGTTGACGGTGTTTTCTCCCTGAAAGTGTGATTTCTTCCATAAAACTTCCATTTTTGAACCTAAATTTTATAGATCTAAATAAAAAGTATGAACAGTAACTAATTTTCATGGAAATTTCTTGATCCAACAAGTCACAGGAAGGACAAAATCCATTACTCTCTCCCTGTTTCTAGCGCATATGTAGTTGCAGGAAATCCTACACTACACCCCTCATAATATTTTGTAGATCTAAATCTTATTAATCACCTAAATTTCAAATATAAGTGCTAGAAATATAAATTGACACAAGGATTTTTTACGTGGTTCGATCAATGTGATCTACATCCACGGTTCTTCACTATGATTGTTGAGGTTACATTAGTATTATATTTACAATCTCCATTAATGGATATTTTGTAGAACTCTAGATCTAATTATTTGGGGAAGAAGATGATAAAGAAAATAAATCTCTCCCTGTAAAATAATATCTCTCTCCTAACAAAATGAGTTTTCCTCTCCAAAAATATGTCTCTCTTTCTAAAAATTATTTCTCTCTCCTAAAATGTGTGTCCCCCCTTCTCTCTCCTGCTCTCCTCTTTATATAGTGTTTACATAGTGGATGACAGCTCATGTACAACTAATATTTCCCTTGATTTCGGATTTACCTTGCGACATCTCGCACGAGTATAAATGTTAAGTCTCGCATGACACTATAGTTTTCGCAAGATCTTCGCGCTTTCTTCATGTTTCTATCACCACCATCTATTGCGTCGTCAGTCTGCGACACTTGTAAAGTGTCATTGGCGAGGACTTCACAAGTATATCCTTGCTGCGATATTCTGCTCCTACATGAGTAGCCAATATTCTTCGTGTTCTTCTTCCTTATACCAACAGAAACTGTTAGAGCATAGCTCAGTTAAACTCACTAAGCGTTGGTATGTCAAGTTTGATTGTCATATTTTAGTATCAAAACTCATCTAGAGTCGCTTGATTAAATACTAGAGTCAACTTCGTCTAGGTTAGACTAGAAAGTCTAGGAATGTTGAGACATACAAGTATTACTCCGAAGACTGAAAAATGTGAAGAAGTAACAAACTACAACGACGACATCATCCTTCCACTTGAGGTTAGTAATATTTACTTGAACTGTTTCATTCCTAACGTATCTTTCAAGTCGTGCTATATTGAAAACATAACCGCGAAGCTGTATATATTGTACATATTGTATATAATACTCTAGTGATGTGACATGATCATAATAGTATGATCATAGTATTAAGGAATTAGACTACGAAGTATAACGCTCATCTTTTGAACTTCGTAGATATGACATTGACATAATCTTGTATATAGTGTATTGATTATGTGAATGGGTTATGGTGAAGATTTAATCCTAGGAAACAATGTTTTAAATTTGTTTAAAGGAAGTACATTCATGAACTTGTTTCGTGAATCGAAAGGGAAATCAATAGGATTATTGGTCTATCTATTCATTGCATATCTTTGGATGACCAATATGTGTGAGTTGGTAGAAACGATCTTAACTCAGGTTATGTATCTTGGTATAACTGATCACAATGCCTAGACTTATGATTTGGTGTAATCGATCATAAGTAATCACCATTAGATGGTATGATCAATCCTATTAATTGGTGTGACCGATCATAAGTGTTGTGTGATCGATCGTTGTAATTGGTGTAATCGATCCTAGTGACTGGTGTGACCGATCACAAGTAGATACCATGTGTAAATGGAACCGATCGATCCTTGTAATTGGTGTAACCGATCCTAGTGACTGGTGTGACCGATCCGAACCCATGTATGCGACTTGATAGGACCGATTACAACTAACCATTGTGATTTGGTATGACCAATCACATAGTAGTCTTGGAATACTGGAAAACCAATTCTAAACTTGTTTGGAAGTGTGGTATAACCGATTCCAAGAAGCAAATCCATGTAAATATGAAATAAGGATTTGCAGTGAAAAGATGTCAACATAGTTTGAACACGAGCAGTAACTCTTATCATTTATTGTTCAAAGATATTCCTTGGTACTCAAGGTGATCATGTGCCGAAATAAATTAAGAATCTTTTAATTAAGGTTTTTTTGTTTTATATGCTTTAATTACCAGCAATTAATGCATAGCTCTGGAGAATAAAAATTAGTAATGTGCATTTATTAATTGGAGATTTTGTATTGAAAGATTTCGGAAAATATTGGATCAACATTTATTGGAATTATGAAAACCGAATTTGGGCATTCATTGCATGTCTTGAGAATATTTTTTGGTTTTGGAAATTCCTTGGTGTGCAAACATCCTTGGTCTATAAATACCTAAGTTTGCATTTCTAGCAAACTATCCTAAGAGCCAAACAAACTTCATTTCTAGTTGTTTCTGGTGGAGCCGTCTATTCGGAGAGGAAAGCTCTTATGACCGATCGTTTAAAGACTTCTATGGGATCAAGAAGCTATACGAGTACCATTGGTGGGAAACTAGATAATTGCAATTTTATTAATTTTCGATTTGATTTGATTGACTAATTGATAGACACATTTTTGTGTCTGATATAATCTCAATTGTATATATTGTTAGTGCTCGATTTTGTATTTATTATGGCTTTTTATGTCTTTGTAGGTGTTTTTGGAGAAATAAGCTTTTGCGGGAAAATTGGCTCGAAAAGTGGTATTTGCGCTCGTGGGATAAAATTATTATTCGGACCCCTCATTTGGATAAGGGGCACCTCAATTACTAAGGGCGACCACTTGCTATTCGCACCCGGGAATGGATAAGGGTCACTCATCCCTACCGTTTGAAGTCTCTTTTGGCGGGAAAGTTTCGGTCACGTCCGCATGAATTTGTTGGATGGATATTTGTCGGATTTTCTCGTTGGATTGGATTGATATGGGCACTGTTCATGATAAACGGGATTGGTAAGATGATTTGAATCGATAAAAAAGAAAGTTTCATCATATCTCGAGAAAACAAGTAGTTACCATATCTCGGGTTCTCACGGTGAAATATTTGTGGAAATTACGTGTGAATAAGTAAACCGTATAACCCTGTGAGATTTGATACTATCTGATAGAGAGTTCAGGGACGTTGGATTAACACAAAAGACGCGTAAAGAAAGCAACAGAGGGCCGTAACTTTTGCCAAAAGAAAGAGGAAAGATACGGAAGATTTCTTAGAGAATTGATCGTCCTGTTGTATATATAGAGAGCTGGGAAGTCTAGCAAGGGAGTCGAGACTTTGGGGGGTCGATACGGAGGATTGGGAGCACTCACAGAGCCGAAGAAACGAAGTGCAGGAAAGCTTCCTCTTTGCTCTCGAAGAAGAAGGAGAAGGGTTGTAGACGACACTAAAGAAGTGTCGTTCTCAAAAACACGAAGAACGGACTAACATAGGCAGTCTTATTTAAACAGCACAAAAGAAGTATCGTTGTTCATCAATATAGATCACATACATCATAAGCTTGTCATCTTTTCTCTGTAATAGTTCACCAACCGTTATAAGAGCTGTTTGTAACGCCAATACAGCGTTGCAAACTGTCTGCTTTATTAGTTTTCTCTTGTTTTTCACCTATTTGAGCTATGAACAATTATTTTGAGCACGTGAATAATATGAGGAGCTAAACCCCAACACTGGGATGACGGAGGAAGCCATATTTCATGCGTGTGGTAATTATATTTAATTCTTTCATGACTTTTTGCATGGATTGTTAATTGTGTTATGGTTTTTATTGAATGGTTGTGATTTCAATTGATGGGTTATACTTAGGTTAAGTCTTTTGATATCCCATGCTTTAGATATACTGATCGTTGCTTTTCAAAAATCTACCTTGGCAAAACATAGAGTCAATATTTTATTATTATTTGAGCTATAATTGTCTAGAATAAATATATGAATCGCATGAATGAATTTTATGGTGGAATCCTGAGTCCTAGTACCTCTCGATATTTGTGACAACCTTTGTATATATTTTCTATTATTAAATTCTGAAACCAAATCTTTACAAGCCCGAGTTGAACGAACTTTTACTACCACTTTCTACAAAAACTTTCAAAACACCATCACTAATGGTTGTTGAAACTTTGATTGCACCTAGTTTGTTTATGCTTGAGAATCTTCTCTTCTGATATATGATTCACTCAGACTAGATCAAAGTATCGATGGGATCTTTAGAAATGTTGTTAGATATAAAGAAATCTTGTGATAATCCATTGTTAATAGACCCCATTTTGTGTGTGATTGATTACAAGAGATTCAAGTGGTGTTGTGCAGGTTTTGAAGATAAAAGAATATTTTAAGACGAATAAGATTTCTTATTAGTTTTGTATATTGTGGATTTAATGCACAAACCTTGATCGGCTGGGATCCCACTAGAATCAGTTTATCTTTGATAAATATGATTGATTGGTTGTGTGAGATCGACATTCTCTATATTTCTCTTTGAGATCTATGTTGATTGAGTGCAAATCTATACTTGACTATTTTGGTAGTTAAAGTTAGATTGATCTAACCAGACAAAGGATTTTATTAGATTAAACGGAAGAGCCTTTGTCAATGACTAAATCTTTAGCATGATTGATTAGAGTGGTTACCAAACAGATTCTTCATTTTCTGTTTGGAATACGATCCAAAGGACTTGCTATTCACGTGCGTGACTCTAGGAGTCGAAGGCGCAAGGATATTGAGGGAACTAAGTGACTAGGGGTAGTCTGCTTGGTCTCAACTATACGAAGTTGGTATTAGATTTTGTATAACGGCTTAATTCTGAGAGTATTCAAAACTGGACTAGGTCCTGGGGTTTTTCTGCATTTGCGGTTTCCTTGTTAACAAAATCTTGTTGTGTCTTTTACTTTGATTTCCGCATTATAATTGTTATTATAATTAAGTAAAATACACAAGTACATTAACTCCGTAATACTTGATAGTGATCCTATAGAGTTTGGTCATTACCGAACCTATTATCAAGTACACACTTTGTTGTAGTATTGTCTCAATCTTGTATCCATAGACAATCACACAAGTTATCTTATTGTTGTATTGTCTCGATCTCGTATCCATAGACGATCACACGAAGTGTGAACCAAATTTTTGTATTGTCTCGACTTTGTCCATATCCGATCACATTTACTAGAGGACTTATAGGGTGAAATAAAAAGATTATGGTGTATTTGGGTACCCTCGTTTTTTTCAATTGGTATCAGAGCAGGCAAACACGAAAAAATCTAACAATCTGTGTTTGGTGCGATCCAACCTATAAGACTGGAATGTAAATATGGTTTTCATAGAACCTGGGAATGATTCAGTTTACGTAAAGCAAGATGTCAAGAGTTTTGAATTAACACTTGATGATGACATCTACGAATCAATGTCTGAAGACCTTCATAAAATCATCTCGAAAGAATCTACTAGACAAGTTAATCTTTTTAATGATGTAGAAGCCGATGACAATTGGAAAATTTGTCTACAAGAAAGATTGGATAAAATTCAGATGATGATGACTTAGATTTTGAAAGAGATGTAGAAGAGGATATCTTAGAATGTTCTAAACTACTGGATCCCTTGAAAAATAAAAAACTGAGAGCTTCGGAGTTCATTGGTTTTATGACTCCTCTTTGTTGCAAGAACAAGAAACTGAAGAAGGTTTTCGAAGGATATTATATTGGTTATCACCTCAATGACTCTCTTCTTAAAGATCGTACAGAAGAGCTAAATTCAAAGAGTTTCGAATGCGAGAATCTTCGGAGAGATCTCGTTTTATCGAAAAAGAGACTTGCCGAATCTGAAGCAAGGATTATCTCTCAACAAAAGAGTTTTGAAGAGAAAGAAGGTGAATATCTCACTCAAGAAAAGCGCCTTGAGGATGATGTAGCTGGTGCTCTTGATAAAATCAAGACGTTGGAAGAAGAAAATTTGTACTTGAAAAAGTCCAATGATAGCACAAACAATTTATCCTCATTGTTAAAAGAAGGAAGATATCATGGTGATACACGAGAATTAGGATATAAGGAATCAATTGCTTCCAACGATAACAATGAGATAAAATTTGTCAAAGCTACAAATTCTTCTCAACCAAAGACTTCTAATGTTTTCAAATATGATCCTATTTCTTGTAAAGAAGTAAAACCTATCATGCCTAAGAATAATGTTCAACCAGACTCTTCAAGTGCACCCATCAAAGAGAGCACTTCTGCTAATCTCAAGAAAGCAACAACTTTGAACAAAGATAAGAAAAAAGAAGAAGTAAACTCGTCGAGCTCCAATGCAAGTGAATCCACAAAAAGGTAACATTAAAACTTGGACTTCGTATGTTATTAATTATTGTGGAAATAAAGGACACTTGCAATTGGAATGCAAAGTTCGTAAGATGCAGGATGCACTTTCTTTTTTATCAAACGAATTGGCTAAATTTGCTCCCCGAAAGAACTCAGATCATTATTATCCTAATTTAGGCAAAAGAATTATTATAATAATGATAGTTCAAATTTTTCCTATTGCTCGAAAATGTCATCTCATAAAAGACCCGAATATAGAAAGAGAGACGACTTTGTAAATGCAAAGACAAGATATGATGTTCCAAATTGGAGAAAGGTCGTTTCGCAAAATAGTCAAAAGGGCAATGGTCCTAATGGTATGAAGGAGAAAACCGCTCCTGCGAAACCTATCTAAGTCTTCTTGAAAGACTAAAGAAAGAATAAATGTTGGTAACAATATTTTTGAGAGTCTTCTTGAAAGACTAAAGATTGTCTAAAGTCTCTTGTACTAGTGAACATTGTGATAGTGACATTCTTCATCACAAGTCAAAGAAAAATACAAGAGATGGAACATGAGTAAGAAAACCAAGCAAGAGGTTGTAATTGCAGGAAATCCCACAATACACCCCTCACAAGAATTTACTTTACTAATCCATTTGAAGATGAGTAATAATAGATTTTATTGATTATTTTCTTGAAATGTTTTCAAAGAAAGATAGAACAGAGCTAAAGAAATTACAATCACTCTTAACTTTCTCTCTCCTAATGACTTGCTTAACAATTCAAAAAGAATCCTCCCTACAACAGACTAACTTAACCCTTTATATAGGGTAATACAGTGGATGACAAAGCTAAGTTTGTCCTTTATTTTCGGGAACAACTCGCGAAGTGTCGCGAGTGTTATAAACATTTTTCCTTGCGACACTCCTAAATCTCGCCAAGTCTTCACATCTTTCTCACGTTCTGGCTTTCGTCATCTATTGCGTCATTTATATTTCTTACCTGCGACGCCTTCGCAATGTAGTCGTTTATTAATCTCGCGAAGTATTGATGTCACGATATTCTGCTCCTACATCTTGCCTCTTTTTTCTTGAATATTGCTTGAAGAGCGATCTTTAAGAATGTAGGATCATAATATCGCAATGCATAGGGCTCGCGGGATCAATAAACGACGTTACCGCGAGGGAGTCGCAGGAAACTAAAATGAACGACGCGATGAGAAACGACACACAAAACAACTGAAAGACATGGAACCTGGCGAGGGTTAAGAAGTGTCGCGAGATTGAATAGTTGTACACTGGCGACACTTCGCGAGACATTCCCGAAAATAAAGGATAGCTTAGCTGTCATCCACTATGTATTACCCTATATAAAGGGTCGAGTGAGTCTGTTGTAAGGGGGGGAAATCTTTTTAGAATGGTAAGGCAAGTCATTAGGAGAGAGAAAGTTTAAGAGTGTTTAAACTTCTAATTATAATTCTATTTTCCTGTGTAAACACTTCATGAATTCAATCAATAAATGTTCTTGATCTTACATCTTCTAATGGATCAATTAAGCAAAAACGAGTAAGGGGTGTAGTGTGGGAAATCCTGCTACTACATATGCGCTAGAAACGAGGGACGAGCAAAGTGATTGACGAAGAAATTGGAAAGAATTTGGATTAACAGAGAAGAGATTTGGAAAAGATACTCAAGAATTCATTGAAAAAGAAAGATGGCTAGAAGAAGAAATATACAAGAGCAACCAACGATTGTAAGAAGAAGTGGAAGACACTATTTGGAGAAAGGAGGAATGAAACAGGAGAATCATCAAGGATGAATAGGAGAAATGATGGAGAAGATCAAAATCAGCCACCAATCTCCCCAGTAGCAAACACGGCCGAGGATTATGATAGAGTAAGTGTACATACTTGGAGATCTGATTCTGAAGACGAGAGAGAAGAGGAGCAGCAGTTGGTGAACAATGGACAAGGAGGAGGAGAGCAAGAAATGAATGGAGAAATGAATCCAGGTAACGAAGAAATCGCAGCCCTAGAAAGATTGAGACAAACAATACACGAGGAGAGACGGCTAGAGGCAGAGGAACGAGCAAACTTGACAAGACAGAATCACGAATTGAGGATGGAAAATATGAGGTTGCAAAATAGGAGATCTAGAAGTAGCGTGAGATCAAGTTCAAGATCGAATGGAGAAGAAAGAAGGAGAGTTGTACCAACAGAAAGCACCAATGAAGAAACACAAAATCCGAATATAGAGCATGGCGAGAGAAGAGGAGAAATAGAAGATCGTTATATTCCTCAGCCCGAAAATCCTCAAAATGAGCGGAATAGGGAAAATCAAGGAAACATGCAACTCCAAGAACCGAATAACCCAGCTGCTGAAGGAAGAATAATCTTGCACGGGAGAGAAGAACTGAGAAGAAACCGAGAGATCGAGGATGACATTGAGAGACACTACATTGAACAAGCGCGACTAGCTCGCGAGAGAGAAAGGCTAAGAGAAGAAATGGAAAATCAAGAGATGGAGGAGGCAATCCGGCAGAATAACCATGACAACCGCGAGAGAAGGAGGGAACAAAATCGTACCAATAGAAATATTAATGAAGAATATGAGAGGGTGCAGATGATGAGAGCTGAGAGGCCACCAAGAAGAGAGAACAACCGATATAATGGCGTGCGAATTGACGAAAGAAACGAAGAAGAGCGTCGCGAGGAAAGAAGAGGAGAAAATAACGAAGGGAAGGTCAAAATAGGCACGAGCGAAGAAGGAGAGAAGCGAGCTAAAAAAGACCAAGTAGAATCAAATTAGAGGCAAATGAACAAATCTTAAGAGAATCAGGCTGAAATGAGAGGATTACTGAATAATAGAAGGGAAGGAGGAAGGAGACAGTTAGACGAAGCTATTGCAGAAGCCGCGAAGAATCCCTTCACGCTAGAAGTACAGATGGGAGGAATACCTCCTAAGTGCAATCTACCTGCATTAACCAACATCTTTGATGGAACAACCTGTGCGATACAACATATTAAGGCTTATATGAGATGTATGTTACAATGGGAGAATCATGATGCCATATTGTGCAAATATTTCGCGTCAAGCCTAATTGGAGAAGCACTAAAATGGTTTGAGGGTCTACCAAGGAACACAATTACATCATTTAATCATTTACAAGCCACATTCCTAGGAGCATACATAAGTAACAACTCTTCACGACCGGGTATTGAAGATGTATTCGGGTTGAAACAAAGGGTTGGTGAGAGCTTAAGGCAGTTGACAATAAGATGGAGAACCATGTGTAGCGAAATGGCAGGACGGGTTGAGGAAAGATATCTCATCCTCTCATTTGTGAATGCTCTCTTCGCGACTAACTTGTTATACATTCAAATTTTTAGAGTCAAAAATACAATCACGATGGCAGAACTGCGAGAATTACAGGAAGAATATATCACCTTAGAAGAAAGACAGAATGAAATGAATTCTTATCCAGTCGCGAACACAAGCTCGAATGCTGCGAACGCAAGCTTGTTACCTCAGTTCATCAATACAGTGGCGAGCACTTCGCAAGGACAGCAAGCGGGGAAGGGCGATGAGAGACGGCGGAAGATAGTAGCTATGGGAAGCCATGACCGGGAGGAATTTGAACAAGAAAGAAACTACTATAACCGTAACAGCAATAATAAGATTCAGAGGCTAGACAATGTGCAAGAAACTTATGGTGGACGAAGGCAATATAACCATGGAGGGCAGAGAAGCCGCAGAATAGTATGGGAACCAATTAGGATGCCTCCACTGAATGCTAGTGTGGAAAAGATCTGGGAGGCTATACTCGTGATGGAAGAAGTACCAGCACCTTGGAACGCGGGGATGGAACCACCACCAAAGCGATGAAGTCATGAGTTTTGTTCTTACCATCGCTTCCATGGACATCAAACAAACGACTGCAGAAACGTAAAGAGAATTATTCTCAGGATGATTGATCAAGGGAAGCTGAATCACTTTCTAAAAGGAGAAGAAAAAGGCCAGACATTACCACCACCACCAGAAATGCACAGAACAGTGTCAGCGAAAGGAAAGGAAAGGAAACATTTGTGATAGAAATCGGAACGAAAGCCAAAAATTTGAATTGCAACTCTATCGTCCACTCTTATCGCACAATCGAAGATTTTCATGACAACGTGCTCAGTAGAGTCTTTGCGAGAGATGCTGATGATAAAGAAATAATGAGCCTGGCGAGAACGACGCAGTTAGAAAAGTGGCAGCTGAAGACTATTTCTTTCTCTGCAGATGAAGTGCCAAAAGGAAGAGAAACACATGATAGCCCGTTGGTTGTGAAACTAGAGATTAACCCGAAACCAGTTGATGGAGAAGATGATGAGGCAGAAGCTTGCTGGGCGATCAACCGAATCTTAATCGACACCGGAAGTTCGGTGAATATTCTCTTCTACCATACTTACAAGACGATGGGAGGAAAAGATGAAGACTTGATCCCCTCTACATACAAGATATATGGCTTTAATGGCACTGCAAACAAACCAAAGGGAGAGGTTCACATGAGAATACCTCTACAAGGATTATCAACCGATATTTTATTCTCGTGTGGTTGACGTGGAATCTCCATACAATGCGCTGATTGGGAGGCCATGGCTTCATGAAATCTTGGGAGTCGCGTCAACATATCATCAATGTATTAAATTCCCACATCCAAATGGCATTGGTATTATACAGGGAGATTGGAAGGAGTCGCAACAATGTCATGAAGTAGATGTAGAAAAGCTGCGAAGAAAGGAATGCCAAAAGAAAAGGTTGGAAACAACATGTGAGAGATGAGCGAGAGAAAGGAAAAATTGATGGTAGATGCTATAGAAGTGAGGGCTGAACATATCTCGCGAGGTGAATCCACGGAGAGAGACCAATATTATGACAACAAAGAAGCCGAAGATATGAGGAACAAAAGGCATAAGAAGTGAGCAATCAATAAAAGCAGGAGGCAGAATCTCGCAACAACGAGTAAAATGAGAATTCGATTAAGAAAGAAAAGTGAAATACAACAAGTGAAACAAAACTATGCGAATACTTCGCAAACAAATATCAGCAAATGATGAAATATGAATGATTGAATGATTTAACAAATATGAATGCGCAAAAGAATGGGACGAACCTTTATGGCGTACACCCTAGTTCGCGAATAACATTTCGTAAGAGGCAAATGTAAGACCTAAAGTGCGTCATATAAGGGGTATCTCTCGCCATGGTTCGGGGGAAGGTTACACCGCTCCCTGAAGCTTTGAACCATGAAAATTTGGGGCCCATGAAAGCCTATCCGGAAGAGGTACCTTGGATTCCCAACTATATATGTAGGTTATACCCTGGTTGGGCGACCGAGGGTCTCTTCTTAGGAGTCAGTGTATGCACAAGGCGCCGAGGTACACGGTTGAGCCAGAGTGCCCGGGATGGATGAACCTACCCTGGCCATTCTTGGCAAGTCTTGGCATGCGTTGCACTCGCCCGAAGAAAACTCCACTTAGGGTGCGGTCTCGTAACCATAAACCATATAGGTATAAGGGATAAGAGGCTGCGAAAACAACTTGGTTGTTGTTAAGACCGGATGGGAGGAGCTAGTCTTGTATGGCCGATGTTTCGCCTCCTTGAAGGGGCAACAACCGGGAGATGATAAGGGCGGTGCTCTCCATTAGGGGGAGTGCCAAAACAGACGCAAATGTCATGAGGCTTTGTTTTCGCAAGGAGACTTAGGCTTGTCATATTTGTGCAATGATCTGAGAGGCAATAATACTAACGCGAGGGTAAGGCGAGATCAATGGGTCTTTGCACGAAAGTGTACGGACGTCTGCGATTTCGTCGCAAGACGGCAATGTCATAGGACTTTATATTCGCAAGGATATCTAGGCCTGTCATATTGTTGCAACCAAAACATCCTGCTTGAGAGGCAAAAATACTTGAAAAAATGATAAGGCAAGATCAATGGGTCTTTACATACAAGTGTAAAGACGTCCTGCGATTTTGTCGCAATGAACGGTGGCGGGGAGGACCTCTAATTAGGGAGGTCGACTTGGAAGACCACACAAAATGATAAGGCAAGGTCAATGGGCCTTTGCATGAAAGTGTAGAGGCGGCTGCGACCTTGTCGCAGCAAAAGAGATAGAATTCTCAATTCATAAAGATATTTGCGACCTCGTCGCGGCTATAAATTTCAATAACACTAAAATTATTATCCAACAAAATACATGAGGATAACTAACTTCTTCCGACAGAAGATAAATACCAGAGGCAAGTATGGGAATGGGGAAAGTGAAATATTGTTATTCATCTTCGATGAAAGAGTCATACATCAATAATGTTAGCCAAAAGGGGAAGTGAAGATTGAATTCGGAGGGGAAAAATCCAAGAAATACACTATAATAAGGATACGAGTAAATGTACAGATATTACAAGCGAAAAAGAAAAAACAAAAAGAGTTATTCCTTTGGCGATTCTTCTTCTTCATCGATTCTTGATCCGATTATTCTCATCGCCAAAATTTTCTTCTTCGCCGGCTTCACTATCGAAACATCGGAGACAGTAGATTCTCGGGAACCTTTTCAAGAAGCCGGGGATATGTATGCGAGAGGGATGTTGGTGCTTACAAACATACTCCATGGCTCCATTACGAAAACGAACAGCATCATTACTAAAGTTCTCCACTGTTGTTTCAAATTGTTTCTTCAACTTGGAATACTTGTTATTACGAAGGAGAGATTCTTGGCGAGTTGTTGTTTTTCGGTTTGAGTTCTTCAATTCTCATTTGGAAAATTCCGGTGAGTTGTTCTTTCTCAGATTCAAGCTCTCTAATTCTAATCGAAGCCTCTTCTCATATTCTCGCAAATAAGTAATAACAAGTTAATAATTTACAAGCAATACTACAGAAGTAAGAAGTAGTAAGGTGTAATAAATAACCTTCTCTATCAGATATCATATCTTTAACCAAGGAAGTATGCTCGGCGTGAAGACTAACATCAACACCTAGATTATTTCTGGCATTATCTAAAACTTTCGCTGCCCAGGCGAATTCATCGTCACTATTTATAACAAGGAGGGAACGAATTTGATCTTCTCGCTCACTAAGCGAGGAATTCTGGCGAAGCAATTCATCCCGCTCAATTTGTAATTCAAGGAGAGATTTTTGAAATGTTGCTAATGCCTGTGCACCATTGTTAGCAATGCGATCTTTATCATCTATATGGTCACTAATTTTCTTCCTTAAAATTTTGATTTCCTTATTGGACTTGAGAAACATTCGTTTAAATTGGTTGGCAGCACTTAAACCAGATCTATGTTCAATTTCTAAAAGACGATATTTGGTCTGGAGTTCATTTAATGAAAGGGAGTTAATTTTATTTGATGAACTACTTAAAGAGTTGTTGAGGTGAGCGAGAAGAAGGTTATTATCCATAGGATCAGGAAATGTATGGAGAAGAATAGCCTCATCGGAGAGATTATATACATCTGCGAAAGTAATAAGTTAGGTAGCAATAGGCGACCATTAAAGTAAAAATAGTAAAAGGAGGTAAAATTTTATACCATAAAGTTGCTGATTGGCATTTTGAAGAGTGGACACCTTATTCTTTTGGGAGTCAAGTTCGGTGTTTAACTTTTGAATTCTCTCGTCTTTATCGCGAGATGACGCAGCTTCGGTCTCTAATTCTTGAATCTTCTTGCTCAATTGCAAATTCTTCTTTTCAAGATTGTTGCGTCTTCTCTCAAGGTCTGAGGCAACTACAAAGGAAGATCTTCCAACCTATAGAAGAAGATAGAAAAATCATTAAAACATATATATATACTTAAACAATTTAAAGTTAGCAGGGAAGTATGACTGTACACATACCAGAGACCCAAGTGCATTCAAAAGATCAGGAGACACAACTCTAGAGACTCCATTGAATGAATTATTGCCTTCCAGTAAAGCAGCATTACACACGTTTGCGAGAGCCCCGCAAAGAGAAGCTAGGGGAGCATCTCCCATTCCTTGGAAACGATCGAGAAAATCTTTGGATAACCGATCCATGGAAGAACTGGTCGATGGAATCTTCTTGGCGAGAGAAAGATTCGATTCATGGTTATCCTCGTCGAAGATTCGATTGAGCTTGAGCTAAGGCGAGAAGAGGATTGGACCTTTCGCTTCTTAGTTAAGGGGGCAGAGGATTTACCCTGCGAGCGACGATTTTACCCTTACTTTTAGTCTTCGCAGCAATAGTTTCTTCAACTCCAACCTTCGCATACGCGTCAAGATAAGAAACAGAGGCAACAATATTGTTTTAAATAAGAAGAAAGGAAGTGATTCTTACTTCACTCGTAGCGATCGAAGCAATGTCAAAGTATCCTCCGACGGATCCTTTTTGTAGCTTCTTCTCAACCTGGCTATCTGAAAGATTTCACAAACTTAGCAATTATAGAAAGAAAGTTGCGAAAGCAAGATTTGAAGTCGGGGACATACCTCTTTCTTCTTCTCAGGCCATTTGAATTCCCAAGGATGATACCCTGCGAGATTCGCAGGAAGAATATGCGAGCCCGCGATGTAAGGACCATTTAAGATCAAGGGTACGACCCACCATTTCTCATCTTTGGAATGACGAGGAGAGGTATTATTGCCTGGGTGCCAGTCAATGTCTTGCATGAGTAATTTCTCTTCAGGGACATTATCCTTTTTCTTTAGGCGAACGCCCCAGCGAGATTTCGCATTCACCATAGTTATCACTGAGTAATTTTCAAAAAAGTTTTCCACAGTGTATTTCTCAACAGCTATTTCCAAGTCTGCGAATTTGGGATTTGACGAGAATTAGAATATAAAGATCCTTTCCTGCACCGCGGTTCGCGAACTCAAGCATCAGGCGAATACAATCGCCACTTAATTGATAAACAGCCCGAGAGAACTTTTCATGGGCCAAAATTTCATAAAATAAAGGCAACTCAGGATTGTACAAGGGAATAGGAAGTCCAGCGAGAAGCTGACCGAGCGAGACTATAATCTTTTGATCATTACATTGATGATCGAGAAAAGATTCTGAGTAAAAGAATAGATGAGGGTTCTTGATCGGGAATGGTTGATGAGTAAAACCCTTCTCGAGCAACTTCTGTTGAACTTCTTCGAAAGAAGTTTTGTATGCACGATTGATGGAAGCCATTTATCAGTATGGGAATGGGTGGAAGATTGGAGATTAAAAGCAGCGCTAGAAAGGGTGAAGAAAAGCTTTGCAGTAGCAGGAGCGCAAATTGCGGAAGGAGAGAACCAAAGAAAAGTTACAGAGACAA
Organism: Papaver armeniacum; assembly: GCA_023531295.1. Lineage (NCBI taxonomy): Eukaryota > Viridiplantae > Streptophyta > Magnoliopsida > Ranunculales > Papaveraceae > Papaver > Papaver armeniacum. The sequence goes on from JAJJWW010000039.1 coordinate 304,716, forward strand.
ACTAAAAGATGAAAAGGAGGGGAAAAGAAAACTATATATAGGGGAAAAGAGCCTCGAGAAAAACGAGGTCATTTAATGCGAAGAGACATGAACGGTCAAGAAAAAGTGGTTGAAAGAGACGTGTCAAGAGAAGACATTAATAATCAAAATCCGTGTAAAAATATAAAACTGAAGATTCTAAAGATAAGCGATCGCGGCAACAATATCGTAAAAATCTCATGATACTCTTCCCTTCGCGGGAGAAATATGAGGAGAGATAAGAGACGATACTTCATATATATCTCAAAGAAGCTCCGGAACTTCGCAAAAGAATAGAGGCAAGTACGTACTTTTCAAGTCCAGTATTCTTCCGCTCGTTCCTTCATCAACAAAGATCAAAGATTACTACAACAACGGATTTTTCCTTTAAGATCGCTCTTCAAGCAATATTCAAGGAAAAAGAGGCAAGATGTAGGATCATAATATCGCAATGCATAGGGCTCGCGGGATCAATAAACGACGTTACCGCGAGGGAGTCGCAGGAAACTAAAATGAACGACGCGATGAGAAACGACACACAAAACAACTGAAAGACATGGAACCTGGCGAGGGTTAAGAAGTGTCGCGAGATTGAATAGTTGTACACTGGCGACACTTCGCGAGACATTCCCGAAAATAAAGGATAGCTTAGCTGTCATCCACTATGTATTACCCTATATAAAGGGTCGAGTGAGTCTGTTGTAGGGGGGGGAATCTTTTTAGAATGGTAAGGCAAGTCATTAGGAGAGAGAAAGTTTAAGAGTGTTTAAACTTCTAATTATAATTCTATTTTCCTGTGTAAACACTTCATGAATTCAATCAATAAATGTTCTTGATCTTACATCTTCTAATGGATCAATTAAGCAAAAACGAGTAAGGGGTGTAGTGTGGGAAATCCTGCTACTACAAAGAAAAAATCCATTGTTGTAGTAATCTTTGATTTTTGTTGATGAAGGAACGAGCGAAAGAATATTGGACTTGAAAAGTACGTACTTGCCTCTATTCTTTTGCGAACTTCCGAAGCTTTAAAAAGTAATTTTAAAAGTATCATCCCGAAGTATACGAAGTATGAAGTATTCTTGAAGAAATATAAGAAGTATTTAATCCTCTAAATGTAAGAAGTATTGCAAATCCATCCCGCGAAACTTTCTTTCCATGTTCTTTGCCTCATGCTATGAGCTCATATTCTCGCAGGTTCACTCTATAATTTCGCAAGTTGCTCATACTTTCCTCATGAATTATGGTGATATCATCTGCTACGTCATTCTTTTAGTGCTCTGCGAAGTCTTATTATGTCATGAGAATTAACATTTTGAAATGCCGCAATTGCTCATTTTCATCTCGCGATTGTTCACTTTTAACCGTTTTATTCATGTACTGAATTTATTACAGGTGTTTCTTCTTCCACTCTCTTTTTGACACATCTCTTTCAACCACTTATTCTTGACCATTCACGTCCCATCTCGCATTAAATGCATTTGTTTTCTCGAGGATTCTCTTCTCTATATATAGTTTTCTTACCTTCTCTTTTTTCTCTTTTATTTTCCCTCTGCAACTTTCCTTTAACTTCTTTCCTCCGCAATTTGCGCTTCTGCTACTGTAATCTTCCCCTTCAATTCTCTCAATCTTCAATTCTCCATTCATTCCCATACTATATCAATGGCTTCACTTGGTCGTACATATAAACCCCTTTTTGTAGATACTCAAAAGAAATTACAAGAGAAGGGTTTCATCTTATCAACCATTCCTGATCAACAATCTTCGTCTATTCTCTCTGCAAAACTGTTTTCTGATCATCAGTGTGATGATCAGAAAATCATAGTCTCGCTAGGTCAACTCCTCGCAGGCCTTCCCATTCCTCTATACAATCCCGAGATACCATTATTATATGAAATTCTTGCTCACGAGAAATTCTCGCGATCTGTTTGTCAACTGAGCGGCGATTGTATCCGTCTAATGCTTGAATTCGCCAATCGTGGCGCTGGTAAAGGATCTTTATATCCTGATAATGTCAAAGATCCCAAATTCAGAGATTTACAAATAGTCGCTGAGAAGCATACCGTGGACAACTTTTTTGAAAATTATAAAGTAATAAATATGAGAAATGACAAATCTCGCTGGGGTGCTCGGTTGAAAAGAAAAGATAATATTTCCGATGACAAGATACTTATGCAAGATATTGATTGGCATTCGGGCAACAATAGTACTCCTCGTCATTCCAAAGATGAGAAATGGTGGGTTGTTCCTTTATTTTTGAGTGGACCTTACATCGCAGGTTCGCATGTTCTCCCTGCAAACCTCGCGAATTATCATCCTTGGGAGTTTAAGTGGCCTGAGGAGGCAAAAGAGGTATATTTCCTTTTTCAATTTTGCTTTGCGACATTTTCTTCCTCTTCTACTTATTAAACTTTCAAAAAATTTAGATTGCCAGAATGAGAAAGAAGTATAAAGAAGATCCAAAGGCGAGTACCACAGCGATACTCCGATCGCTCACGGATGAAGTAAGAAACATTTTATTTTGTTATTTTAAACAATATTGTTGCCTCTGTTTCTTATCTTCATGCGTATGCGAAGGTTGACGTTGAAGAAGCTGAAGCTGCGAAGGTTAAAGGCAAAGATAAAATCACTTTTCGCAAGGACAAGTCTTCTGCTCCGCTTTCTAAAAAACGGAAAACCCATCCCTCTTCTCATCGTAGTTCCCAATCCAGTGAAAGTTCTGATGAGGATGAAAATGAAGTTGGTACTTCCTCCGCGAAAGAGAATCACTCTACTACTTCTGCTATGGCGCAACTGTCTAGTGTTTTCTCCGATTCCATGCAAGGAATGGGAGATGATCACTTATCTGCAACTTGCGAAGCTCTCGCTAAAATTTGCGATGCCCGCTATTAGAGGATAATGAATCTTTTCGCGGAGTTTCCCGAATATTGACTTCCAGCCACTTGAATGCTCTCAATGCTTTGGTATGTTCATATTCCTTTGCTTCTCTGTAATTTCGATTATAAGCTTTATCTTAACAATTTCTTTATTTTCCTTTATAGTCTGGGAGAGCTTCCTTTGTTGTTGCCTCAGATCTTGAGAAAAGACGCGACAACCTTGAAAAGAAAAATCTTCAACTTAAAGAGAAGATCCGAGAACTAGAAACTGAGGTTGCGATGTCTCGCAAGAAAGATGAAAGAATTCAACAATTAGAAACTAAATCCACTTCTCAGGAGACTAAAATATTTACTCTTCAAAGCGCAAATCAGCAACTTTATGGTATAAAATATTTACTCTTCAAATCGTCTTTACTTTGTCATCTACTATTCGAACACCGATTTATTATTTTCGCAGTCATATATAATCTCTCTGAAGAAGCCATTCTTCTCCATTCATTTCCGAGCCTATGGATAATGATGTTCTTCTCACCCATCTCAACGAGTCTTTAAGTAATTCATCAAACAAAGTTGATTCCCTTTCATTAAATGAACTTCAAACCAAATGTCGCCTCTTAGAGATTGAGCATAGAGCTAGTTTAGGTATAGCCAATCGATTTAAACAAATGTACCTTGATTCCCATAGAAAAACCGAACTTTTAAGGAAGAAAATTAGTGGTCTCATAGATGACAAAGACCGCATTGCTAACCAAGGTGCGCAGGCATTAGCAACATTTCAAAAATCTCTTCTCGAAGTACAAATTGAACGGGATGAATCTCTTCGTCAGAATGCCATACTTAATGAGCGAGAAGGTCAAATTCGTTTGCTTCTTGTTATAAATAATGATGACGAATTCGCCTGGGCTACGAAGGTTCTAGATAATGCTAGGAATAATTTAGGTGTTGATGTTAGTCTTCATGCCGAGCATACTGCCTTGGTTAAAGATATGATATCTGACAGAGAAGGTTGTTTTATTATGCTTTACCTCTCCTTACTTCTGTAGTATTGTAATTGAATTGTTAATTCATTATCATATGTTTTGTAGAATCGAGAAGAGATTTCAGACAAGGATTGAAGAACTTGAGTCCGAAAAGGGGAACTCATGAAGGCCTTTCTCTTCGCAATAACAAGTATTCTAAGTTGAAGAAACAACCGCAAGCTACGATGGCGAATTTCAACAATAATGTTGTTCGTTTTCGCAATCAAACTATTGAAATGGTTTGCAATGATCACCGCATTCCTCTTAGTTCATATCCTTGTCTTCGCGATGATATTCCCTGAAGATACGCCTTTCTCGGATGTCTCGATAGTGAAGCTAGCGAAGAACAAGAATCGCGAAAAGAATGATGGAACCGAAGAATCGACCAAGAAGAAGAATCCTCAAAGAAATAACTTCTTTTTCTTCTTTCGCTTCTTGTAATACATATACTCTTTTCAATCTTCTTGGATTGTCAAATATGAATTCAATCTTCGTTTTCTTTACTTGCACATATTAATCAAGCAATTCTCCTTTATAATTCAACTGACCAGCATTATGAATACATAAATCCATCATGTGGAAATGAATAACAAAATTTTATCCTATTCATTCCCATACTTGCCTCTGTTATTCATTTTCAAATGAGAGATTTGATCAATTATCCCTGAGTAATGAAATCTCTGACTTTGGCCTTTAATATTTTTGTAACTTGTGATTGAATATAATCGTTTTCGCAAGCTTATTTGCTTCCTCAATTTTGTGTATGTCTATATCTTTATTTATGTTGAAGTTCATCATTGCGAAAAGATCGCAGGATGTCTTCACAAATGAAGAAATCCCTTGATCTTGCCTTATCATTCTTGTGTGGTCTTATGTTGCCTTCCTAATTAAAGGTCTTATTTCGCCACCCCTTGTTGCGACAAAGTGGGACGTCTTTACACTTTCATGTAATGACCCATTGACCTTGTCTTATCATTTGTTAAGTATTTTTGCCTCTGCAAGATATTTTAGTCTGCGACAATATGACAGGCTTAAATAATCTTGCGAGTATAAAATCCCATGACATTGCCGTCTTCGCGACGAAATCGCAGGACGTCTTTACATTTTCGTGCAAAAACCCATTGATCTCGCCTTATCCTCGCGTAAGTATTATTGCCTCTACAGGATCATTGCACAAATATGACAAGCCTAAATTTCCTTGCGAAAATAAAGTCTCATGACATTTGCGTCTTTTGACACTTATCAGCTCCCTAATGGATGGTGCCACCCTTATCTTCTCCCTGGTTGCCCCTTCAAGGAGGCGTACATCGGCCATACAAGACTAGCTCCTCCCATCCGGTCTTAACAACAACCGGTTGTTTTTGCAGCCTCTTATCCCTTATACCTATATGGTTTATGGTTACGAGACTGCACCTAAGTGGAGTTTTCTTGGGCCGAGTGCAAAGATATATCAAGACTTGCCAAGAATGGCCGAGACACTTCAAATGCCCCAGGCACTCTTGGCTCAACCGTGTACCCCGGCGTCTTGAGCATATACTGACTCCTTGGAAGAGACCCTCGGGCGTCCAACTAGGTATAACCTTATATATATAGTTGGAAATCCAAGGTATCTCCCAGGATAGGCTTTCATGGGCCCCAAATCTCCATGACTCAGGTTCCAGGAGCGGTGTAACCTTTCCCCGAGCCATGTCAAGAGATACCCCTTATATGACGCACTTTAGGTCTTACATTTGCCTTTGCAAAATGTCATTCGCGAACTAGGGTGTACGCCATAAAGGTTCGTCCCATTCACTCACTCTTTCATTTTTGTTAATTCATTCAATCATTCATTTTGTTTGCGAAACTATCGCACAATCTTACATTGTTTAATCATTTTTGTTTTTCAATTCTTCAATCAAATTGTCATACATTCTTGATGGCGAGATCCTCGCATATTTCTTCTTCAATTATTGTTTCTTCCTCTTACTCTGAACAAGCTTTTGTTATTGCTTTTTGATGATTATTCACTTCTTACACTTTTTGCTCTTGCTACTCTCTGCCTCTACACCATTCAAATCTCTTAATGATTCCTTTTCATCATAATTTCCAACTGTTTTCATGCACTTGTTTCGCAATGTATCTTCTCCTCTTACATAAATGGCATCCACCATTAATCGTTCTCTTCTTTTCTCATCTTTCGCATGTTGCTTCCAACCCTTTCTTTTCTCAGCTCTCTCTTCGCAGCTCTCCACATCGATCTCATAGCATTTTTGTCCTTCTATCCAATCTCCTTTTATAACTCCAACACCACTAGGATGAGGAAATTTTATACACTGATGATATGTTGACGCTACACCCAGAATTTCATGCAACCATGGTCTTCCGATCAATGCATTATAAGGGGATTCCACATCGACCACACAGAACAAAATATCAGTAGATAACCCTTGCAAAGGTATTCTCATATGAACTTCACCTTTAGGCTTGTTTGCTGTGCCATTGAAACCATATATTTTGTATGTTGAAGGTAACAATTCTGCATCCTTTCCCCCCATAGTCTTGTAAGTATGGTAAAAGAGGATGTTTACTGAGCTTCCAGTATCAATTAATATTCTATTGATTGCCCAGCAATTTTCTGCTTCATCATCTTCGCCATCAACAGGTTTTGGATTAATTTCCAATTTTACAACCAATGGGCTATCATGCGTCTCTCTACCTTCGGGAATCTCTTCTGCGGTGAAAGAAATAATCTGCATTTGCCATTCTTTTAATTACGATGTCCTCGCAATGTTCAACACTTCTTTATCATCAACATCCCTCGTAAAAACTCTACTGAGTATGTTATCATGAAAATCTTCAATTGTACGATATGAGTGAACAATGGAGTTGCAAAATAAATTTTTAGCCTTTGCTCCAACTTCTATTACGAACGTTTCTTTCCCTTTTGATGGTGGTGGCGGCAATGGTTGAACTTTCTCTTCACTTTTTAGAAAGTGATTCAGCTTTCCTTGATCAATCATTCTAAGGATGATTCTTTTTATGTTTTCAGTCATTTGTCGATGTCCATGAAAACGGTGGTAAGAATGAACTCGTGACTTCTATCACTTGGTGGTGGCTCATTCCCCATGTTCCATGGCGCAGGTATGTTTTCCATCAAGAGTATAGCTTCCCATATCTTTTCCACACTAGTATTCCGTGGTGGCATCTTGATTTCTTCCCATACTACTCTATGACGTCGCTGCCCTCCATGATAATTCTGTTTTTGACTTCCATAGGTTTCTTGCGAGTGATCAAGTCTCTGAATTTTGTTATTGCCGCCACGGTTATAATAATTGCTTTCTCTTTCAAACTCTTCTTGATCTCGGCTTCCCATGGCTACTAACTTTGGTTGTTCATCATTTATCACTCTTTCTTGCTGCCCTTGCGAGGTACTCGCCACTGTGTGTATTAATTTGGGTAACAAACTTGCATTCGCAGCATTTGAACTTGTATTCGCAACCGGGTACGACTCCACCTCATTTTGCCTTTCTTCCAAAGCAATATATTCCTCTTGCAATTCTCGCAGCTCCGTCATCGTGATCGTATTCTTGACTCTAAAAATTTGAATATATAGCAAATTGGTTGCGAACATAGCGTTTATAAATGATAAAATGAGATATCTTTCATCCACTCTTCCAGCCATCTCGCTACACATCGTCTTCCATCTCACAGTTAGGTGTCTTAAATTTTCGCCAACTCTTTGTTTCATCCCAAATACATCTTCAATTCCTGGCCGCGAGGAGTTGTTACTTATGTATGCCCCTAAAAATATAGCTTGTAGATGGTTGAATGACGTGATGGTGTTTCTTGGTAAACCTTCAAACCACTTCAGTGCTTCTCCTGTTAAACTTGATGCGAAATATTTGCACAATATAGCGTCATGATTTTCCCACTTAGTAACATACATCTTACATACGCTTTGATGTGTTGTATTGCGCAAGTTGTTCCATCAAAAATCTTTTGGTTAATGCAGGTAAATTTCACTTTGGGGGTATTCCTCCTAACTCGTACCTCTAATGTAAAGGGATTTTTCGCAGCTTCTTCGATTGCCTCATCCAATTGTCTTCTTCCTCCTCCTCTTCTATTGTTCAACATTCCTCTCATTTCGCCAACTCTTTTAAGATTTGTTCGTTTACATCAGGGTTCGAATTTATTGGTCTTTTTAGTTCCGTTTCTCTCCTTCTTCGTTCATGTCTATCTTGATTTTCTTGTTCAGCATTTTCTTCTCTTCTTTCTCTGCGACTTTCTTCTCCATCTCGTTCTCGGATTCGCATACATTGTATCCATCATTTTCTCTTCTTGGTTGTCTATCAACTCTCCTTTGTATTCTTTCATACTCTTCATTAATATTCCCATTGTTGCGATTTTGCTCGCGCCTTCTTTCTCGATTGTCATGATTATTCTGCCGGATTGCTTCCTCCAATTCTCGTTCTTCCATTTCTTCTCTTAATCTTTCCCTTTCGCGAGCTAGACGCGCTTGTTCAATATAATGCCTTTCGATCTCATCTTCAATCTCCTTTTGTCTCCTCTGTGTTTCTCTCCCATGCAATATTCTTCTTCCTGATTTTCTTCACCAATTGGACTATTCTGCCGTCTATTTCCTTGATTTCCATTATTTTGATCATTCTGTAAAATCTCAGGACGTGGAATACACACCATTTCCCTTCTTTCGCAGCATCCTTCACCGAGATTTGACTTTCTTCCTAGGTTCTCTTCATTAACGTTTTTTACAGGTGATATTCTCCTTATATCATCTCTAACTGATCTTGATCTTGATCTGGTGTTACTTCTCGACCTCCTATTCTGGAACCTTATATTTTCCATTCTTAATTCATGGTTTTGCCTTGTTAAATTTGCGCGTTCTTCCGCTTCTAATCGCCTTTCTTCCTGTATTGTTTGTCTCAACGTCTCTAATGCTGCGATTTCTTCATTTCTATGAGCCGTTTCTCCCATTTCTTCTCGATTCCTCTCCTCTTGTCCATTATTCATCAATTGTTGCACTTCTTCTCTCTCTTCCATAGAATCTGATCTCCATGTATGCACGCTCACTCTATCATAATCTATTACTCTATTCGGTGCTGGTTGAATTGGTGGTTGAATTTGACCTTCTTCTCTATCTCTTGCATTTATCCTTGATGGTTCACCTACTTCATTTCTCCTTTCTCCAGCTAATCTCCCACTTCTCCTTACAATTGTTGGTTGTTCTGATGCATTCCTTCTTCTAGCCATTCCTCAATTTTAGTAAATTGTTGAAAATTATTCGAAATTTCTTTCTTGTTACTCTTGATTCTTTCAATCCACCCGGTTGATCTTCTACTCCATCCCTGTTTCTAGCGCATATGTAATTGCAGGAAATCCCACAATACACCCTCACAAGAATTTACTTTACTAATCCATTTGAAGATGAGTAATAATAGATTTTATTGATTATTTTCTTGAAATGTTTTCAAAGAAAGATAGAACAGAGCTAAAGAAAATACAATCACTCTTAACTTTCTCTCTCCTAATGACTTGCTTAACAATTCAAAAAGAATCCTCCCTACAACAGACTAACTTAACCCTTTATATAGGGTAATACACAGTGGATGACAGCTAAGCTGTCCTTTATTTTCGGGAACAACTCGCGAAGTGTCGCGAGTGTTATAAACATTTTTCCTTGCGACACTCCTAAATCTCGCCAAGTCTTCACATCTTTCTCACGTTCTGGATTTCGTCATCTATTGCGTCATTTATATTTCTTACCTGCGACGCCTTCGCAATGTAGTCGTTTATTAATCTCGCGAAGTATTGATGTCACGATATTCTGCTCCTACAGAGGTCAAGAGTGATTCTGTCTTAGTCCCTAGTGACAAAGAATACAAGGATCAAATAAACACAACCAAGTTGTGTTAAAATGTGAATGCTCACATTTGTGCTCAATCTTATGAAGGGTGAGGAAGCACATGATCTCTCGGTTATTATATGACTAATTAACATCTTTTGGGAGATTTCCTTTCTTTTATACTCATACCTGTTGATGGTGGATTTTTGACGAAGGTCGTATTCCTAAAATTATATCGGAAAATTATGTATCTCTAATCGGTATTCGGAATCATAAGAAAAATTATATCTTCACAAAGTGAATCGCAGTTTAGTAATAACATGGCGGTAATAATGTATGATAGTAGTATTATGGTTTCTGAGGCAGAACTTTTGATATTCCATGTATTTCGTGATTAAAGCTGAAAGACTCATCATATTTTTATTTGAATTCGGAATTCATCTCTGGTGTCTGCATTAACCCAGAATAATATATGATGCTGATCACATCATATTTAAATGCTCCTAGACATAATGCATGCTAGAGAGCGACAAATTGATTAAATCTAGTCGCAGTATTCATCAGATTAAAATCCTAGAAATTATACACTAATTAAATCCTTAATATTCACCTACTCAGGATCCATGGCTTTTCTCGGTCGAATTCCATGGAAAGTAATAGATATACTTTTCGGGCATTTGGGGCACCCCGAGTAAGCCCCGAGCAAGAGGCACGGGTGTATTTAGTAATAATGCTCAAAGGAGCATCCATGGAAGAACTAGGAATGGAAACCTGATCAGAGAAGGAAAAGGAAGAGAGATAAATAATAATAAATAAAGAAAACCGTGTGGTTGGGGCCACCGGCCGGCCGGCTAGGCATGCCATATTGATTTGGTCGGTCCCTTTCCTCTTTCCCTAATATTATATTATTAAAACTCTTATTTTATTATTATTTTAGTGTTTCCTCTTTCAAGGATTCCTCTTTCGATCAATACTCATAAAACTTCCATATTTTTCCATGAACCATGTGGCTAGCAAAGACAAGTGGTCCCGCAACCATCATGATAAATATTAAAATAATATTAAAATAATATTTTTAGTAGTGATCCTTCCATCATTATTAAAAGTTTCAGTTAAACTCAAATTCTTCGTACAAGGATGAAATAATGCTCGATGGACCATAAAAAAATACCAAAATTCTCAGGATTGGTCCGCGGAGGGCATGTCAACACGGGCACGCCACCATGACCGGTCATGGTCGGCCCTTTGGCTTGCAGAATCCGGTCCCACCTCTTTTGATGGTTTTTGACCTAATTAATCATCCAGAGTCCATATTTGGTTCAAACTCCATCCTGCACCTGGGAGTGATGATCCAGTCACCATCAGGTGGGCCCACGACCACCAAGGGACGGTTTTACACCTCTTGGTCGGTCTCTCTTCTCTCCATGATTAGGTTCTATTACATATTGCTCAGTGAAGCACAATTAAGTAATGATTAAAATAACAATGATTTATCCTTTCACCAACTTCTCTGCAAAGGAGTTTTGTAAATGCTCAGTTTAGCATCCAAAAGGTACATGGTCGGTCCATCACTAGTAGAGGTAGTCCCTCTCTCATCCATTTGTTGATTCTCAGTCGGTCATCCATTGATCATCCACTGATCATAATTAGGGTTTTGAACTGAATGCTTTGTTCATCATAATTCTAAACATGTTTAAACACCAATATTTTGACACTGGTTCAACAATCAATATTTTAATTAATTAATTAAATAATATTCGGTCAATATTTTTAATTAATATTCTATTTGGTCTTAGTACCAATTATTCATGGATCTAGCAATATTTGCTTTGGATAGCAACACTTGTTTTATTCATCAATGCTCCATCTAGCAATACCCTAATTGTTTGAGCTGGCAATGGGTCACGGCCAACAGGGTTCAGAACCACCAATATTGATTCAACTATCAATATTTAATTGCTCAGAGCAATATTCCTCATATGGATTCAGCTATCAATATTCGAGTTGGAGCCAGTTGTCAATATTTGAGAATTTAGTACTGATCCAGCTATCAGTAGTTGTTAGAGCATAGCTCGGTCGAACCCACCAAGCGTTGGTATGTCAAGTTTGGTTGTCATATTTTGGTGAACCAAAACTCATTTAAAGAGTCTTGATTATTTACTAGAGTCAACTTCGTATAGGTTAGCTAGAAAGTTATTATGATATGAGACAAACAAGTATTACTCGAAGACTTGAAGAATGTGAAGAAGTAAAGAGCTACAACGACGACATCATCCTTCCTCTTGAGATTAGTAATATTTTGACTTGAACTGTTTCATTCCTAACGTATCTTTCAAGTCGTGTTATATTGAAATCATAACTGGGAAGCTGTGAATGATTATACTCTAGTTAGACGTAGTATTAAGGAATTATAATACGAAGTATAACGCCTATCTTTTGAACTTTGTACATAAGACATCGACATAATTGCATGAATGCTATTATCATTATGTATGGGTATTGGTGAAGATTTCGTCCTAGGAAACAATGTTTTACATTCGTTTAAAGGAAGTACATTCATAAACTTGTTTTGTGAATCGAAGGGAAATCGCTAGGCTTATTGGTATTGTTATTCATTGCAAATCTTTGGATTACCAATATGTGTGTTTAGTATAACCGCTCATAACTTGTTTATGTATCTTGGTAAAACTATTCACAATGCCTGACTTATGTATCGGTATGACTTTGTGGAACTAATCACAAGATGTTTATAACCATTCCTAGTCATTGGGTAACCGATCCTAGAACTTGGTGGAACTAATCACAAGATGTGTAATTGACCCTTTTAGTAGGTTAACTAGTTTTAGTTATTGGTGTAACCGATCCTATAACTTGTGCAACCGATCACAAGTAAGTACCATAAATAGTGGTAACCGATCCTGGTACTTAGTTAGCCATTTTAAGGAAACTAGTGTGATTGATCCTAGTAGCCACTTGGAAGTGGAACCGAACTTAATTGTGTTTGGTAGAACCGTTAAACCCATGAATGGTGATTGAATATTTTTGATTAATCACATAGTTCTTGGAAATCAGAGGAACCAATTCTAAACTTGTTTGGAAGTGTGACAAATCGGTTCCAAGATTGTAAATATGAAAGAGGATTTACAAAGTATGTAGGTGTTTATGGGTAAAAATCGTTTCTGCCGATTTCGGTAAATTAGGTTGGTGAGTGAGAAACTGGTTCAAGCCCTAAACAAATGTGCTGCACGTGAGCACTTTATAGATTCGAGAGATCAATCTGTACAAGTCCGGCCTAAACCAAGAAATGGCCGTTCCCGGACTTTGCTTCGGTCACAAAGTGGAGGAGAAGGGTTGATTTGGGGAGGGAAGCAAAGAAAGGTGTTGAGACCGAGAATAGTTCTGGGAGAGTAGTATCTCGACTTGTATCAGAAAGTGAAAGCTTAGGAAGCTTGCAAGAGGTGGAAGCTTTTGGAGAGCTTGCAAAGTTGCATTTTCTGAGAGTGTAGTATTTTTCTCCTGACCGAGACTTGTTGTCTGGTGGAAATAGGTAAGACCTATTTATACAAGTCGAGATTGAAACGTACCCTGGCCTCATGAAGGAAGAGAGTAAAGGGTGAAATAATGGGAGGAGGTGGTAACCGCATGGTGTTAATGGGTGAAAACGTTTTCACCATTATTTCCTCATTTATTTGACCGCTTTATTCCTTTTCATGCTTTCTTAATGTGAGCGTAGTGTACGCCGCAAGGCTGTGACCGCCAAACCAAAACCCCGAAAGCATCCCCAGTTTTGTGTTGACATCTCGTTGGTTGCACCTTGAGTGCAAGTGGCGCTGCTAGTGGCGCGTGTGGCATGTGCCATTGGCATGTGCGGAATGCCCTTGTTGCGGGTTGTACTTGAGCGCAAGTGACAATGCAGAGCTGCTAGTGGCGTGCGTGGCATGTGCCAATGGCATGTGCGGAATGCCTTGGTGGTAGGTTGAATGTTGAGTGTAAGTGGCAATGCCAGAGCTGCTAGTGGCGTGCGTGGCATGTGCGGAATGCCTTGGTGGTAGGTTGCATGGTTTACAAGTTAGGCTACCAGCGTGTGTGTTTGGCATGTGCCAATGGCACGTGCGGAATGCCTTGGTGGTAGGTTGCACGGTTTGCAAGTTAGGCTACCAGCGTGTGTGTTTGGCATGTGCCAATGGCACGTGCGGAATGCCTTGGTGGTAGGTTGCACGGTTTGCAAGTTAGGCTACCAGCGTGTGTGTTTGCCATGTGCCAATGGCACTTGCGGAATGCCTTGGTGGTAGGTTGCACGGTTTGCAAGTTAGGCTACCAGCGTGTGTGTTTGGCATGTGCCAATGGCATGTGCGGAATGCCTTGGTGGTAGGTTGCACGGTTTGCAAGTTAGGCTACCAATGGCGTGTGTGTTTGGCATGTGCCAATGGCATGCGTGGCCGTTAGGGCCGTGGCCTTGGTAAGAAAAGCTACCAAAGAAGCATGTTGGCATGTGCCAATGGCATGCGTGGCCGTTAGAAGCCGTGGCGTTGGTAAGAAAAGCTACCAGCGAGCATGTTGGCATGTGCCAATGGCATGCGTGGCCGACTTGGCCTAGGTTGTATGGTTCGTAAGCCTAGGGCGCTATATTTGGCATGCGCCAATGGCATAGCGGCTTGTGGTACGCGTTGGCATGTGCCAATGGCACGTACGGCCATGTTGACCTAGTTGCACGTTTTGCAAGCCTAGGGCACTATATTTGGCATGCGCCAATGGCATGGCGGCTTGGAAATATGGCTTGTGGTACGCGTTGGCATGTGCCAATGGCACGTACGGCCATGTTGACCTAGTTGCACGTTTTTGCAAGCCTAGGGCGCTATATTTGGCATGCGCCAATGGCAAACGGCTTGGAAGTATGGCTTGTGGTACGCGTTGGCTTGTGCCAATGGCACGTACGGCCATGTTGACCTAGTTGCACGTTTTGGAAGCCTAGGGCGCTATATTTGGCATGTGCCAATGGCATAGCGGCTTGGAAATATGGCTTGTGGTACGCGTTGGCATGTGCCAATGGCACGTACGGCCATGTTGACCTAGTTGCACGTTTTGCAAGCCTAGGCGCTATCTTTGGCATGCGCCAATGGCATAGCGGCTTGGAAGTATGGCTTGTGGTACGCGTTGGCATGTGCCAATGGCACGTACGGCCATGTTGACCTAGTTGCACGTTTTGCAAGCCTAGGGCGCTATCTTTGGCATGTGCCAATGGCATAGCGGCTTAGTTTTGGCATGGTTGCCAATGAGTGCGATATGTAGTTTGGTTTTGGCGTTGCTGCCATTGTGCGCAGTGTGCGGCTTAATTTGGCATTGTTGCCATGGTGCGCAGTGTGCGGCTTGGTTTGGCATTGTTGCCATGGTGCGCAGTCTGCGGCTTGGTTGGCGATGTTGCCATGGTGCGTGATATGCGGCTTGGTTTTGGCATTGTTGCCATGGTGCGCAGATGTGCGGCTTGGTTTGGCATGGTTGCCATGGTGCGCGATGTGCGGCTTGGTTTGGCATTGTTGCCATGGTGCGCAGTGTGCGGCTTGGTTTGGCATTGTTGCCATGGTGCGCGATGTGCGGCTTGGTTTGGCATTGTTGCCATGGTGCGCAGTGTGCGGCTTGGTTTGGCATTGTTGCCATGGTGCGATGTGCGGCTTGGTTTGGCATTGTTGCCATGGTGCGCGATATGCGGCTTGGTTTGGCATTGTTGCCATGGTGCGCAGTGTGCGTCTTGGTTTTGGAATTAGGGTTACGTGTCGAAAACCCTAATCAGTATTTTGAAAAAAAAATACCCCTATTAATTATTTACACCGAGTTAAATGCTCTTAGTTAATGTGTTGCGGGTAACACTAGGTCATGGGGTATTACGATTTTACCCCTTGTTTAAAAACCACCATCAACATTAAGTCCCCGCTTAGCTCGGAACAGGGGCTTTGTTGCGAGGTAAGCATAAGATGGTGACAGGACTATCAACGGCAAATAGTAAAGAGAATTGAGGGGCTTGTCGACCTTTTATAAATAGGATTTGGAATCCTTGCCTCGGGAGTTTTGCACAAATCGGGAGGCTGGCACAATTGGTGGGGCCAGTGCAGCTTGGGCGACGTTGGGAAATTGGCGTGAGTTGGGAAACTGAGTGTGCTAGCAGGTGAGACCGGCGCAACGTGGAAGCTGTGCGTGCTTGCAGGCGTGACTTGGGAAATTATGTGTGCTGGCTGGTGGGGCCGGCGCAAGGTGTGAAAGTCGTGCGTGCTTGCGAGGCGCGACTTGGGAAATTGCGTGTCTGGCTTGGCCGAGTGTGCTAGCTGGTGAGACCGGCGCAATGTGGAAGCTGTGCGTGCTTGCTGGCGTGACCGATGTAAACAAGGAGGGAGTTTCTTCCGATAGCAAAGTTTCCTTATCTTGCTTTCCTTCACGTGCGACTTCAATTAGGGCATTATTCATGCTAAAATCTGGAAGCGTTATGTCCCTCATTGCTTCCTTTCCCTTTTTTAAGATTCCGTATTTATACCCAAAATAATTGCATCGTCTCCTCGTTTGAGAAAAGGGTTCTTCTTGTCGAGTTTTTTTCTTTGTCATGTCGCACAGAGATGAATCATCTCCTAACCAGCCAAGTTCTCCAAGTGAAGGCGCGAGGTCTAATTCTTGCAAAAGCACCCCAACCAGGGTTATTCGGGCTAAGAAGATCATACCGGTATGTTTTCGTATTCTTCTCTGCTCGCGTTATCCTCTTTTACATGTGCATAGATATGGTAGAACTGGGTCATCATTTTTATCTTTTGCAGTGTGTGATGGGACCCTCCAGGGATGGCTGCGCCTTTAACTCTTCGGAGAAGGATTTTGACTTGGTGAAGATCGGTCTTCTTCTCTTGAGGAGGCATTGGTTGGGACTGAATCTCCGTTCCACGAAGCTAGTGAAATCATTAAGGAACTCCCTTCCATCTATCCCCACGAAGAATATGTGCATATTCAGACTTTCTTGGGCTCAGTGAGCATGGAGGAGTGCGCCATGATTCTTGACCCTGATGTGGATGAATCAAAAACTTTCTCCGAAGTGTATTTGAGAAAACCTTTGAAGGATCATATGATGGCAGCGAAATAGCCTTTGAAGTTGATGCCAAAGGTGTTGTTGGTGGTGATCCGGAGGGGTTATGGTGGCGTATCTTTGGAATGGTCGTCGGGGAGGACACTGCCGCTGCTTTCTTGTGGCTGCTTCGGGATGGGATGTTGAGGTTGTTGCTGCTAAAACCGTTGAATGGAACCTTTGTTGCCCGAAGGATTGTTGGGGAAAGTGTTTGAAGATAGCTTTGCCCGAGGGGACTTGTGCTCCATCCTTCGAGGGCTAGTTGCTCCCTTTTGTTATTTCTGTTAGCTGCTTAGTTCCCTTGATGCCGCTCTTTTTTTTTTTTTTGGTAAACTCATCTTTTCCTTCTTCTTCATCAGTAAACATTTGCTTCATATATATTTTTTTGGAAGAGATGGCTCTGGAGTGGTTTTCTGGGTTTATCTGATGTATTTCTCTGATATCTGGAGAATTTGCTTGGAAAAAGATGTATTTTTTTTTTTGACGGAAGGGAATCCCGGGGAGAAATACAAACGGTGTATTCATCTGGGGAAGCACAACTACTAAGAGGAATTGTTAAAGGAAATCTTTGAAAAGGAAAAGGAGTAAATGGGAAGTACAGCCCCCCTTTTTTTTATGGATTGGATTCCCTCGATCCATCGCGAGTGAATTATCACGCCTTGGTGTGACTGCATTGATGAGCTTGCAATATCCTCCAAAAGGGTATCCGCAACCAGATACTGGCTCGTCTTCTCCTTCTTGGGCAAATCCATTTTTTGTCATCTTCCCAACTTGAAACGTGCTTTCTTTGACCACTACATCTCCAATTGAAAACGGGTTCGAGATGTCGTGCAACCGTTTGAGTCTTGGCTTCGTTGGCTTGATAGAGAAGTTTCCAAGCTTCTTGCAAAGTGTTCAAATGGTCCAGCCTCCCATTCGCATTTCTTGAAAGCGTTCGTGCGAAGATCGCGCCGAGTCCCCATGACGGAAAGGGGAAGGAAAGACCGGTTTGCGAAAAGGTTGCTTGGTCGAGACTTACTTGCATTTGAAAACCATGAGCTAGCGCCAACGGGTCTTCTCCGGATGTCTGGGTTTCTTCAGTAGTTTGTTGATGCGATAACCAGTGGGATGATTTGTTGGAATTTCCTTCGGGCGTGGACGTTGGCGGAGGGCGCACATCCAATTTCGCTTTGTTGTCGAGTACCCATAAACATCCCAATATCATGTCGTGATCTAGTTCTTTGACAATATGGAATTTTCTATGTGTTATAGCGTCTCCCATCTCGATCTCTAAGTTGATGTAGCCATGCGCGTTCAAAGATTCTCCTCTCAAGTCCTTAATCACGGACGGGGAATAGGTAGCGTCTTGTTTTGTAAATCCTGCTGCCTTCAGTGTCTTGAAAGTAATGATGTTATGGTAGGAGGCCGTGTCGATGAGCGTGTCGTCAAATTCATTACCTCTTAAACGGGACGTGGTCAGCAGTCCCCAGTTCTCCGCTTCGCCTGTTTGGGAAGCTTGGGCCCTTGGCGTGGATTCCGAGGAGAGAAAAAGCCGTTTGCGGATACAACACGATTGAGAGCTGCGAAAATATCTTGGCGCTGAACCTTGGAAAGATAGAGAATTTCGCATACATGTCGCATCATGGATTGCACGGTCTCGTGTATGGAGTCTCCAGAGGAACCGCAGTTTCTTATTGGTAGTGGGTCTCGATGCACTATTTCGTCTCCTAGTTGGAGTTCTCCTGCTTCTATCCTTTCTTTGAAAATATGCTTCAGTCTGTTGCAATCGCTAGTTGGGTGGTGAACGAACCTGTGGTAATGGCAGTATTTGGGGTTCGCCATCTCGGCCTCGATTGGTGGCCGTCCGAGCGGTGGCAATCTGATGACATCATCTTGAACCCAGTCTTCTAGGAGGTCAATCACCTCCTCGATGGGGAATGGGAAATCAAGGGTATTTCCTTTGGTCTCACGATGCTGCACAGGAGTTTTAGTGACGATCTTCCGTTGCGAGGGTTCCCGTTGCACCGGCGCTTCACGTTTCGGCTGGTGGCTCGTAGTTGCGGCTTTCCTTTTCCCTCTTTCGTTCACTATGTTCACGGAGGATGAGCCGGCATTAAATTGTTTGTCGATGAGGCGCCTACTCCCGCAAGTTTCACGTGCGTCTTGATTCGATTTGGCCTAGTCCTTTCCAAGAATCTTTGGTCGTTGTTTGCAGAATCGTCCGGCGGCCTCATGGAGTTCGGAGAATGTTTGGAAACGCGAGTTTTCTAATAGGCGCGGTAGATTGGGACCATACCGTTGATGCATGTGTTTACCAATTGTTTCTCGGTCACGTTTGGGTCGTGACAATCGAGTGCTTGAACCCTCGAACCTTTTGACGAAATCATTCGGATGTTCGTTATCCCACCGGTACATTCTCCGAGGTCCGAAAAGGTAACTTGTTGAGACACGAAGAAATACTTCTGTACTACGCGGTGACCATGCTACTCCGGTTGGGAATGCTGTTCGGTGGGATCTTTGTTGTACCATGTATACGCCCTTCCGGTAAGTGATTTTGATAATTCCCTTAAACGAAGAACGTGATTGTATTCATGTTCGCCCAAGGATTCCAGGAAACGAGAAAAATGTTCGCGTGCATTCCGGTACCATCGTACGGGGGTAAATTGAGGGAAGAATACCCCCTTGGGAGAGGATTCTCTGTATTTCGGATGGGTAAGGGGGTTGGTGATGATGTACATCGAACTCATCATGCTTGATTCGGTCGCGTAGGAGTTGTTCCAAATCTTCTCTCGTGACGAAGTTGGGTGGTTGATTTCTTTCCAACGGGACTCTAGTGCGAGTTTCTTCATCCGTGGGGCGTGCCCCTGCCGAGGTGCCGCGTCGGGGTTGTTGGATATGCTTCTAGGCGTCTCGGAGGATGCGACTCACGGGGTAGTCGCTCTGTCGGGGTTTTGAGAAAGGTGAGCACCTCCTTTTGTGTTGAAACCATGTCTGCCTGGGCTCGCGAGCGTCTCTGTCGTTCCATCAAATCGGCGATGGTGACGTAAGGGCGACTTCCTCGGGTCCCTCCCGTCTCTCGTCCGTCGGCGGGGTAATTGGAACCTTAGTTGTCGGAGGCGCCATCTTTGGAAAAGCATTCGGGGTCGTGGTGGCGGCCCTAGCTGCAGTGATCGGGGCGTGACACCGAAGAGATATTCTCGTTGTCGTGATTAGAGGGTTGTGCAGAGACGCTAGAGGAGGCGGCGGCTCTGGCATGCCAGTGATAGGCGGTGTTACACTTAAGGGAGTGCATTCGATGTTGCTGTTGACATCTGGTGAAGTAACAACGTTATGGGGAGAGACGCCAACATCAGGGATGCGTTCTGCGCTGATGTTCTCGGCAGCTGCTCCAGATCTGAGTTCCACCATGTTGGGATTTGACGTTCGGAAAATGAAATCGGGAGTTGGAGTTGGTATTGTAGCCGATAGATCAATCCTCCCATTTGTGGTCGCCAATTATTTATGGGTAAAAATCGTTTACGCCGATTTCGGTAAATTAGGTTGGTGAGTGAGAAACTGGTTCAAACCCTAAACAAATGTGCTGCACGTGAGCACTTTATAGATTCGAGAGATCAATCTGTACAAGTCCGTCCTAACCAAGAAATGGCCGTTCCAGACTTGCTTCGGTCACAAAGTGGAGGAGAAGGGTTGATTTGGGGAGGGAAGCAAAGAAAGGTGTTGAGACGAGGAATAGTTACGGGAGAGTAGTATCTCGACTTGTATCAGAAAGTGAAAGCTTAGGAAGCTTGCAAGAGGTGGAAGCTTTTGGAGAGCTTGCAAAGTTGCCTTTTCTGAGAGTGTAGTATTTTTCTCCTGACCGAGACTTGTTGTGCGGTGGAAATAGGTAAGACCTATTTATACAAGTCGAGATTGAAACGTACCCGGCCTCATGAAGGAAGAGAGTAAAGGGTGAAATAATGGGAGGAGGTGGTAACCGCATGGTGTTAATGGGTGAAAACGTTTTCACCATTATTTCCTCATTTATTTGACCGCTTTATTCCTTTTCACGCTTTCTTAATGTGAGCGTAGTGTACGGTAAGTTGTGACCGCCAAACCAAAACCCCGGGAAAGCATCCCCAGTTTGTGTTGACATCTCGTTGGTTGCACCTTGAGTGCAAGTGGCGTTGCTAGTGGCGCGTGTGGCATGTGCCATTGGCATGTGCGGAATGCCCCTTGTTGCGGGTTGTACTTCGAGCGCAAGTGACAATGCGGAGCTGCTAGTGGCGTGCGTGGCATGTGCCAATGGCATGTGCGGAATGCCTTGGTGGTAGGTTGAATGTTGAGTGTAAGTGGCAATGCCGAGCTGCTAGTGGCGTGCGTGGCATGTGCCAATGGCATGTGCGGATGCCTTGGTGGTAGGTTGCATGGTTTGTAAGTTAGGCTACCAGCGTGTGTGTTTGGAATGTGCCAATGGCACGTGCGGAATGCCTTGGTGGTAGGTTGCACGGTTTGCAAGTTAGGCTACCAGCATGTGTGTTTGGCATGTGCCAATGGCACGTGCAGAATGCCTTGGTGGTAGGTTGCACGGTTTGCAAGTTAGGCTACCAGCGTGTGTGTTTGACATGTGCCAATGGCACGTGCGGAATGCCTTGGTGGTAGGTTGCACGGTTTGCAAGTTAGGCTACCAGCGTGTGTGTTTGGCATGTGCCAATGGCATGTGCGGAATGCCTTGGTGGTAGGTTGCACGGTTTACAAGTTAGGCTATATCAGCGTGTGTGTTTGGCATGTGCCAATGGCATGCGTGGCCGTTACGGCCGTGGCCTTGGTAAGAAAAGCTACCAGCAAGCATGTTTGCATGTGCCAATGGCATGCGTGGCCGTTAGGGCCGTGGCCTTGGTAAGAAAAGCTACCAGCGAGCATGTTGGCATGTGCCAATGGCATGCGTGGCCGACTTGGCTTAGGTTGTATGGTTCGTAAGCCTAGGGCGCTTTATTTGGCATGCGCCAATGGCATAGCGGCTTGGAAATATGGCTTGTGGTACGCGTTGGCATGTGCCAATGGCACGTACGGCCATGTTGACCTAGTTGCACGTTTTGCAAGCCTAGGGCACTATATTTGGCATGCTCCAATGGCATAGCGGCTTGGAAATATGGCTTGTGGTACGCGTTGGCATGTGCCAATGGCACGTACGGCCATGTTGACCTAGTTGCACGTTTTTGCAAGCCTAGGGCGCTATATTTGGCATGCACCAATGGCATAGCGGCTTGGAAGTATGGCTTGTGGTACGCGTTGGCATGTGCCAATGGCACGTACGGCCATGTTGACCTAGTTGCACGTTTTGCAAGCCTAGGGCGCTATATTTGGCATGTGCCAATGGCATAGCGGCTTGGAAATATGGCTTGTGGTACGCGTTGGCATGTGCCAATGGCACGCGTCGCGGCCATGTTGACCTAGTTGCACGTTTTGCAAGCCTAGGGCGCTATCTTTGGCATGCGCCAATGGCATAGTGGCTTGGAAGTATGGCTTGTGGCACAGCTTTGGCATGTGCCAATGGCACGTACGGCCATGTTGACCTAGTTGCACGTTTTGCAAGCCTAGGGCGCTATCTTTGGCATGCGCCAATGGCATAGCGGCTTAGTTTTGGCATGGTTGCCAATGAATGCGATATGTAGTTTGGTTTTGGCGTTGCTGCCATTGTGCTTGATGTGCGGCTTAATTTGGAATTGTTGCCATGGTGCGCGATGTGCGGCTTGGTTTGGCATTGTTGCCATGGTGCGCAGTGTGCGGCTTGGTTTGGCAGTGTTGCCATGGGTGCGTTGATGTGCGGCTTGGTTTGTCATTGTTGCCATGGTGCGCGAGTATGCGGCTTGGTTTGGCATTGTTGCCATGGTGCGCAGTGTGCGGCTTGGTTTGGCATTGTTGCCATGGTGCGCAGTGTGCGGCTTGGTTTGGCATTGTGGCCATGGTGCGCAGTGTGCGGCTTGGTTTGGCATTGTTTCCATGGTGCGCAGTGTGCGGCTTGGTTTGGCATTGTTGCCATGGTGCGCAGTGTGCGGCTTGGTTTGGCCATGTTGCCATGGTGCGCGAGTGTGCGGCTGGGTTTGGCATTGTTGCCATGGTGCGCGAGTGTGCGGCTTGGTTTGGCATTGTTGCAAGGTGCGCAGTGTGCGGCTTGGTTTGGTAGTGTTGCCATGGTGCGCAGTATGCGGCTTGGTTTGGCATTGTTGCCATGGTGCGCAGTGTGCGGCTTGGTTTTGGAATTAGGGTTCTGTGTCGAAAAACCCTAATCTGGTATTTTGAAAAAAAATACCCCTATTAATTATTTACACCTGAGTTAAATGCTCTTAGTTAATGTGTTGCGGGTAACACTAGGTCATGGGGTTTTACGATTTTACCCCTTGTTTAAAAACCACCATCAACAGTAGGATCAGAATATCGCGACATCAATACCTTGCGAGGTTAGTAAACGACAGCATTGCGAAGGAGTCGCAGAAGAGTAATATAAATGACGCAATTAATGACGACAGCCGAAACACGAGAAAGATGTGAAGATCTAGAGAAGTTTAGGAGTGTCGCGAGATTGTATACTTGTACACTTGCGATATTTCGCAAGTCATTCCCGAAAATAAAGGACAGCTTAGCTGTCATCCATTGTATAATACCCTATATAAAGAGTCGAATAAGTTTGTTGGGGGAGATCTTTTTCGAGTTTTAGGCAAGTCATTAGGAGAGAGAAAGTTTGTGGTGATTGTAATTTCTTTAGCTCTTTTCCATTTTATCTTGTAAACATTCAAAGAATTAATCAATAAAAATCATAGTTGTTCATCTTCAAATATCTTAGTTGTGTGGATTCTAGTGAGGGGTGTAGTGTAGGATTTCCTGCAACTACAAAGTAAGGATGTCGACATACTTTGAACACGTGCAGTAATTCTTATCTATTATTGTTCAAAGATATTCCTTAATGACTAAAGGAGAATCCCAGATCGAAATAAATTGAGAATCCCAGATCGAAATAAATTGAGAATCTTTTAATTAAGGTTTTTAGTTTTATATGCTTTTAATTTCTAGCAATTAAATGCATATCTTTAGAAAATAAAAATTGGTAATGTGAATTTACTAATTGGAGATTTTTCATCGAGATTTCGGTCAATATTTGGACAGAGCATTTTCAGGAATTATGAAAACCGATTTTGGGTTTATTGCATATCTTTGAGAATAGTCGGTTTTGGAAATTCCATGGTGTCCAAACTTCCTTGGTCTATAAATACTGAAGTTTGCATTTCAAGCAAACTAATCCTATGAGCCAGCAAAACTACCTTGTTGTGTTGTTACTGGTGGAGACGTCTTCGGAGAGGAAAGTACCCTAATTATGCGAAATCTCTTACGACCGCTCGTTTTAAAGACTTGTTTTGGATTAGGAAGCTCTATGAGTACTGTTGGTGCGAAACTTGATAATTGCATTTTATTATTAGTTTTCGATTGATTTGATTGACTAACGGTTGTTGAACTTTCATTTAAGATCTAAGAAGATTTGAAGACAAAGAAGATTTCTTATTTGAGTTCATAATCTTTGGTGTGCACAAAACTTGATCGGCTGGGGATCCAACTATAATCGGTTTATCTTTTGATAGATTGGATTGATTAGTTGTGTAGATCGGCATCGATACATTTCTTTGTGATTCATAGTATTGATTGCATAGTCTAAACAATTACTTTGGTAGTTATTAATAGATTGATCTAAGAACCCGACAAAGGAGTTTATTGGGATAAACGGAAGATCCTATTGTCAAAATCATATCACTTGTTTGAAAAGAGTTGTTAGAAAGCATTTGTTGTTCCTTTACTGTTTGGAATACGAACCAAAGGAATTGTTACAACCGCGTGACTTATAGCAAGTTGGAGGTGCAGGGATACACACGGAACTAGGTGAACTATATGTTTAGTTGTTTGGTCTCAACTATACGAAGTTGGTTTAGATTTTTTATATCGGCTTAATCCTGAGAGTATTCAATTATGAACAAGGTCCCCGGGTTTTTCTGCATTTGCGGTCTCCTCGTTAACAAAATCTTGTTGTGTCTTTTACTTTTCTATTTCCGCAATTATAATTGTTTTTATTATAATTAGAAGTAAAATACAAAAACGTTAATTCCTAATTACTTGATAGCAATCCTATTGTGTTTGGTTAAGTCCGAACCTATTATCAAGTAATCATACTTCGTTGTTGTATTGTCTCGATCTTGTATCCTTAGTCAATCACGCAAGTTATCTTGTTGTCGTATTATCTCAATCCTGTATCCATAAACGATCACACGAAGTGTGAACCGATTAGTTGTATTGTCTTGACTCAGTCCATAGACAATCACTTTCGGAGAAAGGACTTATAGGTGGAAAAGTTTTAGATTGAATTATATTTGGGTACCCTCGTCTTTTCAGTAGTTTATTGGTTTCTTAACTAACATATGGTTCATATGTCAACCATTATTTTAATATTATGATCTCTCATTGTCATTCGAATGACTCATGACACATGGATCGAGAAGGACCTTCAATGATCATTTAGTGATGATTATTTTCACAAGTTCTCAGTGTATCAACATAATGGTTTATTCTCATAAAAACCATCACTAAGTCATTCAGCTATCACTGCTGCTTCAACTAGCATAATGATATGACACAGTCCTAATTCAACATTCATTGTCTGCAGAGCATGTTGTTGTTTCAACATTCCATGCTTCATCTATCATAATATTCATAAGACTCATAGTAAGTCAAAGATTAACCACTCGCACATGAAATATCAATTCACGTCACATGGGGGGATATCACTAGGGTTTTGGTCTAGCGGCCTACAACACGTGCAATATGAGGTACATCCACGATGAGAGTTGTGGTAAGTCGTGCTGACAGTTAAGTAGTGAATGGAATAGTGGATGGTAGATCAACTAAGTCTTCCGTCTAAAGTGAAAATGGTTCTTACACGATCTCCCACTTCCCCATAATTCCACTACCTTCAACTGTCACCACTTACACGAGATCGACGTGTTGCTATAAATAAGTTTTTGAACCTATGATCTGATAACGAACGACAACTAAGACTCATCACTGTCAAGTTATCAAACACTTTCAGAATATTTCTCTCGTCTACACATAGAATCATCTTCACATCAGTTCAGCACATCACATCACCTACAAATCAATCTTCATGACAAGATTTTTATTATAGGGAAAGCTAAAACATTTGGGGGGAAAGATGACTCTGGTCCAAGAGATCGGAGTGACTCTGGTCTAAGAGATCGTACTTATAGTTAATGTGGGGTGAAATATAAACGGTTTGTTGTCGTTTTGTTTTCCTTTCTACCACCGTCGTCCTCAAAGACCACCGCTGGTGTCTAACACGACCACCGTGGATTTCACCATTAATTAGTTCTGGCTCTTCAAATCTGATATCTAATTGATTATTTTTCAGCATTTAACTAATGTGTTCATATTTCAGAGCTAATGTAAACCCACGATAAGTACTTCTGGCACAACCAAATGATTAAAACATATCTATTGATTTATATCATAGCGTCCCTCCTATGATAAAAAATCATGCATTCCCCATGTCACACACTCTTTGAGTCATCGGATTGCTAAAGATTTTGACCCATGCATATTGATTATTTGTAGCTTAAAAGATGATTCAAGTTTGAGTCAACTTGAGCACTAATCTCCCTCGGTCATATTTGAGAATGAATATTTCCCTCTTTATCCTATTAATCTTGGAATAATATGATGATCAGACGAGTGAAAACCAACCCCAAAACTGGTTGGGACAATGCAAACTAAAGTAAGGCTAAAATAATTGATGTCCTGAAGTGATCTGTCTCTGATTAGATGCACATATCAAGATGCTGCAACCATCCGATTAGACTTCACCATTTATTTAGTGTAGCTTGGATGAAGTTGTAAATATAAAAATAAAATAACAGTAGTATCTGTCATCAATCGACATCTGTTAGATATTTTAGCGAAGTGGCGATTACGAATGATGGTAACAAGGACCACGAAAAATACCTATAGACTTTCCGTCGATATCACTTTCATTGAACTGACCTTTTGTTTTCACGGATTAGTTATGAAGGTCGACGATTTGTTTTCCTAACTCGATTGGACTGTCATCAAAGTACCCTAGTAGCTATTCATGAAAATTATCACTCATTTTTTATATGTTTTACAATAATATTTGTGATTCTTTATTTATATGAAATTCGCCAAAATCATTAGTTTACATCTCCTTTGAAGACCGGATAAAACCATTTAATCAGGTCAAAAATCCTAAAAAAATATCACAGAATTTGGTGGAAACTGGAAAGCTTACGCGTGATCAGAGGGTTTTAAAGAATTTGTAGTTCCACCCATATTGACCAAAGATCCATATTATTTGACCATAGTCAGCTTTCCCTATAGACATTTTGGCTTTCCATATAACAAAAGGTTGCTAGAACCTATAACCGAATCCCTTTAGTCCCGAGCAATTCAGGGTAGGGCTAGAGATACCATCTCGTAAATATTTTACCTCATAAAAATATGGCAGAGTTTATACACCGACTCGCCTACCTGAGCAACCTGTACAGAGACAGTAGTAAGTCTTTCACACATTCTGTGCCTCGTTTATTTTTGGTACAGATGATAGAGTAGTCACCACATCAATGGGATTACGCAGTCGCTACCATTGAGGTGGGTATACCCACATCCCTGTCCGGGATGCGGGGTTACATGGGGGATTCCCCACTTTCACGATCCTGCTTCCTGCATAGCTACGGGGGGAATCCCCCCCTTCACAAGATGCTAGGATGGTTTCACATGTTCACAATTTCAAAGAACAATAATCGGTACCTTCACGATAGATAGACACGGGAACCAAACGGGTCTTCCGGAGACGAACATGGGACGATCTTTGAAGAGGTAATCGGGCTTGTCGTTCGCCGCACCGGGCGGAAAGCAAACCAACACTCAAGAACCAAACACCACTCATACGCCAACACATATTGTGCATCAAGAAATAACCATCTCCAGTAGAACTAGCTAGCCAGGAAATTTAAGGCAAGATGAGCACGAGCATCAGAGACAAGTTGTTCCAAACGAACATGCGTGCGTGAAAGATCTATCTTACCAACAATAGGTAAGGATAAGCGAGCAAAAGGGGGACGCCATCGAAATAAAAAGTATAACATTGTTAGTATGTACCGGAGGTAAGGTGTAACGTTCCCCTCCAATTTTTGTTTTGTTTTTGTTTGATAATAAAATTCCCTAACCCGGAGTTTGCAAAATATAAATAATTAGCCGTGTTAGTATGTGATGTTTATAGCTTGTACAGCTCGAAGGCACGAAGTGATAGCTAGGATATGTTGGAAAACTAGGGATATGACTCCAAAGAACGAATGAACCACTATCATTTAAGAATGCTACCAATCACACAAAGGTTTTGTCTCTCAAAGTATTTTGGAGGAATCGTCCATAACGATTCAGCTTCCGTATTTATTTTTTTTAATTTATTTTTGACAATTTCCGTAATTCTAAGTTCTTATGTATCATTTATTTTTCTTTTCAGAGGGAGATTTTCGTAGTTATTTTTTAATTTGAATTTTAACCATTCAGCTTCCAAGGGAAACAAAAAACAATTATTATTAACGGTTACTTGATTGTAAGAGTAATTTTGATCGCATAACAAGATCGCCCCTCATTAATCTTATTTTCATTTTGCTAGTAAATAAACATTTAACCTTGTTGATACCACGATCATTGTTTCTGAAAAGATAACATTTTCTAATACGGCATATACAAGTTACCTTATGCCATATCTATGTTGATGAAAAATCAGATGAAATTACACCCAGGACCCCCAAATATCATAGAATTGTACCCATGTTTACTTCTTTTCCCATATTTGCGGAACATAACATCATAACAATCAGATCTTGTATCAAGATCTTTCTTTGTTATTGCAGAATTACCGAAGTAATGCGTGCCTCCGTTTTCCCCAAGGATCTGCAAATATCGCATAAAACCCGTTCGTTCCATTATATAAGCATCTGTTGGTAAAATACCATTTCCCATGGGTGGACTTGGTACATGTAGCTTTGCACCTGCTATTCCACCAAATTTGATTAATGCAGCGTATGGTAGATGAGTGAAGATCTCCTTTGGCCAGTACCCGATTGGCGTTTGATCGTCATTGCCCATATAATACCACCAGTTATGACTTTTTTCATCCTGGTATTGGAATACAAAGAAATGTTATTAATTCCTCTCCATTAGAACCATCAACATGGTAATAACTTCCATTACGATACTGTTATAATATCATTTATTGTAGAAAACATAATTAGCGGGGATACAAGATGGAACGAATTAAGGGAACTAAACTTAAAATATCACTGCAAAACAGCTTCTTATAAAATTTATCTTCCCAAAATCCAATCGAGATGGTTAATTACCCGAAATACCCAAAAAAATATTTCATCTCCAGAACCGGGTTCGTGATTGTTTAAAGTTGTGCCAAATGGAATCGTGGTATGCACCTGCACGAAACCTGGGCAAAGCATATTGAAGCAACCCGTATTTTTGTATCCATCAGCCTGTTGGGATACACATAATAAGAATTAATTAGTTTGTTTTCAATGGTCATGATAATGCTTGAAACAAAAAGTAATGATAATCTTACTGTCCAATAGCCGAAAGTTCTCGTAGCATCGTCACCAAAGAGTTCTGGGAATACCTATAAACATTTCAAGATGAAAGACCACATTTAGAATCAGAAAGTTACAACAAATCGATCAATATGTGCAAAATTATATCAATCCAAAAAAAAATATATAATATATACAAAATGATATGTGATACACGCTTATTTTTTCCCATGCACATGTGTACACAAGCCAGCAACCATTGCCCGAAGATTTACCTCAAACAGGTTGTGCGTCCAACAAATCTAGGCGCACTTCATGTACTATATAATATATATTTTCATGGCATAAAACTAATAGGTACTTACAGCCCATCCGGTTTCTATCTTTGTTAATTTGGTCTTGGGGCCCATTCAGTAACCACATTTGAGATGTACTAAATTGATCTTTGAGTTACAAATGGCTTATGTATTCCAAAGCTAGCTTTAGCTCCATAATATTCATTCTTTTCGTTGTAAGGTGTTTCCACTGATACATACTAGATCAAGATAGAAAACAAAGAGAAATTGTTAGTTTACGTTTTTCTAAAAGACAACTAGTTACTTGTTCCCTCCGTTTCAAAATAATAGATTGGTTTCATGCATAATTTACACAGGAAACCAACATATTATTTTGAAACGAGGGAGTACTATTTAATGAGATATTTTGCCGAAAAGAGTCGAGGAATTCTTACATGATGATACATGGCGTTGTGGGGGTAACTTGTTGGTTTGATTTTGTCTACTCATTTTTAGAAGATTGGAAAATATCGGATCCCGCTTTGTGGTCCTTCGGATAGGGACTGTTCAGTAGGGCACATTATATCTTTCTGAAGCTCATTAATCTGTGCCGATGAAGCCTTTGTGGCAGGTGAATCTATCTTACTGATGTTTTCTTCTCGAATAAAATAACTTGGTTTCATCTGCATATATTTGTTCATAATTTCTATTAAATGGCAATAATAATGCAGAAAATGAGGCCCAAACGTTTGTTTCATTTATTACATTTCGTTAAATTACTTTTGTGCAAGCAAATTTGTGATTAAAAATCTGATGTCATCAAAAAGTATGTGGACGATCACCTTATTACCCATATGTAAATGGTTAGTAAAAGGGTTTGCAATAACATACAGTGAGATATCGCTTATATTGTTATATATGTGTAGATCGAGTACCTGAATTTTATGATCTTTAAGTAATGGATGATCGAAAGCAGGTTGTTTATAGACATCGATGCAATCTAAAATATCACCCATTTTAGTCTAAAATATATACCAAGAAAAATAAATAGTTAGATAAGGGAAACCAAAAGAAAACAACATAAAAAATAATGAATACACGGCTGTTACATCAAAACTAAATGCATTTAGACTCGCATTCTGTTTTTAAAAGTATTCACTGGAGATGAGGAGAAATTATCTTACGATTATCGTCTTGATTGGTGGTTTATTGAGAATCTTCAGTTGTCTTTCAATCTCCATATTTGCTTCTTCTGATATACTAGTATAGTCTTCTCCTGTTCCATAATTGGACAACAGACTCAAATATAAAACCAGTATCATTAAAGTATTTGCTATACTGGACTTAAGATAAACCATGTTTAATTAATTTGTAGAGGAAAGGATGACTAATTAGTAGCATATATATGATAATTCTTGTATAGTAATTAACGAAGTCAGAATTAAGATTATTTGCATGCATTGGGATATTGTTCTTTTTGAAGAATATCCCTTAGGATTATGCTGTAATTAATAAGGACTACTTTTGGGAAATCACCATTACTACTTTATTTGTATTATATTAAATGATCTCTTGGAGTTTGTCCCAAGTAATAAAAGATAGATATTAATATGCTTGATAGAAGGACATTTTGTACTCTCTCTCTACCAAATGTTCATGTGACATTTGATATTGATAATTATCAGAGTTATGTCGCGAGGGAAGAAATTGTTAGCCCGTGTCAGTAGTGACTAGTGAGACTATCTATTAAATACTTAACTAAGCAACTCTGAATGTCAAATTAACATTCTTTGAAAAGGTTTACATAAAATTAAACTCCGATAAAAGTCTTCAAACTAATTATTTTTAAGTATTTTTTTTTAATATATAAAAACAGAGATTTTTCGAGCATCGTGATTAATCAAACAATGTCATGTGGTAAAGTCATGCCCCCCTCATTTCAGTTCCCACCAATTGAGTTTGGAGAGAATCTTTTGACACATAATATATTCTTTTGGCCAATTATAACCAAGATTTTTTCTACGGAGCTTTATTTTCATTTTTCCAATGGAAAAAGTTGAAAATGCGGGGTACCAAAATACACCACCAACTTTTTCTTAGGAAATCTATATGGACAAGCTTAAATACAATTCTGAGAGTTCAACTTAATGAATCTCAATCATGGAATAATATTAAGAGTTATATCTCTTTCTCTTATAATCAGAAAGTTTACAGAGACTGGTCCGTGAACCTGATATACGTGTGACAGTACTTGGGTGATTCCAAAGATCAATTTCCAAGTAATCAATCAAGTCGTATACAACAAAAAAATATGGATGTATCTACTTTGATTGATTTACATACAACATGTGATATATCAATTATAAAGATAAACAATATAATGCAGAAAAAGAAATAACAAAGACACCAGAAATTTTGTTAAAGAGAAAATCGCAAATGCAGAAAAACCCCGGGACCTAGTCCACATTGTGCACCAAACTGTATTAAGCCGTTATAGACACTAGACTACTACCAATTAATTTCGGACTGGAATGTAGTTGAGACCGAATTAAACCCACACAACAATTCAGTTACAGTAGCGCTCCTTACGCCTCTTGAATCCCAGCAGGACTCCGCGCAAATGATTCCCTTTGCTGACGTCCTTTACAACCTAAGAGTTGCTTAAACTCAATTGAAGACTTTAAACCAATCTGCCTCCCACAGATAAGCCTATTTATGTGATTTCCTTTTTGATCGTAGATCATGGTGAAACGGAAATCGATAGCAATAGACAAAGTCTAGCTAACCTCAAAATCCGGACTTATGCTACCCAAAGTGCAGCCTAGATTATTATTCACCTCACAATTATTAAACTTGTGGAATCAATAAAGTCTGAGACGAAGAAAACTTTGATGATTTCTATCTATCTTTTTCAAGTGAGCAACTCAACAGTCAAACAAGATCAGGATACTCGAGCTATCAAGATAAACAATAGCGGGACCTGGCTTTACGAATCCCTATGAAGTCTTTTTAGTCATTAAACCCTAAAAGGGTTTTAGGAAAAGGACGACTCTAGTGTCTGGATTCAAAGATCCCAATTATTTGAGGTTCCCCTTTTATAGCCTTTAAAGCATAGGTTGCTTTAGGTTTAAGCTAAGATAGCTTTGGAACCAAGCAAAAAATATCCACCGTTAGATGAATATTTGAAATGTGATTTACATATCAAGATATACACTCTGGTTAGGATGAACCGTAACCGAACCATGTACAAAGACAACGTTCATAAACGGGTATTCGAAACTAGCCGATTGAACCATAAGCTTAATCATTTTCATAAACACTTAAGACTTTTAAGTTTGAGTCACAAACATAGGTTATAATATAATCAACCATGTATATAGAGTGTTCTTAGAGATTTATTCAAATGTTAATTATCTCACAGAAATAATTTTATGTGCATCTGAAAATATTCGACAGGGAAAGTACATGTACCAGGTACGTGTACTTCAGCCTTGATTGTGACTTTATTTTTCATGGTACATGTACTGGGTATTGTACCCTCAAGACAAATTAAAGTTCTGGAATATACATAATTTTTCCGATATGTGTATTGGATATTGTTACCACACCGATTCCAAAACCGACAGATCTTTTTCAGTACCCGTACTGGTTTGCGTGCCATTCTGGGTTCACGAGTTCACAGAATTTTTGTGGTATGGATACCGGATATGCGTATACCACTAAGTTGCTGCCGAACTATAACTACGCCGTTACTTCTACTGAGTACATGTACTGCGGCTCCGGATCTATTACAGTTTTCCCAGTTTTTGAAACTGATATGCATACTATCCTTTATCCAGATTTTCAGTAGTTATATATTTCTCTATAGATAGATTTGAAACATTCCCAAATAACATCAATGACACATATCACTGTTCCAGACTATTTTCAAATGATAATCTTGAATCATGATTTAGATTACGAACAATAAATTGTCCTTCACCGAAATTCATCAAGTATGAACAAATGTTCATTAAGCTTAGTCATATATATTTCGAGAACTAATTACCAAGATAATCTTGACTCGAAATTCTTGATTACTTACAATAATCTAATTAGTTATGCGACAACGTCTCTTATATATATAGAGAGATGAATATAACTTGAGAAATAGGTGGTTCGGCCTTCACTTACCTTTTGTTGAAGAAGTTATCCAAAAGCTTCTGTTGATCTTCGCCTTCAAACGGTACAATACAATGATGACTGCCGTAATGTCCGGTTCTCAACTACACTTCTATCCTAATCCGAGACTTAACTAATTGTAGACTATAAATAAAGATATAGTTTTGACAACAAGCTTGAGATAGCAACACTTGTGAATTCGACCGATCAATGCTCTAACAATCTCCCTCTTTGTCAATTTTAGTGACAAAACTATCAATACATGTGGATAAAAAATAAAGCTTCAAAAACTCCTTGAATCCATCATTCTTGATTCCTTGGTTTCTTCAACTCCTTGAATTCTTCGTTACTTCAAATTGCAATGATTCTGAACGTGTTCAACTCAACATCGTTATTGTTGAATATCTGTATCCATAGCGGTAAAAACTTTTGAAAACAAATATTCTCAATCGACGTTATACAAAGACATATTATTATTATATATATCTTCTCCAAAGTTCAATTGTATCACAACTTTGAAGTAATACTACGGTGATATGTTTCTACCTCTTAATCAATACTTACATCTTTTGCATAATAGGTTAAGCCTGTAGATATTGATTCACTCCCCCTGTAGTTGCAGGAAATCCTACACTACACCCCTCACAAGAATCTATATAATCAAATCATTTTAGGATGAACAATTGTAATTTTTATTGATTAAACTCTTAAAAATGCTTACAAGGTGGAATGGAAATCGGTTAAATAATTGCAATCACTCTAAACTTTCTCTCTCTAAATGACTTGCCCAAAACTCGAAAAAGATCCCCCTTCCAATTGGTCTGTTCGGCTCTTTATATAGGGTATTACATAATGGATGACAGCTAAGTTGTCCTTTATTTTCGGGAATAACTTGAGAAATATCACAAGTGTACAAATATATAATCTCGCAACTCTCCTAGATCTCGCTAGGTCTTCATATCTTTCTCGTGTTTTGGTTGTCGTCATTCATTGCGTCATTTATATTACTCATCTGCGACACCTTTGCAATGCTGTCGTTTATTGATCTCGCAAGGTATTGATGTCGCAATATTCTGATCCTACATCTTGCCTCTTCTCATGTCTTCTCTGCGAAGAATAGAATGTCATGAGAACCAGTATTCTGAAATGCCGCAACCATTTGTTTTTCATCAATTTTTGCCGACGAGATTCCGTGAATTAGGGATGACTGCTTACACGTGTCTAAAATTTCCCCTTTTTACCGGCACATTTAATGCTATCCGGTTACCCTTTTCTTTTCTATTTAAGGAGGAGTTCCTTATGAAAGTGTTTCTTTTCTTTTACTTCGTCTTCTTCATCGTCTGCAACTTTTTAGTCCGATTTTCTTTCTTCTCGCTCTTGTTCTCATCTCTTTTCTCACTCTTGTTTCTATGGAGCCATCAAGGTTTGTTAGTTTTCTTGAATTTGATCTTTTTGTGATTGATCTCTCCTATTAAAGTTGTTTTGTTTTGACATTGTTCTTCTTTTAATGATTCCTATGTTGTTTTTGTTTCAGTAAGAACAAATCTAACACCAAGTTCACCGTCCTAAACCCTGCTATTCCCCGGCTTCGCAATCGAAAGTTACCGTTACTAAAAGAAAGCTCGCGAATGACAAGGTATTTAAGAAACATCTACTCTTCTAATAACAATATTGTCGCCTCTGTTTCTTATTTAACTTGTAATTCGCAGGATGACAAAAATGTTGAT
Organism: Papaver armeniacum; assembly: GCA_023531295.1. NCBI lineage: Eukaryota > Viridiplantae > Streptophyta > Magnoliopsida > Ranunculales > Papaveraceae > Papaver > Papaver armeniacum. The sequence continues at coordinate 340,353 of JAJJWW010000039.1, forward strand.
AAATCTCCTAAGAAACCTCGTCGTTCTAAGCCTGTTGCATCTTCTATTTCCTTTCCTTCATTCAAGCTCACAACTCCTCCTGCAGTATCTTCGCAGGATAAACCATCTTCTCTTGCAATATCTTCGCAGGATAAATCAATTCCTTCTTCGCAAGATAAACCATCTTCTCCTGCGATATCTTCGCAGGATAAATCAATTCCTCCTCCTATTCTCACCACCTCTGAAAATCCCACTGTCGATATTCCTGAATTTTCCATCAATGAAGTTCCTCAAGATGGACCCCTTTCTACTTTTACCATCAATGCCTCTGTCTCACCACCACTCATTAATCTTCATCAAATTTCTTCTTCTGGCATTTCTATAACCAAGGATGACTCAATTCTTCATTCTTCTCCCACCATTACCTCTTCATCTGGGTCTGTCCCTCTTACCAAAGAAAACCTGGAGGGGATGGATGTAGCTTTCAAAGTTTTATCAGACATCATGAATGATGTCAAGAAGACCTCCGTTGATCCCATCAGGTTTAGCGTTTGCGAGTCTTTGAGTAAATATTTCGGTTCTGACAAAATGTCGCAAATGTCTTTAGAACAAGAGGTTAAGACATTGAAGAATAATCTTCAAAAAATTTCGCTGGATCGTGATAATCTTCACATGAAGAACGAAGAATTAAAAGGTATTAAGTCTCCTCCCCACCTTTTTTTTTTTTTGAAGACCTTGTTCGCCTTTCAAGCTTTAAACCAGAAACGAAAAATGGAGATATATGTAGGACCAGAATATCGCAACACTAATACTTCGCGAGATCAATAAACGAAAGCATCGCGAAAGTGTCGCAGAAGAATAATATAAATGACGCAATAGATGACGACAGTTAGAACATGAGGAAAGTGTGAAGACTTGGCGAGATTTAAGAGTGTCGCGAAGGCAAACAGTTGTACATTCGCGAGCATTCGCGAGACGCTTCGAAAATAAGGGACAAGAGGGTTGTCATCCACTATGTAATACCCTATATAAAGGGTCGAGTAAGCCTGTTGAGAGAGAGGTCTTTTGGAAGGAGGAAACAAGTCATTAGGAGAGAGAAAATTAAGAGTGATTGTAATTTCTTTAACTCTGTTCTACATTTATTTGTAAATCTTTCAAGAGAACAATTAATAAAACACATTATGTTTCATCTTCAAATGGATTGATTAAACAGATTTGAGTGAGGGGTGTAGTGTGGGAAATCCTGCAACTACATATGCGCTAGAAAAGGGATTGAAGAAGATCAACCTTGTGAATTGGAAGAATTAGGGATAACAAGAAAGAAATCTTGAATAATTTTTAACAAATTACTAAAATTGAGAAATGGCTAGGAGAAAGAATGCATCAGAACAACCAACGATCGTAAGGAGAAGTGGAAGATTAGTGGGAGAAAGAAGAAATGAAGTAGGTGAACCATCAAGGATAGATGCAAGAAATGGAGAAGAAGATCCAATTCAACCATCAACTCAACCACCAATTCAACCATTAACTCAACCACCAATTCAACAAAGCACTAAACGAGTAATCGATTATGATAGAGTGAGCGTGCATACATGGAGATCAGATTCTACGGAAGAAAGAGAAGAAATACAACAATTGATGAATGATAGACAGGAAGAGAGAAATCGAGAAGAGATGGGAGAAACAATTCGTGGAAATGAAGAAATTGCGGCATTAGAAGCGCTGAGACAGACAATACACGAAGAAAGGCGGTTAGAAGCAGAAGAACGCGCGAATCTAACAAGGCAAAACCACGAGTTGAGGATGGAAAATAGGAGGCTGCAAAATAGAAATTCAAGAAGTAGTAACAGATCGAGATCAGTATCGAGTAGAGAAAATGGGAGAAGAACATTACCTGCGGAGAACATTAATGAAGAAAATTTGGAAAGAGAATTAAATCATGGCAAAGAAGGTCGCGAAGAGAGAGAACTAATAGAAAATCGTTATATTTTGATAAACAATCACGATGATGGAAATCAAGAAGATAGGCAGCCTCGAGGACAGAATAACCCAATTAATGAAGAAAATCAGGAGGAAAGAAGAGGAGCACTACATGGGAGAGAAACACAAAGGAAACAAAAGGAAATTGAAGATGATATTGAAAAGCATTACATTGAGCAAGCACGTCTAGCCCGCGAGAGAGAGAGATTGAGAGCAGAAATGGAAAATCGAGAATTGGAAGAGGCGATTCGGCAAAATAATCATGACAATCGAGAGAGGAGGCGGCGAGAGGGATCGCAACAATGGAGATATTAATAAAGAATATGAAAGAATACAAAAAGTAGACACGAACGGAGATGGAGGGAAGCAGAGTTAAAGCGACCAATAAATTCAAATTCTGAGGCAAATGAACAAATTCTGCGAGAATTGGCAGAGATGAGAGGAATATTGAACAGTAGAAGAGAAGGGGGAGAAGACAGTTAGATGAAGCTATCGCGGAGGCTGCGAAAAATCCTTTTACATTAGAAGTGCAATTAGGAGGAATACCCCCAAAATGCAACTTACCAGCGCTAACTAGCATTTTTGATGGATCAACTTGTGCAGCACGTACAACACATCAAGGCTTATGTGAGATGTATGCTACAATGGGAAAACCATGACGCTATATTATGCAAATACTTCGCGTCAAGTTTAACAGAGAAGCTTTGAAATGGTTTGAGGGTTTACCAAGGAATACGATCACATCATTCAATCATTTACGAGGCTATATTCTTGGGGGCGTATATAAGTAACAACTCTTCGCGACCTGGCATTGAAGATGTATTTGGACTAAAACAAAGAGTTGGCGAGAGTCTAAGACATTTAACTATTAGATGGAAGACGATGTGCAGCGAGATGGCCGGCAGGGTAGATGAAAGATACCTCATACTGTCATTCATAAATGCTATGTTCGCAACCAATCTATTATATGTTCAAGTTTTCAGAGTTAAGAATACAATTACAATGACTGAATTACGAGAGCTCCAGGAGGAATATATTGCTTTAGAAGAAAGACAGAACGAGATGGAATCTTACCCAGTGGAAAACACAAATTCTAATGTTGCGAATGGAAGTTTATTACCTCAACTAATACACACAGTGGCGAGCACATCGCGAGGTCAACAGGAAAGAAAAGCAGTTGATATAGAACCAAAGTTAGTGGCTATGGGAAGTCGCGATCAGGAAGAGTTTGAAAGAGAAAGAAATTTCTACAACCGTGGCGGAAACAATAAAATTCAAAGGCTTGATCAACCACAAGAAACCTATGGAGGTCAAAGGTATAATTCTCAAGGGACTTACGGAGGCCAGAGGCAGAATTATCATAGAGGACAACGAGGTCACAGAGTAGTGTGGGAGGAAATTAAAATGCCGCCATTGAACGCCAGTGTGGAAAAAATATGGGAAGTAATACTTTTGATGGAAAACATACCTGCACCATGGAACATGGGAAGTGAACCACCACCTGGAGATAGAAGGCACGAGTTCTGTTCTTACCACCGCTTTCATGGGCACCTAACAAATGACTGCAGAAACATCAAGAGAATTATCCTAAGAATGATTGATCAAGGAAAGCTAAATCACTTTTTAAAAGAAGAAGAGAAAATTCAACATTTGCCACCCCCACCGGCAAAGGGAAAAGAAACATTTGTTATAGAAGTTTGTTTTGCAACTCCATTGTCCACTCATACCGCACTATTGAAGATTTTCATGACAATGTACTTAGTAGAGTTTTCGCGAGAGATGTTGATGATAAAGAAGTGATGAATGTTGCGAAGACATCGCTGCTAAAAGAGTGGCAACTGCAGATTATTTCTTTCTCGGCCGAAGAAGTACCCAAAGGAAGAGAAATACATGATAGCCCACTGGTTGTGAAGCTGGAAATTAATCCAAAACCCATTGATGGCGAAGATGATGAAGCGGAAAATTGTTGGGCAATCAATAGAATATTGATTGATACTGGCGATTCACCAACATTCTTTTCTACCATACTTACAAAACTATGGGAGGAAGAGATGAAGACTTGATCCCTTCAACATACAAAATATATGGTTTCAACTGCATGCGCGAACAAGCCCAAAGGAGAAGTGCACATGAGGATACCCTTGGGGGTTATCGTTGATATTTTGTTTTGTGTAGTTGATGTGGAATCTCCCTACAATGCATTGATTGGAAGACCATGGCTTCATGAAATTCTGGGTGTAGCATCAACATACCATCAGTGTATAAAATTTCCACATCCTAGCGGTGTCGGAATTATAAAAGGAGATTGGATAGAGGGGCAAAAGTGTTATGAGGTGGATGTAGAAAGCTGCGAAGAGAGAACAGCAAAAAAGAAAGGTTGGAGGAAGAATGTACAGGATGAACAAAGAAAAGAAAGACTAATGCCATAGAAACAAAAGAAGAAGAGATGCTGCGAAGTGACTGCACAAAAGTAACTAAGTATCATGATGCAAAGGAGACATTGAAATGGTGGACTGATGCGGAAGCAGAAGGAAGTAAGAATAAAAGGTGTAAAAAATGAGTAATTGCGAGAAAAGATAACAATTTAGTGATGAAAGCATGATAAGGATAAGAAGCAAAGATGATGGTTGCGGAAAAATTGTGCGAGAATCTCGCCATGAAGAATGTATTCAAATCTATTGAATAATGGAAATGAAATTGTGCGATAATTTCGCAGACAAATGATTGAATAAATTGATAAAATGAATGAGTGAGTGAATGGGACAAACCTTTATGGCGTACACCCTAGTTCGCGAATGATATTTCGCAAGAGGCAAATGTAAGACCTAAAGTACGTCATATAAGGGGGTATCTCTTAACATGGCTCAGGTGGAAGGTTACACCGCTCCTGAAACCTGGGTCATGGAGATTTGGGGCCCATGAAAGCCTATTCGGGGGAGATACCTTGGATTTCCAACTATATATATAAGGTTATACCCCTGGTTGGACGCCCGAGGGTCTTTCCCAAGGAGTCGGTGTATGACCAAGGCGCCGAGGTACACGGTTGAGTCAAGAGTGCGGGGAGCATGGAACTTCCTTACCACTCTTGACAAGTCTTGGCACATGCTGCACTCGGCCCGAAGAAAACTCCACTTAGGTTGCGGTCTCGTAACCATAAACCATATAGGTATAAGGGATAAGAGGTGCGAAAACAACTGGTTGTTGTTAAGACCGGATGGGAGGAGCTAGTCTTGTATGGCGATGTAAGCCTCCTTGAAGGGGCAACCGGGGAGAAGATAAGGGCGGCACCCTCCATTAGGGAGCCGATAAGTGTCAAAAGACGCAAATGTCATGAGGCTTTATTCTCGCAAGAGAATTTAGGCTTGTCATATTTGTGCAATGATCCTTGAGGAGGCGTAATACTAACGCGAGGGTAAGATGAGATCAATGGGTTTTTACATGATAGTGTAAGAACGTCCTGCGATTTCATCGCAAAGACGACAATGTCACGGGATTTTATGGTCGCAAGAACATTTAAACCTGTCATATTGTCGCAAGAACAATGTCCTGCAGAGGCAAAAATACTAAAGAAACGATAAGACAAGGTCAATGGGTCATTACATAAACATGTAAAGACGTCCTGCGATCTTGTCGCAATGAGGGGTGGAAAAATAAGACCTTTACTTAGGAAGGCATAATAAGACCACACAAATAATGATAAGGCAAGATCAATAGATTTCTTAATCCATGAAGATATCTTGCGATCTTGTCGCGGAGATAGTGTTTAAAGTCAAAAAAAAAAAAAAAAAAAAAATGATATATATATATTTATATCTCGCGAGAATGATTATATTTAACTCGCAAAGTTGATTATATCTTATGGACAGAGGCAAATGTGAAGTTATAATTATAAAGAAGGGTTGTTTGATTAATATATCTGAACAAAGGAAGCAAAAGTTGAAGTTTACATTCAATAGTCAAAGATATATGTATACAGATATTACAAGAAATCAAAGAAGAAAGAGAAGTTATTTCTTTGCTGATTCTTCTTCTTCATCTGATTCTTCGGTTCCATCACTCTCGTCGTCAGATTTTCCTTCTTCATTAGCTTCACTATCGAAACATCTCGAGACAGAGGCAAGTTCTCGGGAACTTCTTCGGCGAGAAAGGGATATGAATGAAGAGGGATGTTGTGATCCTTACAAAATATTTCCATAGCTTGATTGTAAAACGAACAAAGCATCATTATTAAAATTCGCCACCGTAGTTTGGAATTGCTTCGCTTCAATTTAGAATATCTATTCTCGCAAGAGAGAGATCCTTTCCGAGACGCTCTTTTTCGATTTCAAGCTCTCCAATCCTTGTCTCAAATCTCTGTTCGATTCCGAAAACATGAGGAAATGAATTAATGTTAATAATACAAAAGGAAAAATAACGAGAAAAGTACGTAAGTATAACAAAAAACCTTCTCTTTCAAAGATCATATCCTTGATTAAGGTAGTTTGCTCGGTGCGAAGACTAACATCAACACCTAAGTTATTTCTAGCGTTATCTAAAACCTTCGCAGCCCGTGCAAATTCATCATCATTATTTATGACAAAAGTGAACGAATTTGATCTTCTCGCTCGCTAAGTAGGGTATTCTCGACGAAGGAGTTCATCTCGCTCAACTTGCACATCAAGGAGAGATTTTTGAAATTTTGCTAATGCATGTGCACCTCTGTTAGTAACGCAATCTTTTTCATCTATGAGATCACTAACTTTCTTCCTTAAGGCTTTGGATTTCTTCTTGGAATCAAGATACATTCGTTTAAAGTGATTAGCTAAACTTAAGCTAGCCCTATGCTCGATTTTTAAGAGATGATGTTTTTGGATTGAAGATCCTTTAATGAAAGAAGATTAGCATCATTTGAAGAACTACTTAGAGATTCATTGAGGCGAGCAAGGAGGACATCATCATCCATGGGCTCGGGAAATGAATGGAGAAGAATGGACTCTTGGGAGAGATTATATATGTCTGCGAAAATAGTAAGTCGGGCAAAGAAAAGTAAATGGTAAAGTAAAAGAAATCGAGGAATAAAGATTGCTATACCATAAAGTCTGTGATTTGCGCTTTCAAGAGTAGATACCCTATTCTCGTTGAGAAATAAGCTCGGCTTCCAGTTGTTTAATCTGTTCATCCTTCTCGCGAGACGACGCAGCCCCAACTTCTAGTTCTCGAATCCTCTTGTTCAATTGCAAATTCTTCTTTTCAAGGTTGTTGCGTCTTCTCTCAAGGTCTGAGGCAGCAACAAAAGCAGCTCTCCCAGACTGTAAAAGAAAATAGAGAAATAATTAAAGATAAGAGCGGAGTCAAGAAGAGGTAAAGAGGTGTGAACATACCAAAGCATTGAGAGCATTTAAAAGGCTGGGTGTTATTGTTCGAGAAACTCCGCGAAAAGACTCAATATCCTCCAACAATGGGGCATCACAGATCTTAGCGATAGTTTCGCAAGTAGCAGACAAGTTGCTATCGCCAAAACCTTGCATAGAATCGGTAAAAACATTAGATAAAAGCGTCATAGCAGAAGTATCTGAATGACTTCCCTTAGCAGAAGAGGTGCCAATCTCATTTTCATATTCCGAATTCTCGCTAGTTTGGGAGTTAGAATGTGAAGGAGGTTGGAGTCTCCGTCTTTTGGAGGACGGAGCGGAAGATTTGTCCTTGCGAGAAATGGCTTTATTCTTGCCTTTAGCCCTCATGACTTGCCTTCTCCATCATTGATCTTTGCGGTTTCAACTTCTTCAACACCAATCTTCACACACGAATAAAGATAAGAAACAGAGGAAACAATATTGTTTAAAATAACAAAAGAAAATGTTTCTTACTTCATCCGTGAGTGATCGAAGTATCGCCAGGATATTTGGCTGAGGATTCTCTTTGTATTTCTTTCTCATTCTGGTGATCTAAAAATTTTCTAAAAAGTTAATGAAGGAAAGAAATGGGAGACATAACAAAGCAAATCTAAAATGAATGATATGTATATACCTCTTTTGTCTTCTCAGGCCACTTAAACTCCCAAGGACGATAATTCGCGAGATTGGCTGGGAGTGCATGTGAGCCTGCGATATAAGGTCCACTCAGAAGGAGAGGTACAACCCACCACTTTTCATCTTTGGAGTAGCGAGGGATATTATTTTTACCCGAATGCCAGTCAATGTCCTGCATAAGCAATTTTTCAGCATCAACGTTATCATTTTTCTTCAATCGAACACCCCAGCGAGATTTATCGTTTCTCATAGTTATGACTGAATAATTTGCAAAGAAATTATCCGAAGTATACTTCTCGGCAACTATTGGTAAATTCGCAAATTGAGGATCTCTAACATTGTCAGGATATAAAGACCCTTTACTGGCACCACGAGAGGCGAATTCAAGCATCAGGCGAATACAATCGTCGTTCAATTGATAAATAGCCCGCGATAATTTCTCGTGAGCAAGAATCTCATAAAATAATGGTATTTGGGATTATATAAAGGAATGGGAGCCCCTGCGAGGAGTTGACCTAAGCGAGATTATAATTTTCGATCATCACATTGATGATCGAAAACAATTTTTGCAGTAAAGTATAGATGAGGATTCTTGATGTGGAATGGTAGATAAAGTGAAACCCTTTTCCAGTAATTTCTTTTGAACATCAGTAAAATGAGGAGCGTATGTACGACCAAGTGAAGCCATTATCAAAGTATAGGAATGAAGGGAGAAGTGAAGAATTGAAAAGAAAGCAGTAGCAGAAGCGCAAATTGCGGAAGGAGAAAAGTGAAGAAAAGTTGCAGAGGGAAAATAAAAAAAGAAGAAGAGAAAGAGGAGAAAGCTATATATAGAGAAGAGAGTTCTCGAGAAAACAAATGCATTTAATGTGAGAAGGGACATGAATGGTTAAGAATAATCGGTTGAAAGAGACGTGTCAAGAAAAGAGTGGAAGAAGAAACACTTGTAATAAATTCCGTACATAAACAAAACGAGTGAAAATGAACAATCGCAAGATAAAGATAAGCAGTTGCGGCACTTTAAAATATTGGTTCTCATGACATTCTCTTCTTCGCAGAGAAGACATGAGAAGAGGCAAGATGTAGGACCAGAATATCGCAACACTAATACTTCGCGAGATCAATAAACGAAAGCATCGCAGAAGAATAATATAAATGACGCAATAGATGACGACAGTTAGAACATGAGGAAAGTGTGAAGACTTGGCGAGATTTAAGAGTGTCGCGAAGGCAAACAGTTGTACATTCGCGAGCATTCGCGAGACGCTTCCGAAAATAAGGGACAATATAGCTGTCATCCACTATGTAATACCCTATATAAAGGGTCGAGTAAGCATGTTGTGAGAGAGGTCTTTTGGAAGGAGGAAACAAGTCATTAGGAGAGAGAAAATTAAGAGTGATTGTAATTTCTTTAACTCTGTTCTACATTTCTTTGTAAATCTTTCAAGAGAACAATTAATAAAACACATTATGTTTCATCTTCAAATGGATTGATTAAACAGATTTGAGTGAGGGGTGTAGTGTGAGAAATCCTGCAACTACAATATATCAGTTGGAATCTGTCATTGAAGAAACTGGAATGGATAGAGATGTTTGGATGGAGCAATATAACCAGTTAGATAATCTTCATACATACTCTATTGATCAAATAGATAATCTTACCCAAGAGAATGTTCACTTAGTTCAGAAGCAAGACTCGCTGACTAATGAATTATCTCATCTCTCTTATTATTTGAGTAAATATAATTTGGAGTTGGAAACCTTATCAGATGAGAATGGAACTCTATCTCAAGAGAAGCGAGTTTTGTTAAACAAGATGGCGATTGCTTCGCAAATGACTTGATGTATGTCGAAAATATGTAATGAAAATGGGAACAATCTCTCTGTTCGCTGAGAAGTAAACTTCAAGAAGTCACTATTGAGAGGGATAAACTTATTCATGGTAGAATAACTTTAAGTGTGAAAACCAGCCAACTGAAAGACCAATATTCCAAGTTAAAAGAATCCTACTCTTCTCTTGCTAAGGAAAATAACTTGCTTGTTTCCAACGAAAAGAGTTTGCGCGCTCGATTAAAAGGTTTGGTTGGAGATAATTTTGACAATGCCATGGATCACTTGGAGAATAGTTGCTTGGCTTTGACCCAACATCTTATTTCGCAAAAGGAAGGTAGTCATAGAAATTGACTGCCTCATCTATTCTTCCTTTATCAAGTCTTGAAATCTTTTGTTTATATAACTCCTTTTGTTCTTTGTTTCTGCAGAGTCTGAGAGAGATCTTCGCTCCTCCCTTTCTATTCTGGAGTCTAACTATGCCAAGATTCGCAAGGAGAATGCGTTACTTACTTCTACTCTTGCTAAATCTCGCGACCGGGCCGAAAGAATATTGGATTACCTTATTCACTCCAAAGACATCCGAGTAGAAATCACCGAAGGCACTCCTTCGCCAATTTCATCTCAAAGCGAAGTCATCGTGAATAATATACTATTGTCCAAATCTCTCGATCCTGTATCTATCGAACCTCTGGAAGTTGAAGAAGATGAAATACCTAATTTGCCTGATAGTGATTATGAATACGAAAGTGGCAAGGATGTCGCAAATGAAAAGGCGATCCCATTCCCCTCTAATAATGAAGCTATCAATAATGACCCAAGTGAAGGGGGTTCTGGCGAGAATCAATCAACTGGCGAAAATGTGAAAATTGTTGAAGCTGATAAAATTGTTGAAAAGTGTTTCACATCTCCTGCTGGCGAGAAGAATGATGTAGAGAGTTAAACTTCTTTATAACTTTGTATTTTCTAGCTTCTTTATCTTCATTACTTTTTGCATAAGACACTTTTCAATTCCTTCCGAAGTGCACTTTTTGATAAGAAAGATTGAATCTACTGTTAAACAATTCTCTTATTTCCTCTTACTATCTTATGATTGACTTTTTCTTTTGTGGTTTTGCTTATATTCAAATGATTAAGCAAGTCGTTCTGAATTAATATTTGCAAGTTCAGTCTCGCAAGCTTGTTTGCTTACTCTTTTTGTGTGGTCTTATTTTGCCTTCCTAGTTAAAGGTCTTATTTTGCCACCCCTCGTTATTGCGACAAAATCGCAGGACGTCTGTACACTTTCATGTAAAGACCCATTTATCTTGCCTTATCGCTTTCTTAGTATTATTGCCTCTGCAGGATGTTTTCGTTGCGACAATATGACAGGCCTAGAAGTTCTTGCGAATTTAAAGCCCCATGACATTGCCGTCTTGCGACGAAATCGCAGGACGTCTTTACACTTTCATGTAAAGACCCATTGATCTCGTCTTATCCTCGCGTTAGCATTATTGCCTCTTCAGGATCATCGCACAAATATGACAAGTCTAAATTTTCTTGCGAAAATTGAGCCTCATGACATTTGCGCCTTAAGACACTTATCAGCTCCCTAATGGAGGGTGCCGCCCTTATCATCTCCCTAGTTGCCCCTTCAAGGAGGCGTACATCGGCCATACAAGACTAGCTCCTCCCATCCGGTCTTAACAACAACCAGTTGTTTTCGCAGCCTCTTATACCTTATACCTATAGGGCTTATGGTTACGAGACTTCACCCTAAGTGGAGTTTTCTTCGGGCCGAGTGCAGCATGTGCCAAGACTTGCCAAGAATGACCGAGACACTTCAAATGCCCCAGGCACTCTTGGCTCAACCGTGTACCTCGGCGCCTTGGTCATACACTAACTCCTTGGAAGAGACCCTCGGTCGTCCAACCAGGGTATAACCTTATATATATAGTTGGAAATCCAAGGTATCTCCCCCGGATGGGCTTTATTGACCCCAAATTTTCATGACTCAGGTTCCAGGAGCGGTGTAACCTTTTCCCTGAGCCATGTCAAGAGATACCCCCTTGTATGACGCACTTTAGGTCTTACATTTGCCTCTTGCGAAATATCATTCGCGAACTAGGGTGTACGCCATAAAGGTTCGTCCCGTTTGTATAAATCACTCATTTTTGATTATCTCTTGTTATTTTGTTTGCGAGGTATTCGCACATTCTTTCTTTATTTTATGCGATTTCGGAATCATTCTTTTGCAAAAAAACTTTTATATGAATTCATTTCACTTTATCCATTCAACACTTCGCAGACTAATCTTTTCCCACAATCTTTTATGGGTAATATATCTTCAGATATAATCTATTCCATGGTCTATCCAATCTGTGGCCCACATCTTTGCCCTCGGGATCCATCAATCTATATGCCCCTGTTCCAACTATCTCCTTAATGATATAAGGTCCATCCCATTTTTCACCACTTTCTCGCTGATATGCTGGTGTTTCTCTCAATACTAGGTCGCCTGGTTGAAATTCTCGTGTCTTGATACGTTTGTTATATTCTCTCGGCTAATCTTCTTGATAATTCTCCATATGTTGTAGTGCTCTTTCTCTTTTCTCTTCTAATTCATCTAGCTTGATTAAAATGTTACCCGCACTAAGATTTTTCTCCCAAGCTTCTTTCTTTGTGGTTGGAATCATAACTTTTGTTGGGAGTACAGCTTCAACTCCATATGTCAAACAAAAAGGTGACATTCCCTTAGCTTCTCGCTTGGTTGTATTGTACGCCCATACTGCATTATGCACTTGTTCACACCATGCTCTATTATGTCCTTCTAACTTCTTCTTCAATATGTCTGCAATTATTTTGTTTGTTGCTTTTACCTGTCCATTGGCCTGCGGGTATAAAGGAGTTGATTTCCCACATTTTATCTGAAACGCATTAAGCAACAGTTCTATATTTTGTCCTTCAAACTGTTTCCCATTGTCAGACACCAACTGTGCGGGGATTCCAAATCTGCATATAATATTCTCGAATATGAAGGTAAAGATATCCTTATCGCGAATGTGTTGTACCGCTTTTACTTCTGTCCATTTTGTGAAATAATCTGTACCGACAATTAGATATCTTCCCTGCCCTATTCCTGGTAAAAATGGTCCCACAATGTCTAAACCCCACTTTCCAAAAGGCCATACACTTGTTGAAGAATTTAATGGAGCCCCTGGTGCATGTATTTTCTTTCCGTTCCTTTGGCAATCTTCGCAACGCCTTGATATTTGTTTCGCATCCATATGCATATACGGCCAATAATAGCCTTACATTTTTGCCTTATGTGCTAAAGATCTTCCGCCACTGTGATTGCCAGCATCCCCACCGTGCAACATCTTTAATATTGTTTCTCCTTCTCTTCGTGTTAAACATCTAAGCGAGGGTCCATTAAAGGATCTTCGGGACAATCCCCATCTCTTAGTTCATAATTTGTTGCACGGCTTTTTAATTTGTGTGTCTCTAATCTGTTTCTTGGTGTTTCCCCTTTCATCAGATATGCATGAAGTTCTGCTCCCCAATCTTCATCGCAGAGCATTTGTGTTCCATCTTCTATTAGCATCACATCTGTCTCTTGCTCTTCCTCTTTATTAATTGATGGTGATAGAAGTGTCTGTATTTTTATGCACCTCGCAGCTAGATCCGTCATCATACTTGATATAAAGGCAAAAGCATCTACGATTCTATTATCTCTCCTTGATATATGTCTCCATTTTATTTTTGGTATCTGTATTGACAACTCTTCAACAAGTTTCTTGTACTTTTTCAAAGATGGTTCATTTGTAGTATATTCTTCTTTTATTTGGCGAATAGCTAATTGTGAATCACTGGTGATTCTCACATTTTCCAACTTCATTTATATTGCGAATCGCAGAGCATGTATTATAGCTTCATATTATATTTCATTGTTGGTAGATGCAAACTCCAATCTGAAAGAAAAAGCTATTTTATTGCCTTCTGGCGAAATCAAAATGATCCCAACTCCATTGCCTTCCCCATTTGACAATCCATCTACCAATATTTCCCATCTGTTTGGCTCAGTTAACAAATCCTTTGGATCTCCATGGTCTTCTTCTATATCCATCATTTCTACCACTGCTTCATCCTCTTCCAAAGGAAACTCTGCTAAAAAGTCTGCAACAACTTGTGATTTTGGTGAAGATAGTATTTCATATTTGAGTTTGCAATGACTTACTTGAGCATTCCATAACTCAACCCTTCCTGACCTTTTTGAATTTTTCATTACCGACTCAATCGGTACTTTTGTCATTACCTTAACTGTGTGTGCTTGGAAGTATATGCGAAGTTTAAATGTTGCATAAACTAATGCCAAAATTAATTTTTCAATTTTTGAATAATTCCTCTCCGCGGTATTGAATGTTTTGCTGATGTAATAGATTGGCTTTTCCACTCCTGCGTCTATTCGCAATAATACTGCACTTAGTGCATGCGAGGTTGTCGCAAGGTAGATTAATAATTCCTCTCCTGGTTCTGCTTTTTGTAAAATTGATATATCCATTAGATGTTCTTTTATTCCTTGTAATGCTTTCTCACATTCATCGGTCCATCTAAATTTCGCTCCCTTTTTGAGTATGTTGAAAAAATGCTTACATTTGTCGGACGATCGCGAGATGAATCTTCCTAGCGAAGCTAATAGTCCATTTAACTTCTGCACATCTTTTACCGTCGCTGGTGTTGGCATATCGCGAATCGCTTGTACTTTCTCTGGGTCAACTTGTATTCCTTCTTTTGATACAATGTAACCTAAAAAAATTCCTGATGCAACTCCAAAGGTACACTTTTCTGGATTTACTTTGATGTTGAAATGCCTCATTTGTTCAAAAATTTCCCTCAAATCCTGTACATGGTCTTTTGCTTCTTTAATTTTTATTAACATGTCATCCACATAAACCTCTAGTGTTTTGTGTATCCATTTCGCGAACACCTTTTCTACCATCCTTTGGTATGTTGCTCCAGCATTTCGTAAACCAAATGGCATTTTTGTATAACAGTATAATCCTCTTGGAGCGAAGAAAGCAGTATGTTCTTGATCTTCTTCTGCAAGTGGAATTTGATTGTAGCCTTTATATCCATCAAGAGATGATATCCTTTCATTTCCTGCCGCTGATTCTACCATTTGCGGAATATCTGGCAAAGGAAAGCTATCTTTTGGACAAGCTTTATTTAGATCAGTAAAATCTATGCAAATTCTTATCCCTTTTCTTCTTCTTTGGGACTACGAGCATATTTGCTATCCATTCGGGATATTTTGCTTGTCTAATGATTCCTGCGTCTAGCATCTTATGCAATTCTTCTTCTATTTGAGGATGATATGCTGTTGCAATTTTTCTAATTCTTTATTTGAATGGTCTTGCATTTTTGTCAATCTCCAATTTATGGCACGCCACAGATGGATCTATACCAGGCATTTCATCCATGTCCCATGCGAAAATGTCTTTGTAATCTCGCAACAAATCAACGGTTCTTCTTTCTTCATCTGCATCCATCTTAGTCCCAATTTTTAACATCTTAGGTTCTTCTTCATTTCCGACGTTCACTTCCTTTGTCGGCTCTGCCGCGGTGTAGCTAGCCTTCGGTTGTCCCATAGACGTTGGTCCTTTTATTTCCTTCGCAAGTTCATTCTCTTCTTCCGAAATTTCGCTAGGTATTCCTTTTCCTTCTTCTGCTCTTATCATGTAAGTTCTAAATTCTTCTTCCTTTTTCATTGCTCTTGCCATCTTTTTGCGATCTTTTCGCCTCTTTATCTGTCCTTCATAATGTTTTACCTCAATTTGATGATATATCTTTCCTTTATCGGTATCTCCTCTGATTTCGCCAATCCCACTCGGCATAGGAAATTTAACACATTGATGAAATGTCGAGGCTAGAGCTTTTATTGCATGTACCCATGGTCTTCCCAACAACATGTTATATGGCGATTCCATATCCACTACACATAACGTCACTTGTGTTTCAATTTCTCCCAACAGAATTCGCATTTTTATTTCCCCTTTAGGTTTTGTTATAGATTTGCCGAAACCATGGATATGATATGTTGAGGAAGTCATTTCTTCATTTTTGTACCCCAATTCTTTATAAGTATGATAAAACATTATATTCACTAAAATTCCTGTGTCCACCAAAGTTCTATTTATTGCCCATTCTTCCACTGTTTTTGTTAATTCTCCTTCTTCCTTGCTTGCGCTTATCGTAATCACTAGTGGAGATGTGTGATTTAAATTCTCTCTTGATATCTCCGTTGTTGTGAACATAATCTTCTGTTTTTCCCATTCTTTCAAGGGTGACGCCTTCTCTGTTGTTATAATTTTCTTTCCTTCAAAATCTCGTTTGTGTATTCTCCCTCTGATACTTTCATGAAATTTATTAACCATCGTCTTAGTAATCATACTACATTCCAATTCTCCATTACTCTCCTTGATTCTGGCTTTCTCCAATTTATCCATCATACTCCTGATTTGAACAATTTTAATGACAATATCCAATCTCTAATCTTCAGTGCTCCCTGTTTCTAGCGCCAATATGTAGTTGCAGGAAATCCTACACTACACCCCTCACAAGAATCTATATAATCAAATCATTTTAGGATGAACAATTGTAATTTTTATTGATTAAACTCTTAAGAATGCTTACAAGGTGGAATGGAAATCAGTTAAAGAATTACAATCACTCTAAACTTTCTCTCTCTAAATGACTTGCCCAACACTCGAAAAAGATCCCCCTTCCAATTGGTCTGTTTGGCTCTTTATATAGGGTATTACATAATGGATGACAACTAAGCTGTCCTTTATTTTCGGGAATAACTTGCGAAATATCGCAAGTGTACAAATATATAATCTCGCAACTCTCCTAGATCTCGCTAGGTCTTCATATCTTTCTCGTGTTTTGGCTGTCGTCATTCATTGCGTCATTTATATTACTCATCTGCGACACCTTCGCAATGCTGTCGTTTATTGATCTCGCAAGGTATTAATGTCGCGATATTATGATCCTACACCCCCTTACATAATGATCCCTAAACCATATGTATATAGTCCAAAACTACTAATTAATTCTCCCCCTTTTTGTCAATAAAAATTGGCAAAGGTACGAAAATCATGGGATCGTAATGAATTCAACCAAAAGATGCTTCAAGATTTAGAGAACATTTACATATCAAATTTATTCAAATGATATCACATAGTATGAAAATACTTAGCGCTCATCTAGGAGATTTAAGATACAAGCATCCCCTATAAATTCCACAGCCACTCTCCCCACAAAGATATAACAATTAAGCACCGGTTCATTCAAGAACTCTCCCCCATTTTATGTCATTCCCAAGGGAACAACATGAGTGACCTTACTTTAATGAAAAAAGAAGGATTTTTTCGGACATTAACAAATCACATGGATTTGTATCATTAACATCGACTTAAATTAATCTCGATGCTAGTTACGAACAAGGAGATAATTTTGATTGGTATGACTCAACATAAGAAAATCTTACGGAGTGTATAGTGCAGTAATAACAAAGAAGTGTTGAAAACACGGGGGTAACAAGATACATCACCAACATTTTCGTAGGCAATCTTTACGGGCAAACTTTAACACAATTCCGAGAGTTCAACTTAATGAATCTAAATCGAGGAATAGTTTTCAGAGTTATATCTTTTTCTCTAACAATCAGAAAGTTTACAGAGACTAGTTCGTTTACCTAATTTGCGTGTGAGAGTACTTGGGTGATTCCAAAGATCAATTTCCCAAGTAATCAATCAAGTTGCATCCAACAAACAAGGTCGGACGTATCTACTATGATTGATTAACGCACAATCTGTGATATTTAAATTATAAAGATAAACAATATAATGCAAACGAAATAACAGAGACACCAGAAATTTTGTTAACGAGGAAACCGCAAATGCAGAATAACCCCGGGACCTAGTCCCTATTTAACACTGAACTGCATTAAGCCGCTACAGACACTAGCCTCCTACAAATTAACATCGGACTGGAATGTAGTTGAGACTGAATTAAACCCTCCCGGCAATTCTGAAAACGCGGGGGGTATAACAACCAAGCCCAATATTTCGTTCGACAATCTGTATGGACTAAAGTCTAATATAATTCTGAGAGCACCAACTTAAAGTGAGACTCAATCAAGAAATATATCAAAGAGCTTTATCTCTTTCTCAATACAATAAGCAAATCGAACAGATAGAAATCTGTGAGCCTGATTGATATGAGAATAACTTGGACGGTACAAAAGACCAATGCCCAAGTGCCAATCAAGTTCTATACAACAAACAAGGTCGGAGTTATCAACTGTGATTGAACTACACACAACCTGTGATATTTCAATTATATAAACAAATATAATGCGGAAAAGAAATAACACAGACACCAGAAATTTTGTTAACGAGGAAACCGCAAATACAGAAAAACCCCGGGACCTAGTCCAGCTTTGAACACCATATTGTATTAAGCCGCTACAGACTCTATCCTACTACAAGTCAACTTCGGACTGGAATGTAGTTGATCCCTAACCAAGTCTCATATCGATTAAGGTATAGTCACGTTCCTTACGCCTCTTGAATCCCAGCAGGACTCTAAGTAAGTGACTTCCTTAGCTTATCTCACCCACAACTAAGAGTTGCTATGACCCAAAGTCGAAGACTTATAAACAAATTTGTCTCCCATGGATAAGTCTATTCTGGTTGTTGTTTCCGTCTTTAGATAAATCAAGGTGAACATGAAACTCAACTAATACCCCAGACTTATACTCCCGAAGAGCAGCCTAGAAATATTATTCACCTCAAAATAACCCAATTGATTAACAAAAAAGTTATTACGAATCACAAAAGTCTGAGACGAAGAACTGTTGTGATTACTTTTTATATCTTACCTATCGGAGATAAATCTCGAGTAAATCTTAGAGAAGATAAAAATCAATGCGATAGAAAAAGTAAGATCAGAATACGCAACTACATAGAAAATAATTGGATCTAGCTTCACGAATCTCAAATGAAGTCTTCGAGTCGTTAACCTAATAATGCTTTTGGAAAACCCAGGTTAAAGGAGAATCGACTCTAGTTTGAAACTAGGACACACGGAAGTGTCGGGATTAGGTTTCCCAGATGCTAGAGTTTTCCCTTATATAGTCTTTCAAATCAGAGTTGCTTACAATCAAATCTAAGATAGCTTAGTAACAAAGCAATTAATATTCACTGTTAGATGAACTCCTGATTTAAGATTCAAGCCAAGTCTGCTTAGAAACTAAGCAATGAATATCCACCGTTAGATGGTATTAGCTTGATACATACAAATGAAATATACCTATATTTAGATATGGATGAACCGTACCCAAACGTGTATACCTTGTCGGCTCAATAATAGTTAACCGAAGTTAGCCATATTAACACTTATAACTTACCCATATTCATTTAACACTTGTAGATCAAATATGATGATCAATCAATCATGATAAATAAGCAAATGAATCTAAATGTGTTTCAAAAGAGTTGTTCAAATGTTCATCATCTCATAGAAATATATATATGAACCATTTGAAACAAAATCGGTTTGGTTTGTAATTGTACAAAGTACTTATACAAGAACCAATTCATGAACATAATGCCAAGGTTTTTAAAACTCTTTCACATACCTTATTTCATTAAAGTTCCAGGGACTTCAGTTCGCAAACGAACCTGAGTTCATGAGTATGAAAATCCATACTTTTCGATTTTAGAACCTGACCACCGTGTTCGCAAACTGAGTACGCGAACAACAGTTCCGGAATTTGGCTTTGTCCAGCCGTTCACAAACAGGGTACACGAACAGCAGTTCCGGACTTGTCCTTGTCTAGCCATTTGCAAACAGGGTACGCGAACAACAGATCCGGACCTTTTCATAGGTAAACCAGTTCGCAAACAATAGTTCCGGACCTAAACTAGACTTACACAGTTAGCATACAAAGTATACAACCTGTATTATATCCAGACGTGGTAGTCGTTATAAAACTCTCATTTAATCATTGAAACATCCTTGGAAGAAAACAATGGTAATCTTACACATACCACTAGATTGACATAATTTTCAAGTGATAATCGATCAATACGAAACTTCCCAAGTTGACATCAAATGATTGTCTCACACAAATCATATAAGATGTTCAAGGTAATTTTCACATGATCATCTTTGACTTAATATTTAGTTTCCAACAAATAAATTTTCTCCAAATTAACTCGTCAAGTATATGATGAACTTAGCTAAAGCTAAAAGCTTCCAACACATATTTCGAGAAATATATATATATGAGATAAACTCGGCTCAAATATCAAATGTGTATAATTTAAAAGTCTATACAATTATACGAATTAGTCTCATTAGAAGATAGAATGGAATAGACTTCTGAGTGATAGATAAGTTATAGTCTCCATATACCTTTTGTTGATGAAGTTCCTCCAATATCTTCAGTAGATCTTCTTCTTCAATTGGTGAACGTCGTGAAGTCTAAAGATCAACTATACACTTCTATCCTAATCTGAGACATAGCTATAAGTAGACTAGAAATCAAGTATATAGTTTTGATCAACTAAACTTGACAAACAAGATTGAGATGGCAATTCTTGAGAGTTCGACCGAGCAGTGCTCTTACAATCTCCCCCTTTGTCAATTTTAGTGACAAAACTATCAATACATATGGATTACATAATAAATAAACTTTGTAGCTTCTGATCCATCATGCTTGGTTTCCTCGGCTCTTCAACTTCCTTGAATACTTCGTTACGTCAAGTGGTCCATCGATTTTGAATGTGGTCAACTCAGCATCATTGTTGTTGAAGATCCGTATCCATAACAATATGAAAACGAAAGTTCTCAAACATTGTTATTCAGTGACATAATATTATTATATAGAATCAAAGTCCAATTGTATCACAACTTTGAAATAATACTATGGTGATATGTATCACTCCCCCTTAGTCACTTCCATCTTATAATGAAAACTACTCCCCCTTATATAATGATTCGTAAACCATATGCATGTAGTGTGAACTACCAAATAATTCTCCCCCTTTTTGTCAATATAAATTGGCAAAGGTACGAAAACTATGGGATAATAATGAATTCTCAAAAGATGATTCATGACTAAAAGAGAACATATCAACTTTGTTTCGATGATTTCACATATTCGAAACTTAGCGTATTCACCAAGGAGTTTATAAAGATACAAGTTAATTCCTACAAAATTCCACAACCGCTCTCCCCACAAAGATATGGCAATTAAGCACAAGTTCATTTAAGAACTCTCCTCCATTTGATGTCATTCCCAAAATAACAACATGAGCGACCATACTTTTAAAAGAAAAGAAGGATTTCTTTGGACATTAACAAATCGCATGGATTTGTATCTAGTAAACTCGAATAAATTAACCACAAGAAGATCTTATTGATTAATTTAGTCGAAAATCACTCAACATAAGAAAACTTACGGAGTAAATACAGTACTTTCACATAATAGTGGTGAAGAAGCGGGGGTATAACAACCACACCCAATAATTCGTCTGGCAATCTGTATGGACCAAACTCCAATATAATTTCAAGAGAATCAACTAGACAGTCAAACTAAATCAAAAAAAGATATCCAAGAGTTATATCTCTTCCTCAAATATCTCAGCATATCAACAGGATGGAATCCATGAACTGATTGATATGAGAATAACTTGGATGGTATCAAAAACCAATGTCCAAGAGTCAATCAATTTCTATCCAACAACCAAAGGTCGGATTTACCTATTGATCGAACTAGCCAATCAAGTTCTATCCAACAAATAAGGTCAGAGTTATCAACTGTGATTGAACTACGCACAAACTGTGATATTTTAATTATATAAACAAATATAATGCGGAAAAGAAATAACATAGATACCAGAAGTTTTGTTAACGAGGAAACCGCAAATGCAGAAAAACCCCGAGTCCTAATCCAGTTTTGAACACCACATTGTATTAAACCGCTACAAACACTAGCCTACTACAAGTTAACTTCGAACTGGAATGTAGTTGAGCCCTAACCAAGTCTCACACCGATTCAGGTACAGTCGCGTTCCTTACGTCTCTGAATCCCAGCAGGACTATACGCACTTGATTCGCTTAGATGATCTCACCCACAACTAAGAGTTGCTATGACCCAAAATCGAAGACTTATAAACAAATTTATCTCCCACAGATAAGTCAATTCTGATAGATAAATCTGTATCCCACATAAGTACCTATGAAGTTTTTGTTCCGTCTTTTGATAAATCAAGGTGTACAGGAACCAATTGATAATCCAGTCTTATACTCCCAAAGAGCAGCCTAGAAATATCAATAACCTCACAATAACTTAACTATATGGTAGTAGAAGAATTTATTGTGGAATCACAAAGAATGAGACGAAGAGCTTTGTGATTACTTATCATATCTTACCTATCAGAGATAAATCTCGAGCAAATAAGATCAGAATACGCAAGCAACTACGGAGAAAATATGATAGAATAAGTAAGATTAGAATACGTAACTACAGAGAAAAGAGTTGGATCTGGCTTCATGAATCCCAAATGAAGTCTTCATATTGTTAACCTATAATGGTTTTGGAAAAACCTAGGTTAAAGGAGAATCGACTCTAATCGCAACTAGGACACAGGAAAGTGTCGGGATTAGGTTTTCCAGTTGCTAGAGTTTTCCCTTATATAGTCTTTCAAATCAGGGTTTGCTTTCAATCAAAGCTAAGATAGTTTAGTAACAAAGTATTCAATATTCACCGTTATATGAAATCCTGATTTAAGATTCAAGCAAAGTTTGCTTAAAACCAAAGCAATATCTCTCCACCGTTACATACAACTGAAATATACCTTTATTTAGATATGGGTAACCGTACCTAAATGTGTATATTGAGTTGGCTCAACAATAGTTAACCGAAGTTAGCCATATGAACACTTTTGTCTTAACCGCATTTATCTAACACTTCTAGATCAAATATGATCATCAATCAATCATGAAAGATAATCAAATGAATCTAATTATGTTTCTAATATAGTTGTTGAATTGTTCACTATCTCATAGAAATATATATGAACCAACTGAAACAAAATCGGATTGATTCGTAATTGTACAAAGTACTTATATAAGAATTAATTCATGAACATTAAGACACGGTTTACAAAGATTTCATTCCTTAATTTATTAATGTATTTTTTCATGAGTATGAAAACATACTTAACCGATTTTAGAACTTTATTCACTAAGTTTTCAAACTGGTACGCAAACTATAGCATCCGGGCTTTGGTCTTGTCCAGCCATTTGCAAACGAGTATGCAAACAGTAGTCACGGACCTAACTCAGGTAGAACCGTTCGCATACTGGTATGCAAACTTGATTCCCGAACTTTAACAGTTAAACCCGTTCGCATAATGGTATACAAACAAGGTTTCCGGACCTGAATCATACCAAAACAGTTTGCATATTGGTATGCATACTGTGTTGTATCTAAATAAAGGTTAATTGTTCTAAACTCCCATTTCAATCATTGAAACATCCTTAGAAGAGGACAATGGCTGTCTCACACATACAATTAACTTATAAGTAATTTTCAAGTGATCTAATGATCAATACGAAACTTTTCGAGTCGACATCAAATGACTGTCTCACACAAATCATGTAAGATGTTTCAAGGCAATTTTCACATGATCATCTTTTGACTTATTATTTAGTTTCCAACAAATAGATTGTTTCCAACTAAACTCGTCAAGAATATGATGAACATAGCTAAAGCAAAAAGCTTTCAACTCGTATTTCGAGAAATAGATAAGCGAGATAAACTCGGCTCAAAATATCAAATGTGTATAATATAAAAGTCTATATAGCTATACAAATTAGTCTCATTAGGAGATAGAATATAATAGACTTCTGAGTGATAGATAAGTTTTAGTCTCCAAATACCTTTTGTTGATGAAGTTCCTACAAGCTCTCCTCAGTAGATTTTCATCTTCAATCGATGAACGGCGTGAAGTCTAAATCTCAACTACACATTCTATCCTAATCTGAGACATAGCTATAAGTTGACTAGAAATCAAGACTTATAGTTTTGATTACCTAAACTTGACAAACAAGCTTGAGATAACAACGCTTGCGAGTTCGACCGAGCAATGCTTTAACAAGTGGATCAGGGAAATATTAATACTGCGGAATTTTCTTGACAAGTTCATTCTATCTTTTATCAATATTTGCATAAAGACATAATAGACTTAACTTTTGAGCATATGTGATAATAAATTCTCATAAGAATAAATTCTCATAAGAAGTTTCCTAGACATTAGAATGACAAGAGACAAATAAGCTAAGCATCATCTTCTTCATCATCGGAATCCATCTAAGAGGCTTGAACTTTATCCATTTCTTCCTTGATTTCGGGAAATTTTGTATCAATCACACATAATTTTTCTTGCACACATTTTACCTTGGAATTGAACTTATAAACACCCTTGTAAATTTGTCGAAGTAGACCCAAGGTGATACGATCACAAGAACCGTCAAGAATATCACATCTTTGTCTTTTGTAGAAATTTATCTTCATACGTTTGATAATACTTGGACGAACCGGTTTAGGAGTTCCAATAGTGTTGCCAATGGGAGCAATGGAATGTTCACGACATATTTTCCCAATTAAGCATGAAAAGCCTAACTTTTTGTTGGATGACGTCATCGAGACCATTTGAAGAATGATAAATCCACAAATATCAAGACCTTGAGCACCCATTTCAAGGAAATAGACCAACTTCGAAAATTCACGACTCCATCGAGAGTTCTCGATCGTGGAGGGACAAAGATTAGAAATGCCAAGTTTTCCGAAGATCCTCAAAGCAATACTAATATCTTGGGTAGGAAATTTCCATTCTATCCAATCAAAATTCTTGCGAAAAAGACCATAAGAAATGGTTTCACAAGATGGCTTTTCTCCTTTTGGTCTAGGAAGATAAAAGTTACCCAAAGGAATTTTGGTAATCTTTGAGATCAACTCTTTATCAACTAGAATATTTTTCCTATTTATCATAGTCTTGAATACCAAATTATCATAATTAATATCATGGATGTTAGCATAAAAGATTCTTGTAAGAGTGTCACATCCTTCACCAAGACCATTGAAGATGTTACCAAGATTATACTTCTCAAAACACACTAAATCTTCTTTATGACCACTTTACTTTAACAATTTCTTCTCTAGGATGAATTCACTAGAAGAAATCTTTTCAAAGGTCATACTACTAGAATTATTGATAAATACAATTCTAATAGAGTCTTGGTCACTTGGTATACTCTTACCCATAAGAGTGGATGAATCAAGGTTCTTAGACATCCTTTTTGAATTCTCACAAACACTATTGAATCTCCCCATGTAAACTTAGAATAGAAAATTGAGAGAATTAATAAGAAGAAAATCTTACTTGATAAGCTCCTTTGTAGATGATAACTAACTTCGTACTTCTTAGACCTCCAATTTTGGTTTCAATGGATCTGGTACGGAAACCCTAAACACAACTTATTCACGCTCGCGAATGATGAAGAGAAGAAGAAAGGTATGCGTATCATAACCTTTATAACTCTTAACGGGCTTGGACCCGTACCGAAACCGTGACCCATGAGAAGCAGGATTCCTTATCTAAAACAATTCCAAAAGAAGGTCTAGATGATATCACATACCCGTTTGAGAACGAGACTGAAGATTAAGAAGAATGCTCAACTTAACTCATATGAAAACTGAATTATCAGGGTAAAATCCAGAACCATGATGATCACACACTGTGAAGGTATGAAAATACACTTGTTCTTAGCTCAATGAAAAATATTTAAAGCACAAGAAAAAGATTGATTTTCTCCCTTAGTCACAATGATAAATAAAGTAAAAGAACATAATTCTGCATACATTATTTGGATACAGGTAAGCAGAAAATAACATGACAAGTTGGAATACTTTAAACATAATTAGAATTTTGCTTAAGTTGGAGTACTTTAAACTGAACACAGTTTACAAAGAGGAGAAAAAAACTAACCCAAAATAATACACAAACACAAGGATAATCAATCTGTTACTTGCCCCATCTCAAGCTATATACAGATGGGGTGGAGCCAAATCTTGTTACCAAGAGGCTAAATGGGCAGGAGGCTGCTCACGCACCATCTCAGGTTGATATTTGTGATATGTACCAGAGGTATAATCATAGTAATGATGATACTCAGGGTTAATTGATCTCTTTGACTCCTCCTTCTTACGATTAAGGGATGAAATTTTTCCGATGTTTGGAACTCGCAACAAACTCAGCAGAAATCTTTTTTATCGATTTTACATGAGTTGTTAACATGACCAGAGTGCACATCATGAATACATGACTTGACAAAATCGTAATTAACACCAAAACAACCTTTTTCCTTAATCGAATTAAGTCGTTCTACGGATTTAAAAACGTCTACAAAATCCTTGAACAGATCTTTGTCAATTGATCCATCATGATAGTATTCCTCAAATAGATTGAAAACCAGTCTAGTGAGATTCCACATCCTTGAGCTTTTGTTCGCACGTTTCCTGCAACGACTTTTCTTAGAGGTTTCCTTTACCTTTAGATTTTCTTCCATCAGCTAAGATTTTTAATGTCTTAGTTGACCCGAGATTATCTTGAGCGACCAGAGGTCTTGTAGAAAATAAGCTCTGAACAACCTTTAAGGAATTCTGGTGTGCATCACAGATGAACAGAATAATTTTCCCAAAGTGATTTCCCATCATAACAAACTTTAGGATCAAACAAACACAAACTTATTAGTTTTATCGTGTTTGCCTGTTCTGATACCAATTGAAAATGCGGGGGGGTATAAGAACCACACCCAATATTTCGTTCGGCAATCTGTATGGAATAAACTCCAATATAATTCCGAGAACACCAACTTAAAAGTGGGACTCAATCAAGAAAGATATCAAATAGCTTTATCTCTTTATCAATACAATCAGAAAATATAGCCGATAGATATCCGTGACCTTGATTGATATGAGAATAACTTGGACGGTACCAAAGACCAATGCCCAAGCGCCAATCAAGTTCTATCCAAAAAACAAGGTCGGAGTTATTAACTGTGATTGAACTACGCATAACCTGTGATATTTCAATTATATAAACAAATATAATGCGGAATAGAAATAACACAGACACTAGATATTTTGTTAACGAGGAAACCGCAAATGCAGAAAAACGCAGGACCTAGTCCAACTTTGAACACCACACTGTATTAAGCCGCTACAAACTCTAACCTACTACAAGTTAACCTCTAACTGGAATGTAATTGATCCCTAACCAAGTCTCACACCGATTAAGGTACAGTCGTGTTCCTTACGCCTTTTGAATCCCAGAAGGACTCTGCGCACGTTATTCCCGTAGCTGATCTCACCAACAACTAAAAGTTGCTACGACCCAAATTCGAAGACTTATAAACAAACTTGTCTCCTACATATAAATCAGTTCTGGTTGTTGTTTCCATCTTTAAAATCAAGGTGAACAAGAAATTCAACTAATACCCCTTATACTCCCGAAGAGCGGCCTAGAAATATTAGTCACCTCATAATAACCCAAATGATTAACAAAAAAAGTTATTGCGGAATCACAAGAGTCTGAGAGGAAGAACTGTTGTGATTACTTTTTATATATTACCTATCGGAGATAAATCTCGAGTAAATTTTAGAGAAGATAAAACTCAATACGATAGAAAAAGTAAGATCAGAATACACAACTACAGAGAAATAGTTGGATCTGGCTTCACGAATCCAAAATGAAATCTTCAAGTCTTTAACTTAACAATGGTTTTGGAAAACCCAGGTTAAAGGAGAATTGACTCTAGTTTGCAACTAGGACATACATAAGTGTCGGGATTAGGTTTCCCAGATGCTTGAGTTTCCTTTATATAGTCTTTCAAATCAGGGTTGCTTACAATCAAAGCTAAGATAGCTTAGTAACAAAGCAATTAATATTCACCGTTAGATGAACTCCTGATTTAAGATTCAAGCCAAGTCTGCTTAGAAACTAAGCAATGAATCTCAACCGTTAGATGGTATTAGCTTGATACATACAAATGAAATATACATATATTTAGATATGGATGAACCGTACCCAAACGTGTATACCTTGTCGGCTCAATAAAAGTTAACCGAAGTTAACCATATTAACACTTATAAATACCCATATTCATTTAACACTTGTAGATCAAATATGATGATCAATCAATAATGATAGATAATCAAATGAAACTAAATATGTTTCAAGAGGGTTGTTCAAATGTTCATCATCTCATAGAAATATATATATGAACCATTTGAAACAAAATTGGTTCGGTTTGTAATTGTACAAAGTACTTATACAAGGACCAATTCATGAACATAATGCCACGGTTTGTAAAACTATCTAGTTCACATACCTTATTTCATTAAAGTTTCAAGGACTTTAGTTTTCAAACGAACCTGAGTTCATGAGTATGAAAATCCATACTTGACGATTTTAGAACCTGACCACCGTGTTCGCAAACTGAGTACGCGAACAACAGTTCTGGACTTTGGCTTTGTCCAGTCATTCGCAAACATGGTACGCGAACAGCACTTTCGTACTTGGCCTTGTTTAGCCGTTCGCAAACAGGGTACGCGAACAACAGCTCCGGACCTTTTCACGGGTAAACCAGTTCGCAAAAATAGTTCCGGACCTGAACTAGACTTACACAGTTAGCATACAAAGTGTACAACCTGTATTTAATCCATACATATTAGTCGTTCTAAAGCTCTCATTTAATCATTTAAACATCCTTGGAAGACAACAATGGTGTAGTTGCAGGATTTCCCACACTACACCCCTTACTCAATTTTGCTTAATTAATCCATTGAAAGATGTAAGATCAAGAATATTTATTGATTGAATCCATGAAATGTTTACACAGGAAAATAGAATTACACTTAGAAATTAAAACACTCTTAAACTTTCTCTCTCCTATTGACTTGCTTAACAATTCCAAAGAGATCCCCCCTTTTCAACAGACTCATTTAGCCCTTTATATAGGGTAATACATAGTGGATGACAGCTAAACTCCCTTTATTTTCGGGAATGTCTCGCGAAGTGTCGCAAATGCAGAAATGTTCATTCTCGCGACACTTCTTAGCCTTCGCCAGATCTCATGTCTTCCAATTGTTTTGCTCGTAGTTATTCATCGCGTCGTTGATTTTATCTCCCTGCGACTCCCTCGCGACACCGTCGTTTATTAATCCCGCAAACCTTGTGTGTTGCGATGTTATGATCCTACATCTTGCCTCTTTTTCCTTGAATATTGCTTGAAGAGCGATTTGAAGGAAAAATTCATAGCTGTAATAATCCTTGGTTTCTATTGGTGAAGGAACGAGCGAAAGAATACTTTTCTTGAAAAGTACGTACTTGCCTCTATTCTTTTAGCGAAGTTCCGAAGCTTCTTTGTAGTGTATATATGAAGTTCCATCTCCTGTCTCTCCTTACATCTCTCTGCGAGGAGAGAATGTCATGAGAATCAATATTTTGATTTGCCGCAACTACTTATCTTTATCTGTTTCAGCTCGCATACGATTTTGACCATTAAAGTTTTTTTCAACACGTCTCTTCCAACCGTTTATTCTTGACCGTTCATGTCTCTTCTCGCATTAAATGACCTCGTTTTTCTCGAGGATCTTTTCCCTATATATAGTTTTCTTCTCCTCTCTTTTTCATCCTTTAGTTTCTCTCTGCAACTTTTCTTTGATTCTCTCCTTCCGCCATTTACGCTTCTGCTACTGCAAATCTTTTCTTCATCCTTTCTAACGTTGATCCTAATCTCCAAACTCCCATCCATTCCCATACTGATAATGGCTTTCATTAGTCGTGCATACAAATCTTCTTTTAATGAAGTTCAACAGAAGTTGCTCGAGAAGGGTTTCACTCTATCAACCATACCCGATCAAGAATCTTCATCTATTCTTTCTCAAAGTTATTTTCGATCATCACTGTGATGATCAAAAGATTATAGTCTCGCTAGGTCAGCTTTCTGGGACTTCCCATTCCCTTATACAATCTGAGATGCCTTTATTTTATGAAATCTTAGCCCATGAAAAATTCTCTCTGGCCGTTTATCAATTGAGTGGCGATTGCATTCGCCTAATGCTTGAGTTCGCGAATCGTGGTGCTTTGGCAAAGGATCTTTATACCCTACTACCGTTAGACACCCCGATTTCGCAGACTTGGAAATAGTCACGAGAAGTACACCGTAGAGAACTTTTTTGAAAATTATTCAAAGTGATAAAGATGAGGAATGCGAAATCTTACTGGGCATTCGCCAAAAAGAAGGATAATGTCCTGAGGATAAATTGCTCATGCAAGATATTGATCGCACCGGCAATAATACTACCTCGCCACTCCAAGGATGAGAAGTGGTGGGTTGTACCTTTGATTTTAAATGGCCCTTATATCGCGGGCTCGCATATTCTTCCCGCGAGTCTCGCAGGATATCATCCTTGGGAATTCAAATGGCCTCGATAAGGCAAAAGAGGTATGTTTCCCACTTCAAATCTTGCCTTTGCGACTTTCTTTTTTATATTTCTTGAGTTTGTGAAATTTTAAGATCGCCAAATTGAGAAGAAGCTACAAGAATAATTCGTTGGAGAGTACTCTGACGATACTTCGATCGCTTACGGGTGAAGTAAGAAACATTTCCTTTGTCATTTGAAATAATATTGTTGCCTCTGTTTCTTATCTTTAACCGTATGCGAAGGTTGGAGTGAAGAAGCTATAGCCGCAAGATTAAAAGTGAGGCAAAACCGTCTGTTCGCAAAAAAAATAAATCTTCGCTCCATTAACTAAGAAGCGAAAGATTCAATCTTCTTCTCGCCTTAACTCAAACTCCGAATCTTCTGATGAAGATGACCATGATTCGAATCCCTCTCTTGCTAAAGAGACTCCACTGGCCGGTTCTCCTATGGATCGGTTATCTAGCATCTTCTCAGACTCTTTCCAAGGAATGGGAGATGCTCCCCTAGCTTCCCTTTGCGGGACTCTCGCAAACGTGTGTAATGCTACTTTACTAGAGGGCAAGGATTCTTTCAATGGAGCCTCTAGAATCGTGTCTCCTGACTTTTTGAACGCACTTGGGTCTTTGGTATGCATGCAGTCATATTTCCCTGTTAATTTTAAGTTTTTAAATATATATATATATTAATGATTTTTCTATCTTCTTTTATAGGTTGGAAGAACTTCTTTCGTAGTTGCCTCAGATCTCGAGAGAAGACGCAACAATCTTGAAAAGAAGAATTCGCAATTGAACAAGAAGATTCGAGAATTAGAAGTTGAAGCTGCGTCATCTCGCGATAAAGACGAGAGAATTCAAAAGTTAAATACCTAACTTGACTCCCAAAGGGATAGGGTGTCCACTCTTCAGAACGCTAATCAAAGAACTTTATGGTATAAGATTTCACTTCCTTTTATTATTTCTATTTTATCGGTCGCATATTGCTACCTAACTTATTACCTTCGCAGATGTATATAATCTCTCCGATGAGGCTATTCTTCTCCATACATTTCCTGAACCTATGGATAATGACCTTCTTCTCGCTCACCTCAATCAATCTCTAAGTAGTTCCTCAGATAAAACTAACCTCCTTTCATTAAAGGATCTTCAATCCAAATATCAGCTTTTAGAGATCGAACACAGATCTAGTTTAAATTTAACTAATCGCTTTAAACGAATGTACCTTGATTCCGAGAAGAAAATCAAGACTTTAAGAAAGAAAATTAGTGATCTCATAGATGAGAACGATCGCATTACTAACAAGAGGTGCACGGGCGTTAGCGAGAATTCCACAAATCTCTTCTTGGTGTGCAAGTTGAACGAGATGAACTCCTTCATCGAATACTATGCTTAAGCAAAATGAGAAGAGCAAGTTCGTTTCTCTTCTTGTTATTAATAGTGATGATGAATTCGCACTGGGCTCGAAAGTTTTAGATAATGCCAGAATAACCTAGGTGTTGATGTTAGTCTTCATGCCGAGCATACTTCCTTGATTAAAGATATGATATCCGATAGAGAAGGTTACTTATTATACCTTCCTGCTTCTTACTTCGTAGTATTGCTTGTAAATTATTAACTTGTTGTTACTTATTTGCGAGAATGCGGAGAAGAGGCTTCAAAGTTAGAATTAGAGAACTTGAATCAAAAAGAACAACTCGCCAGAATTTTCCAGCCGAGAATTGAAGAACTCGAAACTGAAAAAGAAACTGACTCGCAAAGAGTCTCTCCCTTCGCGACAATAAATATTCCAAGTTGAAGAAACAATTTCTAACGACAAGTGGAGAACTTTAATAATGATGTCGTTCGTTTCGCAATGGAGCCATGGAGTATGTTTGTAAGGACCACAATATCCCTCGCATTCATATCCCCGGCTTGAAAAGGTTCCCGAGAATCACTTTTGTCTCGGGACGTTTCGATAGTGAGGCTAGCGAAGAAGAAAATTAAAGCGATGAGAATAATAAGATCGAAGAATCGGATGAAGGAGAAGAATCACCAAAGAGATAACTCTTTTTGTTTTCTTTATTGCCTGTAATATCTGTATACATTTCGATCTTTGTTATGGTGTACTTCTTGGATTTTTCCCCCCGAATTCAATCTTCACTCCCCTTTTTGGTAGTTCTTCCTTGTAATATAATTAGCTAACATTATTGATGTATAACTCTTTCATCGAAGATGAATAACAATATTCCATCTTTTCCATTCCCATACTTGCCTCGTTATTTATCTTGGATGGAAGATTTTAGTTGTCTTCATGTATTTGGTTGGATAATAATTTTATTGTTATTGAAATGTATTATTGCGACGAGGTCGCAGATATCTTCATAGATCAAGAATTTTACTTGCCTTGCCTTATCTTCATAAATGTATTTTATCTATTCTCATTTGCGACAAGGTCGCAAGCCGCCTACATTTTCATGCAAAGGCCCATTGACCTGCCTTATCATTTTTGTGTGGTCTTCCGAGTTAGACCTCCCTAATTAGAGGTCTTCCCCTGCCACCTTTCATCGCGACAAAATCGCAGGACGTCTTTACACTTGCATGTAAAGACCCATTGATCTTGCCTTATCATTTTCCGAGTATTTTTGCCTCTGCATGATGTTTTAGTTGCGATAATATGACAGGCCTAGATATCCTTGCGAACATAAAGCCCCATGACATTGCCGTCGTGCGACGAAATCGCAGGACGTCCGTACACTTTCGTGTAAAGACCCATTGATCTCGTCTTACCCTTGCGTTAGTATTATTGCCTCTGCAGGATCATTGCACAAATATGACGAGCCTAAATTCTCTTGCGAAAACATAGCCTTATGACATTTGCGTCTGTTTTGACACTCCCCTAATGGAGAGCATCGCCCTTATCATCTCCCGGTTGCCCCTTCAAGGAGGCGAAACATCGGCCATACAAGACTAGCTCCTCCCATCCGGTCTTAACAACAACAAGTTGTTTTCGCAGCCTCTTATCCCTTATACCTATATGGTTTATGGTTACGAGACCGCACCCTAAGTGGAGTTTTCTTCTAAGCGAGTGCAACATATGCCAAGACTTGCCAAGAATGGCCGGGGTAGGTTCATCCATCCCGGCACTCGGCTCAACCGTGTACCTCGGCGCCTTGAGCATACACTCGACTCCTTGAAAGAGACCTCGGTCGCCCAACCAGTATAACCTTATATATATAGTTGGGAATCCAAGGTACCTCTCCGGATAGGCTTTCATGGGCCCCAAATTTTCATGACTCAGGCTTCGAGAGCGGTGTAACCTTCCCCCGAGCCATGTCGAGAGATACCCCTTATATGACGCACTTTAGGTCTTACATTTGCCTCTTACGAAATGTTATTCGCGAACTAGGTGTACGCCATAAAGGTTCGTCCCATTCTTTTACTCATTCATTTTTGTTAAATCATTCAATCATTCATGTTTCATTATTTGTTGATATTTGTTTATAGAGATATTCGCAAAATTCCATTTCATTTGTTGTACTTTCATTTTTCTTTCTTAGCTGAATTCTCATATATTCTTGACTGCGAGATTCACTTCTTATGCCTTTTGCTCTTCATACCCTTCGCTTCTTTATCATCCTGATATTCGCCTGTCTCTAGGCATTTTCCTCGCGAGGCATGTTCAGTCCTTACTTCTATAGCATCCACCATCAGTTTTTCCTTTCTCTGCTCATCTCTCACATGTTGCTTCCAACCCTTTCTTTTGGCATTTCTTTCTTCGCAGCTTTCTACATCGACCTCATGACATTGTTGCGACTCCTTCCAATCTCCCTGTATGATACCAATGCCGTTTGGATGTGGAAATTTTATACATTGGTGGTATGTTGATGCGACCCCCAAGATTTCATGAAGCCATGGCCTCCCAATCAGTGCATTATACGGGGATTCCACGTCAACCACATGAATAAAACATCGAGTTGATAATCCTTGTAGAGGTATTCTCATGTGAACCTCTCCCTTTGGCTTGTTTGGTGCCATTAAAGCCATATATCTTGAATGTTGAGGGGATCAAATCCTCATCCTTTCCTCCCATCGTCTTATAAGTATGGTAAAAGAATATTT
This sequence comes from Papaver armeniacum, assembly GCA_023531295.1. Lineage (NCBI taxonomy): Eukaryota > Viridiplantae > Streptophyta > Magnoliopsida > Ranunculales > Papaveraceae > Papaver > Papaver armeniacum. The sequence goes on from JAJJWW010000039.1 coordinate 374,849, forward strand.
ACCGAACTTCCGGATCGATTAGATTCGGTTGATCGCCCAGCAAGCTTCTCGCTTCATCATCTTCTCCATCAACCGGCTTTGGGTTAATCTCTAGTTTCACAACCAACGGGCTATCATGTGTTTCTCTTCCTTTTGGCACTTTATCCGCAGAGAAAGAAATAGTCTTCACTGCCACTTTTCTAATCTAATCGTTCTCGCCAAAGCTCATTATTTCTTTATCATTAGCATCTCTCTAAAGACTCTACCGAGCACGTTGTCATGAAAATCTTCGATGGTGCGATAGGAGTGGACGATAGAGTTGCAATTCAAATTTTTAGCTTTTGTCCCGATTTCTATTACGAATGTTTCCTTTCCTTTCGACACAACATTCGTGCATCTCTCGGTGGTGGTGGTAATATCCGGCCGCTTCTTCTCTCCTTTAGAAAGTGATTGACTTCCCCGATCAATCATCCCGAGAATAATTCTCTTTATGTTTCTACAATCGTTTGTTTGATGCCCATGGAAGCGATGGTAAGAACAAAACTCATGACTTCTATCGCCCGGCGGTGGTTCCATTCCCACGTTCCAAGGTGTTGGTACATTTTCCATCACAAGTATAGCTTCCCAGATCTTTTCCACACTAGCATTGGTGGAGGCATCTTAATCTCTTCCCATACTATTCTCGCGACTTCTCTCGCCCTCCACGGTTATTTTGCCTTCGTCCACCATAAGTTTCTTGCACATGATCTAGCCCTGCGAATCTTATTATTCTTTATTACGGTTGTAGTAGTTCCTTTCACGTTCAAACTCTTCTTGATCGTGGCTTCCCATGGCTACTATCTTCTCGCTGTCCCTCATCAGCTTTCCTTGCTTTTGTCCTTGCGAAGTGCTCGCCATCAGATTTATGAATTGAGGCAACAAGCACGTTTGCTGACATTAGAGCTTGTGTTCGCGACGGGATAAGAATTCATTTCATTCTGTCTTTCTTCTAAGGCAATATATTCTTCCTGTAATTCTCGCAGCTTCGCCATCGTGATTGTATTTTTGATTCTAAAAATTTGAATGTATAACAAGTTGGTCGCGAAGAGAGCATTCACAAATGAGAGTATGAGATATCTTTCCTCAACCCGTCCCGCCATTTCGCTACACATGGTCCTCCATCTTATTGTCAACCGCCTTAAGCTCTCGCCAACCCTTTGTTTCAACCCGAATACATCTTCAATACGGTCGCGAAGAGTTGTTACTTATGTATGCTCCCAGTGAATGTGGCTTGTAAATGGTTAAATGATGTGATTGTGTTCTCAAGTGAGACCTTCAAACCATTTTTAGTGCTTCTCCTATTAAGCTTGATGCGAAATATTTGCACGATGATTGCATCATGATTCTCCCATTGTAACATACATCTCATATAAGCCTTAATATGTTGTACCGCATGATAAAGTTGTTCCATCAAAGATGTTGGTTAATGGTAGATTGCACTTAGGAGGTATTCCTCCCATCCGTACTTCTAGCGTGAAGGGATTCTTCGCGGCTTTCTGCGATGGCTTCGCCCAATTGTTTCCTTCCTCCCTCCCTTCTATTATTCAATAATCCTCTCATTTCACCTGATTCTCTTAAGATTTGTTCATTTGCCTCGGAATTTGATTCTACCGGGTCTTTTTAGCTCTGCTTCTCTCCTTCTTCGCTCGTGCCTATTTTGACCTTCCCGCTCGTTATTTTCTCCTATTCTTTCCTGCGACGCTCTTCTTCGTTTCTTTCACAATTCGCACGCCATTATATCGGTTGTTTCTCTTCTTGTCTGTCTCTCGGCTCTCATCCGCACCCTCTCATATTCTTCATTAATATTTCTATTGGTACGATTTTGTTCCCTTCTTCTTTCGCGGTTGTCATGGTTATTCACCGGATTGCCTCTTCCATCTCTTGATTTTCCATTTCGCTCTTATCCTTTCTCTCTCGCGAGCTAGCCGCGCTTGTTCAATGTAGTGTCTCTCAATGTCATCCTCGATCTCTCGGTTTCTTCTCAATTCTTCTCTCCGTGCAAGATTATTCTCCCAAAGAATTTGGGTCATTCCCTTCTGAGTTGCATGTTTCCTTGATTTTCCCTATTCCGCTCATTTTGAAGATTTTGGCCGAGGAATATAACGATCTTCCATTTCCCTCTTCTCTCGCCATGCTCTGTAGATTTGGATTTTGTGTTTCTTCCCTGTACTTTCTGTTGGTAAAACTCTCCTTCTTTCTTCCCTATTCGATCTTGAACTTGATCTCACGCTACTTCTTGATCTCCTATTTTTCAACCTCATATTTTCCATCCTCAATTCATGATTCTGTCTTGTCAAGTTTGCTCGTTCCTCCGCCTCTAGCCGTCTCTCTTCGTATTGTTTGTCTCAATCTTTCTAATGTCGATTTCTTCGTTTCTGGATTCATTTCTCCATTCGTTCCTTGCTCTCCTTGTCCATTGTTCACCAATTCTTGCTCCTCTTCCTCTCGTCTTTGAATCAGACCTCCAAGTATGTACACTTACTCTATCATAATCCACACCGCTTTTGCCTCTTTGGGAGATCGGTGGTTGGTTTTGATCTTCTCCATCGTTCTCATATTCATCCTTGACGATTCTCCTGTTTCATTCCTCCTTTCTCCAGCAAGTCTCCCACTTCTTCTTACAATCGTTGGTTGCCCTTGTACATTTCTTCTTCTAGCCATTTTTCTTTTCCAATGAATTCTTGAGTATCTTCTCCAAACCTTTTCTCTGTTAATCCAAATGCTTTCCAATTTCTACGTCAATCTCTGCTCGGTCCCTGTTTCTAGCGCATATGTAGTTGCAGGATTTCCCACACTACACCCCTTACTCAATTTTGCTTAATTAATCCATTGAAAGATGTAAGATCAAGAATATTTATTGATTGAATCCATGAAATGTTTACACAGGAAAATAGAATTACACTTAGAAATTAAAACACTCTTAAACTTTCTCTCTCCTATTGACTTGCTTAACAATTCCAAAGAGATTCCCCTTTTCAACAGACTCATTTAGCCCTTTATATAGGGTAATACATAGTGGATGACAGCTAAACTCCCCTTTATTTTTGAATGTCTCGAAGTGTCGCAAATGCAGTAAATGTTCATTCTCGCGACACTTCTTAGCCTTCGCCAGATCTCATGTCTTCCAATTGTTTTGCTCGTAGTTATTCATCGCGTCGTTGATTTTAGCTCCCTGCGACTCCCTCGCGACACCGTCGTTTATTAATCCCGCAAACCTTGTCTGTTGCGATGTTATGATCCTACAAATGGTAATCTTACACATACCACTAGCTTCAAGTAATTTTCAAGTGATTAATCGATCAATACGAAACTTCCCAAGTTGACATCAAATGATTGTCTCACACAAATCATATAAGATGTTCAAGGTAATTTTCACATGATAATATTTGACTTAATATTTAGTTTCCAACAAATAAATTTTCTTCAACTAAACTTGTCAAGTATACGATAAACTTAGCTAAAGCCAAAATCTTCCAACTCATATTTCGAGAAATATATATACGAGATAAACTCGGCTCGATATATAAAATGTGTATAATATAAAAGTTTATATAGCTATACGACTTAGTCCCATTAGAATATAGAATAAAATAGACTTCTGAGTGATAGATAAGTTATAGTCTCCACATACTGTTAGATCATTGCTCGGTCGAACTCGCATGCGTTGCTATCTCAAGCATGTTTGTCAATATTAGTGATCAAAACTATAAGTCTTGATTTCTATCCTATGTAGCTAAAGGTCTCGGACTAGGATAGAAAGTGTAGTTGAGCTCAAGAACTCTATGACGATCATCATACAAGACGAAGGACTACTTGAGGAACTGGTGGAACTTCATCGACTAAAAGGTATGTGGAGACTTGAACTTATCTGTCACTCAAAAGTATATTTACTCTATCTCCTACTCTTGAGACAAAAGTCATTTAGACATATAGACTTTCATTATACACATTTGCTATTTCGAGTCGAGTTTAACTCGCCTGTCTATTTCTCGAAATATGTGTTGGTAAGCTTTCGCTTTAACTGAATTCATATTTATCTAGTGACGAAAGTCATGTTATGTTTCAATCACTTTGGAAATTGCTCTGGCGAAAAATGGTCTGTGACTAACGGCTATATAACGTTCTCTGAGAATGTTTCAATGATTGAAATGAGAGTTTAGATTACATAACCATTGGTAGGATATAAGCATTGTTGTGGAAACACATATATGTATAAGTCCTTATTCCTTGAACCAAAGTTTGTGAACTTTGTTAATCAAGAGAAATGGAAGTGGCACAAGCCAAGTCCGCGAACTAGCGGAAGTTCTCACCCGAGAATTTCTGCTGGAGTTTGTGTACTCCTTCCATGAGCTTAAGTCCGCGAAACCAGTCCGCGAACTTGAGTAGGATATATCTAAAACCGGTTGTTCTTGAACTAATGTTTATATAAACTAAGGAATTCTTTTGCAAACCGTGGCTATAAAGTTTGTAGTTGCAGGAAATCCCACAATACACCCCTCATTAGAATTTACTTATCTAATCCATTTGAAGATGAATAACTATAAATTTTATTGATTATTTTCTTGAAATGTTTACCAAGGAAGATAGAACAGAATTAAAGGAATTACAATCACTCTAGATTTTCTCTCTCCTAATGACTTGCTTAACAATTCAAAAAGAACCCTCCTTACAACAGTAGATCGACTCAACCCTTTATATAGGGTAGTATTCAGTGGATGACATCTAAGCTGTCTTTTATTTTCGGGAATAACTCGCGAAGTGTCGCAAGTGTGTAAGTGTTCATCCTCGCGACAGTCTTAACTTTCGCCAGATTTTCACATCTTCCTCGTGTTCTGGCTGTCGTCATTCATTGTGTCATTTATTTTACTTCCTTGCGACTCCCTCGCAATGTCGTCATTGATTAATCTCGCGAAGTATTGATGTCGCGATATTCTGATCCTACATCTTGCCTCTTCTCATGTCTTCTCTGCGAAGGAGAGAATGTCATGAGAACCAATATTTTGAGATGCCGCAATTGCTCATCTTTATCTCGCAATTGTTCATTTTTATCCGTTTTATTCATGTACGGAATTTATTACAGGTGTTTCTTCTTCCACTCTTTTCTTGACACGTCTCTTTCAACCGTTTATTCTTGACCATTCACGTCCCATCTCGCATTAAATGCATTTGTTTTCTCGAGGATTCTCCTCTCTATATATAGTTTTCTTACCCTTCTCTTCTTCTCTTTTATTTTTCCTCTGCAACTTTCCTTCAACTTTCTTCCTCCGCAATTTGCGCTTCTGCTACTGTAAACTTTCCCTTTTTTCTTTCTCTCAATCTTCAATTCTCTATTCATTCCCATACTCTAATAATGGCTTCACTTGGTCGTACATATAAACCCCTTTTTGAGGAAACTCAAAAGAAATTTCAAGAGAAAGGTTTCATCTTATCGACCATTCCTGATCAAAAGTCTTCGTCTATTCTCTCTGCAAAACTGTTTTCTGATCATCAATGTGATGATCAGAAAATCATAGTCTCGCTAGGTCAACTCCTCGCATGCCTTCCCATTCCTCTATACAATCCCGAGATACCATTATTCTATGAAATTCTTGCTCATAAGAAATTCTCGCGAGCTATTTATCAATTGAGCGCGATCGCATCCGTCGATGCTTGAATTCGCCAACCGTGGCGCCGGTAAAGGATCTTTATATTCGATGATGTCAAGGATCCTAGATTCGCAAACTTAGAAATAGTTCATTTGAGAAGTATACCGTGGAAAACTTTTTTGAAAATTATAAAGTAATAAATATGAGAAATGATAAATCTCGTTGGGGTGCTCGGTTGAAAAGAAAAGATAATATTCCCGATGACAAGCTACTTATGCAAGATATTGATTGGCACTCGGGCAACAATAGCACTCCTCGTCATTCCAAAGATGAGAAATGGTGGGTTGTTCCTTTATTTTTGAATGGACCCTATATCGCAGGTTCACACGTACTCCCTGCGGATCTCGCGGACTATCATCCTTGGGAATTTAAGTGGCCCGAGAAGGAAAAAAGAGGTATATTTCCTATTTGAGTTTTGCTTTTGCGATATTCCCGATGACAAGCATTTTGAATTTGCAAAGTTTACAGGTTGACAAACCGAGGAAGAGTTATGAGAGAAACCCAAAGGCTTAGCAAGTACTCACAGCGATACTTCGATCGATCACGAATGAAGTAAGAAATATTTTCTTTTGTTATTCTTTAACAATATTGTTGCCTCTGTTTCTTATCTTCATTCGTGTGCGAAGGTTATCGAAGAGACAGACATCCCCGAAGCTGCGAAGGTTAAGGGCAAGAATAAAATCACTCTTCGCAAGGATAAATCTTCTGCTCCATTTTCTAAAAAACGGAAAACCCATCCCTCTTCTCATTGTAGTTCTCAGACCAGCGAGAGCTCTGATGAGGATGAAAATGAGGTTGGTACTTCCTCCGTGAAAGAGAATCACTCGACTACTTCTGCTATGGCGCAATTGTCTAGTGTTTTCTCCGATTCCATGCAAGGATTGGGAGATGATCATTTATCTGCAACTTGCGAAGCTCTCGCTAAAATTTGCGATGCCCCGCTGTTAGAGGATAATGAATCTTTTCATGAGTTTCCCGAACATTGACTTCTAGTCACTTAAATGCTCTCAATGCTTTGGTATGTTCATATTCCTTTGCTTCTCTCGTAATTTCGATTATAAGCTTTATCTTAACAATTTCTTTATTTTCCTCTATAGTCTGGGAGAGCTTCTTTTGTTGTTGCCTCAAATCTCGAGAAAAGACGCGACAACCTTGAAAAGAGAAATCTCCAACTCAAAGAGAAGATTCTAGAACTAGAAACTGAAGTTGCGATGTCTCGCAAGAAAGATGAAAGAATTCAACAGTTGGAAGTTGAGTCAGCTTCTCAGAAGACTAAAATGTCTACTCTTCAAAGTGCAAATCAACAACTTTATGGTATAAAACTTTTACTCTTCAAGTCGTCTTTATTTTGTCATCCGCTTTTCTTTGCCCGATTTATTATTTTTCGCAGACATATATAATCTCTCTGAAGAAGCCATTCTTCTCCATTCATTTCCCGAGCCTATGGACAATGATGTTCTTCTCACTCATCTCAACGAATCTTTAGCGAGTTCGTCAAACAAAATTGATTCCCTCCGTTAAATGAACTTCAAGCCAAATATCGTCTCTTAGAGATTGAGCATAGATCTAGTTTAGGTTTAGCCAACCAATTTAAACAAATGTATCTTGATTCTCATAAGAAAACCAAAACTTTAAGGAAGAAAATTAGTGGTCTCATAGATGACAAAGACCGTATTGCTAATAAAGGTGCACAGGCATTAGCAAAATTTCAAAAATCTCTTCTCGAAGTACAAATTGAACGAGACGAATCTCTTCGCCATAATGCCATACTTAATGAGCGAGAAGATCAAATTCGTTCGCTTCTTGTTATAAATAATGATGATGAATTCGCTTGGGCTGCGAAGGTTCTAGATAATGCCGGGGAATAACTTAGGTGTTGATGTTAGCCTTCATGCCGAGCATACCGCCTTGGTTAAAGAAATGATATCGTGAGAGAAGGTTGTTTATTATACTTTCTTTGCTCCTTATCTCTGTAGTATTGTTATTGTGTTGTTAATTCATTGTCATATGTTTTGCAGAATCCGAGAAGAGATTTCAAACAAGGATTGAAGAACTTGAGTATGAAAAAGGAGAACTCGCAGAAGGCCTTTCTCTTCGCAATAACAAGTATTCTAAGTTGAAGAAACAACTGCAAGCTACAGTGGCGAATTTCAACAATAACGCTGTTCGTTTTGCAATCAAACTATTGAAACGGTTTGCAATGATCACCGCATTCCTCTTAGTTCATATCCTTGTCTTCGCGATGATATTCCTGAAGATATGCCTTTCTCGGATGTTTCTGATAGTGAAGCTAGCGAAGAAGAAGAATCTAGCGAAAAGAATGATGGAAAAGAATCTGACCAAGAAGAAGAATCCTCAAAGAAATAACTTCTTCTTCTTCTTTTCGCTTCTTGTAATATCTCGTATATATACTCTTTTAATCTTCTTGGATTGCTAAATATGAATTCAATCTTTGTTTTCTTTACTTGCGCATATTAATCAAGCAATTCTTCTTTATAATTCAATCGACCAAAGACATTATGAATACATAAATCCATCATGTGGAAATGAATAACAAGATTTTATCCTATTCATTCCCATACTTGCCTCTGTTATTCATTTTCACATGAGAGATTTGATCAATTATCTCTGAGTAATGAAATCTTTGATTTTGGCCTTTATTGTTGGTAACTTTATGATGGAATATAATCGTTTTCGCAAGCTTATTTGCTTCCTCAATTTTATGTATGGCTATATCTTTATTTATGTTGAAGTTCATCATTGCGACAAGATCGCAGGACGTCTTCACAAATGAAGAAATCTATTGATCTTGCCTTATCATTCTTGTGTGGTCTTAGTTTGCCTTCCTAATTAAAGGTCTTATTTCGCCACCCCTCGTTGCGACAAAATCGCAGGACGTCTTTACATTTTCATGTAATGACCCATTGACCTTGTCTTATCATCTCTTAAGTATTTTTGCCTCTGTAGGATATTTTATTTGCGACAATATGACAGTTTAAATATTCTAGCGAATGTAAAATCCCATGACATTGCCGTCTTCGTGACGAAATCGCAGGACGTCTTTACATTTTCATGCAAAAACCCATTGATCTCGCCTTATCCTTGCGTTAGTATTATTGCCTCTACAGGATCATCGCACAAATATGACAAGCCTAAATTTCCTTGCGAAAATAAAGCCTCATGACATTTGCGTCTTTTGACACTTATCAGCTCCCTAATGGAGGGTGCCGCCCTTATCTTCTCCCCGGTTGCCCCTTCAAGGAGGCGTACATCGGCCATACAAGACTAGCTCCTCCCATCCGGTCTTAACAACAACCAGTTATTTTCGCAGCCTCTTATCCCGTATACCTATATGGTTTATGGTTACGAGACTGCACCCAAAGTGGAGTTTTCTTCGGGCCGAGTGCAACATATGCCAAGACTTTCCAAGAATGGCCGAGACACTTCAAATGCCCCAGGAACTCTTGGCTCAACCGTGTACCCCGGCGCCTTAAACATACACTGACTCCTTGGAAGAGACCCTTGGGCGTCCAACCAGGGTATAACCTTATATATATAGTTGAAAATCCAAGGTATCTCTCCCGGATAGGCTTTCATGGGCCCCAAATCCCCATGACTTAAGTTCCAGAAGCGGTGTAACCTTTCCCCTGAGCCATGTCAAGAGATACCCCCTTATATGACGCACTTTAGGTCTTACATTTGCCTCTTGCGAAATTTCATTCGCGAACTAGGTGTACGCCATAAAGGTTCGTCCCATTCACTCACTCTTTCATTTTTGTTAATTCATTCAATCATTCATTTTGTTTGCGAAGCTATCGCACAATCTTACATTGTTTAATCATTTTTATTTTTTCAATTCTTCAATCAAATTGTCATACATCCTTGATGGTGAGATCCTCACATATTTCTTCTTCAATTATTTTTTCTTCCTCTTACCCTTAACAAGCTTTTGTTATTTCTTTTTGATGATTATTCACTTCTTACACTTTTTGCTCCTGCTACTCTCTGCCTCTACACCATTCAAATCTCTCAATGTTTCCTTTCCATCATAATTTTCAACTGTTTTTTATGCACTTGTTTCGCAATGTATCTTCTCCTCTTGCATCAATGGCATCCACCATTAATCTTTCTCTTCTTTGTTCATCTTTTGCATGTTGCTTCCAACCCTTTCTTTTCGCAGCTTTCTCTTCGCAGCTCTCCACGTCGATCTCATAGCATTTTTGTCCTTCCGTACAATCTCCTTTTATAATTCCGACACCACTAGGATGAGGAAATTTTATGCATTGATGATAAGTCGACGCTACGCCCAGAATTTTGTGCAACCATGGTCTTCCGATCAATGCATTATAAGGGGATTCCACATCGACTACACAGAACAAAATCCCAGTTGATAATCCTTGCAAGGGTATTCTCATATGAACTTCCCCTTTATGCTTATTCGCTGTTCCATTGAAACCATATATCTTATACGTCGAAGGTATCAATTCTTCATCCATTCCCCCCATAGTCTTGTAAGTATGGTAGAAAAGAATATTTACTGAGCTCCCCGTATCAATTAAGATTCAATTGATCGCCCAGCAATTCTCTTCTTCGTCGTCTTCGCCATCTATAGGTTTTGGATTAATTTCCAATTTTACAACCAATGGGTTGTCATGCGTCTCTCTGCCTTCAGGAATCTCTTCTGCGGTGAAAGTAATAATCTGCATTTGCCATTCTTTTAACTGCGATGTCTTCGCAATGTTCATCACTTCTTTATTATTAGCATCCCTCGCGAAAACCCTACTGAGAACGTTATCATGAAAATCTTCAATTGTTCGGTATGAATGTACAATGGAGTTACAAAACAAATTTTTAGCTTTTTTTCCAACTTCTATTACGAATGTTTCTTTCCCCTTTGCTGAGTTTGTTCTGTGCATTTCTGGCGGTGGTGGTAACGGTTGAACCTTCTCTTCACCTTTTAGAAAATGACTCAGCTTTCCTTGGTCAATCATTCGAGGATGATTCTTTTTATGTTTCAGTCATTTGTTAAGTGTCCATGAAAGCGGTGGTAAGAACAGAACTCGTGACTTCTATCACTTGGTGGTGGCTCATTCCCCATGTTCCATGGCGAAGGTATGTTTTCCATCAAGAGTATAGCTTCCCATATTTTTTCAACACTAGCATTTAATGGTGTCATTTTGATTTCTTCCCATACTACTCTGTGACGTCGCTGACCTCCATGATAATTCTGCCTTTGATTTCCATAAGTTTCTTGTGGATGATCAAGTCTTTGAATCTTGTTATTGCCGCCATGGTTGTAGTAATTCCTTTCTCTCTCAAATTCTTCTTGATCACGGCTTCCCATGGCTACTATCTTTGGCTGTCCATCATCTATTATCCTTTCTTATTGAACTTGCGAAGTGCTCGCCACCGTGTTTATCAGTTTGGGTAATAAACTTGCATTCGCAGCGTTTGAATTTGTATTCGCAACTGGGTATGATTCCATCTCGTTTTTCCTTTCCTCTAAAGCAATATATTCCTCCTAAAGTTCTCGCAACTCAGTCATTGTAATTGTATTCTTAACTCTAAAGATTTGAATATATAACAAATTGGTTGTGAACATAGCGTTTAAGAATGATAAAATGAGATATCTTTCATCCACTCGTCCAGCCATCTCGCTACACATCGTCTTCCATCTCACAGTTAAGTGTTTTAAACTTTCGCAAACTCTTTGTTTCATCCCAAATACATCTTCAATTCCTGGTCGCGAGGAGTTGTTACTTATATATGCCCCTAAGAATATAGCTTGTAAATGGTTGAATGATGTGATTGTGTTTCTTGGTAAACCCTCAAACCATTTCAGTGCTTCTCCTGTTAAACTTGATGCAAAATATTTGCATAATATGGCATCATGATTTTCCCATTGCAACATACATCTTACATACGCTTTGATATGTTGTATTGCACAAGTTGTTCCATCAAAAATGCTGGTTAATGCGGGTAAATTGCACTTTGGAGGTATTCCTCCCAACTGCACCTCTAGTGTAAAGGGGGTTTTCGCAGCTTCTTCGATTGCCTCATCCAATTGTCTCCTTCCTCCTCCTCTTCTATTGTTCAACATTCCTCTCATCTCTGCCAACTCTCTTAAGATTTGTTCATTTACATCGGGGTTCGAATTTATTGGTCTTTTTAGCTCGCCTCTCTCCCTTCTGCGTTCATGTCTACCTTGATTTTCTTGTTCAGCATTTTCTTCTCTTCTTTCTCTGCGACTTTCTCCTTCATCTCGTTCTCGAATTCGCACACCATTGTATTCATCGTTTTCTCTTCTTGGTTGTCTATCAGCTCTCCTTTGTATTCTTTCATACTCTTCATTGATATTTCCATTGTTGCGATTTTGCTCGCGCCTTCTTTCTCGATTGTCATGATTGTTCTGCCGAATTGCTTCCTCCAATTCCCGTTCTTCCATTTCTACTCTTAATCTTTCCCTTTCGCGAGCTAGACGCGCTTGTTCAATATAATGCTTTTCGATGTCATCTTCAATCTCTTTTTGTCTCCTCTGTGTTTCTCTCCCATGCAGTATTTGTAGTTGCAGGAAATCCCACACTACACCCCTTACTATAATTCACTCAACTAATCCATTTGAAGATGAGTAACAATAGATTTTATTGATTATTTTCTTGAAATGTTTACAAAGAAAGATAGAACAGAGCTAAAGAAATTACAATCACTCTTAACTTTCTCTCTCCTAATGACTTGCTTAACAATCCAAAAAGAACTCTCCTACAACATATTTACTCAACCCTTTATATAGGGTATTACATAGTGGATGACAATTAATGTCCTTTATTTTCGGGAATGACTCGCGAAGTATCGCAAGTGTATAAGTGTTCGTCTTCGCGACACTCCTAAATCTCGCCAAATCTTCACACTTTTCTCATGTTCTGGCTATCGTCATCCATTGCGTCATTTATATTATTTGCCTGCGACACCTTCGCAATGCTGTTGTTTATTGATCTCGCAAAGTATTGATGTCGCGATATTCTGCTCCTACAGTATTCTTCTTCCTTCTTCCTGATTTTCTTCACCAATTGGACTATTCTGCTGTCTATTTCCTTGATTTCCATTATTTTGGTCATTCTGTAAAATTTCAGGACGTGGAATACACACTACTTCCCTTCTTTCGCAGCATCCTTCACCGAGATTTGCCTCTCTTCCTAGATTCTCTTCATTAACATTTTCGACAGGTAATATTCTCCTTATATCATCTCTAACCGATCCTAATCTTGATCTGGTATTACTTCTCGACCTCCTATTCTGCAACCTTATATTTTCCATTCTTAACTCATGGTTTTGCCTTGTTAAATTTGCGGGTTCTTCCGCTTCTAATCGCATTTCTTCATGTATTGTTTGTCTCAACGTTTCTAATGCTGCGATTTCTTCATTTCTATGAGCTTTTTCTCCCATTTCTTCTCGATTTCTCTCCTCTTGTCCATTATTTATCAATTGTTGCACTTCTTCTCTTTCTTCCATAGAATCTGATCTCCATGTATGCATGCTCACCCTATCATAATCTATTACTCTATTCGGTGCTGGTTGAATTGGTGGTTGAATTGGTGGTTGAATTTGACCTTCTTCTCTATCTCTTGCGTTTATCCTTGATGGTTCACCTACTTCATTTCTCCTTTCTCCAGCTAATCTCCCACTTCTCCTTACAATTGTTGGTTGTTCTGATGCATTCCTTCTTCTAGCCATTTCTCAATTTTAGTAAATTGTTGAAAGTTATTCGAAATTTCTTTCTTGTCACTCCTGATTCTTTCAATTCACAAGGTTGATCCTCTATTCACTCCCTGTTTCTAGCGCATATGTAGTTGCAGGAAATCCCACAATTCACCCCTCATTAGAATTTACTTATCTAATCCATTTGAAGATGAATAACTATAAATTTTATTGATTATTTTCTTGAAATGTTTACCAAGGAAGATAGAACAGAATTAAAGGAATTACAATCACTCTAGATTTTCTCTCTCCTAATGACTTGCTTAACAATTCAAAAAGAACCCTCCTTACAATAGACTGACTCAACCCTTTATATAGGGTAGTATACAGTGGATGACAGCTAAGCTGTCCTTTATTTTCGGGAATAACTCGCGAAGTGTCGCAAGTGTGTAAGTGTTCATCCTCGCGACAGTCTTAACTTTCGCCAGATTTTCACATCTTCCTCGTGTTCTGGCTGTCGTCATTCATTGTGTCATTTATTTTACTTCCTTGCGACTCCCTCGCAATGTCGTCACTGATTAATCTCGCGAAGTACTGATGTCGCGATATTCTGATCCTACAAAGTTCATGAACCGATTCGAGTGAATCAAACGGTTTTTGCTTCAATTGTGTCTTGTGTAGTTACATAAGATCTAAGCAATTGACCAACTCTCTAACTAGTTCATTTGAGTCATTTGAACTAGTTATGGTGAAGAAGAATATGGTTGATAGTAACCACAACAAATTGATCATATGGCTAACCATTTGGTTGACTATTGTTGAACCAACAAATGTTAATGTTTGGGTACCGGTTCTAAATAAACCCAAAATTGAACATCTCATGCATTAGGTTTTTGTGTGTAACAAGCTAAGTTTTCGATCCAACTTATGTGAGAAATATTAGCTTGAATCTAATCTATCAATCAATCATGAATGTTTCATCTAACGTTGAATATTGAATGCTTTGTTACCAAGCTAACATTGATTGCAAACCATGATTTGAAAGACTATATAAGAGAGAACTCTTCACCGTCGCCTCATACCACCACCAGCAACGGGAAACCTAATCCCAACACCTTACGTGTGATACTAGTTTGCTAAGCTAGAGTCGATTCTCCTTTAACCTTTGGTTTTCTTCTTCTAAAACCACCGAGTTGATGTCAATTAATCCCATCAATCTCTCCTCTCAATTAAGAAATGACAAACCGGTTAACGACTTAAAGATTTCATTGGGATTGTGAAGCAGTAACGATTCTACGAAAGGAAAACAATTCTAGCCATGGTCGCTCTTCTTTTTCTTTCAAAGTGGAAAAATGATAATACTTTTCTTGTAGTTATGTGATCTCACGATCTTGTCTTCCGCTCCTCGTCTTTATCTCCTTAGTCTTCGTCTTCTTCGGTTTCAACTATTGATGATAAACCCTTGAATTTCATAAATCCTTAACAATTTGTAACTCTTTTACCTTAAAAATCCTTGTCGCTTGAAACTTTCTCATTAAATACAAATAAGAACAAATATTTCTCTTGTTTTTCTCTCTTTTTTTTTTTTTTTTTTTTTTTTTTTCTTTTTTTTTTTTTTTTTTTTTTTTTTTTTTAAACAAGAGAAATAAAATACAAAAATAAACCATGGCCATGGGAGAAGTATTTTACCGCTTGATTCTTCACAACTTGTATTGCCTTGAAATCATAAACTTCAAAAATTCTCACCTTTTAATTTTCTTCGCTTTCATGCTACAAGAAGGAAGCTTTCATCCATGGACGTCACCCTCATGATTGACAAAATTAGCACTCAAGAGATCAAAGAGTAGCTCACCATTCTACCCGGAATTAACTTACGGTGACACACACTCAAAAGTAACGCACTTCTCCCCGCACCAAATTCGCATCACCGACATGATTAAATCCGAGTACAATTGTAATAATTGGCTTGAGATCTTCGCTTGCTCCATATGGAATTCTTCTCAAGACCCATTAGCAAGAATCGTTTCTATCCGTTCTAACTCAATCCCATCTCCGATCTGAACCTCATCCCGAGCTTCATCACGCCCTTCCAATCGATGCAACATCAACACCCTCCTTCATAAGTTCTTCAAAGATCGCCACTCAAAATCAACTCTCTAATCGATCTCACTGCATCAATCGATCCGCTCCTTTCTCTCTTGCGAGTAACGATTCTACGAAAGGAAAACAATTCTAGCCACAATTCTTTCTTTGGTGGGAAAAATGATTGAATGATTTCTCGAGTTTAGGTTGGGTATGAAAGCCGTGTTTGGATCGGGTTAGGTATGGATCCTGGTAATGCAGTTAGATGTGGTCTATGGGTTTGGGTTATACATGATAATAGCACCACATTTTCTGGATACTTGCGCCCTTAACCATTGCTCCGGGATAATGTTCACCCGTAGAATGACCTTTTTGCCTTTTTGGCTCAAATTGGGTGCTTTCTTCTTCTTTCCTCCGTGCGACTCCAAAGTAGCTACAAAACTCAAAACAAGCATAAAATACATAATTTACAAGAAAAATAGCAAAGAAAGCATAAACTACTAGATAGTAAATACGGTGTATTCTACACCTATCAATATGAAAGTGATCATATGGCTAACCATTTGGTTGACTATTGTTGAACCAACAAATGTTAATGTTTGGGTACGGTTCATAAACCCAAAATTGAACATCTCATTTGTGTGTAACAAGGTAAGTTTTCGATCCAAAGTTGAGAAATATTAGCTTGAATCTAATGTTTTCATCTAACGTTGAATATTGAATGCTTTGTTACCAAGCTAACATTGATTGTAAAACCATGATTCAAAGACTATATAAGAGAGAACTTCTAGCAATCGGGAAACCTAATCCCAACACCTTACGTGTGATACTAGTTTGCTAAGCTAGAGTCGATTCTCCTTTTAACCTTTGGTTTTCTTCTTCTAAAACCAGGTTAACGACTTAAAGATTTCATTGGATTGTTCGATAATACTTTTCTTGTAGTTATGTGATCTCGATCTTGTTGCTTCAATGTACAATTGTAATAATTGGCTTGAGATTTATATCTCCGATAGGCAAGATAGAAAAGAAATCACAAACACTTCGTCTCATCGTTTGTGATTCCGCAATATCTTTTTTCGCTGAGTCGATTAAGATTATTGTGAGTTGATCAATAATACTAGGTTGTTCTTCGGGAATATAAGTCCGGGTTATTGATTGGTTCCTGTTCACCTTGATTTATCAAAAGATGGAACAAAACTCATAGGTTTATTTGTGGGAGACGGATTTATCTATTTTGTAGACTTTTCTGTGTGATACAGATTTTTTTATTAAAGTCTTCGACTTTGGGTCGTAGCAACTCTTAGTTGTGGGTGAGATCAGCTAAGGGAATCAAGTACGTACCTGCTGGGATCAGAGGCGTAGGAGCATAATTGTACCTTAGATCAGTGTGAGATTGATTTGGGTTCAACTACAGTCCAGACCGAAGTTAATTTGGAGTAGGCTAGAGTCTGTAGCGGCTTAATACAGTGTGTGTTCAATCTGGACTAGGTCCCGGGGTTTTTCTACATTTGCGGTTTCCTCGTTAACAAAATTCTGGAGTCTGTGTTATTTCTATTCCGCATTATATTTGTTTATATAATTAAAATATCACAGGTTGTGCGTTGTTCAATCAATTAGAATATCCGACCTTTTGGGTTGTTGATTTAAATTGATTGACACTTGGGTATTGGTCTTTGGTACCATCCAAGTTATCTCTCTTTAATAAAGACTCGCAGATATGTATTTGCTTGAGTAAAGATCAAATCGAGAGATTGAGATATAAACTCTTTGATATACTTTTTATCTAGATTGAGTCTGACTGTCTAGTTGATTCTATAGAAAGTATATTGGAGTTTGTCCATATAGATTGCTAAGCGAAATATTGGGTGTGGTTGTTAGACCCCCGCTTTTTCAATTGGTATCAGAGCAGGCAAACACCTTAAACCTAAGAAGTTTGTGTTTGTTCGTTCCTTAAAAATTTTCCCATGGGAAATTTCTTTGGAAAACTTGCTATTGGCATCTGTAACGCACGTCATAGTTTCTTAAGGATTGCTCAAATATTATTATGGTCAAAACCTCTGGTTTCTCATGATAGTCTCTTTTCATCTAAAAAGGAAGATTTAGATGATAAGAATCAATCTAAAGGAAAAAATAAAAGGAAGGAAAGATTAAGAAAACGTTCGTCACGCTCCAGGATATGGACTCTCAATAGATTAACTCTTGATATCTTTGAGGAGTACTACCGTAATGGATCAATTGATAAAGATCTATTCAGAGCGTTCGAAGGCGTTTTTAAATTCTTAGAAAAACTTAAGTATGTTAAGTCTAAGAATCATTCCGAAAAAGGTTCTGTACATGTTAAACCAAATAATACTGTGCAACTTAGGATTCAGAAGAATCTTCCTTCTAACTAGGTTCAACAAAGGAGAGAAAGCTTTGACTGCCCTGATTATCATCATTATTTTGATTACACAATGGGGAAAGTTCACACATATCATCCAGAAATGTTGCATGAGAATTCCTCTGCGCATTATGCTTCTTGGTAACAAGCTTGGCACTACCCCATTTGTATATATCTTGGAATGGGGCAAGAAATGGTTTGAATGTGTACAATTTTTTTATTCTTTTTAGAATACCAATTAAAGCTTTCTTCTGCATCCATTGTCTCATACAAAGTGTATTATCACGGGATGTATAACCTTTGATGAACGAACGGTTAAGAAAAATCCCACTTTTCCTTGTGTGGGTCGTGGTTCACAAACGGGTCCAAGCCCATTTTTGGCCTTATAAAAAATAAGTTCGCGCACTCTCTTCTTCATCACCCGTCCGCGTACGTGAACCTCTAGGGTTTTGTGTATTTCCTCCATTGAAGCTTGCTTGGAGAAATTGAAAGAAAGGGTGTTCAAGGTTCACTCCAAGTAAGTAAATTCCTCTTGTTCCTTTCAATTTCCTAGATCTCATGATGAATTCTAAGGGATCAAAAAGAAGCTCCAAAAGCTCAAATACCTCTAGCATGGATCTTCCTTGTGACCAAAATTCTCTTAGGATTAGGTTTGTAGATGATTCTTGTGCTAGAATTTTTGAAAAGATTTCATCTAAAGGTTTCATCCTTGAAAAGAAATTGGAGCTTTTTAGTGGGCATGAAGAGGATTTAACTTGCTTTAAAAAATTCAAGCTTGGAAATATCTTTGATGGTCATGGTCAAGGGTTCAATTCTCTCACAAGAATTTTCTATGCCAACATTCATGATGTTGATCTTAATAATATGGAATTCAAATCCATGATAAATAGAGAAATATTTCTTGTTGATAGAGAGTTGATTTCAAATATTACCAACATTCCGTTGGGGAACATGCGACTCCCTAGACCAAGTGATGAACGTCCATCATGTGATGAAATCTCTGGCTTTGTGGCAAGAAGGTAGTTTGGAATCAAGGAAAGTTTCCTACTAATGATCTTAGTATCCCATTGTTGGCTTTTGGGAAACTTGGTATCCCCAATCTTTGTCCCTCCACAATTGAGAATTCTTGGTGGAGTCATGAGTTTGCGGAACTAGTCTATTTCCTTGAATCGGGTGTTCAAAGTCTCGATATTTATGGCTTCATCATTTATCAAATGACTTCGACGACTTCACCCATCAAGATGTTAGGTTACCCTTGCTTGATTGGACAAATTTGTCGTGATCGTGGTCCTGATTCGATTGGAAACTCTCTCGGGTCCCTAAACCGGTTCGTCCGTGTACCTTTAGACGCATAAGGGAGAATGTGTGCAAAAGACAAAGAGATGCTTCACTCAACGATTGTGACCCTACCACTTTGAGTCTTCTTCAAAAAATTCACAAAGGTGTTTGTAAAGTCGATTCAAGGGTGAAGTGTGTCCAAGAACAATTGTCTTTGGTTACAACGAAGTTTCCCGAGCTCAAGGAAGAATTGAACACAATTCAAGCATCTTGGTTTCTCTCCGATGAGGAAGAACAAGATGAGTAAATTTTGGTTGTCTAGTAAATCTTCTATTTTTCTGTTTTTGTTAGAAGAATAACTAGAGTTTGGAATAGCCATTATTGTGATTACACATAGCTATGTCCAACGTTCTCATCCTCATGTTTTTAGATTTGTTGGTTTAAATTCTAAACTTGTTTGGAAGATGATTTTTGCAGTATTAATCTTTATGGTTTTATATATTGCAATTTTTTATGGGATATGTGTGTTTGCGTCCGTGAACTATGATTGTCCCATATCTTGTCAAAAGTAAAGTCTTTCGTAAGTCGATATTCTTATATTGATAAAGTAATGAATGGACTTTTGACAAATACAAAAGTTAAGCCTTTATTGTCAATTATTGATGGAAGATAGGTTAAAATCTTTTGTTTTTCAAGGATTATGTCTATTGTATGTCATGGTGCAAATTGTGATGGAAAATAGAATGAATCCTTGTGTATTCCGCAGTAATTGATCTTCCCTGATCCATATTTTTTGTGTATTACTGTGAGGCTCCGTAATGTGTCTTATGTTGAGCACTAAAACAATCAAAGTTGATTATTTTCATGGTTATCTTTGTTGTTGTTCCATAAGGTACTTTATGTCGAGCATTTTGAACTAAATTAATCATCTTGTTTGGTTATTTAGTTATGACTCCGTAAGTTTTCTTGTGTTTGAGCGTTTTTTGATTGGGTTGATTATTTTCATGATTAACTTAGTCATTGCTCCATAGATTCTCTTATGTGAGCATGGCCAATTAAATTGATTACTCTTTGTGATTAGTTTTATTGTGTATTTCGATTAAATTAATCATGGGTTCTCTTGAGGTTAATTTAATTGAGTATTTTGGATTCAAATTCATACTTGTATGTGATTTTTTATGTCCAAAGAAATCCTTCTTTTCCTTCGAAATTAAGGTCGCTCTTGTTGTTCTTTCGGGAATGACATATTATGGGGGAGAGTTATTTTTGAACTTGCGCTTAATTGCCATATCTTTGTGGGGAGTGCGGCTGTGGAATATTATAGGCGTTATCTTTATCTTTAAACTCCTTGATGAATGCATTTAGCTTCGGCTTTATGATTGCATATAAATAAGATGATGTGTGTTTCTTTCTTTTTGTCATGAAATGTCTCTTTCGGAAATTTCATTAGGATCTCGTTCTTGTACCTTTGCCAATTTTATTGACAAAAAGGGGGAGAATTAATATGTAGTTCACACTACAATACATATGGTTTTCGGATCATTATGTAAGGGGGAGTGGTTTCCATGTGATATGGAGTATTGACTAAGGGGGAGTGATACATATCACCATAGTATTGTTGTTGAAGTTGTGATACAATTGGACTTTGACGCTGTGCAATGATACTATGACACTGTATAACAATGATTGGGAACTCTTGTTTTCTTATTGTTATAGCTACGAATTTTCAACAACGATGATGATAAACTTACAACCTTTGGGATCATTGGAGTACTTGGAAGTGATGAAGATTTCGAGTAATGTTGAAGATTAGACATGTGGAATAGGAGCTACAAAAGTTAATTTATTTATTTTTTGTATTCCATATGTATTAATAGTTTTGCCACTAAAATTGACAAGGGGGAGATTGTTAGAGCATTGCTCGGTCGAACTCGCATATGTTGATATCTCAAGCATGTTTGTCAATGTTAGTGATCAAAACTATAAGTCTTGATTTCTAGCCTATGTAGCTAAAGGTCTCGGACTAGGATAGAAAGTGTAGTTGAGCTCAAGAACTCCACGACAATCATCATACAAGACGAAGGACTACTCGAGGAACCGGTGGAGCTTCATCGACTAAAAGGTATGTAGATACTTGAACTTATCTGTCACTCAAAAGTCTATCTACTATATCTCCTACTCTTGAGACAAAAGTCGTTTAGACGTATATACTTTCATTATACACATTTTCTATTTCGAGCCGAGTTTAACTCGCCTATCTATTTCTCGAAATATGTGTTGGTAAGCTTTCGCTTTAACCGAATTCATCTTTACCTAGTGACGAAACTCATGTTATGTTTCAATCACTTTGGAAATTGCTCTGACGAAAAATTGTCCATGAATAACGGCTATATAACGTTCTCTGAGAATGTTTCAATGATTGAAATGAGAGTTTAGATTACATAACCATTGGTAGGATATAAGCATTATTGTGGAAACACATATATGTATAAGTCCTTATTCCTTGAACCAAAGTTTGCGAACTTTGTTGATCAAGAGAAATGGAAGTGGCGCAAGCCAAGTCCGCGAACTGGCGGAAGTTCTCACCCGAGAATTTCTGCTGGAGTTTGTGTACTCCTTCCATGAGCTTAAGTCCGCGAACCCAATCTGCGAACTTGAGTAGGTTATATCTAGGGTTGTTCATGGTCGGTTTTGGTTCGGTTTCCAGCCAAACCAAAAGCGAAACCAGTACTATTGGTTTATAAAAATCTAAACCAAACCAATCCATTAACCATTGGTTCGGTTTCTAAATGGTTTTAGCCGGTTTCGGTTTGTTCCATTGGGTTAATGGAAAATTGATAGTTCAAATCTTTTAAAAAAATAACAGTTGAATTTTTTTAACCTACCTACAAAATAAAATTAACACACAAGCGTAGTTCATAACTCAAGTTATAAGCATAGTTCAAAACATAAACATTAAAGATTCAAAATACATAAACTCCAAGTCCTGCATGCTCCAAATTCATAACTCAGCTGAAGATTCTGGCGAATGGCGACTAGAGACGAAGAAAAGATGAAGAGAAAAAATGAACTCGTCTGGAGTAAGGGTAGAACTTAGGTTTACAAAGAGTGAGATGGACGGGATAGATTAAATCTAGCTGATTTTAATCAACGGCCTATACTTGTCGGTTTTCCATTGGTTTTTGGTTCGGTTTTCAGGTCAAATCAAAACCAAACCACTAATGTCGGTTTTCAATTTTTTTTACCATAACCAATCCATTTGTAAATGGTTTGGTTCGGTTTCTTCCTAATCGGTTTGGTTCGGTCCGGTTCCGGCGGAAAATTGAAACCATGTTCATCCTTAGTCATATCTAAAACCGGTTGTTCTTGAACTAATGTTTATATAAACTAAGGAATGCTTTTGCAAACCGTGGCTATAAAGTTCATGAACCGATTCGAGTGAATCAAACCGTTTTTGCTTCGATTATGTCTTGTGTAGTTACATATGATCTAAGCAATTGAACAACTCTCTAACTAGTTCATTTGAACTAGTTATAGTGAAGAAGAATATGGTTGATATGAAAGTGATCATATGGCTAACCATTTGGTTGACTATTGTTGAACCAACAAATGTTAATGTTTGGGTACGGTTCATAAACCCAAAATTGAACATTTTATTTGTGTGTAACAAGCTAAGTTTTCGATCCAACGGTTGAGAAATATTAGCTTGAATCTAATCAGGTTTTCATCTAACGGTGAATATTGAATGCTTTGTTACCAAGCTAACATTGATTGCAAACTCTGATTTGAAAGACTGTATAAGGGAGAACTCTAGCAATTGGGAAACCTAATCCCCACACATTACGTGTGATACTAGTTTGCTAAGCTAGAGTCGATTCTCCTTTAACCTTTGGTTTTCTTCTTCTAAAACCAGGTTAACGACTTAAAGACTACATTGGGATTGTGAAGCCAGACCGATACTACTTTTCTTGTAGTTGTGTGATCTGATCTTGTTGTTTCTATCGTACGAGTACAATTGTAATAATTGGCTTGAGATTTATATCTCCGATAGGCAAGATATAAAAGAAATCACAAACACTTTGTCTCATCATTTGTGATTCCGAAATATCTTTTTTCGCTGCGTCGATTAAGATTATTGTGAGGTAATCAATAATACTAGGATGTTCTTTGGGAATATAAGTCCGGATTATTGATTGGTTCCTGTCCACCTTGATTTATCAAAAGATGGAACAAAACTCATAGGTTTATTCGTGGGAGACGGATTTATCTATTCTGTAGACTTTTCTGTGTGATACAGATTTGTTTATTAAAGTCTTCGACTTTGGGTCGTAGCAACTCTTAGTTGTGGGTGAGATCAGCTAAGGGAATCAAGTACGTAGCATCCTGCTGGGATCAGAGGCGTAGGAGCATAATTGTACCTTAGATCAGTGTGAGATTGATTGGGGTTCAATTACAGTCTAGACCGAAGTTAATTTGGAGTAGGCTAGAGTCTGTAGCGGCTTAATACAGTGTGTGTTCAATTTGGACTAGGACCCGGGGTTTTTCTGCATTTGCGGTTTCCTCGTTAACAAAATTCTGGTGTCTGTGTTATTTCTATTCTACATTATATTTGTTTATATAATTGAAATATCATAGCTTTTGCCTTGTTCAATCAATTAGAATATCCGACCTTTTGGGTTGTTGATTTAAATTGATTGACACTTGGATATTGGTCTTTGGTACCATCCAAGTTATCTCTCTTTGATAAAGACTCGCAGATTTCTATTTGCTTGAGTAAAGATCAAATCGAGATATTGAGATATAACCTCTTTGATATATTTTTTATCTAGATTGAGTCTGACTGTCTAGTTGATTCTCTAGAAAGTATATTGGAGTTTGTCTATACAGATTGCTAAGCGAAATATTGGGTGTGGTTGTTAGACCCCCGCTTTTTCACATACCTTTTGTTGATGAAGTTCCTCCAAGATCTTCTATAGATCTTCTTCTTCAATTGGTGAATGCCGTGAAGTCTAAAGATCAAATACACACTTCTATCCTAATCCGAGAAAAAGTTATAAGTAGACCAAAAATCAAGTATATAGATTGATCAACTAAACTTGACAAACAAGCTTGAGATAGCAACGCTTGCGAGTTCGACCAAGCAAAGTTCTCTAACAAATTCGATTCATGATCGCGTTCCTTACGCCTCTTGAATCCCAAAGATGACTCTGCGCAATTGATTTCTTTAGCAAACGTCACACCAACTAAGGGTTGCTTCAACTCAATTGAAGACTTTAAACCAATATGCGCGCCTCCCACAAATAAGCCTTTATATATGTGATTTCCTTTTCGATCAAAGATCAAGGTGATGAAAATCGATAACAATAGACAAAGTCTAGCTAACCTCAAATTCCGGACTTATGCAACCTGAAGTGCAGCCTAGACTATTATTTACCTCACAAGTATAAAACTTGTGAAATAACAAAGTTTGAGACGAAAAGAACTTTGATAATTTCTATCTATTTTGTTCAAGTGAGCATCTCAAGAATGGAACAAGATCAGGATACTCGAGCTATCAAGATAAACAATAGATGGACCTGGCTTCACGAATCCCTATGAAGTATTTGTAGTTTCTAAACCTAAGTGGTGTTCTGGAGAGGACGACTCTAGTAACAACTAGGACACACCAAAAAGTAGTGTCGGGATTCAAAGATCCCAGTTGTTTGAGGATCCCCTTTTGTAGACATTCAAAGCATATGTTGCTTTAGGTTTAATCTAAGATAGCTTTGGAACCAAGCAAACAATATCCACCGTTAGATGAATATTAGAATATGATTTACATAATCAAGATATACACTGTGGTTAGGATGAACCGTAACCGAACCGTGTACAAGACCACGCTCATGAATGGTTTGTCGAAATAGCCAGCTGAACTATAAGCTTAAGCATTTTCATATAACACTTAAGACTTAACTCGAGTCACAATATGTCTATGGTGTTTTAATAAAAAGACAAAAAGATTATTAAAATGTTAATTATTTCGGAGAAATAATTATGACCATCTTTAGTACTATTTTTTTGTGTGACCCTTTTCTACATATTTCGCTTTCGTTCTTTACTATCTTTAGTACTATTGATTCTCCATCTACCATACTGGTTTACCATAAATTGCACCTCCCTCTCTAGCGTGTATAACAATTTCTTCCACAAATATTTTTCACACCCCAGTTCGACCTATTATCATATGCACTTATCTAAAATTTTTTGCTCCATCTTTTATAATGCCTACTTGATATATTGTACTCCCTCTGTCTTTTTTTATCTGTCATATATTCTATTTTGGTCTGTATTTTTTTATCTGTCCGCTCTGTTGATAGACGTATTTTCCCCTTAAACTACCAAATATACCCTTTATTCTTATAATCATAAAAATCATTTTTAATATAAACTCAATCCAAAATCTTAAATAATATCACCACATATAAGGAAAAAAATGTATTCAATATCTTTCATATTAATCTTCCCTTTTTAAATAAAAATATTGATGGGCATCTATAAAATTCCAAATAAAGCTTCTATCCATTCCATAATATAAAACCAATATATTTTGCTTTTATTTTCTTAAAACATTTCCTAAAATAATAGTTTTACCCGATTTATATTTTTTAATATATTAATTTTAATTATAGTAATAACATAACATTAAACAGGGTTAGTCAAGAGTTAGTCATGACATTTCGTACAATTGTCTTAATATTTTGATTTTGCCAATTAGGACGGTTAATAAAAGACGGAGGGAATACATTATTTCTTCGATTTGAAATCAAGTTTTTTAGTACACACTCTAAGAATGTGTAGCTTGATGATATAGGTAACGATCATAGTGATAGTAGCAATAGTTATATATATCATCAAGTCAAAATTGGCGATCTAAGAACCTAAATAGCTTTATTCTTTGATCATCACTACATACCCAACCGATTAAATTGTAGGGTCATGAGCATCTCTTTTCCGAGATGTGACCGAGCAACATTATGTTATAGACAACCTGTTGCACAAATAGTCCAAATTGCATGTACCCATGGCACCTCTAAAACCAGATTCTTCCTAATGGTGCACATTCCGAAAGTCATATCTTCCCTCCCAGTTGGAGGGATTATCGGTTCCAAAACCAGGTAGTTTCCTGTTTTTGCTAAAAATAATTACTAGAAAAATATAAAAAAATCTCTCTCCACTTCTCTCTTGTTCTGTCTTCGGCATTTTGACACAAACTGTGAGTTTTTGCAAACTTAAGTGATGCATCCTAATAAAATGTGTATTTGTGACTAGCTTGATGATATAGGTAACGATCATAGTGATAGTAGCAATAGTCGAAACAAATATATATATCATCAAGTCAAAATTATGAACCTAAATAGCTTTATTCTTTTGATCATCACTACATACATAGTGATAGTAGTAATAGTTATATATAACCATGCCCATTTGAAAAATCCAGATTCAAATAGACCTTGAGATAAAATCTTTGCTTTTTCTCGGTAATCTTCTTTTCCTAAAAATTGAACTCTATAATTTCTCATAGATCTAAGTGAAAAAAGAACTCTGGTTTTATAAATCTATTTTTGAACACAAAGAGGTATGAAAATCAATGATGGCTATCTATTTTTTTATAAATTTCTTCTATGTATATTACATTGCCTCTTGTGACTGGAAAATTCGACATCGATAGGTATAGGCCGGTTGAAGAAAAAGCCAAGAGGAATTCAACCAAATATGATGAACATGGATTAACTCTGATTATTAAGAGCGGCATAAAATAAAGGTAGAAACATGTTCTTATTATATGGAAAGTATTTCAGAGAATTAAACTAGTTTTGAAACCGAAAAGATTAAATGCAATAACTCAAATATTTGCTTGTTTTTTTACTTTCTCAGAGATCCAAAAGAGGGGTTTGACTTATCATTCTGGTTAATTATTTGTCGGAAAGATTTTTTGTGTGATTTTCAGGGTTTTATATATCTTAAAGAATAATCATCATTCGAATTTTAATTTTAATCTCTAAATCATGATCATCAATATAGTTATCACACCAAAAAGAACATCAAAAATATGATTAGGTACGAAAATCCCGATGGGGTAAAACTGGCTAGCTGGACGTTAGGACGTATATCATTACCATTATGTCAAAACAAAAACAAAAAAACCATTATGCTTGATAAAGTCTTCACTTTGTTTATCGTGTACTAATTCTATGGAGGATGACGACACAGCGGAAAGAAAGAGGTAGTGTCTTCACTTTGTTTATCGTGTACTAATTCTATGGAGGATGACGACACAGCGGAAAGAAAGAGGTAGTGATGGAGGTTTAGTAAACCTAGCATTTTTAGGGGCTACCCCAAAAGAATTAGGGGCGACACAAAAGGACAAAATATGTCATAATCGGAAGGTTAAACCATAATCGGAAGGTTAATCCATAATCCCATTTTTTTAATGGCCAAACTACCCTTTACAATCGGTAGATAACTATACAATCGGTAGTTAATCAACAATCGGGAGTCAATTTAGTTTATATAGCTTCCGAATATAAAGTATCCCCAAAATAAAATCCTATATCTTTTGAATTTTGATTATCCTATAATCGGTAGTAAATAAAGTTATCTTGACTCCCGATTAAAATAGACCTTTGGCAAATATATTACCATAATCGGTAGTCAAGATAGTTCATATAACTACCGAATATAGAGTAGCCCCAAAATGAGATTTTGCAAAAATCCTCTTTTTTGAATTTTGGTTGAGCATATAATCGGTAAGAAAGGAAGAGTTATCATGACTTCCGATTATACAGTGGCTCTCTTTGCAAATATCCTACCATAATCGGTAGTCAAGATAGTTCATATAACTACCGAATATAGAGTAGACCCAAAATGAGATTTTGCAAAAAAATCCTCTTTTTTTGAATTTTGGTTGAGCATATAATCGGTAAGAAAGGAAGAGTTATCATGACTTCCGATTATACAGTGGCTCTCTTTGCAAATATCCTACCATAATCGTAGTCAAGATAGTTCATATAACTACCGAATATAGAGTAGCCCCAAAATGAGATTTTGCAAAAAAATCCTGTTTTTTTGAATTTGGTTGAGCCTATAATCGGTAAGAAAGGAAGAGTTATCATGACTTCCGATTATACATTAGGTCTTTTTGTTGAATTCCTATCATAATCGGTAGTCAAAATAGTTCATATAACTACCGAATGTAGAGTATCCCTAAAATGAGATTTTGCCAAAATCCTATAATCGGTAGTAAATAAAGTTATCTTGACTCCCGATTCAATTATTCTCGAGAATTAAATGACTGTGCCGACAAAGGTGGATCGAAAACAAGAAAAAAAATCCAAAACAGACTGAAATTCAATTTTCGTAGAAAAAATTTTCTATGAGACGTTGTCTCGCACTCTGCTAGGGGGCGCTTCCCCCCTAGACCCCGCGACCGAATCGTCAAAGTCGAACACATTTCGGGAGGAGGATACGCCCCGGACCCCCTGCACTTCGTATAGCGTACCGGCATTTTATTCATACCACGTCCATGCCCGCACCGAGCTTTTTCAACTGCATTGGTTGAGCCTATAATCGGTAACAAATGAAGGTATCCTGACTTCCGATTATACAGTGGGCCTCTTTACCTAAATCCTAGCGTAATCGGTAGTCAAAGATAGTTCATATAACTACCGAATATAGAGTTGCCCCAAAATGAGATTTTGCAAAAATCCTCTATTTTTCTAATTTGGTTGAGCCTATAATCGGTAGTCAAAATAGTTCATATAACTACCGAATATAGAGTTGTCCCAAAAATGAGATTTTGCAATCGGTAGATAACTAAACTACCGATTATGAAGGGGCATATAAGTATTTTCATCCTATTTTGTCTTTTGTGTCGCCCCTAAAAATGCTAGGTTAGTAAATTGTGAATGTCTCGATTGTAGAAAATAAAATTTAAATTAAGATTTCAATGGTGGTTTACTAAAACCGTTTAGAAAAAAGTTGGACGAATGTGGTAGGCCGGAATGTGCACCCTGGTTTTGAGGGGTGCACAAATTTGGACTCTTTATTTAGTTGTCTTTGCCGATTTTTGTTTTTATGTCTAACAACTATTCGTCGTCCGATTTTTTTTATCGGAAATTTGTTCACGGCTTTGATTTGTTTTAGTTTATTATGTTTTTCTTGATACTAAAATACATTAAAAAATATTACCTCTAGACATTATTTAAAGATAGACGGGGAATCGGTGTTTTAATCTCCATAGCCACCAGGCCCACCACGAAAGTGCTCCTCCAACCCTACAATAAGGGGCATAAGAGCCCCTAAGTACTTCTTATTCTTCTTTAATTTCTTACTTGATCATTGAGTATGGGCTTATCCGTGGTGTAGAAAAAAATTTCAAAGCCGAAATGATTTATGAACAATTTAAAAGTATGACCTTAATCCTAGTTCCGCGGGCACCTACACTACACTAATCATTTTTGAACATTGTAGGACGGAAGATAATACTTTACCACTTACTGGATGAACACAACCTTTTGTGTGCCATTGTGATCATGTTAATATTATCTTTAATGTTATGTTATCTGATATTACAAGATGTCCGGATATTTTGATATTTCGAAACTTAACAACGAAAAAGAAAAAAACTCACTTATAAATTAGAGACGGAAGGAGTATAAAATAACTTTAATCAACTAGTATTATTTGACACCTAATTAAGCTTTTGTAGAACTTGTTCGAACCTATGATTAGATTATCAACATTAACGGCAACGTTCTTTTTGAACAATATTGTGCTATACCCATAAGGTTGCTGCATTCTTTCTTTGGCCAAATAAAAGCAAGATCAGTAAATGGTAGAGGGAAACCAAATCTCACTTTATTGAAAGGTGATTCTTATTCAAGAGTGGTAATTCCGATGGAATTTGACAACCTTGAAGCAAAGGGACATCATTACGTAGTAGCTGAGTTCTTCTATTGCTCGACACAAACTTATGCTGAACAATCCCAAGAAGTAGGCACTCATCTTTAATAGTACTAGTGGAATTCTGCAGCCCAACGCCTGAATTTAAAACATTTGACAGATTTGTCGGTTTCTAACTACGTAAAGTAAGTAGCTGATTCCACTACGCTGTATGTATGCCTGTAATTACAAACTAGTCAATCCCATAGGTGAGGTGTTCCCAAGCTCCACTCAAACGTAAATGGATTAGGGACATGCCTTGTAATCAACGTACTCTCTTCGGCCACTGATTTACATGTACAACTGCAAAGTTTAGGGGAAACTCTATAACCGGGACAACCATCATAGTCCAAATCTGGGACAATGAATCCTGACATTTGATCATTCCCTTCTCTACCCCACTACCAATCCCAATACTAGAATCATTTCCCTCTCTACCATTCAGATTGTGCCACATCGTGTTCCAAGATTGGACAAGCCTCTGCTGTCCCGGCTGTAGAGGGTCGGTTAGTTTTTTCTCTTTTTTATAGAAGGTCACAAACTCACAATGATAATCTCGTTTGAATTGAGCCTAACAAAGAATGGTTCTTTCACCTTATCCACAAGCATTCAAGTCTTAAGGTGAGCATTCCTCTCGTTTGTTAAACTCTATAGCATTGCTTTCCAATCGAAAGCATACCGTTTTTATTTTTGTCAAACGGCAAATGAGCTAAGATAAACTTGGAGAGCTTCTTAGTTCTTTCCTCTAACCAATTGCCATTTCTTGATGTTTTCCAAGCCCAAACAATGGTTCTTAAGAGAGGGTGTCAGATGAACTCAATAGTCATTTCATTTTGGCCATTGATATTTGGCGACATGCTCTAGACATCATTGACTGAGAATGACCCTATGGAAGGGATCATTAGTGGACAGGTGATTATTACTTCCCCTGTTACTAAAAAAGAGGTATTTTTCATATTTGCACAAATTTTAAGGAAAACATGTGAGAGAGTAATTTTTTTAATTTTTTTCTAAAACTACTCTCAATAAAATGAGTGCGATTTAAGGGTTTCTAGTGTTATAGAATTCTATTTTCTTATTTTTTAATTTTTACTAAACAAACACAAGTTTCAAAACTATATTTTATGATTCTATATTTTTTTGCTTCTCTATTCTTTTTCATCTACTTCCTTTATCTTTCATACTTGTTTGTTTCTCCATCTTGATTTTTTTTACAGATAACTAATTTTTCTTTTATCTCTGATATTTTTTTATTTCTTTGTCTCTGAACTTATTGGACTTACATCACTTTTTTTTTCTTTCAAATAAACAAACATATCAAACTACTTAATCACCATTACCACAAATTTACATACATTACCAAATATTTTTTTGGATATTTAAGAAACAAATTACAACTCCTTAATAGTCGTTTGAGCAATCAAAACCTTGTTTTTAATGTTCTGAGAAAATCATTCATGACCCATCACTCAAAATAACTTCATTCTCTAAAAACCCTTGAATCTTCAACAATCAATAGAACCGTGAACTGGGTTGATCAAAAATCAATGATATTCAACCGATAAAAAAAATAAAAAAAATCAATGATATTCATACCGTGTTGTGTATATTTGACGGGAAAGAAGACATGGTTGATCGAATTTGGCTTTTAGTGGATCTCTAATTGAAATTGATAGATTAATATCTTTGAATAGATTGATGATGTAGAAATCGCCTCTATTAACTGGAATCTTTTTAATCATGTAAAATACTTGCATGTGCTTGAATTAACTAGTAAAAATAAAGGGATGTGGAAGAGATTGAAAACCAAACAGACGCATAGGAAATATGATCATGACAAAAGAAGGCGATTAATTCTGAATTAAAATCGAAACATAACCAAAAATAAAAAGCAATGTTCCGTCATTAAAAGCTCCAATAAAGAAGGGAGGAAGTGCACCCTGGCATAGTCGGACTCCAATAAAACGTTTATACCACTAATTATCATTAGTTTGGGGAAGGATAGCTTTGGAAGTTCATCCCATCATAAATTAAAGAACATATAAAAATCAAAAGGAAAGTACTTCTTTTTTGGGAACAAAGAGAGTATTATTTTATTTTTATTAAGCAAAGCTCATGAGGAGATTTTATTGGAAAATGAACAGAAAACAGAAAGAGGGGGACTAGGATAAGACAAAAAACATGTTACAAAAAATTACTGAAATCTATGTAAAGATAGTTTGTCACTCCCTAAAACGAATACACGTTGTTGGCTCATCGCACTACTGGGAACCTATAGAAGCTCCCCATTTAGTCAGCAAATTTGGGACTGTGCTTCTTTCCGTGTAAATGTGAGAGTATCTGAACAGAATCGAGGACAAATATCTCAAGCAATTAGCCCAACGAACAGCCAGCTTCCAAAGAACCAGAGAAGGGTCTGAAAGGGCTCTAATAACGTGTACCGAGTCATATTCAAAGTAGATGCGATTCATTCTCGAGTGTGAGCAATTCTAAAGGTTTCACCTATTTTCCACCTACACTTTTCCTATTTGCCACTCTCATTATAATTTCTCAAATAATTTTAATTTTTAATTTTAATTTACCACCTACAAAAGGAACATTAAATTTGACTATAGATATCATCACTCTAATCTGTCTTCTTCTGCATTAACCTGTTTTCAATAAAAATTAAAAAAACCATTTAAAAAGTATTAAACCCCAGGTTAGAATTCTATTTAACTAGCACACATTATGTTTAAATGTATTGTTTCTTTAATTTTTTATCATTTAATTCGTCAACAAAAGAATGATTTAATCGGCAAATAATCCATAAATCATTATGGAAGATTCCGTGATTAAAAATCTAGGCAAAAAATCAAAAATTTAGATAAATATAACCTCTAACAAGATTATGTTAGTTTAACTGAAGACAATTAGAAGATTTGAGTAAGTGATCCATTTTTATTGTTGAATAATGTTTTTTTTTTGTGTTTAATTATTAATTTTCGCCGAACTGGTCATCGATTTCTGGACAACCATAAAATATTCCAGTCGTCCAGACCAAGACGATTTGTGTAAAAAGCGATCGAGTACTTGACATTCACCAATCATCTCAAGATCATTAGTATTAATTCAAGCACAATTGTATTTGGATGAGGTTTCGTACTACTTTTCCTTGAGGAATGTAGCCAACAGAACCAACAATTTTTGAAAGGCTCCCAATATTTTTTGACGGATCGATCAACTCAACAAGCTCAATGTCATTAATTTTAAGCTCCTTTTATAAGATTTAATTTTATAGATACTTAATTTAGGATCGTTGAACTTCATGATAATCATACGATAATTATATGCAAGAATAGTTTATACGGAATACCTGGTAGCGCTAATCCATCGTACGTCGATCATCTTTGGAGCAGCGATAATACCTTGTGGAGGTAATGGTTTCTCTCTCTTGACCTTAGCCGTAATGAGTAATTCCTTAGACCCAACATCAATGGTTGTTGTGTCTCTTTTATAGGTAGAGAGAGGACCAAGTTCCTAGGATTTTAGTTTCAACTTTAGATCTCGACCGTCCATCAAGGAAGAGGATAATTAGGAAATAACTCCTTAATAAAACCTAATAAGTTTAACAACATCTCAATTAGCCCAAAGTTATCACATGGGCCCAATGAGATAATTCCATGTTATGGAAATTATCTTACATTCTCCCACTGGTCCATGAGATAATTTTGTATAATGGTTAATTGTAGAAAACATAAGGCGCGCATAATTTCTAAACAAACTTTAATGGTTAACATAATACCTTGATCAAGCAAACTGCTCATGCGAGTCATAGCGGTGGCACATTATCCTGTTATCAATATGTTCCCTTCCATGTACCACAACATGAGTACTTTGCTCAACTAGGCCTTACATAGGAGTATCATAATGGTCCAGTGATGTCTTTGAGAAAGACGATTTCTGTTAACATTCATCTATTCACATAAATTTATACTAAACATGGATACAAAAATAATTCAGAATAACATTAATAAGAGCTCAATAAGTGTCCAAATGTAAGCACTTAAATTAGCTGAGTTCAATAATCAATTACTCCCACAGACCTAAGATTTCAATCTTTTCTTAAGAGGTCTTAAAAGGTAATGGTTCAATAAGTGCATCTGCGAATGCAATTGTGCTAAAGCGATAAATGAACAACTATTGTTTCTGAATTGCTTGATTCACGCATATATACTCAAGGTTCGTGTGTTTTGTTCCTTTTGTATCATATCG
The DNA here is from genome assembly GCA_023531295.1 of Papaver armeniacum. Classification (NCBI taxonomy): domain Eukaryota; kingdom Viridiplantae; phylum Streptophyta; class Magnoliopsida; order Ranunculales; family Papaveraceae; genus Papaver; species Papaver armeniacum. Next base: position 409,181 of record JAJJWW010000039.1, read on the forward strand.
TTCTTTAATGTTGCGAAGCTAAGACGATAAATTTCCGCAATGTAGAGACAAACGTTAAGTCTCTAAGTATCGCAGTCATAAATATTCAAACTCAATTGTGGGACTATTATTGATGGACTCTTCCTTTATAGAATCCACATATCCACAAAAAATTGAAGTCTGAAAACCCAATCAACTAGTTGGGTTTGCTAACTAATTATAAGACATAAGTCAAGATTGGTATCTCAAAATTCTTGATAGCTTTCCTGTAATTTGTTCTTCGATTCTTTAGGCATTTAGTTAACATATCAACAAATTGTTATAAGTTTCATATCAAAATGAAGACGTAATGAAGATTAAATTTATATCTTCTATCCAACATGAAATAAAATCTGTTAAATATGTTATTATCTCAAAATTCTTTGAATATTCGATATATGCCTTATATGAGAGCTTTAGTAATCCATATGATATTCCTATCACATGGTTAGCTTCATTGATATCCTTTATTTCAAAAAATATAGAGATATGCATAGAGTCAAGATCACTACTCGTAGGTATTATGTCTTAACATACAAGACCAAGAGTATGAATTTCTCCCACTGATCTTGAGGTATATGCATAAATCTGTAATAATTTCATCCAAAACTTGAAACATTTATAGTTTTGTTGAATTTCATATACCATTATGGGAGGCTGCTTAAATTTCATACTTTGATTTCTAAAATTTGTAGACTAAAATTCATCATTAATAAAGGCTATTTTCACATTTGATTAATGCAACTCTTAGGTCATACTGAGCTACTAATAATACTATGATAATTCTGAATAAGTCTTTCTTTGACACGAGAGAAAAACTTATTTATAATCAATGCATCGTTTCAGAGTAAAATCTTTGGCAATAAGTCTTGCTTTATACCGTTTAAAATTGCTATTACAATCGTATTAGGTCAAAAAGACCCACTTTTATAAAACTGTTTTTTTTTTCTTTCGAGCAATTAAACAATATTCGAGACTTGACTTTCAACCAATGATTTTTGCTCACATAGCATCAATCCATTAATCAAAATTATTACACATAATATTTGTGAACCTAAAACCGAGTCTTTGCCATTCCATATCAAAATGTAATAAATTCTTGTAAGAAATCACTAAAAAAACATGAATAGCTTTCTTTCAATCTCTGTTGAGACCTTTTTAATGCTGGCTCATGTTGTTATCAAAAATTTCTTTATTGGTAGTAGTTATATTATGGAGTATTGGATCAGTAATTTGTGGTCTTTCATTATCTAGCATTCTGATAATGAGAAGATTCACAATCTGTAGAAATCTTAAATAAAGGGATCATTATCATGATTTCTTGAACAGATATATCCACGTACTCCCACTGGTTATGCCATCATTAACGAATTTATATTTTCGGTTTCAATAAGTCTCATACTACGGTTAGAACGTTAAAGAATACCATTTGGATTATTTAGGAAAACCAATGAACCAATATTAGTTTCCAAATCCAATTTTCATTCTTTGGAATGTAAGCCCTCACCTCCAACGGAACAACCATAACTTAAAGGTGATTTAAACTAGGTTTCCATCCATTCTAGTCCAAAGTGTGTCTTTGAAACTGCTTTACTCGGAAATCTATTTAAATTACACAGTTGTTGAAAGAACATACATTCACTGATATGTGGTCATCATGCATAACTCATCATTCTTCTAACCATTTTCATAAAAGTATGATTTTTCCTTTTGTTATACAACATTATGCCAAGGATAAGTTGGCCTTGTGTATTGAGAAACAAATCCAAACTTTTGGAGATATTACGTAAAAGATTTAGGATATTATCATATTTTGTCATACCTTTCACAATATTCACCACCTTTATCAGACTTTATGATTTTCACTCTCTCTATAATTGCCTCTCAATTTCAATAATGAATGTTCAAGAAAACATTCACAAATTGGGATTCATAATGCAATTAATAGATGTACACAGTAACGCGAAAAATCATTAGGTGATAAACAATTTTATCTTCCAAAAAATGGACCATTAAAAGTCTACAAAATAATCATAATCAACAATTAATAAGAACAAAAGCTGAAATTTATAATAGAGATAAATGACAATTAAGCTTACGATAGTTTCATACCTTCAATAAGATTCTCTTGTGGGTAAAACCTTATCAAGGAACAATGTGAGACATGAAAAAAATCATTACATATTTTACCTTCTCATACACAACATTATGTTTGTTTAATACCACAACTAGAATCACCTGTGGGAGAATCTCGTCCTATCATGTATTAACAAACTCAAATAATTCTAATGTTCAACCTAATACATCAGAATAATAGTCACCTGTGGGTAGCTATTATTCACATGTACATGAAACATTTGGATAAACTTAATGCTTGTTTAAACATCTGAACCAAAACTACTTGTGAGCAGCATTGTTCTAATCGTTAAGTCAAACTAAAAGGACTCAAAATATTCAATACTTACAAGATAAGAGTTTAGTATCACTGTGGTGATAACTAAACAATCTAGCAAATATGTACAATTGCAAATATCACACTAGCTTTTCTTGTGACATTGCATGGTCCTAATCAATGATATGGACATACTTGATCTGATCATGAATTTAGTTAATTATAAACAATTATGAGTAACCCTAAAACATTAATCATAAACCTTTACTCAAAAGCATGTCATCATATGTAAATTGTAAAAAATAACAACACCCTTTAATTGAAAAATGTCCAAACATAATGAACTTTTCGTAAAACAAAATCAAGCATTAAGCAAGTGTATAAGTATAATTCAATAATGAAATTTCGTGGAAGAAAATTCTTTGATGCATTGCTAATTTAAATCTCATACAAGCTTAATGATCATGTTAAATAAAGGTTATAGTATGGATAAAAATGAAGTATGTTCAAAATAGGCAATGAATGTCATTTTCATAAATATTTGAGAATGTATCCAAAAGCTAAACTTTAATTTCTTTAGATGATGCAATAAATTTTGGATATTAAACACATAATAAAAATTTTCATGAAAATACTGTAATGAGTTACTCAACTCGATAATGAAAATTTAAGCAAATTTTCTTTTATGCATTTTATACAAAATAATAATAAAAATTATGTAGAATTTACTTGGTCATGATCTTAATTTTTATGTCTAATGCAGTCAAAACTGGCACTCAAGTTTGAAAATGAAGATAAATGACATTAGACACTCATTAAAACATAAAGTGATTCAGGTCCATAATGTATGATAAGATAAAGATCATATCTTCAATATTTTTCTTAAACATGTGAACTCAGATCACCTGTGGGTAATTGTTGTTCTAATATATTTAAGCAAAACAATATCATAAGCACTTAATAATATAATGGTTAAGGGTTAAAAAATTATTTGAAATCACTGTGGTGATTGCCAAACAATTTAACAATAATACCATGATCATAATAAACTTATAATCGCTAAATCTTACCTTACCGTTACGGTTCGGCGAATTCGTGCTTACAATAACATTATGATTATTGCTAAGATAAAAATAATACTCTAGTATCACGGTGGTGATAGGTAAAGAGTCCTGACATAATAATCTTGAGCACAATAATCTTACACAATTAAAAAATCAACATTGAGAGAGAAATTCTACTTTAAATGCACAATCTTAAAGAAAACCATATCATAACGCACATAAAAATTTATTAGCATAAAATGGTTCTATCATAAAATTTCTTAATGAACTCGCGGTAAAAAATTGTTTCAATTTGTACATTAGTTTTCGATAAAGCGAAAGCAGATTAGTTGGATCGCATTTATTTAAATAAAAACAATTTCGTAATTTCTTAACATTATCGAATAAATTGTTTTTATCCTAATACAGTTCATAATATTGAACGAGGAATATCCTTAAAATGATCATTTCTACAGCCAATTCCGTCAAAGGCTAAATTAATGGCCAGGGTCCACATTAACGGGTTGTTTTAAGCTTTAAGGCTGATTAATTTTATTTTTTAAAACTAATTTAGTAAATTTAATATCCATTTAATTTTGTTAATGGAGAGTAAAGACAAACATTATTGACCCTCCATAATAAAACTTGAAAGTAAAAAAGGAAAAGAAATCAAAACGTTATTGACTCAAATTTTTAAAGTAACGTTTGAATCAAATTAAATTCCATAGGCCCATTATGAACCCCTTAAGCCTATGACTGTCAATTAATGCCCATTATGAACCCCTTAGGCCTATGAATGTCAATTAATGCCCATTTCTATTCAATTAAACGAATCAAAATCAAATTAAAAGTAATGGGTTTGTTGCAAAATACCTGCGAATCGGTCCCATGGCAGAATCAGTCTTCTGCAACCGTCTATTATACCTGGATTATGGCTTCACTTGGTAGTTCCACCTCTTTATGAATCTCAAAATCACTCGGCTGATTTGCTAGATGTCCCAATCGAGGACCTTCTCCTTGAAGTCTTTTGGTTTGCTTTCGAAGAACCATTCTTATAGTCGATTGATTAATCGACGATGAAAATTTTATGAATCGACGATTAATCGATGAAGACGATGTTGAAATGGGGAAGAAGAAAAGAACAAGAGGGAGAACAGTTGTTTTCTCCTCAAAACTGTTTATCTTTTTTGTTGTTGTTTAGGTTTAGGTTTTGTTTTAGATTAAGTTAGAGGAAGTTATTAGGTTAGGGTTAATTTTAATTAGGGTAATGGGCAAATTAGTAATCTCATGATTTTTAGGACATTGTTTTTTGGGGACCAGCCTTTTTTTGGAGGGGACCTTTGTTTTATTTTAGGTAAGATTAGAAGTAATTATAGGTCACCCCTTATCTAGATATTTATGATAATACCTAAATTACCGTCTGATTATTTTTGGTTAATGATTAGTTAGTGTGATTAGTGAAATGATTTTGAATAAAGATTTGAGATTAAAAAATCAGATTTTTTAAAAAAAGAAGTAGAATTATTGAGAGAGAAAAGTTAGAGAAGATGAAGAACACAAACATGGAAAATATTTTTTTTTTTTGAGTTCACTAATCTAGACTATTCAAGTGATGATTCAATTGATGATAGCTCATCTGAATCTTCATCTCCTTCCTCTCCTAGAGTATATGTCAATCTTCACAATGATCCGGATATGGATTATTTCTTAGATGGTGAATGTATTCTTCCCCAAAGCCAATATCAAGATGGTGAAAACGATGGATTTTACCAACCACAACCGGAGGAAGACTATTTGGGTACCCAGGTATGCTCTAAACTTAGATAATATTGGTTGAATTTTTAGAGTAGATTTGGGCTTGTTCGGTTACCTTGTGTGAAGAACATGTAACCGAACTCATCTGAAAGTGTAGTTCGGTTACTTTTTCTAAACACGCAGGTTACCGAACTCTCCATTAATGGAGGTTTTTTGAAGTTCGGTTAACAGAGTAGTTACCGAACTCTATAAATAGGATTACAGTGTTATGTTCGGTTTGGCCGAAATGTAACCGAACTTTAGGGTCTATGAGTTCGGTTAGTTTGCAACCAATAGCTAACCGAACTTACGTAAAATAAGATTTCACATTAGTGTATAAAGTTCGGTTGGTTCGCAAACTTCATACCAACCCACTATCTAACCGAACTTACGTACAATAAAATTTTGATTTAGTGTACGTAAAGTTCGGTTAGTTGTCAACTTACTTGACAAACCGAACTATGAGTTCGGTTATCCCGATAAAATTATCATATAACCGAACTTTAGGGTCCATAAGTTCGGTTGGTTCGCAAACTTCATACCAACCCACTATCTAACCGAACTTACGTACAATAAAATTTTGATTTAGTGTACGTAAAGTTCGGTTAGTTGTCACGAAAAAATTATCATATAACCGAACATTAGGGTCCATAAGTTCGGTTGGTTCGCAAACTTCATACCAACCCACTATCTAACCGAACTTACGTACAATAAAATTTTGATTTAGTATAGGTAAAGTTCGGTTAGTTGTCAACTTGGTTGACAAACCGAACTCTGAGTTCGGTTATCCCGATAAAATTATCATGTAACCGAACTTTTTTCTGATTGCAATTGATGTGGTTCCATTTCTTGTAGATTGAATGTCAACCTATACCAATGGATAATCAACCTTCTCCGGTTGGCATGCTGTTTGAAGATACATCTAATCACTATGTCAATGATTTGGTTTTTGATGAAACTATTGATGCGAAGAATTGGGCTAGAGACCATGCCAAGAAAGCCATGTGCGTATTAGTTTTGAATGGAAAAGAAAGCCAAACTCGTTTTGAAATGGTTTGTGAGAGAAGTGGAGATCCCAATGTTAGTCACAAGAAGAAGGGTTATGTGTATAAAGGAAAGACGACGAGGAAGAACACAGCGTACTCAAAGAACATTAAATGTCCGTTCAAGCTAGTATTTAGTAAGTGCAAAAAAAAGAATGGATGGGTTCTATCTATGGATAAGGTGGTAGGTCATCATAACCACCCTCGTCCGGATGATCTTGAAGGACATGCAATGGCCGCAAGGCTCACTCCTCAAGAAATGGAGAAAATAGCTAAATTTAGGAGAATGGGAATTTCACCACTTAACATGCTTCGCTTACTAAAGGATGATAACAAGGATAATGTATCATCTTTGACGACCATTTACAATGAAATTGAGACAATTAAAAGGAATGAATGGAAGGATAGAAAAGTGATGCAACAATTGTTTTTTTGCGCTAAAGAGAAAGGCTACGCGGTTCAAAAGAAGGTAGGTCCGGAAGATGAAATAACGCATCTCTTCATTGCGCATCCGAAGAGTGTTCAATTGGCTCAATCCTTCCATCAAGTTCTTATAATGGATTGCACTTACAAGACTAACAAATACGAGATGCCATTGTTGAACATTGTTGGTCGTACCTCGACGAAGTCACCGTTTACCGTTGCTTTTTGTTTTCTAGAAGATGAGAAGAACCAAGTTACACTTGGGCGCTACAACAAGTGAAGGCCATATACCGAGACGATGATATTCCCGCGGTTATAGTGACGGAAAACGATGTAGCATTAATGAACGCAATAGAGAGAGTCTTCCCATTAGCACATAATATGCTTTGTACGTTCCATATATGGTGTAATGTGATGAATAGGTGCAAGCCTAAAATTTTTCCACCAAAGAGCTACCGGAAGATGAACAAGCGGATGCAAAAGAGGAATTCAATATACAATACACTATAAATCATGCTAAATGGGTTGCTTTCTCTGGTGAATGGGAGTCATTGACTTGGTCTCTCACCGAAGAAGAGTATAATCTAAATCTTGCGGCATTTATCGAACATTGGTCTAGCCCCGAATATCCCGAGGATATTGTAACGTATGTGGTTAAGCAATGGTTGGAACCGCACAAAGAGCGCTTCGTTTATGCATTTACCAACCACCATAAACACTTTGGGAATCAAGCGACAAGTTAAGTAGAATCGGCACACCACCGGTTGAAGAAAAATCTTTTTGGATGTGTCGATAATTTTGTGATTGTGTTTAACGCAATGGAGAATTACTTCAACCGCGAGATTGATAGAATTAGAGAGAAGTTTCAAAAAAGCCGCATCATGAAGTACAAAAAGATTGTAGACAAAGGTGGTAACATCAAGAATATGGCGGACCTTCGGTTGTTCAAGGGACTCCATTATAATGTTTCACGTGCTTGCATTAAGAGGTTAATGATTGTAGGAGCAGAATATCGCGACATCAATACTTCGCGAGAGTAATAAACGACTACATTGCGAAGGTGTCGCAGGGAAGTAATATAAATGACGCAATGGATGACGACAGTCAAAACATGATAAAAGTATGAAGACTTGGCGAGATTTAGGAGTGTCGCAAGGAAAAATGTTTATAACACTCGCGACACCTCACGAGTTATTCCCGAAAATAAAGGACAGCTTAGCTGTCATCCACTGTGTATTACCCTATATAAAGGGTTGAGTTAGTCTGTTGTGGGGGGGTTCTTTTTGAATTGTTAAGCAAGTCATTAGGAGAGAAAAAATTAAGAGTGATTGTAATTTCTTTAGCCCTGTTCTACATTTCTTTGTAAACCTTTCAAGAAAACAATCAATAAAATATATTGTTACTCATCTTCAAATGGATTAATTAAGCAAATTCGAGTGAGGGGTGTAGTGTGGGATTTCTGCAACTACATATGCGCTAGAAACTTGGGGGAGAGAGTAGAAGATCAACCTTGTGAATTGAATGAATCAGGAGTAATAAGAAAGAAATTTCGAATAATTCTCAACAATTTGCTAAAATTGAGAAATGGCTAGAATAAGGAATGCATCAGAACAACCAACGATTGTAAGGAGAAGTGGGAGATTAGCTGGTGAAAGGAGAAATGAAGTAGGTGAACCATCGAGGATAAATGCAAGAGATAGAGAAGAAGGTCAAATTCAACCACCAATTCAACCACCAATTCAGCCAACACTGAATAGAGTAATAGATTATGATAGAGTAAGCGTGCATACATGGAGATCAGATTCTATGGAAGAAAGAGAAGAAGTGCAACAATTGATGAATAATGGACAAGAGGAGAGAAATCGAGAAGAAATGGGAGAAACAGCTCATAGAAATGAAGAAATCGCAGCATTAGAAACGTTGAGACAAACAATACATGAAGAAAGGCGTCTAGAAGCAGAAGAACGCGCAAATTTAACAAGGCAAAACCACGAATTAAGGATGGAAAATAGGAGGCTACAAAATAGAAGATCGAGAAGTAATAACATATCAAGAATCTGCGCAGAAACATTACCTGCAGGAAACGTTAATGAAGAAAATTTGGAAAGGGAAGTAAGTTTTGGCGAAGGAGGTCGTGAAGGAAGAGAAGTAGAAGAAGATCGTTATATTCCACGTCCTGAAGATCTACAGAATGGTCAAAATGACGGAAATCGAGAAAATAGGCAGCGTCAAGGGCAGATGATACAATTAATGAAGAAAATCAGGGAGAAGGAAGAAGAATATTACTTGGGAGAGAAACACGAAGGAAACAAAAGAAAATTGAAGATGACATTGAAAAACATTATATTGAACAAGAGCGTTTAGCTCGCGAGAGGGAAAGATTGAGAGCAGAAATGGAAGAACAAGAATTAGAGGAAGCAATTCAGCAGAACAATCATGAAAATCGAGAAAGAAGGCGTGAGCAAAATCGCAACAATGGAAATATCAATGAAGAGTATGAAAGAATACAAAGGAGAGTTGATAGACAACCAAGAAGAGAAAACGATAGATACAATGGTGTGCACATTCGCGAACGAGATGAAGGAGAAAGTCGCAGGGAAAGAAGAGAAGAGAATGCTGAACAAGAAAATCAAGATAGACGTGAGCGCAGAAGGAGAGAAACAGAACTAAAAAGACCAATGAATCCAAGCACTGAGGTAAATGAACAAATTTTAAGAGAGTTGGCGGAGATGAGAGGGATGTTGAATAGTAGAGGAAGTGGAGGAAGAAGACAATTGGATGAGGCAATCGAAGAAGCTGCAAAAACCCCCTTTTACTTTACAGGTGCAGTTAGGTGGGATACCCCCAAAATGCAATTTACCTGCATTAACCAGCATTTTTGATGGAACAACTTGCGCAATACAACACGTCAAAGCGTATGTAAGATGTATGTTACAATGGGAAAGTCATGACGCTATATTGTGCAAATATTTCGCATCAAGCTTAACAGGAGAAGCACTGAAGTGGTTTGAAGGTTTACCAAGAAATACCATCACGTCATTCAACCATCTACAAGCTATATTCTTAGGGGCATACATAAGTAATAACTCCTCGCGACCAGGAATTGAAGATGTATTTGGGCTAAAACAAAGGGTTGGCGAAAGTTTAAGGCACCTAACTCGTGAGATGGAAGACGATGTGTAGCGAGATGGGGAAGAGTAGATGAAAGATATCTCATTTTATCATTTATAAACGCTATGTTCGCAACCAACCTGCTATATATTCAAATTTTTAGAGTCAAGAACACAATCACGATGACGGAGTGCGAGAATTGCAAGAGGAATATATTGCTTTGGAAGAAAGGCAAAATGAGGTGGAGTCGTACCGATTGCGAATACAAATTCAAATGCTTGCGAATGTAAGTTTGTTACCCAGGTTAATACACACGGTGGCGAGTACCTCGCAAGGGCAACAGAGGGAGTGATAAATGATGGACAGCCAAAGTTGGTGGCCATGGGAAGCCGAGATCAAGAAGAGTTTGAAAAGAGAAAGAAATTACTACAACCGTAGCGGCAATAACAAAATTCGGAGGCTTGATCACTCGCAAGAAACTTATGGAAGTCAAAAACAATTATCATGGAGGGCGGCGACGTCATAGAGTAGTATGGGAAGAAATCAAGATGCCACCACTGAATACTAGTGTGGAAAAAAACTGGGAAGCTATACTCCTGATGGAAAACATACCCGCACCATGGAACATGGGGAGTGAACCACCACCAAGTGATAGAAGTCATGAATTCTGCTCTTACCACCATTTTCATGGACATTTGACAAATGGTAGAAACATAAAAAGAATCATCCTTAGAATGATTGATCAAGGAAAGCTGAATCACTTTCTAAAAAGTGAAGAGAAAGTTCAACAATTGCCACCACCACCATCAAAGGGGAAAGAAACGTTCGTAATAGAAGTTGGATCGAAAGCTAAAAATTTGTTTTGAATGGTGCAGAGGCAGAGAGTAGCAAGAGCAAAAAGTATAAGAAGTGAATAATCGTCAAAGAGTAACAACAAAAGATTGTTCAGAGTAAGAGAAAGAAACAATAATTGAAGAAGAAATATGCGAGGATCTCGCCATTAAGAATGTATGACTATTTGATTGAAGAATTAAACAACAAAAATGATTAAACAATGTATGATTCTGCGATGGTTTCGCAAACAAAATGAATGATTGAATGAATTAACAAAAATGAAAGAGTGAGTGAATGGGACGAACCTTTATGGCGTACACCTTAGTTCGCGAATGATATTTCGCAAGAGGCAAATGTAAGACCTAAAGTGCATTATATAAGGGGGTATCTCTTGACATGGCTCAGGGGAAAGGCTACACTTCTCCTGGAACCTGAGTCATGAAGATTTGGGGCCCATGAAAGCCTATCCGGGGGAGATACCTTGGATTTCCAACTATATATATAAGGTTATACCCTGGTTGGTGATAGGTGTAGAATACACCGTATTTAATATCTAGTATTTATGCTTTCTTTGCGAGTTTTCTTGTAAATTATGTATCTTATGTGTGCTTTTGAGTTTATTAGGTGCAATGGAGTCATTTGGAGCAATAAGACCAATTGGAACTCGTTTAAATGCAAGATTTCTACTTTTCATGTGAAGAGGACGAGAAGATGAAGACAATGGCGAAAGAACGAGTCATTCGGAGTTCGTATGAAGAAGTTATGGGCAAAAGAAGAACTCGAAAGACTAAAAGGGCAAAATGGTCATTTTATAGGCCAAGTGCTATTGCCACCCCACCGTACGTTAAGGGGCAGTCATTACGGTAAGGGGTGGCTTGTCTAAGAGGGGGGCTAAAGGGAGTCCTGGTCCTTTACTGGGGGAAGCCGGAATTCAAATAGTGTTAAGTGCAGTAGGCCTATTTACTCGGGGCCACCGTCTTCTCCCATGCGGACTCGACGAACTGAGCTTGGTCGAGTTTCACGACCAGCTCCGGCATTACAAGGCGAGGAAGAACACGAGCAGCGAATGGTTATGGTGTTGATGATGAACTGTGAAGAGATGCTTGAGATGAGAACAGGAGATGAGGAAGTTGGCAGTGATGATGCTGCCGATATCGATGGCTGCTCGAGGCTGCCATTACAGAGACGATTGAGCTGAGCTTGGTGACGAATATCAGTGGATGGGAGATTTTTGATGTTAATGATTTGAGTAGAGAATTCAGGGAAGATATGAGCTGCTGCTACAGTTCTCAATGATGCTGTGCTCGATGGAGCTTCGTGATGAAGACGGAGAAGCAATGCTGCTGCCATTAGCGAAACAGAGTGATGAAGTAGACCTCGAGAAGGAATTGATCATGATGATGAACGATGACTGATAGAGAGTTCAAGAAGAGCATGAAGGTGCTGTCGTTGAATGAAGTTGGATGTGATGTTTGAATGAAAGCCACTCGAGTTCAGTGTGAGTATTGGCAGCGAATGACGATGGAGTCTCGGTGATTGAGAATGGGGTTGCTGCCGACGATTGGAGCTGGAGTTCGAGCTGCTTCCAGCGATTGAGCACGAGTCTGGGAGATTGATGGGATTTGTATACAACAGCCAAGGACCGCTGCCATTATCGGATGATGGAATGATGGTGGAGCATGAAAGGTTTGGCAGCGATGGAGTCTGTGATGCAGAGAGATGTGGAGTGCGTTTTGCTACTGCCGGTGGTTTGCAGAGGTTTGATGATGCTGGTCTGAGCTGATAGTGAAGTCGAACTGAGAAACCAGCTGAGTATCTAGGGAGTTAAGAAACAGGGAACTCAAGCTTGACATTCAGAGATGGAGAAGAACTCGTTGGCAGTAATTAGAAGATGAAGGTGGAGTCGAGATGATGATTGAGTTAGTTTCTGCCATTACCGATCAAGACAAGACGGGTGATGTGAACATATGCTATGATGATGTTGCTGATGATCCTGGCAGAAGTAGAACTAGCTGAAGTACGATAAAAGATGGAGCTCGAGCATGTGGTACACAGAACCGAAGTGAATGAGACTCCATGCAGTGTCGAGAAGAGAAGAGATTGTCACGTTTAGGAGACATGGTCGAGAAACCAGCTGTAGTTATGGGTTTGCTGCCATTGTAAACGGAGTTCGAGCTAGAGTGCGGACCAGTGGAATATGCTGGCGATGGTTTAGTGATGGTTTATCGGTATCAGTTATGGTAACGGGAGATGATTAATGGCTGCGGGCGGTGATAGCCGAAGAGAAATATCGGTGACGCCGGGACGGGAAATAGAGTTTGAAGGACGGGGAAGTTGGTTGCGTTCATGGAAGTATGATGGAAGCAACGGCGAGAGGTTGAGCTCGAGAAGATTCAGGGGATATCGATGGGTTTCTTGGTGATCGGGTTTGAGGTCTCGTGGTGATCGATAACTCAAAAACAGAAAGTGATGATGGCATCGGTGAAGAGAATGGCATAGGAATGATTCATGGCAGTGCTGAGATGGTGTTGCTGCCATATTATGGGCTGTATTTGACATGAGCCCATACTCAAGCCAAGACCGACAGCTGAAGGAGTTTGAATGGGATGGACTTTGGTTAGCATTCTCGACTTTTGGGCTTGGCCGTGATTTTGGTGACTTACTTCGTCATGAATATGAGGGTTCGATGCACGGACACAATTCCTAAGGAGGTGCTCTTTCCTATTTTTACTAGGTTTCCTAGTTTCTTCAAGAAGAGGTTACAAAACTCTATATATAGAGAAGCCTAGGCACAATTGAGATCTTTTTTTGATATAGTTATTATTCTTTTTGCCTCTTCTTTGTTCTAGGGTTTAGAAACATGAAACTTCCCTTTCTTCTTGTTATGAACTCCATGAATATGAGCTAGAGTTTTTATTATTGGTTATGGAATAAGTTGGATTTCCAAATATGGGTTTTAATTCAATAAATTAGTTTTCTCTCATATTATCGTTTATGATTCACCATCAATATTGTTACATGATTTGAATGCTTGTTAGTCGAGTCGCGAATCGATTGAGTTTGCTTTCATCTTTATTGCTAGATTAGGGTTATTATACGCAAAAGTGATAATTCTGGATTGCAAGTAGCATAAATATGATTATAGTTTGTAGTGATATATTCTTATGATCATATGTGAACCATAACCTTTGTTAAATCGGATTAGTGCGCTTTCCACGTTCGATTGCTTTGATTGGCCTGATTTCATAGAACCTAATGCATCTAGGGAATTAAACTTGATTAGTGCTTTTACACGTTAGGTTGTTCCTTTAGGTAGAATTCATATTCGCATCTTTTAATGTGTTTGTTGATGACAAGAGGAGATTAGCGGGATATTCTTGCGATCAAGGTATTCTAGGGCCTTTGATAAAAGTTGAGATTAAAATATCAATTCTAGTTATTGTGTTGAAACCATGTTTGTGAATGAAAACGAAATCCATGACCAATACTTTCTTATCCTTGATTTGATTTTTTTGCTTTTCTTTATTGTTTGCTTTTATTTAGTTTATTATAATCACAAAATCCCGGTGTTATTTATAGGGAACCGAAACAATTTGACAACCTAGACCTCTCTGTGGGATCGATCCTTTCTTGCCCTTGCTTCATTATATATTTTGAGTAGTAAGAAAGTGTAATTATATTTGTGTCGGCTGACAACCGGTCAAATTTTGGCGCCGTTGCTGGGGAGGCAGCGGTTGTTAATTGTTTTTGGTTTCTTATTTTTTTATTTAGTTTTTGTTTTACTTTTTCTTATTTTCTGGGTTTTAACCTTGGTTTGAGAATTATTTCAGGTGCTTATTTCTATGGAAGGAGCATATTGGAGCAATCAATACGGGTTTCAACCTCAACAATTCGACAACTACCAATTCCATGGGTATAATCAAAACCAATTCATTGGTTATGACCAATATTCCATGGAACCTTATGGTTTTCCTCAACAACCTTATGGCGAGTATGTGTGTGAACAACCACAAGGATGGGAGGATTCTTATGCTCGTGAACAAAAAGTCTCTACCTTTATGGACCAAGTTTCCAACTTTTTAAAAGAGGAATTTCAAAAAGCAAAAGAGACTACAAACGAGCAACTCCAAGAACTTCGTGAAGGTATGACTATCTTGCGAAGAGGCATTGATCAATACAAGGAGGATATGGATAATTCTAATGTGCATATGGTTTGTGATGAATATTTGATTGATGCTAATGTTGAAAAAGGCCAATCCTTGGGTACTTTCGTTGATAATTGTGTAGTTAACTCAACTCCTGATCTTAATAATGATCATTCACCTATTCAAAAGGATGAGTTCGAGATTAACAACACTAAATTCAGCGAGGACCCATCTTATGTTGACTATGATAGTGACGGTGATTATGATATATTGCTTGAAACAACTCATGGTGACATCTCCGAGGAGTCTTTTTGGGATCAAGATGAAGACGAAGAGGAATATGTCGACACTTGTGTAGATTACTCAAGCATTGATCTTAATAACGATCAAGAGCCTATTCAAAGGGTGGAGCTTGAGGATGATGCATTTTCGAGTGTTCTAAAAGAGTTTTGTTAAGTGCATATTTTGCATATATTTTGTGTCGAATCCATGCTAGTATTTGCTATATTTTCTTGCAAATTATTGTATATTACGTTTGTTTTCTCTTATTTGTGTTTTGCTAGGTGAATCATCCAAAAGAAGTGAACTGTCACATATTTGTGCAATAAAAGAAGCTAGCTACAAGTGGAGAAGGGCCAAAGACCAAGTGGAACTCGTTCAAGTACAAGATTTCTACTTTTCATCTTGAAGAGGACGAAAATATGAAGCCAACGGCGAAAGAATGAGGTAATTCCGAGTTCGTATGAAGAAGTTACGGGCGATTGAAGCAAAGCAAAGTTGCGAAATTGTTTACGCACGTAATTTATAAGGGCGTCCATCCCGTTAAGGGGTTACCATGTACAAAGGAACTACTAAATACAATCGGGTAGTTTTCAAAGGGGAAGCTCAAATTCAAATGGTGTTAAAGGCACTCGGCCTAGTTACTCAGAGCTGCCACCATTATATTCATCCTTATTATTCAGTTCACTTCCTTCACGAGAGAACCAGGTGCAAAGCTTCAGCATGGCCTGTTGGTGATCGAATAATAGAATTCGAATGGTATGATATTACTGGAGTGTGAAGATACGGATAGAGGATATGGGTTTTGAACGATTCAAGAATGGTTGGCTGCTGCAATTAATGCTAGTGATACCGAGTTTGATGATCAGAGATGATCACAGTGATGATATAACGAGAGATGAACGAAGAACTGCTTCCATTGCGATCAAAGAATGCTGATGACCATGATCAGCTGATGGGTTGGTGTTTACAGAGTCGGTCTCGAGTTTTGCTGGAGTTTTAGGGTAAATGGTTTCTCGCTGGGGTTTGAATGATGGACTACAACAGAGAGAACATAAAGGAAACCCGCTCGAGTTATCTTGTTTCTTTTCAAGACGGTGATATATGGCCTGAACTGTGGTTTCTGCCATGGATGGTTGAGTTACGGACTTCTTTTGGAAGTGATGGCATGATGTTGCCATGAAAAAAAAGATAATGCAGGTTGTTTCCATAATAACAAAGAGGGAGATTGGCAAGGAAGGAAAGGAATGGTTTATGTGGGTGAATGAGAAGTCAGAGAAGTTGTGGAGCTGATTGTGGTTCACGGACTGATGAACAGGGAGAGAAGAACGTGCATTCGTCATTAGCAATGGTGAAGAAGCTCAGTAACACGGAAGCGTATGATGGCTGAGGATCACTCGAGTCTGTTTGGCAGTTGGCGCTGATGATGGATGATTACTAGCAGTGACAATAAAGAAGAGAGCTGGACTGGAAGTGACGAGAAGAGGCTCGAATGGCAGTTAATGATAAACGATGATGGCTGGAGGGAGCTCGACAACGAATGATGCTACTGATGATCGAGTTATAGGCTGTAATGCAGACGAGCTTGGCATGACATGCAGAGAGGATGGATTGAGAACTATCGAGTTTACATGGAAGCCGAGATGGGTGAAGGTTGAACTCGACAGAGAGGTTGCTATGGAAGTTGGCAGTGGTGATGAAAACGAGTTCAGAGTTGGAGTTTGAGAAGAACAGGGAACTAGTTCCCTAGTTTAGATAGGATTCGAATTTGTTTTGGAACAATAACTCCAGCGACAAGACAGGAAAGAGGAGAGGATTAAGTATTTGTTTTGGAGCTTGGATAAACTATGAATGATTTCTACGCGTTTGTGGAGATTGTGTAATCTTTGAAAGTTCAAAGCTTGGGCGAGAATTCAGAGTATGGATGAGTATAGAGTCGGCAAAACAGCAACCAAGCTATGCTTTCACCGTCGATTTATAAGATGAAGGGTGAGGATTCAAGACAATTCTAGGGTTTGAGTCGGCTAAGGAATGGTTGTAATTATCAGATTCGAAATTTTAGGAATAAAATCCTATAAGTAGAGGCTCGAATCATCACATAAAGTCATCTCCGACCCTCACTTTCACGCCCGCAACCTCGTTCGAGAAAAGTCCCGAAAGAATTTCCGTAAGCTTAAGGAGTTTAATTCATGCACAAATAGCACGAGTTCGTGGCGACTTCGGGAGACATAGCTCAAGCTTATTTTCGTTTGTAGTTTTAACTCTACTTTCTCTCTAATTTGTTTATGATAAAACTCCATTATGTCTAGCTAATCTATTATTTGATTGAGGATGAATTCTAAGTACTAAATATGATTCGATTTAGTATATGATTCTATTTTGATTTCTTCATATGATTATCGTTTGTGTTTATTATTAAGGATTAATATGATTGATTGATAGATTGTTTAGGTGGCCAACTGAATATATTTGTTAACTCAATCTAATGCTAGTAAGGATTAGGATATCCGTAATTGTTGAATAATTCCTTACACAAGTAGAAAACGTGAGACCTTGCGGAGGGATTCCGTAAAGCAATCGCGTGTAAACACAACACTAGCAAGTAGACCGAGCGTACTGAGTCTAACTACTAGGATTAAACCTAAATTCACAGACCATAAAACATTCGACTGAATTACATCTTGTAAGCGTACCTCAAGGTGGTTCAGACGAATAGACTGGCAACTAAGCGCACTGTTGTCCAGTGGCTTAAGGGATTTTGGAGATAGCTAAGCGTACCTGATATCTTACGGTTGGTGATAATTAATGATGAATGGATGAATATACTACTTTGATGAATATTTAGTTACGAAGAAGGATTCCTCGATCATCTCTCTTCATATTGTTTACAACTTAATCCTTTATACTTTGTTTATTATCTTTTAAATCTAAAACAAAACCCCCCATTGTGACACTTTTGACAACTAAATCTCCCTGCTCTTCGTGGGAACGATCCTTACTTCCATTATATTACCAGTTAATTGTGTGGAAATAAGTAATTTAATTTGAGCATCTACGACACGCATCAAATTTTGGCGCGCTGCTTGGGGAGCAGTCGGTAGCTTTAGTTGTTATTTCTTTTTGTTTTATTTTTGTTTTTAGTCTTATTTTTAGTTTTTGATTTAGTTTTTTGAGAATTTTGTTTGTGTATTAATCTCGGCATCAAAGGACTGGGATTACCCAAGGTGCTAATTCAAACTCGAAAGGAACGTACTAAAAGCACGTCCAAAGTTACAACAAGAACTTTCTACGGTAAAGATGGTTAATACTGACGATGAGATAGATCCTCCACCTCCAGGAGAGGAAGTTAAGAGAGTTGCCGTCTCCATGCTTAGATTCGCAACCTTGTGCATTGCAATCACTAACCCAAATGGAGCCGAAATCGAATCTACTTCATCATATACCAAAGTTCAAGGGACATCCAGTGAAAATCCAAATCGACACCTTCAACAGGTTCGAACACGATGACAAGTCTCGAGGCATGTAACCGCAGCGAGAGATATGGCGATGCTACAAGCCTTCCTGTTCTCATTGTGAGACTTAGCGAGAAGAATGGTTGTATTGTCTTCCTCCAGGGAGTGTTACAACATGGACCGAGATGAAAAAGCTATTTCTAGAGAAATATTTTCCCGCTTCCAAAGCGCATCCGTTCGGAAGGAGATTAGCGGCATTCTACGGATGTCCTGGGAGTCTCTATATGAATATTGGGAGAGGTATAAGAAGTTGTTGGCAAGCTGCCCACACCATAATATATCCTCAATACTTATCATTCAATACTTCTACGAAGGATTACTTCCTGAACAGAGGAATTTAATTGATGCGGCTGCCGGTGGTTCACTTACTGAGAAGACAATCTCGCAGGCAACCGGTTGATTGAGAGTATGGCTTCCAATGCTCAACAATTCTATTCCGGAAACGACTCTAATGTCGGAAGAGTTAACGAGATGGGAGAGTCTCGTATGTCGAGCAACGGATGAACAACATAGAGAAGGTAGTACAAACGAATGGCAGCGGTGATTATTCCTTCTTATGAAGAAGAGTCTCGAACAGTGAATGCTTGTATTCCGAATCGAGGCCAAGGTATGATCCCTACTCTAATACTTATAATCCAGGTTGGAAAGATCACCCAAATTTCGCTTATGCAAATCGGCCAAGTCTGCAGCTCCTAATCCTTATGGGCGACAGAGTGGTTTTCAACAACCACAGTTCCGACCACAACCTCCACCTCAGGCTCAACAACAGACTCAGAGTTCCAGTTTAGAGGAGATGATGAAAATGATGATGCAAAAGCAAGATGCCAATGCTCAGCGTCAAGATACCATTCTGCAGAAACAAGATATGGCTATAAAGGACTTGCAAACTCAAATTGGACAAGTTGGCTCTGAGACATGAATGAACTAAAAGCACGAATTCAGCAAAGTTGCCATCACAATCTTTTGTGAATCCAAGAGCGAACGTTAATGCTGTAACTCTGAGAAGTGGGAAGCAAACTGAAGAGCCAAAACAACAAGAAAAGGTTAGTCACAACTTGGAAGAGGAAGTAGAGGTGGAAACTGTTCCAAAGGAAAAGCCAACCTCAACTGGCCAACCTAAGGACACAATTCCTACTTTTACCACACCACCTCCTTTTCCTAGTCGTTTTGCCAAGTCAAAGAAGCAAGCTCTAGACAAGGAGATTATGGATATTTTCAAGAAGGTGCATATCAACATTCCATTTATTGAGGCCATCGAACGGTACCTGTGTATGCCAAAGTTCAAGGATTTGTGTACAAGGAAGGAGAGGTTGATTGCTAACGAGATCACTCAGTGGGAGAAAGTGCTTCACCTATGTTGCTAAAGAAGATGCCTGCAAAGTGTAAAGATCCTGGTGGTTTTACGGTGCAAGTTACTATTGGTGAAAAACGGTTCGAGCGTGCTTTACTCGATTTGGGAGCTTCTATAAGCGTGATGTCAGCCGATGTTTATGATTCATTGAATTTGGGACCTTTAAAGGAGACAGGGATTATCATTCAATTAGCTAATAAGTCTAACATATATCCTAAAGGACTCGTGGAAGACGTGTTGGTGCAAGTGAATGAACTAATCTTTCCGGTTGATTTCTTTGTTGTGGATATGCAGGATGGGGAGAATTGTTCGTCTACTTCATTACTTCTTGGGAGACCATTTATGAAGACTGCTAAGACGAAGATTGATTGTGATCTTTGGGACACTCACTATGGAGTTTGACAAAGAGGTTATACGCTTCAATATTTTGAAGCCATGCGTTATCCAAGTGATATCCATTCCGCATTTTTCGTTGATGTTATTGGTTCGTTGGCACAACGGATGTTTGATTTGATCAACGAAGATGAACTTGAATCTGTGCTACAAAATAGCATTAATTTGGACGTCCATGGCATGCCTAACTTGGACGTTGATATTTCCAAGGAGTTTGTTGAGACATGTGGTGCTTTAACAAAGATCACAAGAAGTTAGAAAGAGGTAATATTTCATATATCTCTTTACCCGCAACTGATGAAGTTCCTTTACCTTGTTGTGCAGAGGCACCTAAATTAGAGTTGAAACCTCTACTCCGATCACTTAAAGTATGCTTACTTGGGCGATGGGGAAGAGCTTCCAGTCATTATTGCAAAGAATCTCACAAAGAATACAGAAGAACGCCTCCTTAGGGTTCCGAAAGAGCACAAAACGGCTATTGGTTGGACAATTGCCGACATCAAAGGCATTAGTCCATCCATGTGCATGCATAGAATCCTTATGGAAGATGATATCAAGCCGTCACGTGATGCTCGGCCGTAGGCTTAACCCCCCAATGATGGAGGTCGTGAAGAAAGAGATCCTCAAATTACTCGGTGTGGGGGTGATTTACCCAATTTCGACAAACAAATGGGTTAGTCCAAAGGCAAGTGGTGCCTAAGAAATCAGGTGTCACCGTTGTTAGAAATCAAGATGATGAACTTGTTCCTACAAGAGTTCAAACAGATGGCGAGTGTGCATAGACTACAGAAAGCTCAATTCGGCAACCCGCAAGGATCACTTTCCTTTGCCTTTCATTGATCGATGTTAGAGAGGTTAGCGGGACATTCATATTATTGCCTTTTGGATGGTTATTCGGGCTACAATCAAATTGTTATTGCACCGGAGGATCAAGAGAAGACTACTTTCACTTGTCCTTTTGGTACATTCGCATATAGAAGAACGCCATTTGGTCTTTGCAATGCTCCTGCCACTTTTCAGAGATGTATGGTTAGTATATTTTCTGATTAC
The DNA here is from genome assembly GCA_023531295.1 of Papaver armeniacum. Taxonomy (NCBI): domain Eukaryota; kingdom Viridiplantae; phylum Streptophyta; class Magnoliopsida; order Ranunculales; family Papaveraceae; genus Papaver; species Papaver armeniacum. The sequence goes on from JAJJWW010000039.1 coordinate 430,569, forward strand.
GTGGAAAACATCATTGAGGTATTTATGGACGACTTCAGTGTTTATGGTGATTCATTTGATATTTGCTTAAATAATCTTGAACTTGTGCTTAAAAGATGCATAGACACTAATCTTATTTTAAACTGGGAGAAATGCCACTTTATGGTAGACCATGGAATTGTACTTGGCCACATCGTGTCCTCTCAAGGGCTCGAGGTAGACAAGGCAAAGATAGACTTGATTAGGAACTTACAATACCCCACTTCGGTGAGGGAAATTCGTTCGTTTCTTGGTCATGCGGTGTTTTTATAGGAGGTTTATCAAAGATTTCTCCAAAATCTCAATGCCGATGTGCAAATTGTTGCAAAAGGAGGTTGCCTTTAACTTCGACCGTAGGAGTGCAAGGATGCCTTTAATAAATTGAAGGAATTGTTGACTACTGCACCAATTATTAAGTCACCTGACTGGAGTTTGTCGTTCGAGTTAATGTGTGATGCAAGTGATTATGCAGTCGGAGCTGTTTTGGGTCAAAAAGTAGACAAGAGGTCACATGTGATTTATTATGCATCAAGGACCCTAAATGATGCTCAAATCAACTATTCCACTACTGAGAAAGAGTTGTTGGCTATAGTATTTGCATTAGAAAATTTAGAGCTTATTTGGTGGGTACTAATGTGATTGTATATTCGATCATGCAAAGACTACCAGATCTATTGAAAAAAGAAGGAGGCTAAGCCAAGACTCATACGTTGGATTCTTTTGCTGCAAGAATTCAATATGGAAATTAGAGATAAGAAAGGTGTTGAGAATACGGTTCTTGATCATCTTAGTAGACTTGTTGTTTCAGAAGAAGAACTCCCATTACTGGGATCGTTTTCCGGATTTTAACAACTTTTCTCGATTGAAGAATCAACACCTTGGTATGCGATATAGTGAACTATTTGGTTACAAGGCAAGTACCTAGTACGATGTCTACTTTTCAAAAGCTAAAGCTTAAGAAAATAGCCAAAAGATGTGTGGGATGAGCCCTACTTGTGGAAATATGGTGCCGATCAAATTATCCGCAGTGTGCGTACCAAACTCGATTTCAAGTCAATTCTATCTTTTGTCATTCTTATGCTTGTGGTAGTCGCTTTGGTACTAAATGCACCGCTCCCAAAGTACTTGAGAGTGGCTTTTATTAGCATACCCTATTTGAGGATGTATATACTTTTTGAAAATCTTATGATAGATGTCAACGAACGGGCAATCTAGGTGCTCAAATCAAATGCCACTCAATCCTATTCTCTTGTCGAGATTTTTGATGTGTGGGGCATTGATTTTATGGGTCCTTTTGTTAATTCGAATGGAAAATTTTATATACTTCTTGCTGTGGATTATGTTTCTAAATGGATGGAAGCTAAAGCCACCCCTACTAATGATTCTCAAGTTGTTTGTGAGTTTGTGAAGGAATACATTTTCTCTAGACATGGTACACCAAGAGTGGTTATTGATGATGGAGGCTCGCACTTCAAGAAATCCTTCCATGCTCTCCTCAAGAAGTACAACATTACACACAAGATTGGTACGCCATATCACCCACAAACTAGTGGGCAAGCTGAAATTTCTAATCGTGAGATTAAGTCCATCCTTGAGAAAACGTTAGACCACACGAAAGGACTGGAGTTATAGACTCAACGATGCACTTTGGGGCGTATAGAACAAACATACAAGACACCGATTGGTATGTCTCCATATCGATTGGTTTATGGAAAAGCTTGTCATCTCAGTTGAACTTGAGCATAAGGCATTATAGGGCAGTAAAGATGTGCAACATGGAGTATGACAAAGCGGGAAACAAAGGCAACTACAAATCAATGAGCTAGAGGAGATACGTGAACGATGCTTACGAGAGTGCCCGTATATACAAGGAAAAGACTAAACTTTTCCATGACAAGATGATTTCTCGAAAGAGTTTTGTTGTGGGACAAAAAGTTCTTTTATTTAATTCTCGTCTTCGTTTATTTCCTGGTAAGTTAAGGTCCCGATGGATTGGACCTTTGTTGTTACTAATATTTTTCCTCATGGTGCAGTTGAGATTACTAGTAGTAAAACCGGGATAACATCCAAGGTCAACGGCCATAGACTGAAGCCATATTATGAAAACTTCTCTACTGAGAAGGTGGACGCCATTAGACTTCGTGGATTTACTCCCTCCGGAGGAGTAGTAAGGAGAATGCCAAGTCGGGTGACTGACTTTAAACCAAGCGCTAAATGGAGGCAACCCATAGGTTTTGTATCTTAGACCCTTTTATTTTTTGTTTTTATTGTTTTTATATCATATTTGCATCCCCATGTTTAATTTCATTGAGTCCGGAATCTATCTTAGAAGAGAATTATGACGAATACCTTTTCGTCAGAAAACTTCAGACTGCGCGTAGTTCAGTCCAGAGACCATAACTGTCAGACCGTTTATCGAAACACTGTGCCCTTTTGACACTGTGTAGAAAACACGTAGATGAACAACTTTTGTGAAATGGAGTTTTTCCAAATTCCTTACCAATTTGTACAGTTTTTGCGTTTTATCTGTTGTTACGTCAGAATTCAGAATTTTCAGTTTTACACATTGAGGACAATGTGAAGTTTAAGTGTGGGGGAGCATTTATATGTTTGTATAGTTTGTTTTATGCCTTTAAAAAAAAATCAGAAAAATAGAAAAAACCAAGAAAAATTGTGCTTTTTGAACTCCGAAATCTAGAAACTTGTGCCTTTAGGATGACACCATTAGTGGATTGAACCATTTTGAATGCAGGAGTTGAGGAACCAATTGACTAAAAGGGACGAACACATAGCTCGTAAATCACAAATAACATGATAGTTGTTACCATATCTCTAATATCACCATATCACATTATATTTTTATTTTTCCATATTTATCTATTGTTCTCTAAGTGCTTTGGTGGGTCACTAAACATCGACGTGTTATTACTGCTAAGATGAAATAGAGTGATTGAGTTGCTAAAAAAAAAAAAAAAAAAAAAAAAAAAACCGACCAATTAGACCAAACGGAATAAGGACACTTGGGAATAACGTATGTGTGAAACGTAGTCCCCTGTCTCCGTCGCCTAAACAAGCGTGGAATGCGGGATCCAAGGCAACTATCATATACGTGTTGACAAGGAAGCATGCGCTTGGATCCAAAAGATCTAATCATGCCGTCTAAAAAAAAAAAAAAGAGAAATTGGATCAGTTTGATCCAATCATAAAAAAAAAAAAAGAGAAGAAATTATTATTGTGTTGAATAAAGTCACTCTTGGTTCCCTTGTATATGCCAATTGATTTGATGTAGCATTCAAGACCAAGTAGCTCAATCCAATAGGATTAGGTTCATCTTAGCAGTGACCTTGACGAGATATGGGAAACATCGAACACTTGTGAATATTCGCCAACATCTACATCTTTATCCATCTTCTTTATCTTTTCATTGTGATTGTGGTTTGTTAGTTTCCAGTATTGTGGCTTGTTCAACTATCTAATTAGAGTTTATTTACTAATATATGAATTGAATTTGCAAGGTACCTCCTCGTAGTCATTATGGATTCGTTCGTTGATTTGTCACAAATAGACGCGGAGTTGGAAATATAGGTTTTGTAGGTATATCTCTAGTAAACCTTCACGAGACTATAACTCGTTCACTAGGGACACCTAGGGGTTTAAAGGCCTGTTATTCATGCTAAGAGTAACCGTATCCTCGGCGACATGGAGTTGTTGTATTTTAGATAGTTTGCTCGAGGACGAGCAAAAGACAAGTGTGGGGGAATTTGTTAAGTGCATATTTTGCATATATTTTGTGTCGAATCCATGCTAGTATTTGCTATATTTTCTTGCAAATTATTGTATATTACGTTTGTTTTCTCTTATTTGTGTTTTGCTAGGTGAATCATCCAAAAGAAGTGAGCGTCACATATTTGTGCAATAAAAGAAGCTAGCTACAAGTGGAGAAGGGCCAAAGACCAAGTGGAACTCGTTCAAGTACAAGATTTCTACTTTTCATCTTGAAGAGGACGAAAATATGAAGCCAACGGCGAAAGAATGAGGTAATTCCGAGTTCGTATGAAGAAGTTACGGGCGATTGAAGCAAAGCAAAGTTGCGAAATTGTTTACGCACAGAATTTATAAGGGGCGTCCATCCCGTTAAGGGGTTACCATGTACAAAGGAACTACTAAATACAGTCAGGTAGTTTTCAAAGGGGAAGCTCAAATTCAAATGGTGTTAAAGGCACTCGGCCTAGTTACTCAGAGCTGCCACCATTATATTCATCCTTATTATTCAGTTCACTTCCTTCACGAGAGAACCAGGTGCAAAGCTTCAGAGATGGCTCACGTTGGTGATCGAATAATAGAATTCGAATGGTATGATATTACCGGAGTGTGAAGATACGGATAGAGGATATGGGTTTTGAACGATTCAAGAATGGTTGGTCACAATTAATGCTAGTGATACCGAGTTTGATGATCGAGATGATCACAAGTGATGATATAACGAGAGATGAAACGAAGAACCGCTTCCATTGCGATCAAAGAATGCCGATGACCATGATCACCGATGGGTTGGTGTTTACGAGTCGGTCTCGAAGTTTTTTGAGTTTTAGGGTAAATGGTTTCTCGCCGGGTTTGAATGATGGACTACAACAGAGAGAACATAAAGGAAACCCGCCGAGTTATCTTGTTTTTTTTCAAGACGGTGATATATGGCCCGAATCGTGGTTTCCGCCATGGATGGTTGAGTTACGGACTTCTTTTGAAGTGATGGCATGATGTTGCCATGAAAAAAGATAATGCAGTTGTTTCCATAATAACAAGCAAGGGAGATTGGCAAGGAAGGAAAGGAATGGTTTATGTGGGTGAATGAGAAGTCGCGAGAAGTTGTGGAGGCGATTGTGGTTCACTGACCGGGATGAACAGGAGAGAAGAACGTGCATTCGTCATTAGCAATGGTGAAGAAGCTCAGTAACACGGAAGCGTATGATGGCTGAGGATCACTCGAGTCCATTTGGCAATTGGCGCTGATGATGGATGATTACTAGCAAAGTGATAATAAAGAAGAGAGCTGGACCGGAAGTGACGAGAAGAGGCTCGAATGGCGTTAATGATAAACGATGATGGCCGGAGGGAGCTCGACAACGAATGATGCTACGATGATCGAGTTATAGGCCTGTAATGCGACAAGCTTGGCATGACATGCAGAGAGGATGGATTGAGAACTATCGAGTTTACATGGAAGCCGAGATGGGTGAAGGTTGAACTCGACAGAGAGGTTGCTATGGAAGTTGGCGGTGGTGATGAAGACGAGTTCGAGTTGGAGTTTGAGAAGAACAGTGGAACTAGTTCCCTAGTTTAGATAGGATTCAAATTTGTTTTGGAACAATAACTCAGCGACAAGACGGGAAAGAGGAGAGGATTAAGCGCTGTTTTGGAGCTTGGATAAACTATGAATGATTTCTACGCGTTTGTGGAGATTGTGTAATCTTTGAAAGTTCAAAGCTTGGGCGAGAATTCAGAGTATGGATGAGTATAGAGTCGGCAAAACAGCAACCAAGCTATGCTTTCACCGTCGATTTATAAGATGAAGGGTGAGGATTCAAGACAATTCTAGGGTTTGAGTCGGCTAAGGAATGGTTGTAATTATCAGATTCGAAATTTTAGGAATAAAAGCCTATAAGTAGAGGCTCGAATCATCACATAAAGTCATCTCCTAACCCTCACTTTCACGCCTGCAACCTGTTCGAGAAAAGTCCTGAAAGAATTTCCAGAAGCTTAAGGAGTTTAATTCATGCACAAATAGCACGAGTTCGTGGCGACTTCGGGAGACATAGCTCAAGCTTATTTTCGTTTGTAGTTTTAACTCTACTTTCTCTCTAATTTGTTTATGATAAAACTCCATTATGTCTAGCTAATCTATTATTTGATTGAGGATGAATTCTAAGTACTAAATATGATTCGATTTAGTATATGATTCTATTTTGATTTCTTCATATGATTATCGTTTGTGTTTATTATTAAGGATTAATATGATTGATTGATAGATTGTTTAGGTGGCCAACTGAATATATTTGTTAACTCAATCTAATGCTAGTAAGGATTAGGATATCCGTAATTGTAGAAAACGTGAGACCTTGCGGAGGGATTCCGTAAAGCAATCGCGTGTAAACACAACACTAGCAAGTAGACCGAGCGATCGAGTCTAACTACTAGGATTAAACCTAAATTCTGAGACCATAAAACATTCGATCGAATTACATCTTGTAAGCGTACCTCAAGGTGGTTCGAGACGAATAGACTCGGCAACTAAGCGCACCGTTGTCCAAAGTGGCTTAAGGGATTTTGGAGATAGCTAAGCTGCCCTGATATCTTACGGTTGGTGATAATTAATGATGAATGGATGAATATACTACTTTGATGAATATTTAGTTACGAAGAAGGATTCCTCGATCATCTCTCTTCATATTGTTTACAACTTAATCCTTTATACTTTGTTTATTATCTTTTAAATCTAAAACAAAACCCCCCGTTGTGACACTTTTGACAACTAAATCTCCCTGCTCTTCGTGGGAACGATCCTTACTTCCATTATATTACCAGTTAATTGTGTGGAAATAAGTAATTTAATTTGAGCATCTACGACACGCATCAAGTTTCTTATAATAAAATTTGGATCCGCAAAAGAGTATGTGCCTTACAACAAAAAGGAGGAATATGTTGAGAATGAAACCGGTTTAACCAATATTGTGGAAGACCCAATTGAGCTTGCATATGATTGTAATGATGATGTTTATGTCGATACTTTGGTTACGGCAGAAACGGATGAAGAATGGTTGCAAGGTTTGATAGAGGACCATGATATACAAGAGGTGAACAATTCACTTGAGTTTTTCAAGGATGAAGAGGATTTCGTGATACAAGAGATTGTGAAAGGTTTATCTAACCCTTTGCCTATTATTTCTTCTCCTTTACCTCTTATTGGTTTGAATGTATGTGCTTGAGAATATTGTTGGATGACTTTGTTTCTCGTTTTCCGCCATTAGAGATACTTGATTCTCATACTATGCGGAGTTATGGAACAAGAAACCGTGGAAGTACCCGACTTCTATATTCTTTATACACTTCCATGTGTGGACAAGAATAAGTGTGGGGAAGCTTTTATCGGTTCATAGCTTCACTTTTGCTTTATTGTACTAATATTTGTGTGAAATTAGTGTTTCCAAAACAGGTTCTATGGAAGGATCCCCAACTTTTCCGATTATTGGTGTATGGGGAATGAATCTTACAAGAAGCTAAGTCGGGCCGTCGACTTTAAAACAAGCGCTAAGTGGGAGGCAACCCACCGGTTTTGTATCTCTTATCCTTTTGCATTTTACTTTTGTTTTATTTATTTATTTTTTACTGTTTTCATATCATATTTGCATCCCCATGTTTAATTTCATTAAGTCCGTAATATATCTTAGAAGAGAATTATGACGAATACCTTTTCGTCAGAAAATTTCAGACTGCGCGTAGTTCAGTCCAGAGACTATAACTGTCAGACCGTTTATCAAAACACTGTGAAATTTTGACACTATGTAGAAAACACGTAGGTGAACAACTTTTGTGAAATGGAGTTTTTCCAAATTCCTTACCAATTTGTACAGATTTTGCGTTTTATCTGCTGTTACGTCAGAATTCAGAATTTTCGGTTTTACACATTGAGGACAATGTGAAGTTTAAGTGTGGGGGAGCATTTATATGTTTGTATAGTTTATTTATGCCTTTTAAAACAGAAAAAAATGAGAAAAATAGAAAAAACCAAGAAAAATTTGTGCTTTTCGAACTCCGAAATCTAGAACTTGTGCCTTTAGGATGACACCATTAGTGGATGGAACCATTTTGAATCTGAGTTGAGGAACCAATTAACTAAAAGGGAAGAATATAGCTCATGAATCATAAATACCATGATAGTTGTTACCATATCTCCTAATATCACCATATCGCATTCTATTTTTATTTTTCCATATTTATCTATTATTCTCTAAGTGCTTTGGTGGGTCACTAAACATCGACGTGTTATTCTGCTGCTAGGATGGAATAGAGTGATTGAGTTACTAGAAAAAGAGAAAAAAAATTGAACAAGAAAAAAAAAAAAAAAAAAAAAAAAGACCGACCAATTAGACCAAAACGGAATAAAAGACACTTGGGAATAGTAGTATGTGTGAAACGTAGTCCCCGTCTCTCGTCGCCAAACAAGCGTGGAATGCGGGATCCAAGGCAACTATCATATACGTGTTGACAAGGAAGCATGCGCTTGGATCCAAAAGATCTAATCATGCCGTCTAAAAAAAAGAGAAATTGATCCAGTTTGATCCAATCATATAAAAAAAAAAAAGAGAAGAAATTATTATTGTGTTGAATAAAGTCACTCTTGGTTCCCTTGTATATGCCAATTGATTTGATGTAACATTCAAAGCACCAAGTAGCTCAATCAATAGGATTAGGTTCATCTTAGAAAGTGACCTTGACATGATATGGAAACATCGAACACTTGTGAACATTCGCCAACATCTACATCTTTATCCATCTTCTTAATCTTTTCATTGTGATTGTGGTTTGTTAGTTTCCGAGTATTGTGGCTTGTTCGACTATCTAATTAGAGTTTATTTACTAATAATTGAATTGAATTTGCAAGGTAACTCCGTCCGTAGTCATTTTGGATTCGTTCATTGATTTGTCACAAATAGACGGAGTTGGAAATATAGGTTTTGTGGGTATATCTCTAGTAAACCCTCACGAGACTATAACTCGTCCACTAGGGACACCTAGGGGTTTAAAGGCTTGTTATTTATGCTAAAATTAACCGTAGCCTCGACGACACGGAGTTGTATGTATGTTTTAGAATAAGTTTTGTTTGATTTGCTCGAGGACTAGCAAAGTCTAAGTGTGGGGGAATTTGATAGGTGTAGAATACACCGTATTTAATATCTAGTATTTATGCTTTCTTTAAGTAGTTTTCTTGTAAATTATGTATCTTATGTGTGCTTTTGAGTTTATTAGGTGCAATGGAGTCATTTGGAGCAATAAGACCAATTGGAACTCGTTTAAATGCAAGATTTCTACTTTTCATTGTGTAGAGGACGAGAAGATGAAGACAATGGCGAAAGAACGGAGTCATTCGGAGTTCGTATGAAGAAGTTATGGGCAAAAGAAGAACTCGAAAGACTAAAAGGGCAAAATGGTCATTTTATAGGCCAAGTGCTATTGCCACCCCACCGTACGTTAAGGGGCAGTCATTCTGTTAAGGGGTGGCTTGTCTAAGAGGGACTGCTAAAGGGAGTATGGTCCTTTACTTGGGGGAAGCCATAATTCAAATAGTGTTAAGTGCAGCCGGCCTATTTACTCAGGGCCACCGTCTTCTCCCATGCAGACTCGACAGAACTGAGCTTGGTCGAGTTTCACGACCAGCTCCGGGCATTACAAGGCGAGGAAGAACACGAGCAGCGAATGGTTATGGTGTTGATGATGAACTGCGAAGAGATGCTTGAGATGAGAACAGGAGATGAGGAAGTTGGCAGTGATGATGCTGCTGATATCGATGGCTGCTCGAGGTTGCCATTACAGAGACGATTGAGCTGAGCTTGGTGACGAATATCAGTGGATGGGAGATTTTTGATGTTAATGATTCGAGTAGAGAATTCAGGGAAGATATGAGCTGCTGCTACTGTTCTCAATGATGCTGTGCTCGATGGAGCTTCGTGATGAAGACGGAGAAGCAATGCTTCTGCCATTAGCGAAACAGAGTGATGAAGTAGACCTCGAGAAGGAAGTGATCATGATGATGAACGATGACTGATAGAGAGTTCAAGAAGAGCATGAAGGTGCTGTCGTTGAATGAAGTTGGATGTGATGTTTGAATGAAAGCCACTCGAGTTCGGTGTGAGTATTGGCAGCGAATGACGATGGAGTCTCGGTGATTGAGAATGGGGTTCTTTGCCGACGATTGGAGCTGGAGTTCGAAATGCTTCCAGCGATTGAGCACGAGTCTGGGAGATTGCTGGGATTTGTATACAACAGCCAAGGACCGCTGCCATTATCGGATGATGGAATGATGGTGGAGCATGAAAGGTTTGGAAGCGATGGAGTCTGTGATGCAGAGAGATGTGGAGTGCGTTTTGCTACTGCCGGTGGTTTGCAGAGGTTTGATGATGCTGGTCTGAGCTGATAGTGAAGTCGAACTGAGAAACCAGCTGAGTATCTAGGGAGTTAAGAAACAGGGAACTCAAGCTTGACATTCAGAGATGGAGAAGAACTCGTTGGCAGTGATTAGAAGATGAAGGTGGAGTCGAGATGATGATTGAGTTAGTTTCGCCATTACCGATCAAGACAAGACGGGTGATGTGAACATATGCTATGATGATGTTGCTGATGATCCTGGCAGAAGTAGAACTAGCTGAAGTACGATAAAAGATGGAGCTCGAGCATGTGGTACACAGAACCGAAGTGAATGAGACTCCATGCAGTGTCGAGAAGAGAAGAGATTGTCACGTTTAGGAGACATGGTCGAGAAACCAGCTGTAGTTATGGGTTTGCTGCCATTGTAAACGGAGTTCGAGCTAGAGTGCGGACCAGTGGAATATGCTGGCGATGGTTTAGTGATGGTTTATCGGTATCAGTGATGGTAACGGAGATGATTAATGGCTGCTGGCAGTGATAGCCAGAGAAATATCGGTGACGCTGGATAGGAAATAGAGTTTGAAGGACAGGGAAGTTGGTTGCAGTTCATGGAAGTATGATGGAAGCAACGGCGAGAGGTTGAGCTCGAGAAGATTCAGGGATATCGATGGGTTTGCTGGTGATCGGGTTTGAGGTCTGTGGTGATGCTGATAACTCAAAACAGAAAGTGATGATGGCATCGGTGAAGAGAATGGCATAGGAATGATTCATGGCAGTGCTGAGATGGTGTTGCTGCCATATTATGGGCTGTATTTGACATGAGCCCATACTCAAGCCAAGACCGACAGCTGAAGGAGTTTGAATGGGATGGACTTTGGTTATCATTCTCACGACTTCAGGCTTGGCCGTGATTTTGGTGACTTACTTCGTCCGGGGTTCGATGCACGGGACACAATTCCTAAGGAGGTGCTCTTTCCTATTTTTACTAGGTTTCCTAGTTTCTTCAAGAAGAGGTTACAAAACTCTATATATAGAGAAGCCTAGGCACAATTGAGATCTTTTTTTGATACAGCTATTATTCTTTTTGCCTCTTCTTTGTTCTAGGGTTTAGAAACATGAAACTTCCCTTTCTTCTTGTTATGAACTGCATGAATATGAGCTAGAGTTTTTATTATTGGTTATGGAATAAGTTGGATTTCCAAATATGGGTTTTAATTTAATAAATTAGTTTTCTCTCATATTATCGTTTATGATTCACCATCAATATTGTTACATGATTTGAATGCTTGTTAGTCGAGTCGCGAATCGATTGAGTTTGCTTTCATCTTTATTGCTAGATTAGGGTTATTATACGCAAAAGTGATAATTAGGATTGCAAGTAGCATAAATATGATTATAGTTTGTAGTGATATATTCTTATGATCATATGTGAACCATAACCTTTGTTAAATCGGATTAGTGCGCTTTCCACGTTCGATTGCTTTGATTGGCCCTGATTTCATAGAACCTAATGCATCTAGGGAATTAAACTTGATTAGTGCTTTTACACGTTAGGTTGTTCCTTTAGGTAGAATTCATATTCGCATCTTTTTAATTTGTTTGTTGATGACAAGAGGAGATTAGCGGGATATTCTTGCGATCAAGGTATTCTAGGGCCTTTGATAAAAGTTGAGATTAAAATATCAATTCTAGTTATTGTGTTGAAACCATGTTTGTGAATGAAAACGAAATCCATGACCAATACTTTCTTATCCTTGATTTGATTTGTTTGCTTTTCTTTATTGTTTGCTTTTATTTAGTTTATTATAATCACAAAATCCCGGTGTTATTTATAGGGAACCGAAACAATTTGACAACCTAGACCTCTCTGTGGGATCGATCCTTTCTTGCCCTTGCTTCATTATATATTTTGAGTAGTAAGAAAGTGTAATTATATTTGTGTCGGCTGACAACCGGTCAGTTGGACGCCCGAGGGTCTCTTCCAAGGAGTCAGTGTATGCTCAAGGCGCCGGGGTACACGGTTGTGCCAAGAGTGCCCGGGGAATTTGAAGTGTCTCGGCCATTCTTGGCAAGTCTTGGTATATATGCTTTTCGCCCGAAGAAAACTCCACTTAAGTGCAGTCTCGTAACCATAAACCATATAGGTATAAGGGATAAGAGGCTGCGAAAACAACTAGTTGTTGTTAAGACCGGATGGGAGGAGCTAGTCTTGTATGGCCGATTACGCCTCCTTGAAGGGCCAACCAGGGAGAAGATAAGGGCGGCACCCTCCATTAGGGAGCTGATAAGTGTCAAAAGACGCAAATGTCATGAGACTTTATTTTTGCAAGGAAATTTAGACTTGTCATATTTGTGCAATGATCCCGAAGAGGCAACACATCGACGCAAGGATAAGGCGAGATCAATGGGTTTTTGCATAAAAGTGCAAAAACGTCCTGCGATTTCGTCACAAAGACGGCAATGTCATGGGGTTTTACACTCGCAAGAGTATTTAAGCCTGTCATATTGTCGCAGATAAAATATCCTGCAGAGGCAAAAATACTCAACAAATGATAAGACAAGGTCAATGGGTCATTACATGAAAATGTAAAGACGTCCTGCGATCTTGTCGCAACGAGGGTTGGCGAAATAAGACCTTTAATTAGGAAGGCAAAATAAGACCACACAAAAATGGTAAGGCAAGATCAATGGATTTCTTCATTTGTGAAGACATTCTGCGATCTTGTCGCAATGCGAACTTCAACATAATTAAAGATATAGATATACACAAAATTGAGAAAGCAAATATGCTTACGAAAATGAATAACAGAGGTAAATCTCTCATTTGAAAATGAATAACAGAGGCAAGTATGGGAATGAATAGGATAAAGTTTTGTTATTCATTTCCATATGAGGAATTTATGCATTCATATACTAGTTAGTCGAATTATAAAAGAGAATTGCTTGATTAATATGTGCAAATAAAGAAAACGAAGATTGAATTCACATTTGACAATCCAAGAAGATTGAAAGAGTATATATATTACAAGAAGCGAAAGAAGAAAAAGAAGTTATTTCTTTGAAGATTCTTCTTCTTGGTCGATTCTTGATTTTCATCATTCTTTTCGTGATTCTTTGCTTCAGCTAGCTTCACTATCGAGACATCCGAGAAAGGCGTATCTTCAGGAATATCATCGTGAAGACAAGGATATGAAATAAGAGGAATGCAGTGATCATTACAAACTATTTCAATAGTTTGATTCGAAAAACGAACAGCAAAGATTGTTGAAATTCGCCACTGTAGCTTGCGTTGTTTCTTCAACTTAGAATACTTGTTATTGCTAAGAGAAAGGCCTTCTGCGAGTTCCCCTTTTCAGACTCAAGTTCTTCAATCCTTATTTGAAATCTCTTCTCGGATTCTCGCAAAACATATGACAATGAATTAACAACACAAGAACAAGTACTACGTAGATAAAGAGCAAAAAAAGTATAATAAACAACCTTCTCTATCGATATCATATCTTTAACCAAAAAGTATGCTCGGCATGAAGGCTAACATCAACACCTAAATTATTCCTGGCATTATCTAGAACCTTCGCAGCCCAAGCAAACTCATCATCATTATTTATAACAAGAAGCGAACGAACTTGCTCTTTCGCTCAATAAGTATGGCATTCTCGCGAAGAGATTCATCTCGTTCAATTTGTACTTCGAGAAGAGACTTTTGAAATGTTGCTAATGCTGTGCACCCTTATTAGCAATACGATCTTTCTCATCTATAAGGCCACTAATTTTCTTCCTTTGAAGCTCGATTTTCTATGGGAATCAAGATATATTTGTTTAAATCGGTTGGCTAAACCTAAACTAGCTCTATGTTCAATCTCTAAGAGGCGACATTTGGTTCGAAGTTCATTTAATGAAAGAGAATCAATTTTGTTTGATGAGTTACTTAAAGACTCGTTGAGATGGGTGAGAAGAACATCATTATCCATAGGTTCGGAAATGAATGGAGAAGAATGGCTTCTTCGGAGAGATTATATATGTCTGCATGAAAGTAATAAATCAGGCAAAGAATAGAATAATGACAAAGTAAAGACGATTTGAAGAGTAAAAGTTTTATACCATAAAGTTCTTTGGTTTGCACTTTGAAGAGTAGACATCTTAGTCTTCGAGAAGCGAGATAAAGTTTTCAATTGTTGAATTCTTTCATCTTTCTTGCGAGACACCGCAACCTCAGTTTCTAGTTCTCAGATCTTCTCTTTAAGTTGGAGATTTTTCTTTTCAAGGTTGTCGCGTCTTTTCTCGAGATTTGAGGCAACAACAAAGGAAGCTCTCCCAATTTGTAAAGGAAAATAAAGCATTAAGATAAAGCTTATAATAGAAGTTCGAGAGAAGCAAAGGAATATGAATATACCAAAGCATTGAGAGCATTCAAATGGTTGGAAGTCAATGTTCGGAAACTCCGCGAAAAGATTCATTATCCTCTAATAGCGGGGCATCGCAAATATTCGCGAGAGCTTTGCGGAGTTGCGGTTAAATGATCATCGCCTAATCCTTGCATAGAATCGGAGAAGATACCAGATAAGCACACGCCATAAGAGGTGACGAATGATTTTCCTTCGCAGAAGAAGTACCAATCTCATTTTCATTTTCGTCAGTGTTCTCGCTGGTTTGGGAATTAGAATGAGAAGGAGATTGGAGTTTCCGTTTTTTGGAAGATGGACCAGAAGATTTATTCTTGCGAGAAATGATTTTACCCTTTCCTTTAACCTTAGCGGCTTCAAACTTCTTCAAAATCAACCTTGCACACGTATGAAGATAAGAAACGAGAGGCAACAATATTGTTTAAAATAACAAAGAAAATGTTTCTTACTTCATCCGTGAAAGCGATCGGAGTATCGCCGGGGTACTCGGCTTTGGATCTTCTTTATACTTCTTTCTCATTACGCGATCTAAAATTTTTTGAAAGTTAATAAATAAAAGAGGAAGAAAATGTCGCAAGGCGAAATTGAAAAAAGGAAATATACCTCTTTCGTCTCCTCAGGCCACTTAAACTCCCAAGGATGATAATTCGCGAGGTGTGCAGGGAGAACATGTGAACCTACGATGTAAGGTCCACTCAACAACAAAGGAACAACCCACCATTTCTCATCTTTGGAATGACAGGGAGTACTATTGTTGCCCGAATGCCAATCAATATCTTGCATAAGCAGCTTGTCATCGTAAATATTATCTATTCTTTTCAGTCGAGCGCCCCAGCGGGATTTATCATTTCTCATGTTTATTACTGAATAATTCGCAAAGAAATTTTCTACAGTATACTTCTCGGCAACTATCTCCAAATTTGCAAATTTAGGATCTCTAACATTAACAGGATATAAAGATCCTTTACCGGCGGCATGTTTTGCGAATTCAAGCATCAAACGGATGCAGTCGCCACTCAACTGATAAATAGCTCGCGAGAACTTTTCATGAGCAAGGGTTTCATAGAATAATGGTATCTTGGGATTATATAAAGGAATGGGAAGTCCTGCGAGGAGTTGACCTAGCGAGACTATGATTTTATGATCATCACATTGATGATCGAGAAAACGGTTTAGAGAGAGAGAATAGATGAAGATTTTTGATCGGGAATGGTTGACAAGATGAAACCCTTCTCTTGTAATTTATTTTGAGTATCTTCAAAAAGGGATTTATATGTACGACCCAGTGAAGCCATTGATATAGTATGGGAATGAATGGAGAATTGAAGATTGAGAGAGGGTGAAGGGAGGATTACTGAGAGCGAAGCGCAAATTGCGGAGGAAGAAAGCTGAAGGAAAGTTGCAGAAAGAAAATAAAAAAAAAAAAGAGAAGGGTGAGAAAACTATATATAGAGAAGAGAATCCTCGAGAAAATAAATGCATTTAATGCGAGATAGGACGTGAATGGTCAAGAATAAGCGGTTGAAAGAGACGTGTCAAGAAAAGAGTGGAAGAAGAAACACCTGTAATAAATTCCGTACATGAATAAAACGAGTAAAAATGAACTATCGCGAGATAAAGATGAGTAGTTGCGGCAATTTAAAATATTGGTTCTCATGACATTCTCTTCTTCGCAGACAAGACATGAGAAGAGGCAAGATGTAGGAGCAGAATATCGCGACATCAATACTTCGCGAGAGTAATAAACGACTACATTGCGAAGGTGTCGCAGGGAAGTAATATAAATGACGCAATGGATGACGACAGTCAAAACATGAGAAAAGTATGAAGACTTGGCGAGATTTAGGAGTGTCGCAAGGAAAAACGTTTATAACACTCGCGACACCTCGCGAGTTATTCCCGAAAATAAAGGACAGCTTAGCTGTCATCCAACCATGTATTACCCTATATAAAGGGTTGAGTTAGTCTGTTGTGGGGGTTCTTTTTTGAATTGTTAAGCAAGTCATTAGGAGAGACAAAATTAAGAGTGATTGTAATTTCTTTAGCCCTGTTCTACATTTCTTTGTAAACCTTTCAAGAAAACAATCAATAAAATATACTGTTACTCATCTTCAAATGGATTAATTAAGCAAATTCGAGTGAGGGGTGTAGTGTGGGATTTCCTGCAACTACAATGGTAGAGCTGAATTTGATTGACATATGGGGAACCAAGCCGGACGAGGTGTGTGTTTGCAACATGATGAAGTCTATGGGACTCCCTTGTCGCTATATGATAGTTAAGTATGAACATGGCATAATCCCTCTAAGCGATATAGATCCATATTGGCAACAATTAAGTTTTGTCCCTCCTCCAAAGGGCGATGTCGGAGAAGAGTTTGGTGACAATGAGATGGGAAGAATCGTTATCGAGATGTACCCGGAACATGAACAAACTCGAAAAGCAAATCTTTTGGGATGACATGCGGCCAATTGTTTATCCACACACTTCGGAGAATGTGCACGAACCTAAAAAAGGCAAGGGCAAAGGTAGGCTAATCACCAAAGAAACGAAAAAAACAAGTAAGAGAATATGCAAAGGTGTTGGCTAAGAGGAAAAGTGAAATGACCCCTTTTACTAGAGACCCTAGTGGGCATGAGCATACCATGGCGAAGTATCAAGAAGATTCTAAGAAAAGGTCTAGGAATATTGTGGAAAAGGGCGAAACAAGTGAACGGGATATGAAGAAAAAAGGACCGATGTTACGCCGCAACCAACCCCACCTACTCCATCGGAACGTAGCCAACCAATTCAACGAGACGTGAAGCTTAAGGCTCCAATATGCCGCATCCAAGAAAGAAGTCGACCAATTGATGATACATCAACTTTTGTTGATAGAAGGTACTTGGAAGAGCTACCTCCATATATTAGAAAGTACGTCATATCCACTTAGATGGCGTCCTCAGGATGGTAATTACGGATTCCAAGTTGTCGTACAACAACTAGGGCCTTTCCCCTTTGAAGGTGCGAAGTCTGTATAATGATAATCAAATCACTTATGTCTAGGCAAAGGATGTTGATGAAGCTAAAGGACAACCCATAATTTTACAAGCGAATGTTGTCCGATGGGGATGCTAGTCTCAATGTGCAGTTTGTTAGGTATCAAAGGCGTCTCCACGGGGGGGATCCAATCACAAGGGATCATTGGATGGGCATGCCGATATGTGGGAACTTAATCGCCGAAGCATTCAATTGCGTGGTTCACTATTTCTCAAAAGGTGCTAGTTTCACATACACTCCGAAAACAAAAATATGTGTCGAGCAACTTAAACGTAGGAGAGTGGTGATTGCGCTTGTTAACGACAACCATTTTTATAGGCCTCCGGTTAGAAGACGATTGTCCACTGCCTCCGATATGCGAAAACTTTTATTGGCATGGATTTAACCCCTACACAATGTTGGGATGGTGCATTATGTACGAGCATAACATGGAGATGTGGAATACTTTGAATGATTCGGAAAAAATCATACACGAGGGTGCAGTTTCCCTTGCGGATGATTAAATGTACCATTAATTAAACTAAGTATGCTTTGAACATTTTCATAAGAATAAGAGAGGAGACTGTTATTTTGGAACTTTTTTTTTTTTTTTTTCATATTGGAACTTAATTACATGACATCGCCGAACAGTGAGACATCAAGACTTAAGTTCGGTTAGGAAATAAAATTATAGGACATTTCCGAACTAAAACTAAAGCTACATAACATTTAATATCCGAAACGCGTTATGAAAAAGTCTTTAAGGAGGCGGAAATGATATTCATATTTGAAATCCTTTCTCTTCCATCTTCGCCATTCGTTTTTTGATGTTAAAATTATTTCGGAGAATCCTTCACCCCTAAGTCGATACCGCCTTACAATACGAAATAAAGCCATAAATTCCACAACTCTATCTCTAATCTTGTCGAATCGAATGAACAAAGCTACATGATCACGGTTATGAGGGTTTGTTGTGTCGGACTTGAGAATTTCTCATGAATTTTCCCCCAATAACTTTGACTCATAATACCATTCATTCTTCGTTCTTCACCCCTCTTTGGATAGTATAGTATGTAGTTTCTGCAAAGAGATAGATCTTCATCTAGAGTAAATTTAGGAGTAATGGCTGCCATTTTTAGAAGATTTTGAGACAAAATGTTAACTATGAGACACATATTTATACCACTGGGGTGTATAACAACTATAAAAATAGCCGTTACTTGAAATTAGTGTCATTCAAATTTCAAAATACATAGTTCGGTTACATAAGAAATGCATCGAGAAAACCGAACTCAAAGGTTCGGTTGGTTCTGTAAATCATAGGTAACCGAACAGTGCAAACCACCAAATTTCAAAAGTTACAGTGTAATGTTCGGTTACCTGCAAAATAATACCAGGTAACCGAACATTACACTGTAACTTTTGAAAGATTTAGCTGTTGTGAGTTCGGTTAGATTGCAAAATCAGCAAACCAACCGAACTTGTGGACCACCGAGTTCGGTTACCTGCAAAATAATACCAGTTAACCGAACATTACACTGTAACTTTTGAAATTTTCTTGTTATTAGTTCGGTTAGATTACCTTCTCTGCAGGTAACCGAACATTATAGTTGATTTTGCAAAATAATACAGTGTAATGCAAGACATTTGCAGCAACTTTTGAAATTTTCTTGTTATGAGTTCGGTTGGATTGCCTTTTCTGCAGTGTAGAACATTATAGTTCGGTTACACTGCAAAATAATACCCAGTGTTAGAATACGACTCTGTAACTTTTGAAATTTTCTTGTTATGAGTTCGGTTGGGTGCGCCTTTTACGTAGGTAACCGAATATTATAGTTCGGTTACTGCAAAATAATACCAGTAGCCAGAATACAGCTCTGTAACTTCTATTTTTTTGGGTATACGAGTTCGGTTAGATTTGAAATTGGAGAACCAAGCGAATCGAAGAACATGGGAGTTCGGTTGTTTATGAGATTTAGTCTCTTAACAGAACTACCTAATTGTTTCTTAAAAATTTGAATGTAATGAAACACTTAACCGTCAAAGAGCCAAACTAATCCTTAGAACACAAATTAAAAACCAAATTATGAAATTTATTTACTAATCCACATCACTAAATGTTGGAAGCATACGAACATAAGAAACAAACTACCAAATACTCCATAAAAAAGTATTCCAAATATAAGGAACCAAACTACCAAATCCGCAATTAAAAGTCTTCCAAACATAAGAAACCAGAGTAATAATTGTTGCAATCACTCATTTACCACGACCACTACCAGAAACTTTTCTACTCTTGCGTTTAGGAGGTTTAGGTCGTCCTTCGTCACTAGGAGTGTCATCTCCACTTTGCTTTGTTGTTCAACCATCCGACTTGAACCTTCCCCTTCTGGCGACTCCTCTTCGACGGCATGGTCAGCTTGGATCAACCTGGCTTGTATCGACAAGGTTGGGATTAAAAACATTAGTTATTTGGTTGTAGAGGTCTGTTTGTTCTCGAGTATCCATCGGCTCTCCACTCCAGATTTTTGCCATCATTTTCTTGACAATTTAGCACTTGCCTTCACCTATTCTCATCAAAAACATAAGTAACTATTATTTTTCAATACTTCATAACATTTTGAAAAATAAAAAATAAGAGTAAATTTCTTACCGCTTGAATTCCACAAGATCAAGGCCTCATAACCACACATAGGGGTATGCTTCATAATTTTCTTAGCCTCTTTCTCCATTTTGCCTTCGCTTTTGTTTTCTCGGCACGGGCTTGTTGGACGGTGTTTATTAAACGAGGATGAGAAAAATGTTCATACCATTCCATATATCCCTCGTCAGCGGAATTTGGCTCATCAAACGAATATTGTAACTCTTCAACTGGAACAAGATAATCCCCAAAGTTCTTTCAGTGGTCCACTTTGATGGAGGCGAGGATCGTATTTGGGGGTGAAATTCATCTCGGTGTTCTTAGTTCCCTGCTTCTTCACCTTGAAGTTGAAGTTTTCCACTTGTGGGACACTTTGGACACAAGAAACTTGTCTTAATACTCTTCGAGGATTATACATTGTACAACCTCCAATATGAAACAACGGTCCATTATACGCCGCAACAGGTGAGAAATCAATAACCTCAACATCCTCCTCGTCTTCATCTGATGGAATGGTGTAAGGATGGAAAACCACATCTTCCACTGTTAACTTATCCAATGTCTTCCTCATCTCCAACACCTTTTTTTTCTTATTCTTTTCCTGTGAGTTCAAAAATTCATATTTACAGTTGTAGGCTTCCCATAAGGCCAAGGAGTGTGAGCATGAGACAATTGAAGTTTAGGGAAGTGGTCGTACACCCAAACCTATAAGAAGAGGCAACAAATAATACATTCGCAATATGATTAGTAACAATACACATTCATTCACTTATATATTGAAACACACAAACGATCGTTTAACAGAATTTTTTGAACAAGGGTGTATAAGCCTCCAAAATATAGACTCTTAAGACTCGAAGCTTTTCTCGAGTTCCTCTTGAACGAATGAAAGCACCGCAATGCCCCAACAGTAGTTTTCACCTAATCCGGGGTCCAATAGCTGGAGGTAATGAGCATTTACCACGTGACTTGACAATCGGGGAAGAAAATGGTTCCTAGTTGATATAACAAATAAGCAGTCACATGGTGCTTAACCTTCTCCTATGTCATCACCAACTTTCCTCGAGCAACCAAATCTTTCGTCCCTGAAAACTCATCAAACAAGGTTTTGAGCTTGATCTTTTTCAACTTATTCTTGTACGTGTGGTCTGCCTCAAACTCATTATACTCATCACCTTCCTTAGGCTCTTTGTTAGCTCGTCTAAACTCACATTGTGCCTTTTTATCGCTCCATCCTAGACACCTTTCGACTAGCTTTTCAAGAAGTTCATAACTCATCGAGGGATCGTAGCCATCTCGAACACTTGTTCCTGTAATTGGTAGGGCTGTGATTCTAAAACAATCATCCGGAGTTATTGCCATCTCACCAAAAGGTAGATGAAAGGTATCCGTATTTGGATAAGACCTCTCGGCAAATACAGTAACAGTGACATCATCAAATTTTTGGTTCGCATGTTGTATCCCGTTCCATAGTACACAGTCAAATACCACCAAGCGGACCTCATCACACTCATTTTTTATATTCCATATCTTGTTCTTTTGACGTTTCAAAACACGAACAGCATTAGTATGATCCTACAAAAGCAACATCATATCTTATATACTAATATATAGAAAAGAACAATATATGTCAAAATATAACAAAAAGACTGAGAAATCTTGATGGTTAAGATTGAACCATACCTTTGTCGCAAAGATCTTGGCAGCACATGAGTTTTTGTAGCCCATCAATACCTCCCCTCCATCTCTTGGAGTACCATAAGTTGGATTCTTTGGAGGCAAACACAAATTATCATCAGGAATGTATGAATATCTAGCACAAGGCGTTTTAGGCGTCTTTCTAGGTTTCTTTCCCACTATTTCTACTTGTGCCTCTTCTTATTCGACTTCCTCTTCATCCAAGTCCTCATCTAATTCAAACATCATCCTTATCTCCATCTTCCTCATCTTTGTCACCCTCATTTCCTCCTCCTCCACTGGTTCACCATCATCATTGTCACCCTCATTTCCTCCTACTGCTTTGGTTCACCATCATTGTCACCCTCATTTCTTCCTCCTTGGTGGTTCACCATCATTGGCACCCTCATTTCCTCCTCCTTCCAGCGGGTTCACCTTCTCCACCTTGATGTTGTTCTTCATTGCCCATCGCTTTCACGATCTCTTCATTAACTTGTTGGATTACGTTGTCAACATTATCTCTATTAACACCATCTTGGATGACAACACCCGGTAATGACCCACCTCTATACTTAGCATTTTTGGTTCCACGGTGGCCAGGCATCACAATGTACTTTGCCTCGAGGGGTGGGAGTTCTAAGATCTTCCGAGTAAAGGTTTGTTTGATTTTTGCTCTTCCACTAATCAAGAAAACAAAAGATATTAGCTTAACCGCTGAATGATTCACTAAATCAGATGTAAAATATGGGTTCTCAGCGTAAGGTTTGGTTAATAGCAAAAGTTCACGAAAAATAGGCCAACTCTAATTTTGTGTTCCATAGTATAGTTCGGTTGCCAAAAATTTTTGGAGAACAAACCGAACTCAACATTGGTAAATGTTAATGAAGAGTTCGGTTTGTCAAAAATTTTTGCGAACAAAGGAACTCAACATGTTTGCAACTCTTGAAGAGTTCGGTTTGTCAAGATTTTTTGTCAAGAGTTCGGTTACATTTTTTTTTCGGTAAAGTTCGGTTACTGAATAGTTTTAGATTTTTATGCGAACAAACCGAACACAATAGCACAGTTTGGTTACATGTGAAAAAACAAATTGTTGTAAAATTTGCTAAGTTCGGTTAGAAAATTTTTTTAGGCCTCTTTGCGAACTAACCGAACTGCCAGTTCGGTTAGCTAGTTTTGAAACCTAGAGAACCGAACTGTTCTTCGTGTTCTTCCTTTCGGGAAGTTCGGTTAACAAAATAGGGTTTTTAGAAATTCGACCTAACTTAGAACTATGCACTGTAACTTCCATTTGAACCCTATTTTGATGATTTCTATTCAAAACGAATCAAAATCAAATTAAAAGTAATGGGTTTGTTGCAAAATACCTGCGAATAGGTCCCATGGCAGAATCAGTCTTCTGCAACCGTCTATTATACTGGATTATGGCTTCACTTGGTAGTTCCACCTCTTTATGAATCTCAAAATCACTCGGCTGATTTGCTAGATGTCCCAATCGAGGACCTTCTCCTTGAAGTCATTTGGTTTGCTTTCGAAGAACCATTCTTTTAGTCGATTGATTAATCGACGATGAAAATTTTATGAATCGACGATTAATCGATGAAGACGATGTTGAAATGGGGAAGAAGAAAAGAACAAGAGGGGGAACAGTTGTTTTCTCCTCAAAACTGTTTTTCTTTTTTGTTGTTGTTTAGGTTTAGGTTTTGTTTTAGATTAAGTTAGAGGCAGTTATTAGGTTAGGGTTAATTTTAAGGGAAAAATATCGTTTGGTCCTTTTTTAGGTGGGCCCATGTCTGTTTAGTCCTTTGGTCAAATGCCTTTACTGTTTGGTCCATAATTATTTAAAAATATTTAAATAGACAAAAATACCCTTCCGTGTTAAATTTTTATTTTTGTAGCGGTTTTTCCGTGCTAAAAAAACAGACTTCATTCCCAGGAATGAAGTCCATACAAAAAGCTAAAAAAACAGACTTCATTCCCAGGAATGAAGTCCATACAAAAAGCTAAAAAAACAGATTTTATTCCCAGGAATGAAGTCCATACATCTTCATCTTCAAAATAAAAGCATCAGTTCTTGATTACATCTTTAACAACAACATCAGATCTTTATCTTCTTCATCTTCTTCACCATCTTCAACGAATAGAAGCAAAGATCGTTCGTTCAAGAACACATCTGTATTCATCTTCGTCGTCGTCAAGAACACATTTGTATTCATCATCACCAATATGATCAGCAGCAACGTATTCAACAGTAGCAACATCATCATATTCGTCGTCTACAACTACCAAAATCATCATCTTCATCGTCTTTCTTCATCTTCAACATTCAAACACCAGCAGCAACAAAAAGAAAAAGAAAAAATCAAAAAAACAAAGTTCGTCTTCGATCTATCTAATCAAATCAAAAAATCTATTTTTTGTTTCTCTGTAAATCGTCGCATCATCTCCGCAAATCTTCATCAAAATCTGCAAAATCTTCATCGTCGTCTGCATATCTTCATCATCTCTGTTTCTTGTTTCCACAAAATTAAAACCCTAAAAAAACATTTGAGAGGAAAAGAAAAACTAGATCTAGAAAAGAAGAGAGAGAAAGTAAATATCAGAATGATTCAATCTCTCTTACCTTTTGACTATATATATGGTCCTTATCCAAAAGGGTATTTCTGCCACTACAAGGTGACATTTACATCATCCATGACATCATCGTAGGACCAAACAATAATTTTAGGACCAAACTATAATTTATATTACCAAATAGGACCAAACAAACATTTGACTGGGTCAAATGGACTAGACTCATTCTAATATATTATTCCTAGGACCTAATGGTATTTCCTACTAATTTTAATTAGGATAATGGGCAAATTAGTAATCTCATGATTTTTAGGACATCCCTTAACATTGTAGGGTAGGGGGCCTTATAAAACAATGGTCCCAAAAAAAGGCTGGTCCCCAAAAAACGGTTCTTTAGTAACGTCTGTCGGGCCAATTACTTTTAAGTTTCGACCACTGAAAAATAGTGCACCCATGGCCATGATGGTGACACGTCAATGTTTCCGTGTTCTCTTAGAAACCTTACTGAGAAATAAAAAAAATAAAATAATAACCCTAGCTAACAATTACAGCCGCAATCTTATTTTTAATTCCCATCATTTCATAGATTATATTGGTTCCGTAATAAGCATATGTGAAACAGAGATTATTCATGTTATTCATTGTGATCTTTGGTAGTGAAAATTAAGCACACATGCGTGAGTATGGTCAAATAAACAACACGGTTATCGCATGTTTTAATCGGATGATCATGACTTCTAAACATAGGCTCTAGATGCCAACTATAAGATTTAATTTTGAGCTAATTAGTATTTGGGTCGTAAGTTTTGGTATGGCTTAGGGTTTGGGTCCCAAGTTTGTCCAGTTTTGAGTTTGGGTCGGTGACTCGTTAGTCAATGGTCAAACTCAAAACTGGACAAACTTGGGACCCAAACCCTAAGCCATACCAAAACTTACGACCCAAATACTTCCGACCGTTAGTTTGATAAGCACAGTTTTGGGGGTTCTGTGATGATTTGAAATTTTTCGATGCTGCAAGGACTCAATTGTTATCAATTATTTGAAGATGTTGATCGTATGGTGTACTAAGATTCACAAGGAATATAGTGTTACAATGAGTGGATAACATAGGAAATTACTCCTCCTCTGTGGAGGATTCTCTCGAGCAGCTTGTGTGCAGTTGTTATCCCTGATTTCTGTAGCTCAAATCCGCTTTTATAGATCAATCTTCTCCTGCAATTTCAAAATCAATAAAAACCCATGTTTCCAAATTCCATTAAAACTCCAAAATACTCTCAATTGGCAACAATTAATCTTCAATATCAACGACACAACAACAACTCTAACCATGTCTTCCCGGCAAAGAAAGTTTGTCCAGATCCATTATTACTTCGTATTGCATTTCTGTATTCTTGTCAACCTATAAAATCTCGTCTAATCCCTTCATTGCAACCCATGACATCAAGGCTAGGCTGGCTAGCCTCTGTTGAACTTGAACCTCATATTATATACCGACGAGAACTTTGAATTTGAAATACAGGAGATGGCTGCCTTCGAAGTCTTAACTGAATTCAATGGCCACCCCGAAAATATCCATTTAACGGATCGAGGGAAAACATGAAAATGTAAATGCTAGTGACGGATTTTTGCAGAGTTAGCGGTTTAACCAGATATACGTAGTTGACTAACGGGTCAACGACCCAAACTCTAAACTGGACAAATTTGGGACCCAAACTCTAAACCATGCAGAAATTCACGACCCAAACACTAATTTACTCTTTAATTTTATAGATACTTAATTTATGATCGTTGAACTTCATGATAATCATACGATAATTATATGCAAGAATAGTTTATACGGAATACCTGGTAGCGCTAATCCATCGTACGTCAATCATCTTTGGAGCGTGATAATACCTTGTGGAGGTAATGGTTTCTCTCTCTTGACCTTAAGTAGTAATGAGTAATTCCTTAGACCCAACATCGATGGTTGTTGTGTCTCTTTTATAGGTAGAGAGAGGACGGATTTTAGTTTCAACTTTAGATCTCGACCGTCTATCAAGGAAGAGGATAATTAGGAAATAACTCCTTAATAAAACCTAATAAGTTTAACAACATCTCAATTAGCCCAAAATTATCACATGGGCCCAATGAGATAATTCCATGTTATGGAAATTATCTTACACCTTTAAGGTCTTTAGGTTTAGGAAGATGCTTCATGTTGATCAAAGGTCAAGAACGAGAATCGAACCACTACTGCACCCGTGAGAAACAAGCCAGACACCAATGGTTAGAACTTAGAAATACCAGTGGTTGAAATAGATTAACGTTTTCGATTTCAGCTTCTCCTTGGACCCACCAACTGGTGACGTGTTGAAATTGAAAATCCAAGTCACGGCCAGAGCCGCTTAGCCACGATGGAAGGCGTGGAACTAGCGTGAATTTAGCTAGTTTTCTATCATTTTCCTATATTTTAACCGAACTTGCACAAATATTCAAATCGGTTTTAGTTAGCGAGTCAAATAAGATTCAAGGTCACATTTTGCTCGCTCTTAACAAAAGTCATTCCAATCCCTCAACAATCAACATAATAGAACCCTATTTTAATGTCAAAAGAATAGAACCCCACGTTAATACGTCCCATTTTATATTCAATGAATCATGTCTAATGATCCAATTCTAAAAAAACTATCGTTATCAAGAACCATTTGAAGAATTTAGAATAAGATCGTACCTCTAAGTCAGATAATAACATGATACAGTGATTCATAGACACTTAAAGCTAGGGTCCGCATTGCCTTGTGTGGATGGCTTTCTTACGTCAACGAAGTTCTCGACAAACTTTCCAACTTAAACCATCAATTTCAGGTTGATTAATTGACCAAAGTTTGGCATCAAAATTCAGCATTATGAAGATTGCCAACTAGATCATGCTCTGGAGCGCTGCACAATGGATAAGATCCACATGCATTATCGGTGATCCTCATTAGCAACGTTAATATCCAACGTGATTTGCCGGCTAATTGAATTCATTTTCAAATTTACACTTCGGTTTTCTCCTTTTTCTTTTTCTCCCTTTTAGTTTTAAGATGATGTTTACATATCATTGAATGTGTCTTAACTTCTTTTTTTCTTTAAATACGAAAATATCTCATTGAGGAAAAGGGAAAACTACGTGATTAAGGGGTCAGCTGTTGGTGCTACTCCTGCACAGTCTGTCCTAGATGTTGGATAATTATCTTCGTTACCGATTCTCCAATAATACAACTCGTGTATTATCCACCGATTCGTTACAACTCTTTGTAACACGGTTTTCACTTATGTATTACATCTTGTAATACCAACAACAAAACAAGAAAAGAGTGATAGAAAAGAGATGATCAATCACAAACTTAAACAGACTTACTTGGGTGTATTGAGGCGAGTAATCTCTTTGCTTAAGACATTTGATGCCCCTTGTATATAATCTTTATTCAGATTTAGCGGCACATGTCTCCAACATTCAACAATACCTCGATGTTTTTGGCAAACACTTCGATAACACCGAACAATGACGCGAATGGATGTAGCACAAACTCTTCTTTAACTCTTGAAGACACATGCAAACTCTTAAATTTCTAGTACTAGTTTTATGACTCTAAAACATACTTGCAATGGAGAATAAGTGGGGTTTATATAGGCTAGAGGTGACTCTTGGAGAAGTCCTTTCATGAAGAGTCACAACCCTTAATGGAGAGTCACATCCCTTGGGATAAGACACTAATGTTGAAAAGACTCAAGTGAGTTGACATACCTATTCATATTTCTATTCAAAAATTCCAACAATCCCCCACATTGAATAGAAATTCATGCAAGTTTAATGCAGACACTAGAAAGAGTTTGTGCGCGGAACATCTTTGCATCGGGAGAGATAGCTTTTGGCTTTGAATCTTCCGTAGTGAATACCTACCGGGTTTACTAGTTGTTCGGTGAACGCGATGTCTTGAACCGCCCAACTTTATGATGTAAACCGATGCAATAGATATCACACAGTTTATTTCCTTACATATCCAGGTTCTCGGTTGTGTTCATTTCGCCCCGAACGATGTTGGTTTTCATGAGTGCTCTAGATTAACTTAGCCTTATAGTTATCATAGAAGCGGCACCACTTCACACTCATATAGGTGATCTCCTATTTGAAAGTATCCTGCCATACTTTTCTTAGTCAAACTAAGCCATAGGAATCATTAAGAGAAATTCTCAACCTCTCACTTGACAGGCAACACTGTTTCATCATAGAAATGGGAAAGAGAGTAAACTCTCACAGTGTTTCCGGTGAGTATAAATTTATAACTTGGTTGTCCCTTTTGAACCTAGATAACCATGGGATCTCCAATCGCTAGGTTGGGTGTCCGCTATAAATACTACTCTATATAGGCTATCCCATTTCCCTCGATGACGCAATTATACGCTCTCTAGAATTCGTATCATTTGCCGGCTAGATACAATTCACATACACTATTTATTTTCGATGCGCACATTTGAGAGCAATTGCATTATTGATGCTATGTCGTCGATTTATTTGTCGAGACATACCATAATCTAAAATTATGTGTTTCTTCCAAAAATAATTGTTTGATCAGAACAATCTATTTCTAGCATGCATATACTTAGGCTACAGAAGTATATATTCAAACAAAATCTCGAAATCACTCTACTTCTTTTCTGACTTCGCGTCCGAAGTCCAATGTTGATCTCTTATCAGCATTCATTTGAGTGATTGATTTATGTCGCTTTGCTATTGTATATAACAAACACATAATTTACCCACTGAAGACTTTTGAGTCATCACTTGCCACCCGTAGCGTAACAGGCCCATATGCTTCAAGGCTCCTTTCCTTGACAAACAATTTGACTCCTAAAGTCTGCTTGACTTAAATAGCGGTATCTATTACTTTACTAGCTATTTTCCAGAGTCACCCCCACATTTTTATGAATGCAGCATAAAAATGATCCTTCATTTATCACAACCAAGCCCCCACAATTCAGCGGTGCACAAGTAAATTCATCATCTCTTTCAATGAATTTTTATTCTACCTTTAGCGACAACTTGTCTAATCTCTATCACAGATTAAAATTTCATTGGGTCCAAGCATAATTGGAAACTTTGAGACCATGTTTCATCATGTCTCACCATGGTTGTGATGTTTACCGATTGGTTCCAATGCCAGAAACTGCATTTGTGATGCTTATAGATTGGTGCTAGTGCCAGAGACTGAACTATTGCACCATCCATTATAAAACATTTACGTCCAAGTGCATTTCGTTTGAAATTCAAAGATGGACTGCACTAGTAATTCTTAATCAAATGGTTAAGAATTAACCCATATCGGACAATGTGCCGAATTCCAATTTACCGAAACTTCTCCGATTGGAAACGAGTTTCTGATTATGGCCGACACAATAACTTTTCACATCACTCCACCATATTTTGGACTACTGTTATAGAGCCAAGACCAAAGGCAACCCGGCCCAATGATAAACAAACGCCCTACAAACCCAAACAAAACACTTGAGGCAATTTCTCCACATCGAAATTTGAGTATTTTCCCGCTGGGCACATTGGGTATTAACATGGTGACAATCTTATAATACCACTTAAGTTACAGAACTAAGGGTACATGAATTATTCATATGAAATGGTATAATTCTAACGATAAGGGTAGTCAAAACCCCCACAGTTTTGTGGTACACTTGAACTTTAACATCACTCTCCTGATGTTTAGTTCTTCTTAACAAACTGCTTTTTTTGTACTCTGGCTAAAATGACAGACAAATCCCAATTTCAATCCAACCCAGCTTTGTCTACCGCATACATCTTGAGAGGTCAGTTTTTGAAAAATTAAATTCAAGTTAAACTTGAATTACAATGAGATGTACCGATGAACCCACGTTAGCGGTACTACTCAAGCACCAAGCATAGCCCAAATTGTACTGTTGACTAACCATCCAATGATCAATTAATCATTAACCATTGATTAATATTTGATCATTTTTCTCAACAGTCTGTCCCTGCTTGAATTCAGATTTTAATTACTCAAAGTGGTTGTCATCATACGCACCAACAACTACGAAGTCAGCGCTTCCTTCCTACCCCACAATTATTATGAGATATAGAACGAAGAGATTAGTCATTTTCTCCATATCAGCATTTCTCACTATCACACCCTATCTTGGGCGCCAAAATAAAATTCAATTTCAAATTGAGTTTTTGAAAGGTCGCATAAACATCAGATATCCTCTCTGATTGCGCCTCTTCAAATCAATTTGAATTGATTTGAAACATTAGAGGTTCCATCTTTTGGCCGTTGGATAGTAACTGCCTTGTACTCGTAGTTTCTTATCAAATCAAATGGCCTTCTTATCAAAGCCCACAAGCCAGAAGAAACACTATGCGAAAGAATGATCCTCTGCTCAATCTGAAGTCTCCCTTTCATAAACCAACTACTATATATGAATTCAATCCGCGAACCATTTTATACCGGTACTGCAACAACCAGAACCTGCATGACTATCAAATAAGTGATTTCCATGGAAACGACACAAAAGCGTTAATGGACACTCTGTTTACCCGTCCAGTCACTTCACTATTTCCTGAAAGATAAAATTTTACAATCACCGGCCATGAGTCTTTTTTCTGAAAAGACGCATCTCTCCAAATTCCGGTATACATGGTCAACACTTACTGTTGGTTCCACTAATAAATTGTGACTCTTCACAATCATGGTTTTCGAACCTTCATACGTGCTCAAACACTTGATCTTTCATGAAACCATAATTAACATAAACATCTTATTTCATGATTCGATGAATACTTTTCCACTATATTCAAACTCTTGACTTGAGTAAGACGTAGTTAATTAATGGATTTCATAATAAAGTGACACTTCACCACATCTCAGAACCAAGTTACGCAAGAGAGGATCACGTACGTATAATTTGATAAGTACAAAATTTGGTCGCGACATCTTGTATCCAAATACAGTACCAATTGTGAGAAATCAACGGACACATTAAAGAAGCACTATGCCCTTTCACAGGGAACTGCGTTCTTCTTTAATTCTCTCTCAGTGCCTAGAAATTATTCTTTAACTCCTGTTAGAATAACTACCCATCGTACAGAGGCACACGGCATAGAACATTTCTCTAGCAGAGTTTTGCATGATCTTTGAAAGAATACGTACCATCCATCCAAGAGGATATGCACGTTTAGACTCGCTCCAAAACTTAGAATTATAAAGAACTAAGTTGAAAGCAATAACCCAGTGTCTCATGCTTCGTATTTTCCAATTTTCACATTTCAATTTGAAATGTCAAAGCCACTGTTCTATGCCCAAAAATTATTCCAGCACTTGAATGGAATAATTAAGATGGATTAATATGTAAACCACCGATCAGTAACAAAGATAAAACGAACATCAAAATGTCTTAAGATTGTTGGATAATTATCTTCGTTACCGATTCTCCAATAATACAACTCGTGTATTATCCACCGATTCGTTACAACTCTTTGTAACACGGTTTTCACTTATGTATTACATCTTGTAATACCAACAACAAAACAAGAAAAGAGTGATAGAAAAGAGATGATCAATCACAAACTTAAACAGACTTACTTGGGTGTATTGAGGCGAGTAATCTCTTTGCTTAAGACATTTGATGCCCTGTATATAATGTCATTCTAGATTTAGCGGCACATGTCTCCAACATTCAACAATACCTCGATGTTTTTGGCAAGACTTCGATAACACCGAACAAATAACGCGAATGGATGTAGCACAAACTCTTCTTTAACTCTTGAAGACACATGCAAACTCTTAAATTTCTAGTACTAGTTTTATGACTCTAAAACATACTTGCAATGGAGAATAAGTGGGGTTTATATAGGCTAGAGGTGACTCTTGGAGAAGTCCTTTCATGAAGAGTCACAACCCTTAATGGAGAGTCACATCCCTTGGGATAAGACACTAATGTTGAAAAGACTCAAGTGAGTTGACATACCTATTCATATTTCTATTCAAAAATTCCAACACTAGAATCTTGCAATTCTACAACGTGTGTGGTCCGTGTGGATGACAACGCATATTTTGCTAAGTTGTCAGCCACATTATTTGCATCATGATGCATAAAAGTAACTTCCAATTTTCAAATTTATAGAAACAGAAAAAACTGTCATGGATAATGTTTAAGTTTGTCCGCTTCACAACATCTTTGATCCCATTTATTGCACCTATTACTCTTTTGTTATTGAATTTGCTTGATTCTTTGCCTCTAAGCGCATCGAATTACTTCTAGCGCAACTTAGGTTTCTGCTTGTTCAGGAGTTGCTACTGTAAATTGGCTCACTCCGAGCACCATTAGGAGTACCTACGAAATTACGAGCTATTTGGCCTATTTTTTTTTTTTTTTTTGTATTGTATTTATTTACAAAAAGAAAGAATCAAAATTGATATTAATGTCATGCTCATTTGGTTTTTTCCAGCAATGAGATTAAGCAGTTTGCACGATGCTGTTGACAATATTGCCAATGAGACACATGGTTCTTGACATTCCTTACAATTAGGTATGTATTGACCTGTAATGCTTCGAAAACCACCTTGCACCTGTGATTCAAAACCTGCCAAATAGTAAAACAAAGCTATATTTTTTGTCCTGTGGTGAAGATTCTGATTAACCCAAGATTTTTCCCGCTCAAAAATATATGACCCCCGCACAGGTTATGATAGTTTAGTATCAATGGTATCATAAACATTCACTAGAATGGGGCAAGCCGGGCAATCAACAAATAGGTGTTGTAAATATTCAGATTGAGCAAAGCATAAATGAAAAGAGGCATCTAACTGACTATTGAATCTAGTTATCTTATCTCTAGTCGGTAAGCATTGGTGAATGAGTTTCCAAATAAAATATTGAATTTTAATAGGAAAATGAGTTTTCTACATGGACTTCAAGTGGATGTCCGAAATAACTGAAGAGACATAATGACGGGTATTCAGACTTCACAGAGAATAACCCGCTCTCGGCAGGTTTCCATCTAATACTGTCCCTGCCTGTATGAGGAATTCTAATCTCCTTGAAAACAGAGCATGCAGAGTAGTATTAAGGGTTGGAGACGAATTGAAGAACAAATAGAAGAGACACAGGTTTTACGTGGTTCGGCATGGTTTGCCTACATCCACGGGTGAATCCCCTTATGGAGTGGTGTTTTATTGATAATAGAATTACAGTCTATTTTTTCTCTCTTTTTCCTTCCCCCTCCTGGTTCAGAATTACATTCTCTCTATTTATACAATTGAATACCGAATTACAATATAAACTTAAATGGCATTAACTGCTCATTCATGCCTCCCTGTTTAATTCTGCATGAAACTGCTCATTCATGCCTCCATGTTTAATTCTGCATGAAACTGCTCATTCATGCCTCCATGTTAAATTCTGCATGAAACTGTCTTTGCATGCCTCCTGAATTAATTCGCATGAAACTGTCTATGCATGCCTCCTGAATTAATCTTGCATCTTTGCATCGGATTGATGGTTGTGAGGCATAATGGGTTTGTGATTTGGATGGAGGAATTTGATGTGCCGCAGTCAGCAACATGGCTGGAAATTGATTAGAAGACATCCGGCAAGCATGGCTAGAAATCGGTTGGTGATCATGACGAGAGAACTTGGATGGAAATTGGTTAGAAGCACTGCTGGAAACAAGACTGAAAATTTGCTGGAGGTGCGACGTGCAACCTGACTTTGACCATTGACCGGGCATTGACTTTGACCATTGCCGGTCATTGAATTTATGTAATACTTGGCAGGTTGGTGGGATGCCTCGGTTGACTGGTTAGCGAGCTTGGATGGCAGCTGAACAATGGTCCTGGCAACATTCTGGCTCGATATGTGGTATTTTTACTCATGGTACAAACATCGCCCCCTCTTAACCTCCAACTGGTTGGGGGTTAAGAATATTTTATTTCCATTAATAATGAAAAAATTCGGCCTCAAGTGTGGATTATTGCTGCTGAAGTGATTGGCAACCTTCTCTTGCTGTTTGCGGAAGTCAAGACGCCCCCAAGAGTAAATTTCTGTTGTTGAAGCGAAAAGAAAACTTCCTTCGTTGATTGTGGAAATCGTAATGAAGTTGCCCCCAAGTGAGGCTATAGTGTTTGGTAGATCGGCGGGAAACAATTGAGTATGAACCATTGTTGTATGAAAAACAAACAGATCGAAAGGTGATCTTATGCAATGGAAGCGTGATCTTTGGAGCGGAGTGTTGAAAGTGAGTTGTAATTGTTGATGTAAAATCGAATCGTGGTAGTTGCATAGAACTTGACTAGTAACTATTATTTGGAAAAGATGAGCTATATTTGACGTCACTTATTTGGAATTGTGTGAGTGTTGTTGTAAATGAATTTTGAATTTTTGGTCGATCGGTAATTTCCGACCAAACTAGGTAGTAGTAGTTTGTTGGTATTAAGTCTTGTCATTACGGACCGAGACGCGGTAGTTGCGGAGCGAAAGGTGTGACCCTTTAGTAGTTGAGATGGTAACGGACTTTGTGTGTTGTTGGGCCTCAATGGTCTTGGTTGTGCTCTGGATTGACATCGATCCTTATATGTCTTCAATAGTTATATGAATCATGATAGCGGCGCGATGTCGAATAGATCACAATAATTGTTGCGGAAATGGATTGCGGTGATTGTGGTAAACTTGATTATGAATGCCACAAAAAGCATTCTCTGATAATGAGCAAAACTGGGTAGGTAAACAAAGATTGAGCAAAATCGATGCCTGTGAAATGCGATCGGGCCGGATCACAGGAGCTGCGAATAGAGCTAGATTGCAGCAGCTTCGATCAGCTGGACTGCAGGAGATGTGAACATAGCTGGACTACATCAACCGATCACCGAAATGCGAAGAACGATTTAACAAAGTTTCACCGTAGTGACTCGGCCAATCGACTGGGTAGTGAGTTGCGAATATAGCCGACCGCAAAAAGCTTCGACAATTGATTGCAGCACGGCTGAGAAAGATTGCACCAGCAGGAATCGCGAACATAGCTAGATCGGGGCAGCTAGCCTTCTCGATTTAACCGAGTTACAAGAATGGACGAGCAAGACCGCACCGGGCAGGAGTTGCTAACATACTGACTCGGCAGCAAGCCTTCGGACACCGGACTACAAAGAAACGAAAGCAAGACTGCATCAGCAAAGAAATGCGATCACCTGAATCAGCAGAATTGCGAATATAGCCGACTACAAGAGCTTCATCACCGAAATTGCAGCAGCCACGAGCCAAGATCGCATCGAACAGCCCGGCCACCGGATCACAGAGTTGCTAACATAGCCGGAATACGATGCTTGATCACTGATGGGCAAAGAAGGACGAGCAAGATTGCGCCGCAACAACAAGTGGACACCAATCAAGGAATTGCTAATAGAAAATTTGGACCGGGCAGCAGACCGATCATTGAGCTGCGAGATGACAAGCAAGACCGACCGCATCAATCGCGGTCACCGATCGGAGGAGGAGGTGAGTAACGCTGCACTGCAATGACTACGATAAGTTTGTGACCGCAGGAGCGACAAAGCAGAAATGGACTGCAATTTGTTGAGGGATTAGACTTAAATGATTGATAAATCGAGCGTAATGATTATAAATAAAACAGTTATTGCATCGATTGCGTCCAACTGAGTACGAAATGGATGAGCAAAACTGGACTGCATTAGTTGCGTCCAACTGAGTGCAGCAGTTGCTTAGGGAATGGATTACATCAGTTCGATCAACTTAGCCATATCAGTTTAACATTACTGATTGCAATAATTGTGTCAAAATATTAGGGTGTATGCTCGCCCCCTCTTAATCCTGTAACTCTTTGGAGGATTAAGAAGTTTGGGTTACCTTTTGTTTCGATTTTCAGAAGCTGAATTCCACATTGCATTTAGGTGCTTTGCAACTCGCCCCCAAGCGTATGGAGTGTTACTGTGACTCGCCCCAAGAGAGTTATTTTAGACCATGAGGTGTTACATATCTCGCCCCCAAGTGATGGTCATCCATGTTGAAGTGATATGCAACTCGCCCCCGTAAGACAGTGATCGTCATGCTGTTCAATGCTCGCACAAGAGTGCACAACCTTGCTGCATCTTTCTCGCGCAT
This sequence comes from Papaver armeniacum, assembly GCA_023531295.1. Lineage (NCBI taxonomy): Eukaryota > Viridiplantae > Streptophyta > Magnoliopsida > Ranunculales > Papaveraceae > Papaver > Papaver armeniacum. The sequence goes on from JAJJWW010000039.1 coordinate 467,200, forward strand.
GGAATGATATTGAAAGATTTTCTGCTCTTTGGAATTGGCGAAGGGGGCCAATCCCACTATTCCAAATTCGCACAAAATTGAGATGTATGCATTTTCACATGCCTTGGCATATGAAAACGATCGCCACATTACAGGTGTCCCAGTGAAAAAAAGTATGCATGATTATATGAAATGATGCAAAAATATATTTAATTGTATTCGTACCTTATGAGTCGTGGTATTGCGAATTCGTTTACGAGGTGATTAGGATGTCCACTTTGGCTATGTTGATGTTTTCAGTGACGATGACTAGTGTAGTTTCCTTAGCATCTCGGTTTGACTTAGCAACTAGATTTGTCTGTGGGCTGGAATTCACCGATTGAATCAAAATTGGATTGAAGATAGTTGCCATGGAACTTATTTCCAAAGAATCGCGATCACTTGAATCATATGATTATAAGTAAAACTGGACTGAAGCAGTTGCTGAGAAATTGAACTACAGAAGTTCGATCATATTGGACTAAAGCAGTTGCGGGGAAACTGTACTAAAACAGTTTTGAGGAAAAGGACTACAACGATTCGATCAATCGGATGTGGTAATTATACGAAAAAGAGCTACGGCAGTTCGATCAATCGACTCGGGCAGATATTTTGAGAACTGGACTCTGCAGATTCGATTAAGCGGATTGTAGCATTCCTTTGGTGATTGAATGCGACCGTTTCCGATGTTGCCATTTTAAATTTCTAAAAATTAATTTTCTTCAAAATTGAAATTTCGCCTTCATGATGTTGGAAATTGACATATGATCTCAACGGGTCGAAAATCACTCAGTTTGGATGCACGAAGAAGAAGTTATCAAGGAAACAAAATTGGTCGGTGAGCGCCGTGCTCCAAACATGATGATGATGTGATTGTACCAAAAATATTCTTCTCCAAATGTAAGAATTTTTACCTTCATGATGTAGGGTACTGAAATACGATCGCAACGAGCCAAAAGTCACCCAATTCGGACGTGGGATGAAGAAGATATCAAGGATACAAAATTGAAGACCAAGCCCAAGAAGAATAGTGTGCTCAAGCCCACAGTGGGGCGTAATTATCCACAAGGCTAATAGTATGGGGCGGAAAGATCCAAGGAGCTATGGCTCGGCTCGTCCGACCCAGTTGACTCGGGCTGAGTTGCTTGGCTCGGCTCATTTGGGTGAAACATCTTCTAGTACAACAGAGTGGGGCGTGAATATCCGGGGGCCACAGTGATAAATTACTACGTGAAGCACAGGAAAACAAAATGATGTTGTTCTTTGGACGGAACTCGGTCCAGGAGGCCGTGATCTTATTTGCCAAACGTCTTGAGCAAGGCAGGCTAGAGGCCGTCGCAGGTAAGCAGCTTGGATCGCGGATGGAGTCGCCGGCCGTAATCTAGGGGTTTGCCGCCGTCAGGATAACGCCGCCGATATACTGCTGTTGTTCAGGTGCCGGAGAAGACGCCGTCTCCGACAATCTTCTGCTGCTAACTATGATGGCGTCGTGCTGACGTCATGGCGGAAATATTAACGGCGTCATAACGCTCTTAGAACGTAACGGAATATTCCTGGTATATGCTTGCGGTGGTTAAGCGCGCGGAATATGCTTATGGCATCGGATCTGCCGACGTCGGTGCCAGTCTGCTCACCGAGTGTTTTACTTGACTACGTGTCGGTCTGGTTAGGTGAAAATGCTGACGTGTTAGGATGACGTGGCAACATGTGCTGACGTGGCAAAATCTGGGTGTTCTCTACACTGACGTGGCGGTCACTGTTTGGTTATTTTGCTGATATGGCATGCTGACGTGTCGTTGTTGCAGATAACGTGGGTGAAAATCACCTAGACGTGGGTGATGATAAACTGAAGTAGGTGAATGCATCCTCTGGAGTGGGTGACCTTAACTTAATGTGGGTGATGGAACTTAATGTAGGTGAACGAAACCCTGAAGTGGGTTAACGGATCTTGCCGCCGGTCGTGGCTGTCGGCCTTTGCTTCCGACCGTTGCCGCCGACTTTCTCCTGATTTTATTTTGTTTTTTGTGAAACTTTTTTCCACGGTTTTCACGAACTGTGATATTTCCACTCGAACTTTTTGTAACGGTTTTGTGAATTGTTTTTTTGTCTTGCAACGGTTGGTGTAATTTTAGGCAATCTGTTGTCTTTTTCCTTGAACTTTTTTGATTTTGGGAGCTCATTATCGTCTTTTCTCCTCGAACTTTCTGCAACAGTTTTCTGTAACGGTTATCTGAGAAGACTTTGTGGTCCTTTTCAGGATACTTTTGTGATACTTTTCTGGAAGTTTTCCCTAGGGTTTGCAAGCGCATAGAGATGCGGGCAACTAGACAAACTTGGTCTTGAACATGTTGTGGAATGTGGATCGAACATCCACGCCATGATTTTAGCGATCTTTGCGGTGAGTCAATTTTGGTGGCTTCCTGTGAAAGCCGGATCTGAGTGATTGCGATCAACTAGATTGCAAGATTTGCGATCAATTTGGAGTGCGACGATTGAAATCAAAGCTGGACCCAATCATTTTGCGGATCGAATATCCTGAAACAACTTTGATGATATTTTTACGCCATCTTTTATCGTGGACCGAACGTCCTGGGAACGGTTTCATCGGTCTTTGTAATGATGCAGTTTTAGTGGTTTCTGAAGGTAATAGTTTCTGCAAATCTCGAACCGCGAATCTGGATTATAGCAGTTGCGGTCAACTGGACTGCAGTAACTGCAATTATATGGTCTGCTGCAGCTGCGATTAGCCGGACTGCAGCAATTGCGACGAGCACTAGACTGCAGCAGTAAATTTTTTGACAGCGTTCAAACTGCTTTCTCATGAACACGATTTTGAAGCTTTCTGCACTACTTTTCTCAATGGAAGAACACGATTCCTTTTCTTGTAACTCCCCTTAGTCGGCGCCAATGTTTGTACCCAAAATTACTTTTGGGCACGAAACACGATTGAGGTCTGTATTTAGGGTTGGAGACGAATTGAAGAACAAATACAAGAGACACAGGTTTTACGTGGTTCGGCATGGTTTGCCTACATCCACGGGTGAATCCCCTTGGGGAGTGGTGTTTTATTGATAATAGAATTACAGTCTATTTTTTCTCTCTTTTTTCTTCCCCCTCCAGTTCAGAATTACTTTCTCTCTATTTATACAATTGAATACCGAATTACAATATAAACTTAAATGACATTAGCTGCTCATTTATGCATCCCTGTTTAATTCTCGCATGGCTTGCTCATTCATGCCTCCATGTTTAATTCTCGCATGAAACTGCTCATTCATGCCTCCATGTTAAATTCTGCATGAAACTGTCTTTTTGCATGCCTCCTGAATTAATTCGCATGAAACTGTCTTTGCATGCCTCCTGAATTAATCCTACATCTTGGAAGATGGATTGATGGTTGTGAGCATAATGGGGTGGTGATTTGGATGGAGGATGGATGACGGCGCATCTGGCAAAATGGCCGAAATTGATTAGCGAAAACATCCGGCAAAGCATGGCTAGAAACTGGTTGGCAGTGCGGCAGAGAACTTGGATGGAAATTGGTTAGAAGCACTACTGGCAACAAGACTGAAAATTTGTTGGAGATGCGACGTGCAACCTGACTTTGACAGTTGACCAACGGTTGACTTTGACCATTAACCGGGCATTGACTTTGACCATTAACCGGTTATTGAATTTATGTAATACTGGGAAGGCTGGTGGGCTGCCTCGGTTGACTGGTTAGCGGGCTTGGATGGCAGCTGAACAGTGGTCCTGGCAACATTTGGCCCGAAATGTGGTATTTTTACTCATGGTACAAACAAACCATATGATGGTTAACAAGAATTCCAAGAACATATTGGTTCAAAGCGGTCTCACCTGATCTATTTAGGAACTTCTAGCTCTTAGCAGCAAGCCTATCAGAAACTTATCCATTAATGGGGCAAACGACTCAAATTATACTTCTTTGCAGCATTAATGGCACACCAAGATGGTTGTCTTGGAGAACCATTTTCTTTATGTTCAAAATATTGGCAATATCAATTTTAACAGAATTTTAAACTTTAAGACTAAGAGAAATAACAAATTTATCAAAATTTACAGATTATCCAGAAAATCTATTAAACTGTTCAATGATTGAAGCAATAACTCTAGATTCATTGGATCTAGCCTTAGCAAATATGAGGCAACCGTATGCAAAGAAAATGTGAATGATAGATGGACTATTTCTAAACATAGTTATAACCATGTATTTGATTCGTCTTTTCTGCATGGTTAAGAGCCCTACAAATAGATTTCATACACACAATATAAACAAGTTGGGGACGGGAGGTCACCTGTCACAATCTTCTCTGTGGTTTGAACATTAACCTTGAGAACCATTTAATAAGATAGAAGTTGATTTTTGTGGATATACATTAATTGTTCAATCATGAAACACCAATCATCGAGAAAACCTTAGACTCTTTAAAAAACAATAATAAAACTCCATTCAAAACCCAGTTAAATGCTTTTGACAAGTCTAGTTTCAAAGCCATCCAACCATTTTTGTTTTTAGTTTTCTTCATAGTATCTATTAGCTCATGTGCTTCAATGAGATTTTTCTTCCCATGATACCATCTAGTTGTTGCACGTGTTTGAATAGAATTGGAAAATTTTGATTCCTCTCGAGTCTGACTTAAACCTTACATGGCTGCTTCTTATCCCATTTTTTGGAGTGGGCTTCTGGTTCTAAAGTTTTATTCCAAACTTTACATTAGATATGTCAGGGCTCATTGATTACTCATGTGAACCCTTCATTTGAGTAGTAAACATCATATAAAGTACGAAACAAGAAAATATACCATCAACCTTGTGTTACCACTTTACAGTGAAAAGGAAATATTGTAGTAAAAAAAAATAAAAAAAAATAAATTAATATTGAAAATTTATTATAAGGATCAAACAAGTTATTTCAAAGCTCAAATCAAGTAACGGAGCAAGTTTAAATTGCTCCTTTTCCCATCCACGTGGAAGGGAAAATCATATTTCCCACCGTAGGACAATGAGTTAATCTAACTAGTGGACTTGTTTTGTATATAAGCAAATATTTGTTTTGGTTATATAAGTGGGACCGATTTTATTTTATAATTAGAATATATATATTAAAGTAACTGATATAACTAATTTAACTAACTTTTTTAAATATAAATAATTTTCTCCAGGAAGGTTTAAGCGATCGGACCACTTAGGTCGAGGCTCGTCCTAACCAAGATCAATTATCCAAAGTTGGTTCTATCTTTCCAAGAACTTGAGACGGGATGGCGGAATGAGAAAACACTCATATTTGTGCCTTTTCCTATCCAGTTGAAGCATTTGTCTATCCATTGTACGGTGAATTTTTTCATTTGTCGACTCCACTATTGTTACTTTAAGGGTGTCAAATTATAATACTAGAAACTATTTAGTGTTTCACCTTTTTCCTTCCAAATTTATATTGATCGAAACGATAAAGAGACCATTCGACAAGTCGATTAGAGTTATACTATATATTGAACTATCGTCCAAATTCCAAAAATACCTAAATACCTTTTAATATCATACAACGTCAAAGATATCATATTAACAGAGACATATCATACAATATCAAAGTTATAATATTGTACACCATGACACAAAAAAGCATCCAATAAATGAATAAGTATCATCTATGTCCAACAATGCACTCCATATCTTTTAAAATGGTTAGTGTGAGTGCCCGTAAAATTAGGACTCAAACTTGGGAACATGAGCTTGACTTATATGGATCACCTTTCATAAATATTTGAGTTTTAAAAAGAAAACTACACTGGGATTATGCCCATATGCATTGATCAAGTTATAAATTGGTACATAAGCAGAAGTACTTAGGGACATCCTAGTTCTGCCCCTACGTGGAGGGTTAAAGGGGTGATTTCGTCGTTTTGGAGATTAAGTGATAAAATTTGCGGTTCATCTTTAAATAATTTTTAAAGATAATTAATTAAAATTTTAAAAATAAAAGGAAAACAAATCAAGATTCGTAAACAGTTTTCCGGACGAAATAATTGAACAACAAAAAGTTCTTATTCTTAAAGATGGAACAAGAACTCACTACTTAATCGGGTATACATTTTAGTTTTACCTATTCACCACCCACTGTTTTCCTATTTACCACCCACCTTAATTCCCAATCCTAGATATCCTATTTACCACCTATAGAATTTTCGTATCTCCTAAATACTACTCATTGACCTTTTTTTTTACGCCCACTATCTAAAACCACCCAACTAAAGACCTAGATAAATTACTAATCCTTCTTCTTCATCTCCACTCCCGACCAGCACCTCCTCTACTCCATCTCCACCAACCCGCCACCACCTTCAATTATTTTTCTTTTCTTCCTTTTTTTTTTTCCTTTTTTTTTGTATTTCTTAATTTTGTTCGAGATGCCCCAAAGAAACAAGGGATTTTTCAAGAAAAATCAAAATCAAAAGGAGATGAAAGTAAACCAAATTTTTATGAATTTAAGCATGTATGATTGTTCATTGTTGTGTTTGAATTCGGTTTTACCGTTTGTATTATGATGAAGAACTAGCAATGGACATTGGGTCTACTTATTTTACATTGAGGAACTATGGACAACAAGTTTTTTTGTGTTATATAAACTGGTCGTCATGATTTGTGATCAGTTTAGGATCATGATTTGTGAACCAAAAATATTTTGATTGAATATTGAACATTTCCAAAAGCTGAATAGGCAGTTGGCTAAGGATGTGATAAGAAGGGAAAGCAAGGGAAGAAATTGATTTGTCTCTATAGATTTGTCTATTTCAATACTGTTTTGACGAATGTTTTTGATTCTTATTGTTTAGGCACTAAGGGATCACTCATTGTTTTGGTGTCCTATGATTAAGAATCTTAGTTTAGGGCAAAGTAGTTTGGTTTTAATGGTGTTTCAATAAAAAGAGAGATGAAAAATAAGAAGACCGCAAAAGAATTGTAATAGTTACAGTCAAATTTAATTTGACTTTTATAGGTGGTAATTAGGATAAAGTAGATTTGAAAACTACTTTTACTTTAGAAATTATGAGGTGGGTGGTAAATAGGAGAAATGTGGGTGGTGAATAGGTAAAACCATACATTTTTTCTTGAATAAATCTCTCTTTTATGTATCTGGTTCTTTTTTGCAAGAAGAAAACTCTCAATTTGTCTCATTGATGTGAGGTCTATTTCTGGTCATGTCTTCAAGATTTTTAAGAGTTGCTAATGTAAATTGCTGGTATTTAGAGGAAGTAGTTGGTGTTAAAGTATTTTTGATCAAAGTTTAAGCTTCAATTAGGTATACAGTTTCTTAGTTATAGATTATGTTCGTAATTCCTGTCGTACAATATTGTATCTATTTACTATTGTCATATGAATCTGGTTATATTGTATTTTAGCAATGAAATGACGAGAGTACCAAGTACACCATAATCTTTCTGATATAAAGTTATTAAAGACACACCTTGCGTGGTCTAATATAGACATAAACTTTCAAGAAGATAACGACTAAAAGATGTCCACTTGGTGTATAGTCAAAGTCCTGAATCAAACCAACAATGGGATCAAATTAAGTGTTTGATTAACGTACTTAGTGTGTTTAATTTATTATAAATAACTAATAATTATAATGCTAAAAGTAAATTAAAGTACACAACAACATTTTATTAAAAAGGAAACTGTAAATGCAGAAAAAAACAGGGAACTAGTTCAGATTTGAATACTCTCAGAATTAAGCCATTCAGATCTAAAATCCTTTACTTAATTTCCCCTCTTCTCTCCCATTTCACTTCCTCTGTTTTATAAAAATTCATAATTTGATTCCAGATAATTAAAATTTATGGTGAGATTTCAAATTCAATACATTTCCTTGCATTATCCATTAAACCAGACCAGCTATGAGATTCATCTTCTTCCCCAGTATGATTAACCAACATTAGAGATTCATATTCTTCAAGTGAATTACATCTTCAAATCCTACACCAACATATTAACCTAAATCATTATGACAAAAACAACAGCAAAATCACAAACAAACGCACCATAAAAAAATTTATAAAATCATACATTGATTTTAATTATAACAAAATCTAATATTTTTCCGCTCCTGTTTTTGCAGAGGTTAAGTTATATTGTACATGTTAGAAATAGATAATTTATGTTCTACAATCATGTGATTCCATCAATTCTAGTATGCAACATCAACTATTATTAATAATAATCAAGAAAATGAAATTATTTGAGGTCATTGAGTAATCTGAGTTCATATGCAACATCTTCTCTTTCTTCATCAGAGAGTGATTTAGGGATTTTTTTTGTTATTTCCCTTTTTTGCTTGATCAAGAGATGGATCCGACTTATCCATTGCTACACGATCTTCAGCAGGATATGGCTTAAAAGAAAATATTTCTGCCGCTGATTTCAGCGGAATCTCACTATAAATGATTTCACCATTTTCGTTGCTTCTTCTATATCTTCCTCATTTATGTTTTTCAATTCTTTACTCTGGAAGTATACGGTGGGGATTTGGTTTAATTTCTCTCTCCTCATAATATTTGGCCGATGACGTGTTTAAGAAAAGCTGACTCAAAACGCCACAATCACTTGCCACTTTAGAGTGCGAGCAAGTAGCGATTAATTAGCGTGCTGCCTAGCACGACCGTAAAATATATCCCTACTGATTCATACAATCAAAAAGAGAATTTAAGCTAGTTTTATGACATCTTTTTTTTTTCATCGTGGCCATCTTAGCGTCGACCGAAAAACATTCTCATTATTCATTTCTTCTTTTGATTGCATAAACAGTGGTTCCTAAATTACCCCTAAACCCATTCATTTAATTAGGATTTTATGCTTATTATGAAGGGGTTTAATCCGCAATCTCCCTTATAAAAGGGAATGTGGAAACCACTAGACCACGTGATAGTTCCCTTCTCATTGTCCTTTTTGACTAAAATAGTCCGTAGCCTAAAGAATGTTACGTATAAAACCTAGGTAAAATTGTTGGATATTTTCAATATTGTTTGCTGGACCACATGGTAGTTCTATTTCGGTTTCCAGAAATTTCTATAGACATGTCTCTTCCCAAAAGAAACCATTAGTGGATGCCCGTTGAATGCATATGTTGGAGATGAAAAGCCATCTCCAAAAGGCATGAATTCCACTTTAAATAGCGAAGGCTTTCTCCCATCCAATCATCAAAAACTCTTTCTCTCTAAGCATCTTCAGAATCAATTATAGTGTATTCTTGGTTGGTCAAGGGAGTACAACCTTTGAATTCAACAACGTTGTTAGGGCTTCATTGTATCCTGAAAGAAATATTTCGCTGACCGATTGTACTCGCCAATTATTTGGGAAGGGTCGAAATAATTGCTGAAAAGAATCGCAAGTCCTTGAAGCTCCAGCGATACAACATTCTTTTCGTTCTTTGTTTTAATCCTCTATTACCCTGTATTTTCCAACACTAAATCCGCAATCTCCCTTTTATGTAATTAGGATTTTATGCTTATTACGAAGGGGTTCAATCCGCAATCTCCCTTATAAAAGGGAATGTGGAAACCACTGGACCACATGATAGTGCTCTTCTCATTGTCCTTTTTGACTAAAATAGTCTGTAGCCTAAAGAATGTTACATATAAAACCTAGGTAAAATCGGATATAAGAATTCATAACTTTAAACGGTAGATAACATACTCCCCTTGCCACTTCTAGACGACATCCATCATGGAAAGTGGAGCTAATATGAATAAAGAAAAATTAGAGGTGTCAACAGCCGGCCCCGATCTGGCCGATCCTGTCTCTTCTTGGCCAAGCCTGGCCTCTGACTGCTTACTAAGCTGGCCGGGCCGGACCCCGGCCTACTACAAACTCCACAAGGCCCATCCGAGCCCGAGAGGCCGAGTCATTTTAATTTTGGCCGGGGCCGGGCCGGCCCGAGCTAGCTGGATTTTTAATAAAAGTTAAACGTAGAGTTTAGGTTTCGAAGATGAGACCTTTAGCTCCCACCCTATGCTCAAAACCAATTAGGCAAAGTAGATTTTGTGAACAGTCAATGCAATCAGATATAGATAATCAATGTAAGGGAGATATATGAAGATATTAAACGCTAATATTGTTGGCTGGAATTTATTTTATAAAATTTGAGAAAGTTATATTTAAGGAAGAAAGGTCATATATAGATTTATGAGATAATCACTACCTTAACTGTAATATTTGGTATATATAGTAGTAATTCCTTAGTTTAAGGAGCATTTGTTAACGTTTTTATCTTTTATTTAAGAGAAAATAGAGAAATCTTTTGTAATGAATATATAATTGGAAAATTTGACAAATTATGGACCTAAAATCTCGTAGGAAATACCATATGGTCCTAGGAATAATATATTAGGATGAGTCTAGTCCAGTTGACCCAGTCAACTGTCTGTTTGGTCCTTTTTTAATATATAAATTATAATTTGGTCCTGTAAATTATAGTTTGGTCCTAAGATGATGTCATGGATGATGTAAATGTCATCTTGTAGTGGCAGAAATACCCGTTACCATGACATCATCCATGACGTCACCCTAGGTATATATATTCAATTATCAAGAGAGATAAAATCATTTTCAGATTTACTTTCTCTCTCATCTTCTTTTCTTTTTCAGTTCTACTTTTCTCTCTCTCTTTTCTTTTTTTTTTCCTTGAAATTTTGATCTGCTGCATCTATTGAAGATGTTCAAGACGACGAAGAACTCGATCTGTTTGATGAAGAATACGACGAAATCATGTTGTTGCTGCTTGTGTTGAAGATGAAGATGAACTCTGTTTTTAGGGTTTTTTCTGTTGTTGTCTTGATGAAGAAGATGATGAAGACAATGATGTTGAAGACGACGATGCTGTTGAAGACGACGATGTTGTTAATGTAAACAAGAAACAAAGTTCGTGTTGTGTTTGCTAATGAACTCGGTTTTTCGAGACGGCGATGATGGAAGATGATGTTGTTCTTTGGTGTTTGAAGACTGACGATGTTCTTTATTCTTTGTTGAAGACGTCGAAGAAGATGAAGATGATGATGTTGTTCATTTTTACAAATGAAGTCTGTTTTTAGGTTTTACATGGACTTCATTTCGGAATGAAGTCTGTTTTTTAGGTTTTATATGGACTTCATTTTGGAATGAAGTCTGTTTTTTAGGTTTTATATGGACTTCATTTTACGGAATGAAGTCATTTTTTCTTGGTTTTTATATGGACTTCATTTACGGAATGAAGTCTTTTTTTAGGTTTTATATGAACTTCATTTTCTGGAATGAAGTCTGTTTTTTTTAGGTTTTTATATGGACTTCATTTTCTGGAATGAAGTCTGTTTTTTAGGTTTTTATATGGACTTCATTTCTGGAATGAAGTCTGTTTTTTTACGTTTTTATATGGACTTCATTCCAGAAATGAAGTCTGTTTTTTTAGGTTTTTATATGGACTTCATTTTTGTTTTTTTAGGGTTTTATATGGACTTCATTATGGAATGAACTGCTACAAGAAAATAAGTAAAAATTAACACGGAAGGGTATTTTCGTCAGATTAATATTTTTAAATAATTATGGACCAAACAGTAAAGGCGTTTGACTAAAAGACCAAACAGACATGGGCCCACCTAAAAAAGGACCAAACGATATTTTTCCCTAAAATCTCTCACCAATTTAATAGCGTTTTTATACTTATAACTGCTATATATATAAGGTTGACCAAAATAACTAAGAATTAATTATCGGAACACAAGTATATGTTAATGTGTTAATGTGGTCCGTAAACATACCAATTAACCTGCACCAGATTAGTGGTAGATCAATTGGTGGTGGAAGAGAAACGTTCAGGGTTCGAGCCACTACCACACTATTTTTTTTAACAACCAAAGTATATACTTTCGACTTACTATATATACATGCCATAACAGCGGAGGCATATACGAGCTCAGATAAAGCTGGCCAGGCCATACTAGGCTAACAGGTTGATTATCACAGCCAGGCCTGGGCCTATCTTAAGCCTAGGCCCATCTTGGGCCTGTCTTAGCATGGGCCAGGCCAGGATTTGGCCTGGTTATACTGGCCGGACCAGACTCAAGCTAGCCTGGCCTTTTTGACACCTATAAGAAAAATACACGCTTGGATAGAAAGAAGCTTGACTTTAGACGGGCGATTTTGACCAAAAAGTCAAGGTGATTAGGGTTTCGATTTCTGCTGGTTTTGGTTGATTTTTGGTTCGTTCTTCATCACGGCTGATGATGGAGGGTCTGGTAACGCTACTAGCGGATCGTCTCTACCTATTTCCTCCCACCGGAGTAGGGGCGACTTTGGGAGGTTGTCGTTCGAAGATTTAAGGGATTTTGGTTCGAAGATTGTTTGGTCGGAGTTTTTACTAAGAAGAAGGAATTAATCCCCTGATTCCTCTTTAGATTTTGAAGATCATGGATCGGAATTTGAAGGTAAGAAAGTTCTTTGATATCGTTTATGGTGATGTTAAAGACGATCTTGCTCATTGCAAAGACCTAGTTATTGGAAAAATTGTTGGTCGGAAATTACCTTATATGTTGGGGAAGAATACTCTGCAAAGAGCTTGGATACCTAAGGGGTTAATGCATATGAAAATTCATGGTGAGTATCTATATGTTTTCGAGTTTGATGATGAGTCTGATCGTCCTGCTGCTATTGAGTATGGTCCTGTTTATATTTCTCAACAACTATTTTTTGTTAGACCTTGGCATCCTTTAATTGAGCAAGAAATTGCAGAGATGAAAACTATTCCTATTTGGGTTAATTTAAGGAAGGTTCCATTACATATGTGGAATTCTAAAGCTCTCTCTAAGATTGCTAGTTTGATTGGAAAATCAATTATGATGGATAAGCTCACAGCTACTAGGGCTGGGATGAGTTTTGGAAGGGTTTTGATTGAAATTAATGTTGATTGTGAATACCCTAGCTCTGTTCCAGTTTTTTTATGAAGGGAAACATGTAGTGGATGTCACTGTGGAATATCCTTGGAAGGCTCCCAAGTGTAATGCATGTAATTCTTTTGGTCATATTGTTGTTAAGTGTCCTTGGGTTAAACCAAAGGAGCTTGTTGTGGAGATTCCTAAAAAGGATGATGGCGCTGGGAATCAGCAGATTTTGGTTGTGAAAGGTTCAAGGAAGTCTAATTCTCAACTAATTATTAATACTTCAAAATAGGATGCTTCTAACTCTGAACATGTGAGTATGGAGGAGGTAGTTATTTCTCCAGAGGGTAATAAGGAAAATGTTTTTATGGAGGAGGAGAAAAATGTGAATGTACCTACTGCAAATAAGTTTGATGCCTTACTTGAGATGTTTCAGGAATCCCAAAATCCAGCAGTGGTAAATTCTGGTAAACCTGTTGTGCCTGGTATCAACTTTTCTGTCGGGGATGCTTCTGGAAGTCAAAATTCTCTAACTACTGGAGGGCCTAAAGGTAAATCTTTCTTTAAAGGAAGTAATTCTTCTGGTGTGTCTAGTCTGGATCCTAAGGGAGCAGAACTTAAGAAATCAAGGTCTGCTAAGAGGCCTCTTATCGCCTTAAATAATGTTTAAAGTTGGATGCTTGAATATTAGGGGGTTGAATGACTCTCTAAAACAACATGAAGTAGGTAGATTTATTAGTTCAAATAAATTGTCCATGGTGGATGTTGTTGAAATCCATATTCAAGTTCAAAATAAAGATCTTTATTAGGCTAGCTATAAATAAAAATTGGTGTTTTTTAGATAACTATGAGAATGATTCTTGGGAGAATTTGGGTGGGATGGAATCCTCTTGAAATGTCCGTGAAGTTACTGCACTCTTATTCTCAAGCAATGTTTTTGGAAGTTACCACTGAATTTGAAGTTTGCTATTACTTTTGTTTATGGTGATAATGATAGTACCAGAAGAATTGCTTTATGGAATGATTTAATTGCCTTCTCTGGCAGTTATGATCTCCCATGGGCTTTACTTGGAGATTTTAATGAAATTATAAATTTTAATGAGAGAATTGATGGGAATAGTAGTAGTCATATATCTTTTATGACGGATTTTGTTAATTGTATTGAATAGGCTTTGTTATTTGAATTACCTTTTTTGGGTGACTTCTATTCTCGGTCGAATAAACAGATTGGCCCTGGTAGAATTGTCTCTAAGATTGATAGAGTTTTGCTTAATATTGAATGGGTGTCTGTTTTTACTAAATTTAAAGCGGATTTCTTAGATCTGGGGATTTTTGAACATTCTTCTATGGTGATTTCTGTGTATGAGAAGCGTACTCATGGTCCTCCGCCTTTCTGGTTATTCAATTATTTAACAAAAGAGAAACTGATTTTCTTAATATTGTGAGAAGTGTGTGGAGGGAGAAGGTTAATGGAAACCCTATGTTCCTCCTTGTTTCTAAACTTAAGAAAGTGAAGAAGAGATTGATTAGTTTAAGGATATAAAGGTTTTCTAATGTTTCGAAATTTTGTTGTTGAAGCTAAAAAAGAGATGACTCTTTGCTCAAGATGATGTTCAGATTTCTCCTTCAAATGCTAGTGTGGCTGCTATGGAGAAAAGAGTTGTGAGAAAATATGCTAGACTTGCAAGACATGAAGAATCGATTCTCAAACAGCAATCTAAGGTTCAATGATGGATTTGGGAGATTCGAATACTAAGTTCTTCCATAGTTCTGTAAAAGAAAGAAGATGCAAAAATAATATCTTATCTTTGAAGAATGTTAATGGAGTGATTTTGGATGAAGATAAAGAAATTGCTCTTGAATGTACCACTTTTTTTGTTCTAATTTATTTACTAGTGCTGGTTCTCCTGGTATTAATATTCCTAATGCTGATTTTATTCAATTTGCTAAGGTGGTGAGTGATATTGATGCTGCTAATCTGGTTGCTCCCATTACTAGGGATGAAGTTGTTTATGCTCTCTCTTGTATTGGTTCTAGTAAAGCTCTGGGGCCAAATGGCTTTACAAGTCATTTCTTCAAAGTTTGTTGGTCAATTATTGAAGCTGATTTTGTTAAGGCCATTCAGAATTTTTTCACCATCTTCAAACTGCTTGGAGAGGTAAATAAAACCTTTTAACCTTGGTTCCTAAAATCGATAATCCTTCAACCATTGCTGACTTTCGTCCGATCTCTTGTTGTAGTGTCATATATAAGTGCATAACTAAAATCTTAGCTATCAGAATGAAGCATGTCTTAAAAGATTTAGTTAGTGCAAATCAATCTGCGTTTATTTCAGGCATATCAATCCAGGATAATATTTTACTCGCTCATGAGATTTTTAGGAACTACCATAGAGATAAGGTTCTTCTAAATGTGCTTTAAAAATTGATATTAGAAAGGCGTATGATACTGTGAGCTTGGATGCTATTGTTTTAAGCTTGAAGAGAATGGGTTTTCCTGATATTTTCGTGGCTTGGATCTATTCTTGTATTTCTACTGCAAAGTTTGATGTGCTAGTAAATGGATCCCCCTATGGATATTTTTCCTCCAGTAGAGGTCTTCGTCAAGGGTGTCCTTTATCCCAATATTTGTTTGTTATTGTGATGGAAGTCCATAGTATCTCTCTCAAGTATCAGTTGGACATTGGTAGATATGAGCTTCATCCTAAGTGTAATCTAACTCACTTATGCTTTGCGGATGATGTTTTAGTCTTCTTCAAAGGGTCTCTTTCCGCTGCTTCGTCTCTTAAATATGCCATTGATGATTTTAGTCAGTTTTCTGGTATTGAAATAAATAAATCTAAGAGAGCCCTGTATTCTTATGCTGTTAATCCTTCAGAGCTTAGTCAGATTATACATTGTTTGGATTACAGTACTGATGAATTTCCTGTGAGATATCTTGGTGTTCCCCTGGTCACTTCTAAATTATCCTACCAAGATTGTCTCCCTTTAATTTCTAGAGTATCGAAAAGAGCGAAGTCTTGGAAATCTAAGAAATTGTCTTATACTGGTAGACTTTTGTTAATCAAAGTTGTGCTTATGGGTATTTTCTGGATATCTTGTTTTATTCTTCCTAAAAGGGATGTTAAGGATTTAAACTCTATTTGTAAGAGATTTTTATGGGCTGGTGCTGGTTTGGAGAAGACTCATCATCCTTTAAGTTGGCTTGTTGTCTGCACTCCTTATAATGAAGGGGGTTTAGAAGTTAGATATGTGGAGCTTACTAATTGTGTTGCTAACTTAAGGAATATGTGGGACATAGTTAGTGGGAAGGATATCATTTGGACTAATTGGGTTTAGAAAAATCTCATTAAAGGAAGAGATTTTTGGTATTTAAAGATCCCTCAAGATTCCTCTTGGTGTTGGAGAAGGCTGCTAGAGCAAGGAGAGGTTGCTAAAGATCATTTTATGTATATTATTGGTGATGAAGAGAGGACTTTGTTTCTTATTGACTTATGGCATCCAAATGGCAGATTGGTTGATTGGGTCAGTCAAAATAGTATTGATGAGTTATGTTTATCTATTGATTGTAAAGTAGTTGATTTAAAAGATGATGAAGGGTGGTATTTCCCTGAAGCTATGGAAGAGGACCTTTTTCAAACTACTTTGCAGTTGAAGGAAGTGGAGTGTGATAAATCTATTCCTGACTTGGTTGTGTGGAAGCCTAGTCCTTATGGGGTGTATACTATGAAGGACACTTATAATACCTTAGCTTGTGAAAATGATACTATTGTGTAGTTGTTTGAGGGTGAAAACGGTTTATACTGATTTTTGTAATTTCGGGTGTGTGGGTGAGAAACGAATTTAAACCCTAAACAATGTACTGCAAGGGAGTACTTTAGATTCGAGATATCAATTTGTACAAATCCGGCCTAAACCAAGAAATGGCCATTCCATACTTGCTTCGGTTACAAAGTGAAGGAGAAGGGTTGGTTTTGGGGAGGGAAGCGAAGAAAGTGTTAAGACCAGAATAGTTGATTCTGGAAGAGTAGTTGTTTTAAGACTTGTATCAGAAAGTGGGAAGCTCACAGAGATGGAGACCTAGCAAATATTTTCTGAGTGTTGTATGCTCCTGACCTGAACTTGTCGTTCGGTGGAAATAGGTAATGCTTATTTATACAAGTCGAAGTGAAACGTACTCTGGTCTCATTAAGAAATGGAAAACTGGTGAGTAAATTAGCGGAGGTGGTAACCGGTAACGCCTGGAATTGATGTTCCATAAAAGAAAGTGTTTCACTATTACCCCCTGTATTTACTAACCGCCTCATCCTTATGACAATTTCCCATAACGGGCGTAGTGTACGCCGCACGCTGTAAATCGCCAAACCAATACCTAATGATCATCCCACAGTTTGTGACATGTGTTAATGTCATGTTTTCGTGGAAAACATGTAGCACGTTGTTGTTGTCCGGCGAGTTGAGCTTGAGAGACTTGCCGGCTCGGTGGTGACCTTCGACGGTCGAGATTTTGCATCTTAAAAGGAAAGATAGCCGTTGATTATTGCAACCCTTCGTTTGGTAGCCAATGGCATGAAAGCATGATCAGTATGGCTTTATTATGGCTTAGTTTAGGCGCGGCCAAAAGTTAGGGTTTTGGATTTGATTAGGCGCGACTAAACTAGGGCCAAAGGTTGCCACGCGTTGGATGGTAACCTTGGACGGCTAAGATCTGCACCTTAGATGAAAAAATGGCCGTTGGTTGTTTCAAGCCTTCGTTTTGGTAGCCGCATAGGGAAGGCCGGTATGGTGTGGCGCGGCAAGGTGGTTTGCATGCCATTGGCACATGTGGTATGGTATGCCTTGGCGCGGTTTGGCGTGGCCAAAACTAGGGTTTTGGGCCAAAGGTTACCATGCGTTGTTTGACGACCTTGGACGGCTAGGATTTGCATCAAGGATGGAAGGGTGGCCGTTGATCGTCGCACGTCTTCGTTTTTGTAGCCGCAATAGGGAAGGCCGGCATGGCATGGCGCGGCAAAGCGGTTGGCATGCCATTGGCACATGTGGCATGGAATGCCTTGGCGCGGTTTGGCATGGCCAAAGGTTACCATGCGTTGTTTGGCGACCTTGGCGGCTAGGATTTGCATCTAGGATGGAAGGGTGGCCGTTGATCGGCGCGCACGTTCGTTTTGGTAGCCGCATGGGGAAGGGTCGGCATGGTTGGCATGCCATTGGCACATGCGGTATGGTATTCCTTGGCGCGGTTTGGCGTGGCCAAAACTAGGGTTTTGGGCCAAAGGTTACCATGCGTTGTTTGACGACCACAGGATTTGGCTAGGATTTGCATCTAGGATGGAAGGGTTGCCATTGATCGTCGCACGCCTTCGTTTTGGTAGCCGCATGGGGAAGGCCGACATGGTGTGGCGTGTCAAGGTGGTTGGCATGCCATTGGCACATGCGGTATGGTATGCCTTGGCGCGGTTTGGCGTGGCCAAAACTAGGGTTTTGGGCCAAAGGTTACCATGCGTTGTTTGGCGACCTTGGACGGCTAGGATTTGCATCTAGGATGGAAGGGTGGCCGTTGATCGTCGCACGCCTTCGTTTTGGTAGCCGCAATAGGGAAGGCCGGCATGGCATGGCGTTGTAAGGCGGTTGGCATGCCATTGGCACATGTGGCATGGCATGCCTTGGCGCGGTTTGGCGTGGCCAAAACTAGGGTTTTGGGCCAAAGCTTACCATGCGTTTTTGGCGACCTTGGACGGCTATGATTTTCATCTAGGATGGAAGGGTGGCCATTGATCGTCGCACGCCTTCGTTTTGGTAGCCGCATGGGAAGGCCGTCATGGTGGGGCCAAGGGAAAATGGCGCGGATGGCTTGGCATAGTGGGGCCAAGGGTTTGGCACGGACGGCTTGGCATGGTGGGGCCAAGGGTTTGGAACGGACGGCTTGGCATGGTGGGGCCAAGGCAAGGTGCGGACGGCTTGGTTTGGCCAAGGGTTTGGCATGTCATCAAGGCGCATGGTGCGGGCTTAACATGGTTGGCATGCCTTGGCGCGGTAGATGCGGCTGGCATGGTTGGCATGGCTTGGCGCATGGTGTGGCTAGCATGGTTGGCATGCCTTGGCGCGGAGATGTGGCTGGCATGGTTTTCCATTGGCACAGTGGTGCGGCTGGCATGGTTGGCATGCCTTGGCGCGGTAGCATGAGAGTTAGGGTTTGGCATAGATGATGTCGGTCAATGTTAAGGGTTTTGCCGTGGAACATGACCCATGTAAAAAGAAAGGTACCGGTAATTCTTACGTAGGCATGCAGATCGATTCAATAAATGTGTTAATGGTCATAGTGACGTCATTTTAGTTATACAATTTTACGATTTTAACCTTAAGATAAAAACCACCAGCAACATTAAGTCCCCTGCTTAGCTCAGAACGGGTGCATCGTTGCGAGGTAAGCATAAGATGGTGACAGGCCAGGACAAAAATCGAAACAACAAGTCGTGAAAAGATGGTCAGGAAGGTTCGTCTAACCTTTTCGAGAGGTAAGGAGAGTTCATGATCCCCGTGTTTGGCAGCCTTGCATAGATTCTATTTGTGTTGTAGACCGTGAAGCGGTGAGATGAAGATCGTCGGCTTAGTATGGCTATGCATCATCTTGGCTGGGTTAGGGAACATCATGACACTGGCTCGGCGAGTTGTCGGTGTTGGCGCGGTAATTCATGGCGCGGCCCGATGGTGCAAGGCATGACGCGGTTTGGCGAGGCAAGCATGGCGCGAACGGTGGTGTAAGGCATGACATGGTTTGGTGAGGCAAAGCATGCGCGGACGGTTTGGCATGGTGGGGCTAAGGCATGGTGGGGCCAAGGCATGGTGCGGATGGCTTGGCATGGTGATTTGTCTTCGCGGGCCCGGTTGCCTCTTTTCCTTACTTGACTCAAATAGGAAGTCCTTTCCTTATTCAAACTCCCAAGTATCACGCCTATAAAAGGGGCCGGCCTCTCCTTTTATTTCACACCTTTATTTTTTTTATTTTTTTTACTCTGGTCGTGTGGTAACAGTAAAGCGGACGAGCGAATCCCAGGTATGTCTTCCAGGACTTCCTCTTTAATTCGTTTTTTCTTGTTTTCTTGTGTTAGTGCAAACCCTAGCCGCAGAAGTACCTTTTCATGATCTTGTAGAAAATATTGTCCTTCTGTGTTGGCATGAATCCTAGCCGTAGGTATTCTTTGCACGAACCTGTAGTAGCATTTAGGCGTGAATACCGTAGCAATGTTGACCGCCTCAATTTATTGTGCAAAGTAGCATGCATGAGCTGGTAACTGTCATTCCCTTCTCATGAAAACCTAGTTTCTAGGTTTTATTCCTTTTCCTTTTGTGGCCGTGTGTATGGTTCCCATGGTGGGGCGCGCCTCCTTGGCCGGGCGCAAATTTCCCGGCCGCAGGTGCGGCCTTGGCATGAGGTGGTGATGCATGGTCTGTCAGTCCCCATTTCTTTGCCTATACGTATTGTGACTTTGAAACAAATTGGCCTGCGTCCAAGATGGATCTCCTGTGTCTGATAAAATAATTTCCATGCACTTTTCGTAATAATTTCTCTTCGTTTATTTCATTATAGTTGTTTCGGAAGTGGAAGTAGCGTGAGAGAATTTTCGCTAGGATGTCACTTGAGAAAAGTTCTGCCGTACTGAAAGACGTTGGCAATTCCAAGCCAAACATAGATGATGAGTTCTTTAAAACATCCGCCACGATTAGGAGAAACCATCCCAAGTATGTGTCGATTCTTCTGACTGACAGACCCGGTCGGTTCGGCCAGGAGGAGTAATATGGTTTTGTCTTCAGAGGAAAGAGTATCATGCTTCTCCTATCGATTTTAAAATCTCTGTGAGTCCGTTGCATCCCATTTAGAAATGGATGCGATTCATGATGAACCAGGAATGTGTAAAAGCCAGTTTGACCAAGGCGCAGATTATTGATGCTGTCGCGGCTTCCGTAATGCTTCAAATTAGGAAAGATATTCCGAGGCTTGGTTGCTTTTATTTCCAGATGGTGTCCGGACACCCACACGTCCATATGCAGGTGGGGTGAAATGACTATCTCCTTAGAGAGCATGGCCGTATTGCTGAATCTTCTCGTAATAGGAAACCTCGATGTCAAATTGTCTGCAGATGAAGAAGAAATGCACGCCGCTGCGGTCGCGAAATAAAAGGATTCGTTCGGAAAGAAAACAAGACGAGGTGCTTCTATGGCTGGTGGGTGTCTCATTGGTTCCCTTATGAGTTGGAGCCGAATCAGAAGAATAGTACGCATCATGTTGCGGCGTTCTTGGCTCTTTGGTTATCCGAGAGATATTTTTGATGACGGCTCGGGTAAGAAGGAGATAAGACAGGATCTTATCAAGTTTGCCATAAAATTGGCAAAAGGTGTCGTTCTCCCTATTGGCGGCTTGTTTCTTGGTTCTCTGTACACACACTTGGATCAACTGGTTGCGGGCATGTGCGCTTCAAATGGCTACATGAAAGTGGATTCGTATATTCATGCCGCCTTTCTCCAAGCGTGGCTGTGGGAGCACTTCGAAACGTATGCTCCAAAACCGTTGGCCGTATTTCCCGAGTCTTGGAGTGGCTATAGGATAATGCAATGGTCGAATAGGCGCCAAAAGATTGGTTCGAACCTGGTTGGATTTCTTGACAACTCGCACATGGTTAATTTTCGTCCATGGGCTCCGGTGCATGTGTCCATAACTCAGATCAGTACCTTTGCTCCTGCTCCAAGCATGTCTTTGTCTTCTGATAAAGAGGATATGAGTGTTGGAGAGATGGTGTTCATGCGAAGCTGCACGCCCGATCATATGTCGTCTTTCTTTCGAGGATCTTGCAAAGCAGTTTCTTACAATATTGATAGTGCGGCTCGGCATATAGGTTTTGACCAAGGGGTCCCACTCGTTCGTCATCCGGTTGTTCCAAAAGTCCCGGTGCCAACTGTTCTCGATGCTAGTGTTCTTGTGCCGGGTAAAAGTCTGCCTTTTCTGCTTGCGAAACGAAATCCATCAACAACCTCCATATATAACATATTTTGGAAGGATGAGTTTCTCGTTATCCATGGATTCGTGAATGATGTGGTAGAAAACCGTCGCGATAAGCCTTCTCTTGCGATTTTAGCGGAGCATCCTTTCTGCTGAGGGATCTTCTTCGCCCTGCGAAATTCCAGAGTAGCCCGGATGCGGACAGTCCGCAAGCGAAGGAGCGAAGGTCTAAAAGCCGTGCTAGTGGTTTTCACTCGGGTTCGACGGCTCTTCCGACTTTTAGTTCTTCCAATATGCGAGTATGTATGATTTTCTTCCTGATTTAGTTGGATTACGTATATCTTCGTCTCATTTCTGAGCGTCTGTCCTTGCGTCTTGCCCAGGGTCTCAGCATTGTGAATGCCTTTACCAAACTTGCACGTAGTCAGAAGACAGCGTCTCTTGAGACGGAAGGAGGCAATGCTGAACCTACCCTATGGTGAAGGGGGATTCGAGAAGGAAGAAAATTCGGAGTCCAGCGACGGGGAGGATAGTTTTTCTGGTAGCAGCGTTGAATCTTCCTCCAGCGAGTCCGAAAGTGAATCGGTGAGCCTTCCATTTTCTTTCTTTCCTCTTTCTCTCTCCCCTTCCTTTTTTTTTTTTTTTTTTTTTTTTTTTTTTTTTTTTTTTGGAGTAAAACCAAATCTTGATATCCCAGGAGGAAACCGTTCCCGCCACAGTGAAGACGTATCCATACCTCCAATTGCGGAAACCGTGCCGGCTAGTGACTTTGTACATTGAAGTTCATCATCCTGAAGATGTTGCCACGACTCAAGTGGTGGACAGTACTCCAGGGGCTGCTGGCGTAATTATAGTTAGGGGTCCCTTGCCGGTTGATGATTCAGTTGCGGGAGCCACCTTCGCTCCTCCATACCTGGTTCCTTATCCGTATCACGTGCTGATCGAGGGCTTTAGTGTGCCGGCCAAGTATGCGGCACTATACACTAAGATATGGGAAAGATACAAACATATCGCCACGACCAAGAAAATTACTAGTCGATTTGCGTTGGTTAGCGGGTGGAGGAAGCTTTGTCTTCGATTGACGACATGTGCAACGTGACCGGTCATCTTTGTTTACGAGGATGTAATCTCGTTTGGAGGTTCCATTGTGACATGTGTGTAAACTTCGAATTCAATGTTCCTTGGTTTGTTGAAGGTTTCTACGAGGTTGAAAAGTTCTTTGGTCGAAGCAAAGTAACATCCGGGAAAACCATGAGGGTTTTGGATTATTCAATGTTCCTATTACTTCTAATTCACTTGCAGTCGAAGGTCCTTCTGCGGATATAGTGAAGAAGCATGAAGCGGAAGTCGAGAAATTATCCAGGAAGCTGAAGTTGAAAAGGGCGGCTCTCCAAAGTACGAAGAGGCTCTTGCTAAGAAGAGCAAGCCATTGTTGAAAAACTTTCCTTGTATGCATTTCTGTCTTCTGAACTTCTTATTTTTAGGTTTTTTTTTTGTAAGGCAAATAAAACGCCTAGTTTATGGTCTTGATTTCTTGGATTTCTTGGGTTGATAGACAAATGTTACCTTGAGGGTTTTGGATTATTCTTTTGGAATGAATTGTTTTGTAATGGATTGTTTTGGAATGGATTATTTTGGGAATGATGTTGTCTTGTGATGGACGCATTTATGTGTCTATTTTAGTCTCAATTCTATGTAATGTAAGTACTCGATTTTGCGCTTATTTTGGTATTTTATGTCTTTGTAGGTGTTTTTGGAGAAATAAGCTTTTGCGGCGAAATTGGCTCGAAAAGTGGTTTTTGCGCTCGTGGGAGAAAATTACTATACGGACCCCCATTTTGGATAAGGGGTACCTCAACTACTAAGGGAAACCCATTTTCAGAGCATCTTCTATTCGCACTTTGGAGAATGGATAAGGGGAGGTCATCCCCTACCTTTTGAATATTGAAAATTGGCGGGAAAATAATTTTGCAGCCAAACAGATTTTAGGGTTCGATATTTGGGATGCTTTTGGAGAGATTCAATCGCCAAATTTGGCTGATATGAACCTGTTAGAGCGTAACAGGCTTGACATAGTGTTTAAATCCAAGCGAGTTGAATTTGGATCATCTACACGACGGAAAACGGGCATGAGTTTTCTCGGTTCTTGAGCAAGAATTTGAACGAGATTCTATGGGAGTTCTTCTCGGGTTTGGGTTAGGATTATCCTGTTAACTCAAAACACAACAGGTAATGGTATTGTTAACGTAAAAAATGGAAAGTTTTCACACTTATCTCGACGAGTCAGAGGTGGAGAATATCACGGGTTATTGGTCGTATTTTAGGAAGTTGTTTGGCGGACTTGGAGAATATCTTCTCTTGGAGATTTAATTCTATCATTAAGAGATTCGATACCAACTCAGTTGACGCATAAAAAAAGAATAAAAAGGGAAGAAATCCCGTGACTTGACCGTGAAGAAAAAGAAAGAAATATTGGAAGATTACGTGAAGATTTTATAGCCCTGTTGAGTATAAATAGATGGCTGGAAGGTCGAGCAAGGAATACAGAGAGTTTGGGGTCGATTGGAGGCTTTAGAAACACTGCAGGAGGAGTTGCAGCAGCAGCAGGTGAAGAGGAAGAAGAGAAGTTGCAGACGACACTTCAGAAGTGTCGTTCTCAATAACACGAAGAACAAACTCGCAGAAGCAGACTTAAATACAACGACAGTGTCAATCAACTATCGTTCTTCGACAGTCTTAGAAACTTGTAACAGTGACGTTTGTAACACCATTACAGCGTTACAAATCTCTGTTTTATACAATTTCTTCAATAAAACACCTTTTGAGCTATGGATTATTATTTTGTGCGTGTTTTTGATATGAGGAGCTAAACCCCATTCTTTGGTATGACCGAGGAAGCCAATTCTCATCACTTTGTGGTAACTTTATTTAATTCTTTTTACGACTTTTGCATTAATATAATTTGAATTATGATTTTAAATGAATAAGTTGTGATTTAGTTTGATGGGTTATGCTTAGCTTAGGTGTTTTGATAATCCATGCTTACCATTTACAATTAATGTTTTATAAAATCTACCTTGGCAAAGATTTAGAGTCAATAACTATTATTTTTGGAGCTATAATTGTCAAAGAATTAATAATTGAACCACAGAAAAAGAAGTTCGGTGAAGATTCCCAGTAATCTCTCAAAATTATTATCATCCTTTGTTTTATTTGCCAGTTTTAGTATTTCTTTCATTAAGTCTAAAATCAAAATCTTTAAAAAAGTCCGAGCGAACGATATTCTAGTTACCACTTCAAAACTACATCAGTTTTTGGCGCCGACGCGGACTTGTAATTAGGTTTAGGTTTTAGGTTTTACATTTTTTTTAGGTTTTGTATATATTTTTATTTTTATTTTCTTTGATTTTACTTTGGGTATTTTTGCTTTTGTTGTGCAGGTTTTGCTTGAAACGAAGGTGAAAAGTTGGACTTGCCATAAAAGGAGAAAGCCTAAGCTTTTATTTTTGTTAGTTTTTATTTTCCTTATTTTTGGACTTGTATATATTGTTTGTTTACTTTTTTTAGTAGTTTATTAATAAAAAATAAATAATAATAACACTGCACACACCAATTGCATCTCGTCAGACTACCGAATTTAGGAAAACTAGTGGATTAGTAAGCTGAACCCGTGCCTTGGGCCTTATGGGAGTTACCAGCTGAAAATCCACAAACCTCAGCCTCGTACCTTTGGGTATATTTCGCTGTAGGTAACCCAAGCTTACCTAAATTAGTTAGCCCAGCATTTGCATGTGCACATTTTGTTGAATTCTTGTATGCCGTAACGTAAGAGACGCTCTAGGACGGTTTATGCGTGAAAAACCTAGAAGTGATATTTTAGGAAACAAGAATCTCAACTACCTTAATCTAGAAAGTCCTATTTTTGGACGTTCTTCTCACGGTGAGGAAAATATCCTTAATACTTGTATTTTTGCCAAAATGGTTGAGGAAAAGGATGATGAAGTCCCGATAAAAACCCTTAGGGATCGTTTGAACCCGTCTAGGGTAGTCGTGACCAGTGTAGTTCTACCAGCTTTCTACGGTCCGTTTGATATTAGACCGAGACTATTGGCATGCTACGTAAGTTTAGAGGGTTAGAGAATGAGAACCCGTATACCCACATAAGAGACTTTGAAATGATTTGTGACACAATGAACTATAGAATGTCTCCAAAGATGTGCTTAGGTTACGTTTGTTTCACTTCTCTCTCTATGATAAAGCCAAAGAGTGGTATCATTTTATTCCTTCTAAAACAATTACCACCTGGGATGGTCTTGTAGAGGCATTTGTTAAGAAATTCTACCCACACCATAAGACTGCTACTATTCGGCAGTCTATCCAAACCTTTAAGCAGAAAATAGGTGAAAAACTTCATGATTATATAGAAAGGTTTAGTGAATTGTTATACCAGTGTCCACATCACGGCTTTGAAAAAGCCCACATGGCCCAAATTTTATATGAGGGCCTTGATAGTGAAACCCGTATCGGTAGAAACAATTAGTGGTGGAGAATTTAGCCATCAAGACCCCAGGATGAATGTTTCGACGAATTCATCGAGTTAGCCGAGAAAACTAGGCAATGGGCTTCAATGAGAGAACCATAAATACCTAGAAATCCTATCCATAGGATCGATAGAGTTGATTATGGGTCGGATATTCTTAGGCATCTAGAAGCCTTAGAAATGAATCAAGGGTCACACCATGCTCTTTATAACAACTCTAGGTTTGAAAACCATCAGAGATTTGATCCATATTCGATACCTATAACCTGGTTGGAGAAACCACCGAATTTCTCTTGGTCTAAGGGCCGAGTCAAGGCCGATCTAGTAATTCTCAGGCTTCCTCAGGTTTTGGGTATACTAAGAACCATTTAGGGCCAGATCAGTATCAGAACCTGTCGGATAAAAAAATAATGAGCTTAGAAGAGTCTCTAACCATCTTATCTCATAACACTACAGATTTTAAGCAAACGGTTGAGAAAGGTTTACAGGAAAACTCTCAGGCTATTTCAGATCTAAAAAATCAGGTTAGTATAATTGCAGAGTTTTTGAGCGAAAGAGAGAAAGGAAAGTTACCCAGTCAACCACTACAAAATACTAGAGCAATTCATGAGGTATCCTCTAGAGAGAAAGAGTTCAATCATGTGAACTATGTAACAACCCTTAGGAGTGGTAAAACGGTAGACAATAAGGTAGCCATGCCTAATAGTGGACATCTTGTAGATCCACCTTCTAGTTCCCATTCTAGTTCCCAAGATGAGCCCCAGGAAGGAGCCATTAAGCGAAGAGACCGATAAAATTTCTAGTGATGCCAGTGTGGTTCCCGATAGGTCTCATTTTGTTCCAACTAAGAGAGAGTCGACTTTCAACGAAATAATGGAGATTTTTAAGCAGGTAAACATAAATATTCCTTTATTAGAAGCAATTAGGCAAATGCCTTATGCCAAGTTTCTTAAGGTCTTTGTACTCGAAAGCGTAAAGCAATGTCCATAAGAAATCTTTTTTAGCTGGTCGAGTAAGTTCAATCCTACGAACCAAACAGCCCCTAAGTATAAAGACCTGGATGCCCCACCATATCTTGTACGATTGGTAATCACATGGTTGATAAAGCATTGCTTGACTTAGGATCCAGTGTTAACCTACTCCCGTACCATGTGTACACCCAGCTAGGTCTTGGTGAGTTGATGATGCGTGTCGTAGGTGCAATCAAATTAATCAATGTTTCCACTCAATTAAAAATAATATAATGGAAGTCAAGTTCGTTCCCACGAGGAGCAAGAGATCTTAGTTGTAAAAGTTGTCACGAAAGGGGGTGTAAAAAAGCAAAGAAAATAAACAAAGCAATTAAAATCGAAAAGTTAAAAACGATAAGAGTCAAGACCAAGGAATCCTTCTTCGTTTGAAACAATGAATCAAGTTATGTTCTATTCTACTTGTTATTAGTCACAAATTATCACCAATAGTAGGTAAAGCAGCTAGCTCGTGCTAAACCCTAAATCCCTTATATCACTAGGACACGGAAGTTCTCGACTACTCCAGGATTCTATTTACCAAACCACCCTAGTAGTAGCTCACTCTAGATGTAATTTAAATAAACGCATTAAGATTCATGAACTTATTAGGTTAATATTAGTAGTTAGACTCTTAGATCAAGGTCTACTTGCTAACGTTGTTTTCACACACAATTGCTCCACGGAATCCATCCATGGTCTCGTGTTTGCTACTTATGTAAAGAGTCAGAAAACGATTACTTATCTCTAACTTTCACTAGCTTTAGATCAAATTAACAAATCAATTTAGCGTGCACTCCAAACAATCTATCAATCAATCATGAATGTCTTTAAGATCACTCCTATTAGTAAAAACAAACGATAATTATGTGAAAAACTTCAAGATAGAATTTGAAAACAAAAACTTAAATCATATGTTAAGAACTAGGAATTCATCCTCAATCAATAAAATTAGCTACTCATGTTAAAAAGTTCACACAAAGAATAAGAAAAGAAAAGTGTTGTGTGTAGAGAGGTGTGTAGAAGTTGTAGAAAACTTCTCTATTTATAGGCTTCAATATTCTCCAAATCTTCTAAGGAGTAGAATCCTTTTCCTTTTGCAATTCAATTTCCAATTCCAAGCTTTTCTCAACTCTTCCACCTTCTCTTTCCAAATTTGAGTCCAATTCTCCATCCAATTCCTAGCCCAAGTCTTCACACCCATGAGAGAAGTCCATAGAAAGTCTGGAATTTTGCTCATGGGAAAACAGGGATTGTGGTAGAATCCGGCCCAGAATTATCGTCGCCCGGCCACGCCGAAATTTTCTCCGTCAATGGAATATTCGGACGGAATATTCCGATCAGTCCACCGTCGGGGATCTGATTGACTTAACGGTCTCTGTTAGTCGCCCGGTCAAGTCCCAATCGAACTCGGTGAGTTAGTAGTGAGTCGAGCCTGGCCAGGGCCGAGTTGTTGCATAGATTGTTGCTAGAGTGCACAATGATTGCATTCACGCGCCAAGATGGCCGTGCACTACGCCACATCATTTCGAACCAACAACTCTTGAGAATCTTTTCCATTTAGGTCTATTCCCCCGCATAACATGCTTCAATTCAAGTCCTTTTCATGCAATTTCATACTCCTCCAATACACAACAAGCACCATCACGACTTCATCACCTACTAAAGTCACTCCCGCAATCAAGCTTTGTATGCCAACACCAGCTTGGTCTTGCTCCACTTCTTTACCCATCTCTTATTGAGATCAACACACACGGCATCTACCACCAACACTATGGTCTCGCATTTGTATCTTGCTCCTCTCGGTGTCTAACTTTGATCACCAAAATCCATGAGAATCTGCTGACTCCATTTCTGCCAGCTCCAACAGCACCAGCTTGCCTGTCATCTCCACTTGTGCAGCTTCAGATCCATCTTGAGCTCATCATTCAACTCTTTACTCTCCCTGCATCACCATCATACTCACAGCTGCATTACTATCAGCTCCATAGCCTGCAACTCAAATCCCCAGCTGCTCTATTGCGCAGCATTCCGACACCAACACACCACAAAAGGACCAAGCCATTCCACTGCTATCACTTGCGAGTGCCTCCCACTTGAAACCATCCATTACATTGCAACTTGACATCTAGCCCTTGCAATTGCCTTGGTGTGCCACAAGCTCCAAAGACATCAGTTCTCAGTATTCATTCATCTGTGCCATCATGCAATTGATTCGGGCCACATCATTGACCATTCACAACCAAGCATCATCTCTCAACTTTTTGAGATCTTCAAGCTTCAAAAAGACAACGGAACCTCCCTCTTCTGCGGAGTGTCGAGATACCCATTCATTCTATCACCGGCTTAATCTTTACAAACCAACAACACACGCCACCACCATCTCTTCTTCTTCTGGATTCAACAACAGCACCAATCGCCTCTCCCTATGTTGAATAGCAACAATCCATTTCGATCTGAATCTCAATCTCCCTGAGCTTCAACTCTTCAATTGCAGAGCAGCCGTTAATCACTCGAATCAGCATCTCTGACCCATCTGATTTCTTGTTCTTTCTTTACAAACCAGCTCAAATTCGTCCTAATTTCATGTTGTTCTTGACGCCTCAATTCCTTGAATTGCCATGAACCCATTCATAAGTAGAATCAAGAAGAATGGGCTCCAATAGCGGCTTCGATCTTTGTCTTTTAATTTAGGTTACGGTTCTCAATTTCACGGTGATAATGGCATCGGGCTCTTTGCTATCTTTCTCGTCTCAAATACACGACCACAAAACCTAACTTTTTATTTCAATTTTCCAAGTTCATCGATCCATTTCTCTCGATTCTACTTCAGCTCATCTCGATTCGATTTCCTCCTCTTGGTTTCATAACAGCAGCCATAGTTGCTTTTAAATTCAGGTGAAAATGAAGAATGACTCAATGAGAGAAATCGATTTTAGGGTATAGGCATTAGTTTGGATATTCACCACCGGTCACCACGATAAGGGATAACCATTAGCCTCCCCTTAACTTTATGTCTTGGCTATTATTTAATACTTCTCCAAACATGAGTGCCCTTAACTTTAACTTGGCTCCAGATAGTGCTCGCCCTATGAAATGACAATTATGCCCTTTTTGCTCAATTTTGGGTGATTTCTTCTTCTTTTCCTCCGTGCGACTCGAGTAGCTATAAAACTCAAAACAAGCGTAAAATACATAATTTACAAGAAAAATAG
This sequence comes from Papaver armeniacum, assembly GCA_023531295.1. Lineage (NCBI taxonomy): Eukaryota > Viridiplantae > Streptophyta > Magnoliopsida > Ranunculales > Papaveraceae > Papaver > Papaver armeniacum. The sequence continues at coordinate 497,897 of JAJJWW010000039.1, forward strand.
CAAAGAAAGCATAAACTACTAGATAGTAAATTAGGTGTATTCTACACCTATCAAATTCCCCCACACTTAGACTTTGCTAGTCCTCGAGCAAATCAAACTAAAAACTCACAACTTCAAAGCGTTCAAGCGTCACAAGCATCAAAGAGTTATGAGGACATAGAATTTCTGCATGCTAGTAATAAGAAGTTAGAAATACCAAAGAACATATTCTCATTCTTAAATGTTGAGTGAGAAATAATCACACCATAATGAGAGAATGCGTGTTTGAGAAGCGATCAATAAGCATTTCGCCTCGACACGCACTCACGAAAAAAAAAAAAAAAAAATTTATGATAATTGCACTCAAAAAGACGGCTTTTTATGGTTCTCACATGTGTGCAGGTAGGAATGAAGAGAGGAATCCTGCAACACGTTGAATGGTGGGAAGGACATCTTAGAAATTTTGAAAAACCCATCTTTTAATATTTTGAAAAACCATTTTTAACGATCTCTAAGAAAAGGAAATCAACCCTTTTTATCGAGGATGAGATTACTTACTCACCTTCACATCCGATTGCCAATTATGATAACACCACTCTCGGCATCCAATAGAAACGTCTTCCGCTTCCTCGTCTTGATCTTCTTGGTCTTCGTCTTCGGTTTCAACTATTGATGATAAACCCTTGAATTTCATAAATCCTTAACAATTTGTAACTCTTTACCTTGAAATCCTTGTCGCTTTGAAACTTCCTTATATATTTTCCTTCCCCAAACACATTATAAAAACAAAACAAATATTTCTCTTGTTTTTCTCTCTTTTTTTTTTTTTTTTTTTTTTTTTTTCTTTTTTTTTTTTTTAAATTTTTTTTTTTTTTTTTTTTTTTTTTTTTTTGAATTAACAAGAGAAATTAAATACAAAATAAACCATGGCCGTGGAAGAAGTATTTTTACCGCTTGATTCTTAACAACTTGTATCGTCTTGAAATCATAAACTTGAAAAAAATTTCACCTTTTACTTTCTTCGCTTTCATGAATAAGTCTTCATACTTGGATATAAAATTACCTCATTGTAGTGTAAGTCCTCAACATATATGTAAAAATCCGCTCATTTGTATGTTGCTTTACTTGTATTTGAAATTTGCTCTTTTTCTCATTAAGTTGCTCGTAAACTTTAAACTTTTTTCAACTTTCCTTGTAGATTTTGATGTCGCTCCTTGTTGTTGATGAGAGTGTTTCTATGGATCCGTTGTTGTCGTGAGAGAGAATGGTGCTAACTTTACAAATCGAACTACAAGAAGGAAGCTTTCATCCATGGATGTCACCCTCATGATTGACAAAATTAGCACTCAAGAGATCAAAGAGTAGTGCTTCTATTGGTGGGAGGTTGGGTAGCTCACCATTCTACCCGGAATTAATGTACGGTGACACACACTCAAAAGAAAGCTCTTTAGTAGATGGAAAATTTTCTGGTCGGTGCCTCACATGATATGAATACGGGTAGTCTCCACTAATGATTGATCAGCAACTCAAATAATGCACTTCTCCCTGCACCAAATTCGCATCACCGGCATGATTAAATCCATTATTTAACACTCAAACAAACAAGAAATCCGAACGTAGTTCTCTAACATTTCCAAGTTCAATTATGTCGGTCAAAATCTCTATGTAAACATACCTAGAAGTATGCTAGTGACTCTAAAATCTCTAAAAGTTGGAATTTTTAAGTAAAATTTTTTTTTTTTTTTTAAATTTTAAATTTTTTTTTAAATTTTTGTTTTAAAAACATGCTTAACCACTCCCCCACACTTAAACCTTACATTGTCCTCAATGTAATTGAATCCTCCTAGTAAAGTCAAGGTGGGAAATTTTAACATGATAAGGAATAAGAAAAAGAAATAACAAAAACAAAAGGATAAGAAATACAAAACCTATGGGTTGCCTCCCATTAAGCGCTTGTTTTAAAGTCGACGGCCCGACTTAGCTCTTTTAAGATTCATTAGCCCGGATCAATCTCTTTTACGGAAAACATGATGTCACATCACTAGGGTATCGCGTTGTCTCAAAGATATTGAAGTGGATGAGTGTACCATCAAACTCCATAGTCAAGGTGCCATTTTGGACATCAATCTTTGTTCTTTGGGTGCTCAAGAATGGTCTACCCAATAACAAAGGTGTAGACTTGGAAGAATTCTCATCATTCATGTCTAAGACATAGAAATCGGTAGGAAATACAAGCTTATTAACCTGCACCAAAACATTCTCAACAATCCCTTTCGGGTAAACATTAGATCGGTTAGCAAGTTCAAGAACTACCCGGTTTCCTTAAGAGGACCGAGATTCAAAGAATCATAAATCGAGGAAGGCATAACATTAACCGACGCTCCCAAATCTAGCAAAGCTCGAGTAAACCTTGTTTTACCAATTGTGCAAGGTATATTGAAACTACCGGGGTCCTTTAATTTTGGTGGGAGTTTCTTGAGAATAAACGCAGAAGCATTCTCCCCCACACTCATGACTTCATTCCCTTTCAACCTTTTCTTCTTCATGCACAACTCCTTTAAGAACTTTGCCAACGAGGAATTTGACGAAGAGCTTCCATGAGTGGAATATTGACTTGTACTTTCTTAAAGATCTCCCAAATATCCATGTATTCCAAGTCTCTCTTTGATTTAGCAAAACTGGCTAGGGAACGGGGGTGGAGTTGTGAAAGTAGGAACCGTCTCCTCGGGTTGGTTGGTAGGAGATGTTTTCTCCTTTGGTGCGGTTTCAATTTCCTCTTTCTCATCATACACCTTATCTTGTTGATTTGGTTGCTCCACTTGTTTCCCACTCCTCAAAGTAATCGCATTAACGCTCTCTCTTGGATTAACAATTGGTTGTGAAGGAAGTTTTATGGACGCTTGCGCTTTCAATAAGTTCACATCGGTCGCTAATTGCCCCACTTGAATTTGTAACTCCTTGATTGCCGAATCGGTCTTTTGTTGGTGTTGTTGGCTTTGTTGGAACATAGAATTAAGACCTTGCATACCTTGCATTAACGCATTGAGCTTGTCATCATTCAAAGAATCACGCTCCTTAACTTGTTGTGGTTGGAATTGTTGAGAGCCACCTTGTTGTTGAGGTTGAAAGCGTGATTGTTGAAAATCACCTTGTTGCGCATATGGATTAGAAACCGCCGCTTGCTTATTTGCATAGCTAAAGTTAGGATGATCCTTCCACAAGGGATTGTAAGTATTTGAGTATGGATCGTACCTTGGCCTTTGATTTGGATATAAAGCATTCACTTGTTCGGTCTCACCATCCGAATAATTACTGCGGCCATCCTTTGCATCATAATCTCCATGTTACTCATCCTTTGATCAAGATGTGATGAAGAATCACTAACTTCATGCACTCGCCTAACCATTGGTTCATCCCTTGTGTAGAATTGTTGCGAGTTTGCCGCCATACTTTCAATCAACTCGGTAGCTTGGGTCACCGTCTTGTTCATTAATGCACCACCACCCGCGGCGTCAAGAAGAGACCTATCACTTGGGTGGAGAGATTCATAGAAGTATTGGAGTATCATAACATCGCTAAATTGATGGTGTGGACAGCTTGCCACCAACCTTTTATATCGCTCCCAACATTCATAAAATGATTCTCCCACTTGTTGTTTCAATCCACAAATCTCCTTGCGAATTTGAGTAGCTTTGGATGCGGGAAAATATCTCTCGAGGAAAAGTTTCTTCATCCCATTCCATGTTGTGATACTTAGGAAGGCAAATAATATAACCAATCCTTAGCATTGCCCGCCAAAGAAAACGGGAAAGCTTTCAACATTGCTCCATCCACATTAGTCTCCGGTGGAAGCATGGCCATAACTATGGTGTGAAGTCCATAAGATGTTTGTTTGGGTCCTCATTCACCATGCCATGGAACTTTGGTAACTCTCTAATCAACCCGCCTTGATCTCGAAGGTTGAGTTAGTTTGGATACACCATTGTTGGGTATCAAGCCTGTGAGAAGCTAGGTCCTTGAGTGTACGATCAGCCATTGTTTCTTCCTCTTTGTCCGAATCACTTGATGAAGAAGGAGAAAGTGGAGTGTTAATCGCACGAATGAAATCCTTTAGTTGAGTCTGGGATCGAAGACGTATTGGACTCGGTGCGCCCTCTTTAAGCATTCACCAAAGGTATAGCACTGAAACAAGATTCTCACAAACTAAGTTAGATACGGTAAAGAATCTAACAAAGCAAGAATAAAGCAAAAGAAAATTAAAAACAACTAAAAATCGCCCGTTGTTCCCCGTAGCGGCGCCAAAATTTGATGCGTGTCGTAGGTGCAATCAAATTAATCAATGTTTCCACTCAATTAAAAATAATATAATGGAAGTCAAGTTCGTTCCCACGAGGAGCAAGAGATCTTAGTTGTAAAAGTTGTCACGAAAGGGGGGTGTAAAAAGCAAAAGAAAATAAACAAAGCAATTAAAATCGAAAGTTAAAAACGATAAGAGAGTCAAGACCAAGGAATCCTTCTTCGTTCTGAAACAATGAATCAAGTTATGTTCTATTCTACTTGTTATTAGTCACAAATTATCACTTAGTAGGTAAACGACTAGCTCGTGCTAAACCCCTAAATCCCTTATATCATAGGACACGGAAGTTCTCGATCTACGGATTCTATTTACCAAACCACCTAGTAGTAGCTCACTCTAGATGTAATTTAAATAAACGCATTAAGATTCATGAACTTATTAGGTTAATATTAGTAGTTAGACTCTTAGATAAAGGTCTACTTGCTAACGTTGTTTTCACACAAAATTGCTCCACGGAATCCCTCCGCAAGGTCTCGTGTTTGCTACTTATGTAAAGAGTCAAGAAACGATTACTTATCTCCTAAATTTCACTAGCTTTAGATCAAATTAACAAATCAATTTAGCGTGCACTCCAAACAATCTATCAATTAATCATGAATGTCTTTAAGATCACTCCTATTAGTAAAAACAAACGATAATTATGTGAAAAACTTCAAGATAGAATTTGAAAACAAAAACTTAAATCATATGTTAAGAACTAGGAATTCATCCTCAATCAATAAAATTAGCTACTCATGTTAAAAAGTTCACACAAAGAATAAGAAAAGTGTTGTGTGTAGAGAGAGGTGTGTAGAAGTTGTAGAAAACTTCTCTATTTATAGGCTTCAATATTCTCCAAATCTTCTAAGGAGTAGAATCCTTTTCCTTTAGCAATTCAATTTCCAATTCCAAGCTTTTCTCAACTCTTCCACCTTCTCTTTCCAAATTTGAGTCCAATTCTCCATCCAATTCCTAGCCCAAGTCTTCACACCCATGAGAGAAGTCCATAGAAAATTCTGGGAATTTTTACTCGAACTGGGATTGTGGCCGGAATCCGTAGGAATTGTCGTCGCCCGACCACTCGGGAAATTTTCTCCGTCAATGGAATATTCGACGGAATATTAAATCGATCCACCGTCGGGGATAACTTGTTGACAACGGTCTCTGTTAGTCAAGCGGTCAAATTCGAGTCAAATGCGAGTCGGAACTCGGTGAAGTTAGTAGTGAGTCGAGCCAATAATGGATAAGCTAGGCGAGTTGTTGCATAGATTGTTGCTAGAGTGCACAATGATTGCATTCACGACCAAGATGGCCGTGCACTCTGCCACATCATTTTACGAACACCAGCAACTCCTTGAGAATCTTTTCCATTTCGGTCTATTCCCTGCATAACATGCTTCAATTCAAGTCCCTTTTCATCAGCAATTTCATACTCCTCCAATACACAACAAGCACCATCACAGCTTCATCACCTACCAAAGTCACTCCCTGCAATCAAGCTTTGTATGCCAACACCAGCTTGGTCTTCTTGCTCCACTTCTTTACCCATCTCTTATTGTGAGATCAACACACACGGCATCTACCACCAATACTATGGTCCCGCATTTGTATCTTGCTCCTCTCGGTGTCTAACTTTGATCCACCAAAAATCCAACGGAATCTGCAACTCCCATTTCTGCCGGCTCCAACAAGCACCGGCTTGCTGTCATCTCCACTTGTGCGGCTTCGAGATCCATCTTGAGCTCATCATTCAACTCTTTACTCTCCTTGCATCACCATCATACTCATAATTTGCATTACTATCGGCTCCATAGCTGCAACTCAAATCCTCATTGCTCTATTGCGCAAAGATTCGACACCAACACACCACAAAAGACCCAAGCCATTCCTGCTGTACTTCACGGTGCCTCCCACTGAAACCATCCATTGCAAGTGCAACTTCGACATCCTAGCCCTCTGCATTGCCTTGGTGATCCCACAAGCTCCAGCACATCAGTTCTGTATACATTCATCCTGTGCCATCTATGCAATTCAGTTCATGCCACATCATACCAGCCATTCACAACCAAGCATCATCTCTCAACCTGAGATCTTCAAGCTTCAAAGACAACAGAACCTCCCTCTTATGCGAATTAATCAGATACCCATTCATTCTATCACCAGCTTCATCTTCTACAAACCAACAACACACGCCACCACCATCTCTTCTTCTTCTGGATTCAACAGCAGCACCAATCGCCTCTCCCTATGTTGAATAGCAACAATCCATTTCGATCTGAATCTCAATCTCCCTGAGCTTCAACTCTTCAATTGCAGAGCAGCCGTTAATCACTCGAATCAGCATCTCTGACCCATCTGATTTCTTGTTCTTTCTTTACAAACCAGCTCAAATTCGTCCTAATTTCATGTTGTTCTTGGGCGCCTCCAATTCCTTGAATTGCCATGAACCCATTCATAAGTAGAATCGGTAAAGCAGGAGCTCCAATAGCGGCTTCGATCTTTGTCTTTTAATTTAGGTTCTGGTTCTCAATTTCACGGTGATAATGGCATCAAATTTCTTTGCTATCTTTCTCGTCTCAAATACTGACCCACAAAACCTAACTTTTTTATTTCAATTTTCCAAGTTCATCGATCTGTTCTCTCGATTCTACTTGGCTCATCTCGATTCGATTTCCTCCTCTTGGTTTCATAACGTGACCATAGTTGCTTTTAAATTCAGGTGAAAATGAAGAATGACTCAATGAGAGAAATCGATTTTAGGGTATAGGCATTAGGGCTGGATATTCACCACCCGGTCACCCTGATAAGGGATAACCATTGGCCTCCCCTTAACCTGTGCTGGCTATTATTTAATATATCTCCAAACATGAGTGCCCCTTAACTTTAACTTGGCTCCAGATAGTGCTCGCCCTATGAAATGACAATTATGCCCTTTTTGCTCAATTTTGGGTGATTTCTTCTTCTTTTCCTCCGTGCGACTCCAGAGTAGCTATAAAACTCAAAACAAGCGTAAAATACATAATTTACAAGAAAAATAACAAAGAAAGCATAAACTACTAGATAGTAAATTAGGTGTATTCTACACCTATCAGTTGAAACCGACTAAAATGACCCTACAATTAGCTGATAGGTCTGTCAAAGTCCCTCGTGGTGTCATAGAGGATGTACTGATTGAGGTTGATAAATTTATTTATCCAGTGGATTTTGTTGTTCTAGACACTCAACTTTGTTCGAGGACCCTAGTGCTCAAATACCAGGGGTGATTTTAGGTCGCCCATTTTTAGCCACATCTAATGCTATAACCAAGCTGTAGGACCGGGCTTATGAACATATCCTTTGGTAATATGACCCTTTGAACTAAATGTCTTTAATGTTAATAGACAACCTTCGATGAATTAGGGAAGTAAATATGATTAGCACTTTAGTTCGGGATCTAATTCGGGATAATTGGGACAACACTTTATTTGGTGATTCCTTAGATGAATTTGATGAGATAATTCTCTTAAGTCAGTTAGGTGACCAAACTGTCGAACTAGAAGAAACTATCGAGTACTTTAAAGACTCTACGGACCGTGAAATTCAAGCCATAGTGCTAGGCCTTACGGAGAGTGATGTTGACCCTAAGTTTAGGGGTAATGATCTAGAAGAAGCTCTTGAGAGTATTTTAAAGACTCAGGATCCAGGAAACTCAAGCAATAGTTAGAGGTTTATCTCGAGAATACGATTACCCTAAGTTTGGGGGTAGTGATGGTCAAATTTCCCTAGTATAAGTCCTTAACTTAGGACTCGAGCCTAGTGTGCCTGAGGTATTACTTGAGTCACTTTCGACTCCTCAACTTTGATCCTCGATGTTTGTCAGAGGAAATCCAGCAACTAGAAACCCATAGTTCAGAAAAATCTGTTTGTTAAGACACTCATATGAAGCCCAAGTGGGTACCATAGAAAAACTCAGTTGTCTTGCAGGAAACTTTGGATGAGGATGTGCTTTGCCTATTAATTTTTCTGATTTGGTGCAGTGTCTAATAATTGTGGCAATTTTATTTGATTTTGTTGACCCACAGTTGTTTCGACTATTGATATATGATTCGAAAGGTAATTAGCCATTTTGTGGTATTGGACGTCTTTAAATTTAGCACTTCTTGGGAGGTAACCCATGCTCATGCAACACGGTAATATCTTTCCTTACTTCTTTTGCTTCAAATGGTAACAGTTTCTCCTTGTTCATGCTTTTAATTTTATCTTTAGAACATTGAGGACAATGTGAGATTTAAGTTTGGGGGTGTGGGAGAAACTTTTTAGTTGCAATAAATAAACTCCAGAGCCTAGAAATTTATGTTTATTAAGGATGGCACTAACCAATCTAAGTGGATGGAAGCATTTTGGTTGTAGGAGTTGAGGAACCAATCTGATTAGATGGCAACATCTAAAGAGTCTATTCATGAAAGCACGAGCTCAGGTGTTAGAATTAAAGAAAAAACATGGTAGTTTCGCCATATCTCGTTGAATCCTTTTCACTTATATTTTTTTGTTTGTTTTCTTCAAAATATGTTTGTCTAAGTGATTAGGTGGGGCTCACGATTCAAGTTGTTACCACTGCTAGGGTGAAATAGAGTGATTGAGATAAAAAAAAAAAAGTTGAAAAGAAAAAAAAAAAAAAAATTGAGACCAGACCATCTGACCAACCGGAATAAATTCAATAAAGTCGACCACTGGAACCCTTGTATATGCCAGTTGTGTTGACCTAGAGTTAGGATTATCGACCACTGGTTCCCTTGTATATGCCAATGTGTTGATATTAGTCCAGACAAATATCTCAGTCCATTAGGATAGGTTCATTTTGGCAGTGGCCTTCAGACAGATATGAGAAACACCATTCACCTTAGTCAACATCAAAACCATCTACGTTTTTCTATATCCATTTCTTACTCTATCCATGTGATTGGTTGACTCCGGTTATGATGTCCAGAAACTATCTGAGTAGAGCTTTGTGACTTATATATGAATTTTAGTATGCTTGAGTGCAAACTCGTGTAAGCAATTGGAATTTCGCATCAGGGTACTTCCTCCTGTAGTCAATAAGTATGCCAACCAAGGAGATTCTTTAGTGCCTTCCAAGGTTCTGCGTAAATAGCTAGAGTCTGGAGTATAAAGGTTTTGTGGGTAAATCTCTAGTAAACCCTCCCGAGACTATAACTCGGCCGCTAGGGCCACCTAGGGGTTTAAAGGCTTATTGCATGCGCTAAATGCAATCGACGATGCCTGCGACAGTGAGTTAGGATTTTATTTTTTATTTTATTTTTGCTCGAGGACTAGCAAATAATAAGTTTGGGGGTATTTGATGGACGCATTTATGTGTCTATTTTAGTCTCAATTCTATGTAATGTAAGTACTCGATTTTGCGCTTATTTTGGTACTTTATGTCTTTGTAGGTGTTTTTGGAGAAATAAGCTTTTGCGGCGAAATTGGCTAGAAAAGTGGTTTTTGCGCTCGTGGGAGAAAATTACTATACGGACCCCCATTTTGGATAAGGGGTACCTCAACTACTGAGGGGCAACCCATTTCAGGCATTGTCTATTCGCACCCGGAGAATGGATAAGGGGAGGTCATCCCCTACCTTTTGAATATTGAAAATTGGTGGGAAAATAATTTTGCAGCCAAACAGATTTTAGGGTTCGATATTTGGGATGCTTTTGGAGAGATTCAATCGCCAAATTTAGCTGAGATGAACCTGTTAGAGCGTAACAGGCTTGACATAGTGTTTAAATCCAACTGAGTTGGGCTGGATCATCTACACGACAGAAAACAGGGCATGAGTTTTCTCGGTTCTTCAGGCAAGAATTTGAACGAGATTCTATGGGAGTTATTCTCGGGTTTGGGTTAGGATTATCCTGTTAACTCAAAACACAACAGGTAATGGTATTGTTAACGTAAAAATGGAAAGTTTTCGCACTTATATCGACGAGTCAGAGGTGGAGAATATCACGGGTTATTGGTCGTATTTTAGGAAGTTGTTTGGCGGACTTGGAGAATATCTTCTCTTGGAGATTTAATTCTATCATTAAGAGATTCGATACCAACTCAGTTGACGCATAAAAAAAAAAAAAAAAAAGGGAAGAAATCCCGTGACTTGACCGTGAAGAAAAAGAAAGAAATATTGGAAGATTACGTGAAGATTTTATAGCCCTGTTGAGTATAAATAGATGGCTGGAAGGTCGAGCAAGGAATACAGAGAGTTTGGGGTCGATTGGAGGCTTCAGAAACACTGCAGGAGGAGTTGCAGTAGCAGCAGGTAAAGAGGAAGAAGAGAAGTTGCAGACGACACTTCAGAAGTGTCGTTCTCAAGAACACGAAGAACAAACTCGCAGAAGCGGACTTAAATACAACGACAGTGTCAATCAACTATCGTTCTTCGACATTCTTAGAAACTTGTAACGATGGCGTTTGTAACACAATTCTGACGTTACAAATCTCTGTTTTATACAATTTCTTCAATAAAACACCTTTTTGAGCTATGGATTATTATTTTGTGCGTGTTTTTGATATGAGGAGCTAAACCCCATTGCTGGGATGAGGGAGGAAGCCAATTCTCATCACTGTGGTAACTTTATTTAATTCTTTTTACGACTTTTGCATTAATATAATTTGAATTATGATTTTAAATTAATAAGTTGTGATTTAGTTTGATTGGTTATGCTTAGCTTAGGTGTTTTGATAATCCATGCTTACCATTTACAATTAATGTTTTATAAAATCTACCTTGGCAAAGATTTAGAGTCAATAACTATTATTTTTGGAGCTATAATTGTCAAAGAATTAATAATTGAACCACAGAAAAAGAAGTTCGGTGAAATCCTGATTCCCAGTAATCTCTCAAAATTATTATCATCCTTTGTTTTATTTGCTAGTTTTAGTATTTCTTTCATTAAGTCTAAAATCAAAATCTTTAAAAAAGTCCGAGCGAACGATACTCTACTTACCACTTCAAAACTACATCATCTTGGTTACGACTGCAAGTGACACAAACATCCCAGGAAAACCATGGAACCGTGTGTTGGTAGATGACATGGGTGAAACATAACATGGCTATCGGTTTTATCATTCCCGTGAAAACTTGAAATAGCAAACCATGTATCTTGTCTAGGTAAGACTTACTCGGTTTTCAGAGTCTCCGATGAAAAGGGAACCTTCGGGTGTAAGACCAAAGGTTTTATGGGAGGCACCGCCGTGATTGTGGAAAGTCCCGGTCGTCTCATCTGATAATCGAGTCATCGATCCCTGGTTGGAAAATTCGCTTTTAATCTCTAGACAGTCCCCAGTCATCCCTTGTCGTGTCAAGACTGATAATTGGGTCGTAACTGAGTCGTCGATCCCTGAGCGGGTCGCCTGCTTCTACCATCTTGATGTTTGGGTCGAAGCATGAGATTGATGGTCTAAAATTGACATTGTAACCGAAATATCAATCTCCCACTATGGTCACCAATTGTTTGAGGATGAAAACGGTTTCTATTGATTTTGGTAATTTCGGGTGTGTGGGTGAGAACCGAATTTAAACCCTAAACAATGTACTGCAAGGGAGTACTTTAGATTCGAGAGATCAATCTGTAGAAATCCGGCCTAAACCAAGAAATGACCGTTCCAGACTTGCTTCGGTCATAAAGTGAAGGATAAGGGTTGATTTTGGGGAGGGAAGCGAAGAAAGTGTTGAGACCGAATAGTTGATTCTGGAAGAGTAGTTTTTACGACTTGTATCAGAAAGTGGGAAGCTCACAGATGGAGAGCTAGCAAATATTTTCTGAGTGTTGTATGCTCCTGACCTGAACTTGTCGTTCGGTGGAAATAGGTAGTGCCTATTTATACAAGTCGAAGTGAAACGTACTCTGGTCTCATTAAGAAATGGAAAACGGGTGAGTAAATGAGAGGAGGTGGTAACCGATAACGCCTGGAATTGATGTTCCATAAAAGAAAGCGTTTCACCATTACTCCCTGTATTTACTAACCGCCTCATCCTTATGACACTTTCCTATAACGGGCGTAGTGTACGCCGCACGCCGTAAACCGTCAAACCAATACCCAATGAGCATCCCCCAGTTTGTGACATGCGTTGATGTCTCGAGTGTTTTCGTGGAAAACATGTAGCACATTGTTTTTGTCCGGCGAGTTGAGCTTGGGAGACTTGCCAGCTCCGTGGTGACCTTCGACGGTTGAGATTTTGCATCTTAAGAGGAAAGATAGCCGTTGGTTATTGCAACCCTTCGTTTGGTAGCCAGTGGCATGAAAGCATGATCAGTATGGCTTTAATATGGCTTAGTTTAGGCGCGGACAAAAGTTAGGGTTTTGGATCTGTTTAAGTGCGACTAAACTAGGGCCAAAGGTTGCCATGCGTTGGCTGGTAACCTTGGACGGCTAAGATCTGCACCTTAGATGAAAAAGTGGCCATTGATTGTTGCAGGCCTTCGTTTTGGGAGCCGCATAGGGAAGGCCGGTATGGTGTGGCGCGGGCAAGGTGGTTGGCATGCCATTGGCACATGTGGTATGGTATGCCTTGGCGCGGTTTAGCGTGGCCAAAACTAGGGTTTTGGGACAAAGGTTACCATGCGTTGTTTGGCGACCTTAAACGGCTAGGATTTGCATCTAGGATGAAAGGGTGGCCATTGATCGTCGCACGTCTTCGTTTTGGTAGCCGCAATAGGGAAGGCCGGCATGGCAATGCGGTTGGCATGCCATTGGCACATGTGGCATGGCATGCCTTGGCGCGGTTTGGCTTGGCCAAAACTAGGGTTTTGGGCCAAAGTAACCATGCGTTGTTTGGCGACCTTGGAGGGCTAGGATTTGCATCTAGGATGGAAGGGTGGCCGTTTATCGTCGCACGCCTTCATTTTGGTAGCCGCATGGGAAGGCCGGCATAGTGTGGCGCGGCAAGGTGGTTGGCATGCCATTGGCACATGCGGTATGGTATGCCTTGGCGCGGTTTGGCGTGGCCAAAACTAGGGTTTTGGGCCAAAGGTTACCATGCATTGTTTGGCGACATTGAACGGCTAGGATTTGCATCTAGGATGGAAGGGTTTCCGTTGATCGTCGTACGCCTTCGTTTTGGTAGCCATGATACGGAAGGCCGGCATGGCATGGCGCGACAAGGCAGTTGGCATGCCATTGGCACATGTGGCTTGGCGCGACAAGGCAGTTGGCATGCCATTGGCACATGTGGCATGGCATGCCTTAGCGCGGTTTGGCGTGGCCAAAACTAGGGATTGGGGCCAAAGGTTACCATGCGTTTTTTGGCGACCTTGGATGGCTAGGATTTGCATGTAGGATGGAAGGGTGGCCGTTGATTGTCGCACACCTTCGTTTTGGTAGCCGCATGGGGAAGGCCGGCATGGTGGGGCCAAGGCAAAATGGCGCGGATGGCTTGGCATAGTGGGGCCAAGGGTTTGGCACGGACGACTTGGCATGGTGGGGCCAAGGCAAGGTGCGGTTGGCATGGTGGGGCCAAGTGTTTGGCATGCCATTGGCGCATGGTGCGGCTAGCATGGTTGGGGCCAAGTGTTTGGCACGGACGGATTGGCATGGTGGGGCCAAGGCAAGGTGTGGTTGGCTTGGTGGGGCCAAGGGTTTGGCATGCCATCGGCGCATGGTGTGGCTAACATGGTTGGCATGCCTTGGCGCGGTTGACGCGGCTGGCATGGTTTGTCATTGGTGCGGCTGGCATGGTTGGCATGCCTTGGCGCATGGTGCGGCTAGCATGGTTGGCATGCCTTGGCGCGAAGATGTGGCTGGCATGGTTTGTCATTGGCACAGTGGTGCGGCTGGCATGATTGGCATGCCTTGGCGCGGTAGCATTAGAATTAGGGTTTAGCATAGATGATGTCGGTCAATGTTAAGGGTTCTGCCGTGGAACATGACCCATATAAAAAAAAAAAAAAGGTACCCCGGTAATTCTTGCGGAGACATGCTGATTGATTCAATAAATGTGCTAATGGTCATAGTGACGTCATGTCAGTTGTACAGTTTTACGATTTTAACCCTAAGCTAAAAACCACCATCAACAGTAGTCTAATTTGGTATGGTTCAAATCTCATATTCCTAGACAGTCTTTTATTACTTGGCTTAGTCTGCATGGGAGACTTCAAACTAGAGCAAAAATGGTGCAGTGGGGGATTTTGCAGGTTGCTAGGTGTGTGTTTTGTGATGATGAGGACTGTGTAGAGGATGAGAATCACCTTTTTCATTGTTGCTCCTTTGCTTCTACTATTTGGATGGGACTTCTTCTTAAAATGGGCTACTCAAGAAATATGTGCATTTGTTGGAAAGATCAAATAAACTGGTTTGTGAATTCCTTTACAGGACAGGGGTTGGTTATTAGAATTAAGAAACTCATATTTAACTGCTTTGTTTATCATGTTTGGAGGGAGAGAAATAGCAGAATTTTTCAAAGTAAGTATTCTTCAGTTGATCAGGTGGGTTACGCTATTCTTTCTGATGTGAGAATCAAACTGCTTTCTAACTCCTGCAAGGTTGAGGATTCTCCTCTATCTAGAAGTTTTATGGAAGGGCTTAAGGTTAGCCGTGACTTTGTTCTTCCTTTTTTTTTATGCCATGGATTTTTCCTGAAAGTGATTTTATTATGATAAATGCTGATGGCTCTAAAATACTACTGATTGGTGGGTGAGGTGCTGTTTTGAGAGATAATTCTGGTGATGTTGTTCTTCTGCCGCAAAGGGAGGTGGTCCTTCTATTTCGGTTAATACGCATTAATTGCAGGGTGTTGAGCTTGGATTTAATTTGTCCATTGTTAGGGGTTTTAAGAAAGTTCATCTAGGCATTGACTCCATGTTTATATACTTCTTACTTACTAGGAAGGATTGCACTCCCCCATGGAACTTGATCCAAATTTGGAGAAGAGTGGAAAGATTAAGGTATTTCTTTGGGGTTTTAAAGATTTCCCATGTTTACAGGGAAACAAACAGGGCTGCAGATTTTTTGGCAAGTTTCCATCCGCCTGCTAAATGGTTGATGTAAGGATTGAAAACTATTCTCCAGAGTTTTGTGAGATTATCAGGGAGGATAGAGAGGGGAAGTTCTATCCCGTAGTTAGCTATATTTTTGGTTTTGTTTTTGTTTTGATTTTCTTGTTTTCTGTTTCTTTGGGTGGGGTCCCTTAACCCCGGGTGTCTGATAAAAAAAAAGTGTCTGGTACAACAACAACACATTTCCTTTCAGGTATTTATTCCCATTAGGAGGGTTAGATCTCCTAATTTTGCGAAATGAGGGCAGCTATGCCAAATTAAAGAAAAAGCAATAAAATTAAAGAAAAAACAATAAAATGGAAGTATATCACTTAAAAGAGGAATCCTATTACTGGGGCTTTGAAAGTTAATGGTCTTTTGGGGCTTTCCTGGGTCATTAATAGTAATTTTATAGCCCCTTATCCAACTATTTCAATAATGCCTAGAACACCCCCAACTTGATTAGTGTTAATTATGGTGATTAACCAAATTAATAATGATTAGTATATTGATTAAGATTAATCATTTGATTAATTTTCAGGAAAAAAAATCATCAAAGACTTTTTTTTTCCTCCTCTTTTATTTCTTGATTCACGTAAGATAATTTCGAAAAAAAATATTTTTTTTTGAATTGTTTTTCAAACACTCAGGATATGCTAAAAATAGTCAGGAGAATCTTATAAACTTGTCCCAGATACATTTCTATTTGATTCAAATCCGTTAAAAAACAGTAAAAAATCTGGGTTTTTTCAGGGTTACGGTTGGGATATACTGTCGACCCAGCCGAAATAGACAATTTACGGCAGGGAAATAAAGAACTCCCAGCTGATTTTTTTTTAAAATTTTTTTAGACAACTTACGGTTGAATTTCCCAACAGTAGGCATAAGTTACAGCAGGAAAAACCTTCCTGTAGCCCAACCTCTATTTTGTTCTTTGTGGTTATCAGAAGTCCAGCCGGCTAGGATATCCTAACCGTAAACACCTACTTACGGCTAGGTTTTCCTAGTTTTCCAACCGTACACTGCTTTACGACTAAGAATTTAATGTTTCGCTGCAACAAAAAGCCTGTACTAAAATGAGTATATAATTGAACTCATTTTAAGATTGAGTATGAACTGATACTTAGAAAATGAGTATAAACGGATTTCTATTTAGTATTTAAGAATTAGTGTCACTCGATCTTAAATAGAGTATGGCCTTATACTGTTTCTGAAATTGAGTATAAAGTAATACTCGTTTTGAAATCGAGTATGAAGGTGTACTCTTTCTGGAATCGAGTATACAGTGATACTCAATTTTGATTCGAGTTTGAACTTATACTTTTTCTTAAACTAGCCCTTAACCCGTGCCGTAACGGCACGGGGCCATGATGTTGGTTCATTTTTAATATATCGTATAATTTGTGTCCCGAATACTTATCAACTCCTTATGATTTAATATGTGTTTGTCATAAAAATAGTTGGGATTTTCTTTTCTTTTTTTCTTTGTTTTTTCCTTTAATATTTTACCGCCAGAGATTTGCTCAAACGAAAGAAATATAATCTTAACTTCCAGACACTTTTTTATTTAGGTTCATTACTTATAATAAGATAATGCTCTACATGAACATGGAAGTTTAAATATTTTTGGAAATATGTCGTCAGCAACGCTCATCTCATTGAAATCAACTAATCAATATCGTCCATAAAAGTCTCCACATGCTCCTATTTCGCTCCAGCTGACTCATCTATCATGGTCATGTTGTCGACCCTCCAAATAGGCAGAGAATAGTATTTTTTGCATTGAACGAATGATACAAACTATCCAATGTGACATAAACACTCAACCCATCAGATGACAATGTTTAAAATGTGTACCAATTACCTTTTCGAAGTGATTGTATAAATGCGAACCTCTGCCATTAAATCTTCAACAAAGTATTGTGCCCAGCAATTCTTCTTAACGAAGGCTTTGGTAACTTCAAAAGTCTTGGACATTTTGTCACTTCCGTACGTTCCTACTTTCACTTGGAATACAATTACCTCGTAAAGAACCTTGAACACATATTGTACTCCCTGATCCTATTTTAAATTAATAGGTTGTCAATAGATCCTTTACCAAAAGTTGACATATTCTACGTTGAATATTTATAAAAAAAAAATTATGGTATTGTGGATCGTTGCTTTCTAAGATTGTAGTTTTCAAAATTGGTCTCTTCAAGTCCCACGGCTTTCTAAGTTTATATATCCTGTTTTTTTTTTTTTAACATTTTAGTTAGCCATATTATGTTTATTACTAACTTTAAACTTGATGTCATCTTCTACTGTGAACTTTATGAGATTTCAGAATCGAAATAGGTTTACCTCTTTCATTCGTATCAAGTAATCCGTTGTATGTCCCAACAATTCTTCTACAACAATTCCTTTCTTTTGCCGTTTCCGGACTATCAGTAGCCATTATTGTCAAACGCAATCTTTCTAATTTTTGTTGATGTTATGTATTTGCAAGTTCATTTTTCTTAAATAAATAGATTGTGGAAAAACTAAAAAAAAAAAAAAGAACATCAGTATTACATCGGGTCTAAGTTACTATATCCAAAATACTCCGGACACTGCTTCTGGTGCCTTGTTTCCTCAAATTCCTCGTTGCATTCTAGACAATACATGCAACACCAATCATTTGCGAAGTGAGCTATTTGCGCAAGTGTGGTCAATGTATCCCTTGCCTGTAATAATAATAACAACACGTCAATTATTTTCAATGCATCCAGTTGTAAATGGTATGAATCTAATAGATTTGAATTATACCTCAATCTTAGATATCACTTTCTTCTCACATAACATAGCAATTGAGGAAGGACAAATCTTGACCACTCTTTACATATGCAGAGTTAGCCAAACTATGTTTTGCAATTTTCTTACATGATTATTATTAATCCATATTTTAGTCAGCTCCTATCGAAGTCGATCTAATTAGTCCTATAGAACGTTAATCTTAAATTTTTGACCTTATATCTTGACAAATTATTGAAGTATTCTCAGTCATTATCTGCTTTGTGTGATCTACCCATCTGTGTCTACTCTACCTTCTAACCCAGTGAATGAAACCTATACATATTGATCCGTAATTTGATATTGTTGATTTGTCATCAAGAGGTCGCATGATTTGAGAATGTAAAATATAAAAAATATTCTATAAATATCGGAGGCGAAATTTAAATTTATAATTTAGAGTTTTTTATGATGATTTTGATGAACAAACATAATTTTCAAACAAATATTTTAGAATGCAAATACATTTTCCCGGTCAATAAGTTTTATATCGGGAGTTGAGTGAAAGTTGTTGTCTTTGTAGGTAGTTGTCGCTAAACAACTCGACATTGATGGTCTTTTAGGAAAAAGAATATAATAGTACTTGAGAGAGCGATAATGTTCTCTTACGTGGGTGTACCAATTGCCTTTATATAATACGGGTGATCGAACAATCATGATCATATTGTCTTATACGTTCCGGTATCATCCTCGAAATATTTGGTTTTTGTCCTTATCAATCGTGCTAAAAACAACCAATTACATCTTTCACAATACAATGTTGCATGTTTTGTGAAGATTATTTTTTTACTTGGTCAATAAAACTCACTAAAAAGCAAAAACTTATTATTATACACTACTATTACCAACACCCACCACCATAAAAACCATCCATCGCCACTATTTCTTCCACCAATAGTAATGTTACTGCCTCCACCATTCACAAACACCCGCCACCGCTTATATTAACCCTACTTCCACTACCACCATTAGAATTAATATAGTTTTTAGTAAAATAATTTATTAATAAAATTATGTATTTATGTTAGATTATTAAAGGGACATTTATCATATAAATTTAATTAATCATTATAAACAATCAATGAGACACTAATTAATAAAATGTTTAAAATGGTTAAGTTGAACAAACCCCAATGATTTTGCCAAGGACAAATCCTGACCACTCTTTACATAAACAAATCGATAATAAATAATTTCATATGTTCTGATCTTGATTTGTGTCGTTCGTTTAGTTATTACATAACATGGCAATTGATTGCACCAATTTTTTAAAATGGACATGTGTTTTATCGAGTTTATTTTAACATTAGAATGATCAACCACGTTTTATACTTTATAATATAGCGTTACACATTTTGTGGCGTTACGAAATTAGCATAATATGTTTTTGTTCACCAATACCCGCCACCACCATAAAACCATATGAATCCACTTTTTTATCCACCACCACCACCTAGTGGCGGAGTCAAGGGTTGACTAACCTGGCTCTAACCCCTTAAATTTTTAATAACTACATAAATTGTTTAGTTTATTTTATAAATAGTACTTTGTCCATATATATTTATGGTTTAGTCCACCAAAGTTTACATGTTTCTTTTTTTAAAAAAAATAGGCCTCCTCAATGTCAATTTTTGACTCCACCACTGCCACCATCACTGCCGCCCATCCCATGTAGGTTGTTGGACGCAATTCTAATTTTCAATCACAAATACAATGTATGAGGTTTAGATTGAACAAAATTTCGTCAATTGATTAGTTTCATTTTTTTTTCCGCGTATATATTATTTTTTGTATTGCAATCAATTTTATTTTAACATTAAAAAATCATGATTTATACGATATAGTACCAAAGATAACAGGGGTACCATTTGGGTGATCCAACTACGATCATGAAAATATTGTCTTGTATGATATCATCCCTGAAATATATGGTACCTTCCTTTATCAAAAGTGTTAAAAACAACCAACCACATCTTCCACACTACGATGTTATCGATGTTGTAACGACAACATAAAATTAATATTGTCCATCACTACTCACCAGCATTCACCGTCACTACTTCTTCCACCACAAACCAGGGGCGGAGCCAGGATTTTGAGGAGAGAGGGAGAAAAAATTCTTGGCAAGTTGGATACATGTGAAAAATGGACTTTGTATCCCATTTTACGATAAAAGAACAAAAATAAATATAATTGTGCTTGGCTCTTCCCTTAACCACCACTAATCTTTCGGCCTCCATCTCTTCTACTACTCATTGTCGCAGAAAACGTCTATTGATATTATTTATCCAAATTACTTATTAATAGAAATAAATATTATAATTAATTAAAAAAATATTTATAATTAAAATTGATTAGTCATTTATTATGAGCAATTAGTGAAACACTAATTAATAAAACACTTTATAATGAATAGATTATTTATTATGTGCAATTAGTGAAACACTAATTAATAAAGCAATTATGGTATTTAAGTTGAACAAACCACCACCGTTGATTTATCTTTTCTATTAATTCCAACCAAGGTGGAACACAAGTTAGAGCCACTCTTATGACACAATAGGTCATGAGTTCGAACCTCCTTGTTATAATTTTTGAAAATCCATATCTTGACTTGAGTATTCATTTTCATTCATAATATTGGAATTAACGCCACACATGCGAGTTGTATGGTGTGGCACGAGCTACCATGACCATTGATTTATCCTTGTCTGGACAAATCCTGACCACCACTAACAAAGGCAAATTTATCCTAGCTTTGTTTTGTACTAATGATGTGTAAAGTAATACTCATTTTAGAATTGAGTATCAATTTGTACACTTTTTCCGTCAAGTATAATGTGATACTCATTTTAAAATCGAGTGCACATAAATTACTCATTCTAAAACCGATCAAAATCCATCATAAATTTGTTTTTCTTTTGCGATTTTGGTGGGAAATATTATCGACCAAGCCGTAGCACACTTAATTCGGATAGGAAATTAAGAACTCTTAGCCGAAAGTACTAGTCACGGCTGGGAAATCCTAGCCAGAACCAAACATCTGTTTTTTTATTTTTTTTTGCAAGTATCACGGCTAGGAAATCCTAACCGTAAACAACGTCCTACGGCTGGGAATTTGAACTTTCCCAATCAGTATACAGAGCACGGATAGGAAATCCTAACCGAAACTAGATTTTTGTTTGTATTTTTTTTTTTGGTGATTATCAGAATAGCTTACGGCTAGGAAAACCTAGCCGTAGACACACTTTTACGGTTGGGAGTTCTTATTTTCCCAACCGTACAGGTAGGTTCAGGGTTCACGGTTGGGGAACATGTATTTTCCCAACCGTAATACATGATTCACGGTTGGGAAAGTGTGAACTCCCAGCCGTTATACAGTTTCATAAACTTTTTTTTCCTCAAATTAATTGAATTGAATTTTTAAGTCAATCGAAAGTAAAAATAAATGGTGGGTTTTCTTAGTTTTGGTTTTTTTATCATCTATACGCGGTGGAGAAGATGAAGAAGAAGAGAGGAAGAAAAATAATCGATTTTGGTTTCTCTTATGATCATCATATTCATCACGATGTGATGAAGAATCACGGTGTGATGGAGGAGAAGAAGAAGAGAGAAAGAAGAATCATAGATTTAAGTTTTTTGATAATCATGATGATATTATGATCATTTTCATTACGATGAAATGAAGAAGAAGAGAAGAACAAGAGAATATATATATTTTTTTTTATAATAGTTAAATTATATATGTTCATAGAAAAGGGTATATTTGACTTTTACTATTAATTAGGTTTCCCCCTATCCATATTAGGATGTTAGAACTCAATTAAGCCCCAAAAGACTATTGACTTCTAAGCCCCAACAACTTGTTGAAACTTGCTTTGGGTCCAAGAGCATAGCTCAGTGGTATCCCATCAACTCCAGTAAGGAGGAAGTCAGGGGTTCAATCCCCGCCGCCGTAAAGGTTTGTGGTACATTAGTTGTATAGTGGGTTGAGCGGTGTTGGGTTTGGCGGTGGGGTCAAACTAACTGGCTGGGTTCGGGTAGGGGTCTGGGTCCGGCTTTCGCGTATCAAAAAAAATAAAAATAAAAAAATGATGAGACTTTCACACCAAGGAGAACCGGAACCAAAAGAGAAACCCCAAAATTGCACCGAAGGAAAGTATAGCACCCCTGGGAAAAAGTTAAGAAGGTCTCGTTGAGTTTTCTTGGCACCAGCCTCGAGCTAAGCATGCATCCCTTTTTTTCCGATTTTTCCAGCGAAAACTATGACCACAGTTGACCTGTTGACCTTTGATTCTTTGAATGAACCAAACAAACCACTGCTCCATCAAGCTGGTCTATTTCGGACCCCAAATTTTCATTTTGTCAATAAAAGTGAACTGTTATGATATGCATGTTCAAGCACAGAAGAGACGCTATTCGTATATGCGAGAATTAAATACCAAAACAACGCTGAAAATTTCAGATTGGGTCCCAATTAGTTTGGAGTGAAATGTTAGTACAATGAATAAGAAGAATGAAGTGATCAAATATTCGAATTCATTCTATTTTTTCCGAGGGAAAGGAAAGTACCGGAATGTTAGAAATGAATGTTTTGAGAAAACTTCAACTGAAGTCGATCAATTAATACTTATGAGTTTTCTCTACCGGCAGTGTACTTACAATTTCAAATTTGGGGATATTGTGTATCGGCATGGTTAAAGTATGAATACCATGGCGATTCGGTCCCTGCCGGCATGGCATTCATACTTTTACCATGCCGGTATTGAGTTTTTCAGGCGTAACGATGGCGTATTCGATGAAAAAAAATAATCAAATTTCAATACATTAATACCTATATATGACTAATTGGAGCACTTGTATATTTAGCTTGTTTACTTTCCTGGGTTGGTTCTTCACCGGAACCTTCATGATCATAAATATATTGATTTAATGTTGTTGCATCAACAAATTCAATGATAATGATTTATTCTACAAAACTAGTGATTATCAAACTAATCTACTAACTTACCTAATTATATTTAACCATTAAACATGATTAGTGAGGGGTATATTAGGAATTAGTTATAATACATGGATAAGGGGTGACTCTAATTTACTATTTATATCCCGTTTTTGTCTTTATCCTCTATTCCCTAATTAATCATATAAGTATCCCCCAATTGCGCGTTCATAAATAAAGGTATATGTGGAAAAAGGCTTTTGTTAACTTGTATACCCGTATACATGTTAAGGTTTAATAAAGAATTATTTTATGTCTTTGAAAATTGGGTTTTTTTGTCTTATTCTACTAGAAATTGGTTTTTCGCCTTAAAAACAACAAATTTTGTTCCCAATGCAAAGAATTGTTGTTTTCTATGCAATAAAACAAACAAATCTTGTTTCCAATGCAAGAATTTGTTATTTTAGTGAACCTTAACATGTATACGGGTATACAAGATAAGAGGACCCGTGGAAAAAACATCCCTAAAATTAAAACTCCGTCTATTTAATAGGAGTAAAAGTTTCTAAACCCCGCTTATATAATAGGAACGGAGAGAGTATTATTTAGTCCAAATTCGTGATTGCGATTTATTGATTGATTATAAGTAGCAGCATAAACGTGTAATGTAATTCGTGATTCTCTTCTCTCCTATTTGAGAGCTTTATTTTCTGTTTTTAAATGAAATTTCAACGTTTTGCTTTGAAGAATTGACCACATGTGGAAAGAAGAAAATTGAAGCAAATGCTTAATGCATGAGCACATAATGTGCGGTGGGCCGTGTGCCTAATAAAAACAGAACACCACTAAAGTAGTATCAAACTATCAATATTCAACATATTTAGTTAATTTTGGAATCACAGACCATCTCTATGATCCTAGTACTTGTGAGAATAATGGTTGTTGGTCGTTTCCACCTTGACTCATTTGAGTTATTTCTAATCAATAATCACGCAGTCGAGATGCAAATCAGCATTGACGTCATTCCTCTCAAAGAAATGATACTACCCACGTCACTACTACTACGAAACAAGGCGCTATCTAATGTAACTCTTTGCGAGAACCGAGGAAATATCTAGGGGCACTCCCCCTATAAATATGTTCACTCCCTCTCCACAAACCAAAGCACCCTCTTTCTCTCCCAAAAACTCTCTGTACTTTTCTTTTGTCAGAATGGGTTCATCAACTGATACCTTCGTTGCCACCACCATCCATACTCAATCACCAGCTCCATCTCTTCCTCAAGTAGTAATAACTCCTTGTGCTGCTTGTAAAATCCTTCGTCGACGATGTGGTGAAAAATGTGTACTAGCTCCTTATTTTCCACCAACTGAACCCTTGAAGTTTACTACTGCTCATAGGGTTTTTGGTGCTAGCAATATCATCAAAATGCTACAGGTAAATTATCTAAAATCAAAACTTTAATTCGTAGCTTTGGTTTTGTTTCTGATGTATAACCTTTTTCCTAAATTTTATTTATTAGGAGCTTCCCGAGTCCCAAAGAGTTGATGCAGTCAGTAGTATGGTTTACGAAGCGAATTCGAGAATAAGAGATCCGGTTTATGGTTGTGCCGGAACAATTTATCAACTACAAAAACAAGTTTGTGATCTTCAAGCTCAATTAGCAAAATCTCAAGCAGAGATTGTTAGCATGCAGTGTCAACAAGCTCACTTTGTGGGCCCACTTTGCATGGAAATGAAACAACATTCTCAATATCAGCAGCAACAACAACAGTCCACAACTACTACCATGTCGCTTACTTCATCTTTGTCGTCTTTGCAATTGCTACAGGATATTGATGATTTTATGATGAGTAATGCCTTTACTACTCAATATCAGCAGCAGCAACTACAACAACCACCCACCACAAATAACACCATATCCCCTACTTCATCGTCATTATCGTCTTTGAAACAAGATATTGATGATTTTATGAGTAATATGATTAGTACTCAATCTTCATCTGCAGATAACAATTTCAAAGGGTTAGGATTCGGCGAAGCCAATACGTGTTCCGAATGGGAACCATCCTTATGGACAAGATTTAATTGAATACCACAGGGGAGAATATTTGCCTCGTGATCCTGGTGCAGGAAAGCTAGAGGTATATTTGTTCTCTATTACTAACTCCTCATCTAATATGAAGGAAAAAAATGAAAAGTACGTGCCTCTGTTCATCGAGTTAAATTGGCGCATATGATAGTAGATAATTTTATGGTTATTTTATTGAATGAAACATGCTTAATCTGAGTTGTTTTCTTGACTAGTTAAAGAATTTGTATTTTTACTGAGTTGTTTTCTTGACTAGTTAATAAGGTTACTAGTTCTATCGAAATAAAAAAATACTAATAATTAGCTGTGCTAGCATGTGCGCATAGATTGTAGTGATATACGTGTGCTTTGTGGGAATGTCGTTGAAAGTGAAACTGCCTCTCATTTACTTTTATTTTGTGATTATTCTATTCAAATATGGACTCCAATCATTCCAACTGCTCTTAGTTTTTAGTTCCTAGATTCCACGTTGGAACTCTTCAAGTTGTGGACAAGTATTCATTCAAACAAAATTGGTAAAGCTCTGTGGTCGTGTATTCCTGCTGCAGCAGTCATATAGGGTATATAGTCAGAAAGGACTCTCTGAAATTTTGGGAAAGACAGAGAGAACTTCTTGGCTGGTCAGTTCCAACATCAAAAAGCTCAGATTATTTCATGCGTTAAAATTGCTCAACCAAACTGCTGCCTTCAGTTAACTCATTGTATGTTCAATTGAGATCAACTCTTCATTTAGTTTTTTTTTTTGTTATGTTTGTTTCTCTTCCCTAATTTTTCTTTCAATTGAGGAAGAATAGTTCGTTGAAGAAGTATTCTTCATGATGATGTTGAAGGCATATTTGGGTGAACAGAAGATCGCCTTGTTCGTTTACAAGGAGGTGTTCGTTTCAGGAGGAGATCGTCTTTTCGGAGGAGGCTTCATTTAGGAGGAGGTCTTCGTTGGTATGTAACCTCTGTCGTCTGTCCTGTTGACAGAGTATACCTATGGTGTTGGAAGAGACATCAGTTAAAAGGAGATCACCTCAGTTATGAGATAGGTATTATCTCAGGTTGGTTGAAGACATTATTGGGAGGTCATTCTTTATTTCTTTTATAGAAGACCACAAATGACAAAAATTACTCAGAAATATTTTGAAACAAGCCCATTCACCTTCTCCACTTTCACCTTTTCCACAAGCATTTAAGGTTTGCATTCCTCTCTTTTGTTAAAAGCTATAGCTTCTGAAAGCATACCTTATTTTATTTTTCAAACTGCAAATAAGCTAAGATGAATTTGGAAAGCTTCAATTCTTAGTTCTTTCCTCTAATTAATTGCCTTATTGCCATTTCTTGATGTTTTCAGAGCCAAAACAATGGTTCTCTAGGGTGTTAGATGAACTCATTTCATTTTGGAAAATTGATACTTGCCGATATGCTATACATCATTGACTGAGAATGACCCAATGTAAGGGATCATTATTGGATGGGTGTTTTTTCTTTTTATTATTAAGCAAAGCTCATAGGGAGATTTTACTGAAGAATGCAAAGAAAACAGAAAGATGGGGACTAATTCAAGACCTTCAAAGTTTGAAGGAAGATGAGAGAAAAGCAAAACAAAAAGAAAAAAACATGTTACAAAAATTACCGAATATATATGGGTCCTGTTAACCCGTATACAAGTTAACAGGGTAATATTATCTTTAAATTACATGGGACTAGAAACATGCTATTCAGAACAGTAATGACTTGGTTTTCTTTAAAGTTGAGATTTGTATTCCAACAATACCCTTAGGATTCATTAACAATCCCAACATCTCCTCCTCCTTATCTCACTCCCGTTTCCTTTGTTATCTTCTAACTCTCGATTTTTATCGCAGGGTATCCTTCATATCCGGTTCTATTAGAGTAATCTTAATTATTCCCTTTTTATTCTCAAAAAAAAAAAAATTCACGGATCCTTCTTCTCCATTTTTATCTCATGCATCCATCTCCACTTAGAAAAAAAAAAACACCCTTCATCTCCGTTTTAATCATACTGTACCAATCTTCAACTACCTATTTATTTTATCTCTAAAAACTTTAATGTAATTTCATTTTCATCTATTTTTATTATTGGATCCACTTTTAATTCAATTGATAAAAATTAACTTCCACCCAAATAGGGTAATCATTTTTCAAGTTTTGTCAATTGGCTAGTTTGTGATTTTACGGATGTAAAATTAGTAATAATAATTTACATACTTTTTTTCATCCTACTGCTTAAGGTCGTTTAGCTTAATCAGGTTTTGGAGGAAAATCCAAGAATCAGACTAACCATAGGAAAATAGGAAGAAGATAAAGAGTTGAGAGAAATGAAACTTGCATAAACTTCTACACTTATTTCTATTTCAAGGATAGTAACGGAATTTTGGTGTTTATAAAAACAAGGGACTATTTATTACTTTCCCAACAAAGAATTCCTTAATTGAATACAAAATATAATTAATTAACAGGGGTTATCTTGTATATGGGTATACAAGATAACTAATAAAGCCTATATATAAGGAATTGACTCCCTGAGGCGGAACGAATTAATGTTGGTAGTTCATCCCACTGTTGGGAACCTGTAGGACCTCCCCATTTAGCCAACAAATTTGCAACTGTATTGACTTCTGTGTAAATGTGAGAGTATCTGAACGGAATCAAAGATAAATATCTCAAGCAATTACCCCAATAAAAAGCCAGTTTCCAGGGCATCAGAGAAGGGTCTTAAAGGGCTCTAATAACGGTACACGTTAGCTTCATGTGCCGTGCTGGGTTTGACTAAAAAGCCAGTTGGCCTAGATATGTCGGAGGCTAATCAAGAAGTTCCTTCTAGTTGTCTTGATCAGGAAACTACACCACCCTCTATTAATAAAACTAGGAAACGAACATCTGATGTTTGGGTTAATGGTTTTTCCACATAAATGATTATGCATCAAGGAACACTCCAAGAAAGAGATGTTTGCAAACATTGTAAAACTCACTATAAAACTAATAGTTCTAGTGGGACTGGTCACTTATCACGACATTTAATTAAGTGTTTGCCTGCACACGTAGATGATAATGATCCTAAGCAAGCTACACTCAAGATAACTAGTGAAGGAGTTACTAATTTTACTTATAATCAAGCTAGAATGAGGGATGGTTTTGCTGTTTACATTGCATCGTCCGAAAAAACATTAAGTCTAGCGGAAGATAATGATTTTGAAGAGTTTATTCAAACTTATGTTCAACCTGCTTTTAAGAAAGACAGTAGAAATACCTCTAGGTCTGGATATGTTGAGGATATTTGGAGAAAGAAAAAAACTTTTATTTGCTGAATTTGCTTCACATGCAATTTGGTATTTCTTTTACTTCGGATATGTGGACAGGATGCAATAATGTTCCTTATGTTTGTGTTACATCTCATTATATTGATGCTAGAACTTGGATGCTAAACAAAAGGGTGATTGCTTTTTGTACTATTCCTTATCCTCATACAGGAAAACATATTCACGAGTGTATTTTGAATATTTTGAAAGTATATGATGTTACAACTAAATTCTTCATTCTTAGTTTTGATAATGCAGCTGCGAATACTAGTGCCATTGACTATTTTCAGCGTACCTTTGTGCCTCCATATCCTGAATATTCAAAACTGTTTCATGTTAGATGTGCATGTCATATTATCATTTAATAATCTATGATGCAATGAAGGTGATTAATGAAACAGATAACCTTAACTTCATTAAGAGAATTAGATGTGCCATTCTTTACATTACTCATACTCCTTCTAGGCTTCATGAATTTAAGCAATCGTGTGAAAACTTTGATTTGAAACCTAGATCATTTCCATTGGATGTGCATAATAGATGGAACTCTAGTTATCTAATGTTGAAGTCAGTAGAAGGTTATGAAAATTTGATTTTGGATGTCATTGTCGATAGTGAATTTGAATTGGACTCGATTGACTTTGAGAATAGTAAGGTATTTACGAAGTTTTTGGGTGTTTTTTATCTTTGCTACTAAGAAGTTATCTGGTTCTTACCATCCCACTACTTGTATTGCTCTAAATCAGTTGTATAACATGGCAGTAGCATTTAAAGAATGTAGAGATGGTAGATTGTATGAAAGAATTCTTAAGTTGATGGAAGAGAAGTTTAAAAAATATTGGAAAACGGTTCCTCCACTATTTATCTTAGGGTCGAGATATGGATCCCAGAAAAATATTGCGGGAACAATTTTATTGATTCAAGGAATTGCTTGATGCCTTAAATATTCCTGTTGTTGATAGTTTTATTTGTTCATCAAATGATTTTGAGATTGTTTAACTATTATTCTAGTAAGTATGGTACTTGTGTTCGTCTTTGCTTTCGTTGAACAACCTAATTTTGATGAGCAAGATTCCTCGGAAAAGATTGTTATCTGCTACCTCTACCATTGTTTTGGGTAGTAGTAGTAATAATAATAGTTCAATTTCGGAACTTGTCAAGTATTTAGAGTTAGATGTTCTTTGTTTTACTTCTTGGTAAGGAAAGATGAAGTAATTTTGATATTCTTGTTTTGGAACACTCATGGCGATAGTTTTCCTATTTTGCGGATAATGGCTCCTGATTTGCTTACTCCTCCAGCGTCCATAGTGGCCTCAGAGTCTGTTTTCAGCACAAGTGGGAGAGTTCTAAGCAAGGAAAGGAGCCGTCTTTCCCCTGATATCTTGGAGGCTGTTGTGTGTATCAAGGATTGGAATGATGCTAAAAAGAGAAGACAAGATTTTAATGATAAGTACGAGGAAGTCTTCTACGATGTGGAAGATTAACTTATCGGTGGATGGTATGTATATATAATTATATTCTTGTATTATTTCAGTCGATCTCCCTAATGTCTTGAGCCTCATTTAATTCATTGTATGTTTGTTTGTGGTGATTCCACTATTTTGACATGGATCTGGCAGAGCCATGAAAGCTTACAAATACTTTTTGTCTTTCTTGATAGCTATACTTGGAATGTGCAGTTGTTTGTAAAGCTATTTTTTGGGTGTACATCAATCAAATATTTGCTTTTGCTCTCTAGAGCCTTCATTCGGTCTTGAATAGGGCATATTTTGAATGTATTGAGTTGTTCGCTGCTGAATATTCGCTCTTCTTGCTCTATTTTTCTGTTTTGCTAGTCGGCATTTAGTTTCCTGTATTTGTAAGCTAAAGTGGTTCACCAATCAGTCTTGAATATGCTTATTTTGTTTTAATATATATATAAGTCTTATATATTTCCATGTCTTTTGTCTATTTATTAAGTTAGATGTGCCCGACACGACACAGCAAGGCACAACACGGTTGTTTATGTGCTGTGATGATGGGCTGTGCTGGGTTGAGCTTTTTCCGAAAAAAACACAAAGACGCACAAAGACGGTTTGATCGTAAGCAGCACACGGCACATAGCACGCTAAGTACGGCTATTCATGTCTTTGTCTTTGTCTCGGCACGTTTTACACCTCTAGTGTACCGAATCATATTCAAACTAGGTGCGATTAATTCTTTGATTTAGAGCAATTCTAAAAGGATAAATAGCCCCCTAATATCTGCATACACAGATTTATTTACACTAGTTAATTGCACCAAACATCCACCATTGAACTATTGATTTAGAAAAATAAATCAGCAGGAAGCAAGCCCTAGATTGCCTAAAGAGCAACCATCTACATCATCTGCACCAATTGATTGACAAATTATTGAACTAGTGACCATGTCTATTTTTTTTACTAAAAGTAAATTTAATTTATTTTCGGTAATTTTTATTTATCAACATACTCCAATATATTATTATGGTTCCAACAATTACTTGGGTGTAAAAATAATTTTTATTTCAAAAGAATAATTAGGTCTTGAACATATTTCTCATTAATCTTATTTTTATTCGGCTAGCTAGTAAACAAACATTTAACCAAATTCCTTAATGAATGATTTAGGAAGTTGTAGTTGCAGGAAATCCCACAACTACACCCCTTGAATAATCTATAGAACAAACTATGAAATCAAAATAAAGAACACTTATAAGAGTTTGATTAAGTTTTAGAAATTAATACAAAGAAAGAAGATAAAACCCTAACTTGGGGAGAAAATAACTTTCTCTCTCTTAAAGTTCTATCTCAACTCTCCAACAAGATCCCTCTCCAACACAGTGGTAGTTGGTCCTATATATAGGAGTTTTACATTGTGGAGGACAGCTAATAAAGCCCCTATTTTCGGATCTGACGTGCGATGTCTTCGCACGCTTATGTTGGGTCTTCTCGCACGTGTTCTTTAACTTCGCACAGCTTCCACACTTTACTCGTGACTTTATGACGTCATTAGCTTTGTCATCCGGAATATGCTATGTGCGAATGATTTCGCCCCCTTATAATAATACCACTTCGCGTGATAACTGTATGTGCGATATTTTATCCCTACATTTTGCCTCTTATCTTATCGGTCTTTGTCGAAGAAAGAGCGATGAGAGAAATTTTTCTTATCCACTTTCGCACCTTTATATGTCATTTGCCACACCCTATCAACTTTTCATATTCCTTAACTGACAATACTCCGAGATCTCGGACATCGCCTTATCTCTGGACACGTTGTGGTTGATCCCTGCAACTGTCACTTCGTATCTTTTCACCCATTAATGCATTCATAAAATCGGATTTCATAAAAGGAAACAAAATCCTTTATATACCCCCTCTCGTTTTCATCCCTTTCTTTTTACCTTCTTCTTTTTCCTTCAACCTATGCAATTTTTCTTTTCTTACTGTTGTTGTTCCTCCGTTTGATCTTGATTCTTGATTCTTCTTACCTCATTTTTTTTTTGTCTTCGTTCCAACTACCGCTTCAACCACCCATTCCTTGTATTATTTCGCCTTATTGATCATTTCGGTTATCTTGATATTTATATTCTCATTCTTCAAGAACAACAATGGGGCATAAGGCCGGGTGGCAAATGGTTCAAGACTTTAAGAGACTCGAAGTTGAACTCAGAGATGCAGGTTTTAAATTATCCACTCCTGTTCATCAGGACCTACTTTGACGCTTAACCCTAAATGGTTTGAAATTGATCAATGTAATGATTAAAAAATCATCATCTCATTCGGGAAACTTCTTGCTGGTCTCCCTATTCCTCTCTTGGACCTGCGAATTCCTCTGTTTTATAAAATTTTATCTCATGAGAATTTTAAGCGTGCGATCTTTCAGTTGAGTGGGGATGCTATCAGGATCATGGTGGAATTCGCTCGCCGTGCGGCTGGATTAGGATCCCTTTACCCTAGTGAATACAAGAATGAAGCGTATGCTGATTTAGAAATTATTCCTTCTGATTATACTGTTGATAGTGTTTCTTTGCTAACTACGAAGTTGTGATCATGAAGAGTGAATCATCCCGCTGGGCTATTCGCTTGGCAAGGAAAGATGGAATCGCAGAGAATGAAAGGATTATGCGAGATGTTGATTTTCACGATAAGACTAACCGCACCGCACGAAAATCTAACGACACTCGCTGGGACGTTTACCCTGTCGTCCTTGAGGGTCCTTATATCACTGGTTTTGGAGTTGATAAGTCATTAAATCCTCTCCCTGAGGGCTTTTCCGTCTGTTCCCCTTGGGATAGATGTTGTGGTATACTTTTCTAAGCTTCGCTTGTTTACCAACTTTCCTTTACTTATTTTCTTTCTCTTTGTTTCATTAATTTTCTTATCTTCAGATTGCCAAGTTGAAGAAATATTTTAAGGCTCATGGAAGGCAAGGCACACTAGAAGCGCTACGTTCGATCACTGATGAAGTAAGAAATACTTTTATTCAAAATTTAACAATATTATTGCTTCTATTTCTTATCTTTATCTGTGTGCGAAGGTAGACGGGTTATATATTGGTGGCGCTGATGATGAAGATTCTTCTGAGGGTGAGGAGGAGGCTTCTACTCGCGCGAAGTCTAAGGGCAAAATCGTTGCTTCCAAGTCCTCTGCGAAGAATATCAGCAAGGAAGCGAACCTCAAGAAGAATAGAAAAATTTATTCTACTACATCTTATCCTCCTCCTTTCGTTTCTTGCTCTCGTGGAGACGAGCTACCATTTCCTGATGATCCTGCCTCAGCTTCCCCCATGGCTCAGCTATCCCTTATCTTCAAAAATTCCCTCTCTGCCACCGGTGATGACGATTTAACTCGTACCTGTGAAATGATTTCTACTATATGTGATGCTCCTTCTTTAAGTCATGAATCTCTGTGAGGATCTGCATCAGCCATATCTCTAGAGTTTATGTTTGCCATGGGCTCTATGGTATGTTTCCTCCTCCTCCGGTAAGCTTGTTTTGAGTTTATATTTCTTCTTCATATTTCAATTGTTTTAAATTCTCCTATCTCTTTATTTTTATAGATTGCGCGAGCCTCTCATGCGGTTGCCACTGACTCGCGTAGAAGAGTTTGCTCCTTAGAAGCTAAGTTTCAGAGAGTTAAGGGTAAGCTTTCGCGTAAGGCGCGTGAGGCAGATGAATTTCGCCAGAGGAATAATCAGTTAATAGGTGTGTTTCTTTTCGCTCCCTTAAACCTTATGATTTTCGCTTTATATTCATGTTTTTTTTTCAACTACTTATACTTGCAGAACTTTATAATTTGACCGAAGAGGCGGCTAGCCTTCCTGATGATAATGATGCCCTTTTAGAGCTTCTTAACGCCTCCTTGGACAATTTC
Source organism: Papaver armeniacum (assembly GCA_023531295.1). Classification (NCBI taxonomy): domain Eukaryota; kingdom Viridiplantae; phylum Streptophyta; class Magnoliopsida; order Ranunculales; family Papaveraceae; genus Papaver; species Papaver armeniacum. The sequence goes on from JAJJWW010000039.1 coordinate 531,746, forward strand.
CCCCATGCGTGGTTTAGAGAATCTTAGTTGGAAGGAACTGAGGCTGAAATATGAAGCCCTCATTTGTGATCATAGACCAATGCTAATTTCTAATAGGACCTTTCAACTTCGCGCCCGTGAGGATAAAGAGAGAATTAGATTTTTAGAAGCAAAAAAAGAATACTCGTATCACTGAGAAAGATCAGGTAATTGCCAATGGTACGAAGGCGTCTCAACTCAAGATTTAGATAGAAAGGGACCGTGCCATAAGTGATAAGAATACTCTTCTCGCTCGTGAGAATAAAATTCGCTCTCGTCTTCTAATAGAGAATGATGCTGAGTTTGAGTGGGTTGCTAAAGTCCTTGATAATGCTAATTTGGGTGGATACAAATGTTAGTTTAGAGTCGACCATGTATCCCTGGTTAAAACCATCATTTCCGAAAAGAAGGTTTCTCATTATTTTTGTTAATAACTTTGCCCCTGCTTTCATCCCTTAAGTTATTTACATGCGATCTTGACCCTTGTCATTATCTCTTTGCAGCTGTGAGAAGGAATTTCTTGAAAAGGAGAAGAAATATATGATGGATATTGAAAGTCTACAAGACAAGTCCTCTGCTGAAATTGAAAGATCGGAAGCGAACTTTGCAGCTCGTGATACCAAGTATCGCAGACTCAAGAAAAAGCTCCAAGTCACCGTTTCCAATCTGACCAAAGATGCAATTCACATACGTGACGAGGCTGTTAAAGGGGAAATGGGCGAGATTTGTGTTGAACATCATATTCCCATGCCATCACATTATGAGTTTAAGGATCCTTCAGATAATGAAGAAACTTCCGACATCTCTGATAGCGATGTTGAATATGAAGATACCGATGAGGAAGGTGGTGATTCTGAAGCTAGTGAAGATAATGCTAGCGAAAAGTAGTCACCTTTCTACTTTCTTTCTCTTTCCTACTCGTTGTATCATATCTTCTTCCTTGTATACACTAATTACTCTTCAGATTTTAATAGATGTCATCTTCCTTCTTTACTTATGCTACTTCATTTTCCTCCTGGCTATTTACCAAAAGCAAAACACTTTCCTTTCCAATAATTTGTGTTAGTCCAGAATGACTTATAAATATGAATATAACAGTATACGTGCGTGAGTCTATCATATGCATGCGAATCATCTACCCCTATCATGTTTGTCATGCTACCGCGAATAACATATCTTTGTTTTGTTTATATTCCCATTCTTGCCTCTGTTATTCGCGGGAGTATGATTGCCTCTGTTAGATCCTTAATTCTATACAATACCTTAGAAATTCTCCTTTTTGCTGCAAAAAAAAATCATTCATGGTTATATTTTGTGTTTTTATGATTATATCTTTATATCCGTTTTATTTCATCCTGAAAAAATAATGTTAGTGCGGTCTTTCGTGTTTGTTCATGAGGTCTTATTGAGCCTTCCTAAGTAGAGGTCTTAATCAGCCTCCCCTGTCAATAGGACTTATCTTTGCCTCAGGGTTATTTAATTTGGTCGTGCGATGAAATCGCATGAGGTCTTTACACTTTCGCGCAGTAACCCATTGATCTCGTCTTATCATCTTTCATAGTATTGCCTCTGCAGGATGTTTTTATGCGTCAATACGACAGGTCTATACTTTCGTTTGAGTTATAGTCCCATGATATTGACGTCTTTTGACACAATTTAGCTCCTTAATGGAGGGTGTCGTCCTTATATTCCCCCTGATTACCCCTTCAAGGAAGCGTACCCCTACCGCGTTAGGGTGGACTCCTCCCATCCGGTGATGCAACAATCAGTTGTTTTCATGGCCTCTTGCGAGACCGCACCCTAAGTGGGGTTTCTTGAGAACCGAGTGTATCATAGCCAGGACTTGTCAAGAGTGGCGAGGTACGCTTCAGACGCCCCCGACAGTCTTGACTCAATCGTGTACCTCGGCGCCCTGATCGAGTTTCTACACTCTGTGATAGAGAAATTAGTACCTTAGTATTTCGACTAAGGAGTCTCTACTTGATAGGTTTTTATTTCGCCCCAAATATCCATGACTCAGGTTCCAGGGTTGGTATGGATTTTGCCTGAGCCATGCATTACTAGGTTTTCCCCAATTATGACGCGCGTTAGGGCTTAATATATATTGCCTCTTGCACAAGTGCGAACTAGGTTGCACGCCACAATTGGATACCTAGCCTCCCTAGTTAGAGGTTTTAAATTTTGTTGCCCCCTAGTGAGGTCTTATTTTGAGGTCTTATTGTTGCCTCTTTTATTCTTGTAGTTGTAAGGGATTCAATATGAAGAAGTAGAATCACTTCTTTTCATGTCTTTCGTTCATACAATGCTGATTTCTTCTTTTCTTTATTCACAAACATAATAATAATACGTTGATAATAACCTACTTGCTGCTTTTTCCTTTTCTTCTCTGATTACTTCGCATTGTGATTAATGCCTTCGAACTTTTTGTTGCCTCGCTCTTTATTGGTGGTATTTCTTCAGATATTTTTTTATGAATTTGGTTATGCATTTTCTCCATACTCTCCCCACTCTTCTCCATTAACTCGTAGATACCATCTCCCACATTTCTTTTCACCACATATGGTCCATCCCATGTTGTGTTCCTTTTTTTATTTCCTTATTTTTGATAGGGTCGTAATTCTATCATAACCAAGTTTCCTGGCTTAAAGTCTCACTGCTTTGTTCGCTTGCCATGTTCTTTTTTGCTTGATAGTGTTATCGCCTCCATAGAAATCTGACATGTATCGATCGTTTCTTCATTTTTCTCCCGGATTGAGATACCTCTATCTCTTGATGATGACTCAAATTTACAATGATTATTAACTTCTTCTTCTTTGGCTATGAAATCCACCATCAGCCTTTCCCCTCGTTTGCTCTCTTTTATTTCATTCTTCCAATATCTTCTTTTATTCGCACGCCCTTCACTTTTTTTTACATCAATATCATTGCACGTCTTCGCTTCTGTTATATTTCCCCTAATACTTCCCACTCCCTGAGGTAATGGAAACTTAATGCATTGGTGATATGTAGAAACCACGCCTAGAATATTGTGTACCCATGGTCTTCCTATCAGTGCATTGTAGGGAGATTCTACATCCACCACGCAAAAAGTGATTTCTGTGGTTATTGTTTTAAGAGGAATTCTCATAGTAACTCTCCTTTTGGCTTGTTGGCTGACCCGTTGAAGCCGTAGATTTTATAAGTTGAAGGATTCAAGTCTTCATCTTTTCCTCCCATTGTCTTGTATGCATGATAAAACAAGATGTCTACCGAGCTCCCAGAGTCAATTAGTATCCTATTTATCGCCCATGTGACATCCTTTTCATCTTCTCCCTTATACAAATTTTCTTTTGGTATTATCTCCAACTTAACCACTAATGGACTCTCATTAAGTTCGCCTCCTCCAGGTACTTCCTCTGCGTTGAATGTGATTGGCTGCTTCTGCCATTCCTTGAGTTTTGGTATCTTTGCTAGATTCATTATTTCCTTTCCTTCAGAATCTCTCGCATATACTCGGCTCAACACATTGTCATGAAAGTCTTCTATACTTTTGAATGAGTGTATTATTGAATTACAATGTAGATTCTTGGCATTCGCTCCCACTTCTATCAGAAAGGTGTTTTTGCCTTTGTGTGCATCTGACGATTGTCCTCCTGTTGTTGGTTGTGGTGGTGGTGGTGGTGGTAACGGTCTAGCTAAGAAGTGGTTAAGATTTCCTTGTCCAATCATTCTTAATATGATTCGTTGTATATTCTTGCAGTTATTTGTTGTGTGGCCATGGAAACGATGATAAGCACAAAATTCTTTACTTCTTATCCCCGATGGTGGTTCTTGCCTTAGATTAGGTGGTGGTGTTATCTCCTCCATTAATATAACAGCTTACCAAAACTTTTCCACTATTGTGTTAAGATGCGGCATCTTGATTTCTTCATAGGTTCTACTGCTTCCACATGGTTCTTGATTGTAGTATCTCCTGTTTCCTCCGTATCTTTCTTCTTGATTGTCGAATCTTGCAACTTTATTGTTTCCTCCATGATTATTATATTGCCTCTATCTGTACTCTCGTTCATAGATTTCTTGATCTCTGCTACTCATCGCTACATGCTTTTGGTGATCTTCTATGATTAATTTCTCTTTGCTTCCATGTGAAGTGCTCGCAACATCGTTCTCCATCCTTGGTAATAGACTCGCATTTCCTTCATTTTCGCTCGTAACTACAACTGGGTAAGACTCCATATCTCTCTGCTTTTCTTCAAGAGTGATGTACTCGACCTAGTACTCGCGCAGCTCCGCCATCGTTATTCTGTCTTTCATCCTGAATATTTGTTTATACAACAAGTCAGTTGGAAACAATGCATTGATGAATGTTAAGATGAGATTTCTTTCATCCACTCGCCCTGCCATTTCGCTACTCATCGTCCTCCATCTATTGGTCATATCTCGCAGGCTTTCATTCGTTCGCCTTTGTAGGCTGAATGCTTTCTCAATTCCTGGTCTTAGCATATTGCTGCTGATGTATTGTCCCAAGAACAAACTCTGCAAGTGCTCGAATGATCTTATTGAACCTACTGGCAATCCATCGAACCACTTCAAAGCTTCTCCTGCGAGGCTCGCCGGAAAATATTTGCATAAGACCGCGTCGTTATCCTCATATTGTAGCAAAGCTAAGCTGTATGTCTTTATATGCTGGATCGCACATGTAGATCCATCAAAGATGCTAGGAAATGTGGGTAGCGTTCACTTTTTTGGTATCGTTACTAATTGTATCCGTCGTGCGAAGGGTGTCTTTGCTGCTTCTTCTATCGCTTCTTCTAGCCGTCTTGTTCCTCCATCTTTCCCTTTTGTCACTAATTATCTTAGCTCTGCTTTTTGTCTTAAATTTCATCATTAGAGGATGGGTTCTCCTATTACTGCATCGGTCTTTTCAATCGTGCTTGCCTCCTTCTGTTTTCATGCCTGTTTTGACGCATAGCCTCCTCTAATTCCTGTTACTCGACCTCTTATCTCATTCTTCTTCGCCTTTCCCTTTCATCCCTTTCATGCTCCTGTGCGGCTCTATCTCTCTCGTTTTGTTGGATCAATATTTTTCTTCCATGGAGTATCATCCTTGCTTGCTCTGGGTCATTTTCCTGTTCTGATTCGTCTTGGATGCGGTTATACTCTCCATTTCGCTCCGGTCTATCTTCTCTGTGACGTCCTCGGCTGAGTTCATTCTCTCCTACCTGTACATATCGATTTTCCATGTGATTTTGTTCACGCTCCTCTTGTATGTTTTCGCCTAGCTGAAGATTGTTAGCCAAATTATTATCTAAAAATTGTCTCTGTTCATTCCCTTTGTGATCAGATCTGCTACGTCTAGAGGAACTTCTTAAAAATCTCGTTGACCAAAAATACTTTAACACCAACTACTTCCTCCAAATACCAGTAATTTACATTAGCAACTCTTAAAAATCTAGAAGACATGACCAGAAATAGACCTCACATCAATGAGACAAATTGAGAGTTTTCTTCTTGAAAAAAAGAACCACATACATAAAAAAGAGATTTATGCAAGCAAAAATGTATACCCGATTAAGTAGTGAGTTCTTGTTCCATCTTTAAGAATAAGAACTTTTTGTTGTTCAATTATTTCGTCCGGGAAACTGTTTACGAACCTTGATTTGTTTTCCTTTTATTTTAAATTTTTTAACTATTATCTTTAAAAATTATTTAAAGATGAACCGCAAATTTTAGCACTTAATCTCCAAAACGACGAAATCACCCCTTTAACCCTACACTTAGGGGCAGAACTAGGATGTCCCTAAGTACTTCTGATTATGTACCAATTTATAACTTGATCAATGCATATGGGCATAATCCCAGTGTAGTTTTCTTTTTAAAACTCAAATATTTATGAAAGGTTATGCATATAAGTCAAGCTCATGTTCCCAAGTTTGAGTCCTAATTTTACGGGCACTCACACTAACCATTTTAAAAGATATGGAGTGCATTTTTGGACATGGATGACACTTATTCATTTATTGGATGCTTTTTTGTGTCATGGTGTACAGTATTATAACTTTGATATTGTATGATATGTTTCTGTTAATATGATATCTTTGATGTTGTATGATAGTAATAGGTATTTAGGTATTTTTGGAATTTGGACGATAGTTCAATATATAGTGTAACTCTAATCGACTTGTCGAATGGTCTCTTTATCGTTTCGATCAATATAAATTCGGAAGGAAAAAGGTGAAACACTAAATAGTTTCTAGTATTATAATTTGACACCCTTAGAGTAACAGTAGTGGAGTCGGCAAGTGAAAAAATATTCACCTTACAATGATAGACAAATGCTTAAACTGGATAGGAAAGGTTTTCCCTATTTCCAATCCCCATTTTTCCTATTTCGCATTCCCTTCACAATTGTTAAAATCAATTCACTTTTGAATTCCAATTTTTCCTATTTACCACCTATTGAAAGTCAAATTAACTTTAACTATGATCTTCTTCATGAATCATTCAATCCCTCTATTTCATTAAGCAAAACAAAAAATGATCAAGTTAAAAACCCTAATTCAGATTCCAATTATTATTATAGTACTATAGGCAATTAGTTAGTAAACCATTATTATGGAAGATCCATTCATGGAAAACTTTGAAAAAATATCTCAACCCTAATTCATCAGATTATGCTAATTTTACTAGAACCATACCTTATAAACAATGGTTTTGAGTTGTTAATGAATTAATCACATTAGCAAGGTAACTGTAGTTGCAGGAAATCCCACAATACATCCCTAACAAGAATTCATAATAATCAACACATCTTTAAGATCAACAATCACACTTTTTCTATTAATTGAGTTTAGAAATTTTACAAGGAAGAAATGAAATCAAGAATACAACTAATGTTCTAGACTTTCTCTCTCCTCAAAACTTTCTCTCCCCGTCTTAAGCCTGTTCGGCTCTTTATATAGGATATTAGATAGTGTGTAGTGACTAAAATTTGTCCTTTATTTTAGGATCTGGCTTGCGATATTCTCGCAAGTATACAAGTGTTAGATTTGCAACACTCCTAAATCTCGCTAGATCTCCACATCTTTCTCGTGTTTAGGTTGTCGTCATCTGTTGCGTCATTTACTCAGACTTGATCTGCGATATCTTCGCGGTGTGTTGTATAAAGATTTCACAAAGGTATTGATGTTGCAATCTTCTGATCCTACATCTTGCCTCTTCTCATGTCTTCTCTGCGAAGGAGAGAATGTCATGAGAATTAGTGCTTCAAAATGCCGCAGCCGTTCATTTTTCCATATTCTTCTGTATTGACATGATTCTGTACTTTTACGCAGAATTTATTACATGTATCTCTTCTTCCATCCATTTCTTGACACGTCCTTTTCAACCGCTATTTCTCAACCGTTCACGTCTATTCTTCGCATTAAATGTGCTTATCTTCTCGAGAATTCTTCTCTCTATATATATTCTTCTCATTCTTCTCTTCTTCTTTTTTACTTTCCTTCTTATCTTTTCTGCAATTTTTCTTCACCGTTTTCGGTAAATTCCGCTCTCTCTTGTAAATTTTCTTGTTTCTACTTCTTTTGATCTTTAATTTCATCTTCATTCCCATACTGAAAATGGCTCCAGCTGGTCGTAAATATGAAACTTCTCTTGAAGGAATTCAGAAAGATCTCGAAGGAAGAGGTTTTACATTAGCCACCATTCCCGATCAAGGAGTTAAATCCATTCTTTCTGCTAAACTGTTTTCTGATCATCATTGTGATGATAAAGAAATCATAATTTCGCTTGGTCGATTCTTCTTTGGCCTTCCCACTCCTCTCTATGATCGTAATCTTCCTTTATTTTACGAAATTCTTGCTCACGCGAACTTCTCGCGAGCCATCTACCAATTGTGGAGATTGCATTCGTTTAATCCTTGAATTCGCTAATCGTGGTGCTGGTAAAGGGTCACTTTATCAAAAAGACGCTAGAGATCCAAATTTTAAGGATTTGGAAATATTCGCTGAAAAATATACAGTAGAAAGCTTCTTTGAAAATTATGAATTAATACCCATGAAGAAATATAGTACTCATTTGGGGTGTCGCTTGAAGAGAAAAGATAACATTGCTGATGATAAAGTACTTATGCAAGATATTGATTGACATTCTGGAAAGAATAATACTTGTAATTGTAGGAAATCCTACAATACACACCTCACAAGAATTCGTAATATTCAATACATCTTTAAGATCAACAATCAATCTCTTTATTAATTGAGTTAGAAATTTTACAAGAAGGAAATGAAATCAAGAATATAATTGCTACTCTAGACTTTCTCTCTCCTCTAAACTTTCTCTCCCCTCTCTTAAGCCTGTTCGTCTCTTTATATAGGGCATTACATAGTGGATGACAGCTAAGCTGTCCTTTATTTTCGGATCTGATTTGCGACATTCTCGTAAGTGTACAAATGTTAAATCTCGCAACACTCCTAAATCTCTCTAGGTCTTCACATCTTTCTCGTGCTCATGCTGTCGTCATCCGTTGCGTCATTTCTATTACCAATCTGCAATATCTTCGCAGTGTGTTGTTCAAGGATTTCGCAAGGATATTAATGTTGCGATATTCTGATCCTACATCTTGCCTCTTTTCATGTCTTCTCTGCGAAGGGGAGAATGTCATGAGAACTAGTACTTTCAAAATGCCGCATCTGTTTATCTTTTCATATTTTTCTGTATTGACATGATTTTGTACTTTTACGTAGAATTTATTACACGTATCTCTTCCTCCATCCATTTCTTAACACGTCTTTTTCAACTGCTATTTCTCAACCGTTCATGTCTACTCTTCGCATTAAATGTGTTTATCTTTTCGAGAATCCTTCTCTCTATATATACTTTTCTTATTCATCTCTTCTTCTTTTTTACTTTCTTTCTTATTTTCTCTGCAAATTTTCTTCAACCTCTCTCCGTAACTTCCGCTTCTGTTGCTGTAAATCTTCTTCTTTCTACTTCTTTTGATCTTCAATTTTATCTTCATTCCCATACTCTGAAAATGCCTCCAGTTGGTCGTAAATATGAAAATTCTCTGGACAAAGTTTAGAAAGATTTCGAAGAGAAAGGTTTCATATTAACCACCATTCCCAATCAAGAATCTAAATCCATTCTTTCTGCCAACCTGTTTGTTGATCATCATTGTGATGATAAGAAAGTCATAATTTAGCTAGGTCAAATTCTCGCTGGCCTTCCCATTCCTCTCTATGATCCCGATCTTCCTTTATTTTATGAAATTCTTGCTCATGCGAAATTCTCGCGAGCTGTCTACCAATTGAGTGGACATTGTATCCGCTTAATGCTTGAGTTCGCCAACCGTGGTGTGATCGCGGTCGTAAGCGTCAAAAATAAATTACACTTTCTTACTACTCAAAATATAAATATAGCAAGGGCAAGAAAGGATCGATCCCACAGAGAGGTCTAGGTTGTCAAATTGTTATGGTTTCCTATATAAAATACCGGGGTTTTGTGATTATAATAAACTAAATAAAAACAAATAAAGCAAAGTAAACAAATAAAATCAAGGATAAGAAAGTATTGGTCATGGATTTCGTTTTCATTCACAAACATGGTTTCACCACAATAACTAGAATTGATATTTTAATCTCAACTTTTATCAAAGACCCTAGAATACCTTGATCGCAAGAATATCCCCTAAACCTCCTCATGTCATCAACAAACACATTAAAAGATGCGAATATGAATTCTACCTAAAGGAACAACCTAACGTGTAAAAGCACTAATCAAGTTTAATTCCCTAGGTGCATTAAGTTCTATGAAATCAGGCCAATCAAAGCAATCGAACGTGGAAAGCGCACTAATCCGATTTAACAAAGGTTATGGTTCACATATGATCATAAGAATATATCACTACAAACTATAATCATATTTATGCTACTTGCAATCCGGAATTATCACTTTTGCGTATAATAACCCTAATCTAGCAATAAAGATGAAAGAAAAATCAATCGATTCGCGACTCGACTAACAAGCATTCAAATCATGTAACAATATTCATGGTGAATCATAAACGATAATATGAGAGAAAACTAATTTATTGAATTAAAACCCATATTTGGAAATCCAACTTATTCCATAACCAATAATAAAACTAGGTACTCATATTCATGGAGTTCATCACAAGAAGAAAGAGAAAAGACTTCATGGTTCTAAACCCTCGAATAAAGTAGAGATAAGATAATCAAAAAGATAGAAGTCCTCTCTTTTATATATTCCTCAATTTCCATATAGGATACTCCTTCCAAAATTAGGTTTTGTCTTCAAGTCCATTAGTTGGAAATTCACCCGGCCCACCATGGAGAGAAACTCGTGCAGAAAATATGTCCCAAAAACGCTCGCCGGAAAACTGGGATTATGGCCGGAATCCTGCAGGAAAAGTCACCGGAAAACTATCTCAGGTGACCGGCAAAGTCAAACCGGTCACCGGTCAACGGGTCGGGTCGGTCGGGTCAACTCGGGTCAAACCGAGTTAGGGAGAGTCATATCGGGTCAGGAGTGTCAAATTGGGTCAGGAGTCAGACCTGAGTCAGTCAACTCAGCTGAGTCATCTATCTCGAATCAATGATTGGTCTCTAGGCGAGAAGGCGTTGCACGGCTGAGCCATCTTGCATAGGCCAAACCTTTGTGTTGCATAATCCTTGTGCTTCACCACCTCAGTCACACCACCAGGCTACCTCCAACTCAGTACTTATGCACCAACAAAGACCAGCTCAACTGCCTTTTCCTTGTACTATTTACTCCACCAGAGACCATCAATCACCAGCTGCACATAAGCATTCCTTCATACCCATCCTGCAATATCATTCCCTGTCCAAACCACACAAAACTGTGGCCATGACTACATTATCAAGCCAACACAGCTCCCATCTGCATCATATTGAACACTGCAACTGCAATTCTCTTGCCTGAGCCTCTGCCATCAGTACTAGATAAAGCTCAGCTGCAACCTAACCACCAACATCCCTGACAACATCAGATTCTTCTATTCACCACCTGAACCACCATCAATTCATACCTGCAATTTGCCAGACCACCTGAGACTGCAACTCCATATCAGCACATCCATCTGCCTAGCCTTCAGCGTCACATGCCCTCAGACCACTAATTCACCTGAGTCCTCCCCTTTACTAGTTGCAACTGCAACAGCTCAAACATCATTGCCACCAGACTCCATCACTGCCGCACCAGCTCCAATATTCTCCACTCCCAGCACCACCAAGTCAGCTCCCATAGCTCAAGCCATACATCCATCACTTCACACAGAACCCTACATTCATCTACATGAGTTCATCGCACTATTTTCTTCTCTCCTGCATACTGGCACACCACCGGACTACGACTTGCAAGCTCCATTTGTAGCTCACCATCAATTCCACCCGCAACTAACGACTGACACCCATTCAACACATAGCACCACCGGTGCTCGACCACGGGCCACTGCAGTAGTTCCTTCCCAAAATCAATTGCAAACTGCATCCTTATCTCAGCACCTCACCAAGCCAGCCATCACCATCACCTAGTTCATATGCATTACCGAGTTCCACTTGCATCATCGAACCTCAATTGACTTCTTCTTCTCTGTAATCACACCAACAGATTCCGGCAACACCCAATTGTAACCACTGAGCAATTTCATCTCATACATTGCCCATCAGCTCACTGCCATTTCTTATTGCTGCAACAACCACTCTCTTCCACAAACCCTTCATTCATCTCAGAGCCACAACCTCAAATCCCCTGTAATTTGCCTTGACTGCTCTAATCCTTTGTTCGATTCACCATCTCAATCTGTAACAGCAACAGTGACAAAATCTCTCCATTCATCTCTGATTCCTCCTATTCACATCAAAAAGCATCAACAGATTCCACTAAAGCAACCCCTAATTCCGATTCAACTCGAATCTGTCTTGCAATTAGCTCAATTCAGAGCCAAACTTGAAGTAAAACCCATGTCCATTTTTATCACCAGAGTCATCATCATCAGCTTAATCTCCCACTGAATATCTGTTTCTTTGATTCCAACCAAATTCTTCATTAATTTCAACGGACTTAACTTCTTCTCCTCGATCTCTGCCATCACCTGAGCAACATACATCATTCACCAGAAAAGCCCTTTATTTATTCAATCTCCCTAATTCACTGAATCTTCTCTCGATCTGTTGAACACTGGAGTCGCCATAGCCTCCCCTTTTTACACTCTCGATTTCAGGTGTAGCGCACAAATAAATGAGAGAGATAGTGTTTTGCATTTTTAGCTTTGATAATAGTACAAATTCATGTTGGCACCCATAATTCTGATAAAGGCTGCCTTGTATTATTTGCTCTGTCGGCCAGCACAACCGACAATCATCCCTCACGCTTTCATGCGCACGTCAGCTTGCTCCAAATATAGCTCACATGTGAATTAGCCCCTTTGCCCCTTTTTCGCTCCAAATAGACGTTTTCTCCTTCTTTTCCTCCGTGCGACTCCAAAGCACCTAATAACTCAAAGACACGCGTAAAGTACGTAATTCACAAGAAAAATAGCAAAGAAAGCGTAACTACTAAATAGTAAATACGGTGTATTCTACACCTATCAGATTCCCCCACACTTAGACTTTGCTAGTCCTCGAGCAAATCAAACAAAACAATAAAATACAACAACTAACGTGTCGCGAGGCTACGGTTAATTTTAGCATAAATAACAAGCCTTTAAACCCCTAGGTGTCCCTAGTGGACGAGTTATAGTCTCGTGAAGGTTTACTAGAGATATACCTACAAAACCTATATTTCAAACTCCGTCTATTCGTGACAAATCAATGAACGAATCCAAAATGACTACAGGAGGAGGTACCTTGCAAATTCAATTCATATATTAGTAAATAAACTCTAATTAGATAGTCGAACAAGCCACAATACTCGGAAACTAACAAACCACAATCACAATGAAAAGATTAAGAAGATGGATATAGATGTAGATGTTGGCGAATATTCACAAGTGTTCGATGTTTCCCATATCTGTCTGAAGGTCTTTGCTAAGATGAACCTAATCCTATCGGATTGAGCTACTTGGTCTTGAATGCTACATCAAATCAATTGGCATATACAAGGGAACCAAGAGTGACTTTATTCAACACAATAATTATTTCTTCTCTTTTTTTTTTGTATGATTGGATCAAACTGGATCCAATTTCTCTTTTTTTTTTTAGACGGCATGATTAGATCTTTTGGATCCAAGCGCATGCTTCCTTGTCAGCAAGTACATGATAGTTGCCTTGGATCCTGCATTCCACGCTTGTTTAGGCGACGGAGACAGGGACTACGTTTCACACATACTGCTATTCCCAAGTGTCATTCTTTATTCCGTTTTGGTCTAATTGGTCGGTCCTTTTTTTTTTCTTTTCAAATATTTTTTCATTTTTTTTTTTTTTTTCTTTTTTTTTTTTTTTTTTTCATCTTTTTTTTTTTTTTTTTGGTAACTCAATCACTCTATTTCATCCTAGCAGTAATAACACGTCGATGTTTAGTGACCCACCAAAGCACTTAGAGAACAATAGATAAATATGGAAAAATAAAAAATAGCATGTGATATGGTGATATTAGAGATATGGTAACAACTATCATGTTAATTTGTGATTTCTGAGCTATCTTCTTCCCTTTTAGTTAATTGGTTCCTCAACTCCTGCATTCAAAATGGTTCCATCCACTAATGGTGTCATCCTAAAGGCACAAGTTCTAGATTTCGGAGTTCAAAAAGCACAAATTTTTCTTGGTTTTTTCTATTTTTCTGTTTTTTTTTTTTTTTTTTTTTTGTTAAAGCATAAAACAACTATACAAACATATAAATGCTCCCCCACACTTAAACTTTACATTGTCCTCAATGTAAAATTGAATCGTCCAAAGAAGGTCCAAGGTGGGAAATTCCGCAAATGATATGCAAAAACAAAGAAAATAAAGATAAAAGCAAATGCATAAAAGTAAAAAGATAAGGATAAAGATACAAAACCGGTGGGTTGCCTCCCACTTAGCGCTTGTTTTAAAGTCGACGGCCCGACTTAGCTTCTTGTAAGATTCATTCCCCATACACCAATAATCGGAAAAGTTGGGGATCCTTCCATAGAACCTGTTTTGGAAACACTAACTTCACACAAATATTAGTACAATAAAGCAAAAGTGAAGCTATGAACCGATAAAAGCTTCCCCCACACTTATTCTTGTCCACACTTGGAAGTGTATAAAGAATATAGAAGTCGGGTACTTCCACGGTTTCTTGTTCCATAACCTGCATAGTATGAGAATCAAGTTTCTCTAATGGCGGAAAACGAGAAACAAAGTCATTCAACAATGTTTCCGAAGCACATACATTCAAACCAATAAGAGGTAAAGGAGAAGAAATAATAGGCAAAGGGTTAGATAAACCTTGCACAATCTCTTGTATCACGGAATCCTCTTCATCCTTGAAAAACTCAAGCGAATTATTCACCTCTTTTATATCATGGTCCTCTATCAAACCTTGCAACCATTCTTCGTCCGTTTCTGCCTTAACCAAAGTATCGACATAAACATCATCATTACAATTATTTGCAAGCTCAATTGGGTCTTCCACAATATTGGTCATAACGGTCTCATTCTCAACATACTCCTCTTTGTTGTTGTAAGGCACATACTCTTTTGTGGATCCAAATTTTATCATAAGAAACTTTTTTAGAACACTAGAAAATGCATCATCCTCAAGTTCCACCCTTTGAATAGGCTCTTGATCATTATTAAGATCAATGCTCGAGTAATCTACACAAGTGTCGACATATTCCTCTTCGTCTTCATCTTGATCCCAAAAAGACTCCTCGGAAATGTCACCATGAGTTGTTTCAAGCAATGTATCATAATCACCGTCACTATAATAGTCAACATAAGATTGGTCCTCGCTGAATTTAGTGTTGCTAATCTCAAACTCATCCTTTTGAATAGGTGAATGATCATTACTACGATCAAGAGTTGAGTTAACTACACAATTATCCACGAAAGTGCCCAAGGATTGCCCTTTTTCAACATTAGCATCAATCAAATATTCATCACAAACCATATGCACATTAGAATTATCCATATCTTCCTTGTATTGATCAATGCCTCTTCGCAAGATAGTCATACCTTCACGAAGTTCTTGGAGTTGCTCGTTTGTAGTCTCTTTAGCTTTTTTAAATTCCTCTTGTAAAAAGTTGGAAACTTTATCTATAAAATTAGAGACTTTTTGTTCAAGAGCATAAGAATCCTCCCATCCTCGTTGTTGTTCACCGCCATAAGGTTGTTGAGGAAAACCATAAGGTTCCATGGAATATTGGTCATAACCAATGAATTGGTTTTGATTATACCCATGGAATTGGTAGTTATCATATTGTTGAGGTTGAAACCCGTATCCATTGTTCCAATATGCTCCTTCCATAGAAATAAGCACACTGAAATAAGATTCTCAAACCAAGGTTAGAACCCAGAAAATAAGAAAAAGAAAACAAAAACTAAATACAAAAATAAGAAACCAAAAACAATTGACAACAAGCTGCCTCCCGGCAACGGCGCTTAAAATTTGATCGCGGTCGTAGCGTCAAAAATAAATTACACTTTCTTACTACTCAAAATATAAATATAGCAAGGGCAAGAAAGGATCGATCCCACAGAGAGGTCTAGGTTGTCAAATTGTTATGGTTTCCTATATAAAATACCGGGGTTTTGTGATTATAATAAGCTAAATAAAAACAAATAAAGCAAAGTAAACAAATAAAATCAAGGATAAGAAAGTATTGGTCATGGATTTCGTTTTCATTCACAAACATGGTTTCACCACAATAACTAGAATTGATATTTTAATCTCAACTTTTATCAAAGACCTAGAATACCTTGATCGCAAGAATATCCCATAAACCTCCTCATGTCATCAACAAACACATTAAAAGATGCGAATATGAATTCTACCTAAAGGAACAACCTAACGTGTAAAATCACTAATCAAGTTTAATTCCTAGGTGCATTAAGTTCTATGAAATCAGGCCAATCAAAGCAATCGAACGTGGAAAGCGCACTAATCCGATTTAACAAAGGTTATGGTTCACATATGATCATAAGAATATATCACTACAAACTATAATCATATTTATGCTACTTGCAATCCGGAATTATCACTTTTGCGTATAATAACCCTAATCTAGCAATAAAGATGAAAGAAAAATCAATCGATTCGCGACTCGACTAACAAGCATTCAAATCATGTAACAATATTCATGGTGAATCATAAACGATAATATGAGAGAAAACTAATTTATTGAATTAAAACCCATATTTGGAAATCCAACTTATTCCATAACCAATAATAAAACTAGGTACTCATATTCATGGAGTTCATCACAAGAAGAAAGAGAAAAGACTTCATGGTTCTAAACCCTAGAATAAAGTAGAGAAGAGATAAAAACGTTCTCAGATAAAAATCAAAAAGATAGAAGTCCTCTCTTTTATATATTCCTCAATTTCCATAAAGGATACTCCTTCCAAAATTAGGTTTTGTCTTCAAGTCCATTAGTTGGAAATTCACCGACCCACCATGGAGAGAAACTCGTGCGAGAGAAAATATGTCCCAAAACGCTCGCGGGAAAAGCGGGATTATGGTGGAATCCTGTAGGAAAAGTCACCGGGAAAACTATTTTGGGTGGCCAAGCAAAGTCAAACCGGTCACCGGTCAACGGGTCGGGTCGGTCGGGTCAACTCGGGTCAAACCGAGTTAGGGAGAGTCATATCGGGTCAGGAGTGTCAAATTGGGTCAGGAGTCAGACCTGAGTCAGTCAACTCAGCTGAGTCATCTATCTGAATCGGCTGATTGGTCTCTAGGCCAGAGCTGTTGCACAGCCTGAGCCATCTTGCATAGGCCAAACCTTTGTGTTGCATAATCCTTGTGCTTCACCACCTCAGTCACACCACCAGGCTACCTCCAACTCAGTACTTATGCACCAACAAAGACCAGCTCAACTGCCTTTTCCTTGTACTATTTACTCCACCAGACTCATCAATCACCAGCTGCACATAAGCATTCCTTCATACCCATCTGCAATATCATTCCCTGTCCAAACCACACAAAAGCTGTGGCCATGACTACATTATCAAGCCAACACGGCTCCCATCTGCATCATATTGAACACAAAAATCGCAATTCTCTTGCCGAGCCTCGCCATCGATGTACTAGATAAAGCTCACCGCAACCTAACCACCAACATCCACGACAACATCGATTCTTTATTCACCACCCGAACCACCATCAATTCATTTGCAATTTGCGGACCACACCGAGACTGCAACTCCATATCGGCACATCCAATACGCTAGCCTTCGACGTCACATGCCCTCCGAGACCACTAATTCACTCGAGTCCTCCCTTTACTAGTTGCAACTGTGACTCAAACATCATTGCCACCAGACTCCATCACTGCCGCACCAGCTCCAATATTCTCCAGTCCCAGCACCACCAAGTCAGCTCCAATATTCTCCACTCCCAGAACCACCAAGTCAGCTCCCATAGCTCAAGCCATACATCCATCACTTCACACAGAACCCTACATTCATCTACATGAGTTCATCTGCACTATTTTCTTCTCTCCCTGCATACTGGCACACCACCAGACTACAGCTTGCAAGCTCCACTGTAGCTCACCATCAATTCCACCTGCAACTAACAGCCAGCACCCATTCAACACATAACACCACCAGCTGCTCAGCTCACAGGCCACTGCAGTTCCTTCCCAAAATCAATTGCAGCTGCATCCTTATCTCAGCACCAGCTCAAGCCAGCCATCACCATCACCTAGTTCATATGCATTACCAGTTCCACTTGCATCATCAGAACCTCAATTGACTTCTTCTTCTCTGTAATCACACCAAATGCCATTAGGCAACACCCAATTGTAACCAGGAGCAATTTCATCTCATACATTGCCCATCAGCTCTTTGCCATTTCTTATTGCTGCAACAACCACTCTCTTCCACAAACCCTTCATTCATCTCAGAGCCACAACCTCAAATCCCCTGTAATTTGCCTTGACTGCTCTAATCCTTTGTTCGATTCACCATCTCAATCAGAACAAACTTGATGACAAAATCTCTCCATTCATCTACGATTCCTCCTATTCACATCAAAAAGCATCAATGATTCCACTAAAGCAACCCCTAATTCGATTCAACTCGAATCTGTCTTGCAATTAGCTCAATTGAGCCAAACTTGAAGTAAAACCCATGTCCATTTTTATCACCAGAGTCATCATCATCAGCTTAATCTCCCACTGAATATCTGTTTCTTTGATTCCAACCAAATTCTTCATTAATTTCAACGGACTTAACTTCTTCTCCTCGATCTCTGCCATCACCTGAGCAACATACATCATTCACCAGAAAAGCCCTTGATTTATTCAATCTCCTAATTCTTTGAATCTTCTCTCGATCATTGAACAACTTTGAGTCGCCATAGCCTCCTTTTACACTCTCGATTTCGGGTGTAACGCACAAATAAATGAGAGAGATAGTGTTTTGCATTTTTAGCTTTGATAATAGTACAAATTCATGTTGGCACCCATAATTCGATAAAGGCTGCCTTGTATTATTTGGCTGTCGGTTCAGCAACCGACAATCATCCCTCACGCTTTCTTGCGCACGTCGCACTGCTCCAAATATAGCTCACATGTGAATTAGCCCCTTTGCCCCTTTTTCGCTCCAAATAGACGTTTTCTCCTTCTTTTCCTCCGTGCGACTCCAAAGCACCTAATAACTCAAAAACACGCGTAAAGTACGTAATTCACAAGAAAAATAGCAAAGAAAGCGTAACTACTAAATAGTAAATACGGTGTATTCTACACCTATCATGGTGCTGGTAAAGGGTCTCTTTACCCAAAAGAAGTCAGAGATCCTAAATTTGAGGACTTAGAGATATTTGCCGAAAAATATACAGTGGAGAGCTTCTTCGATAACTATGAAGTAATAAATATGAAGAATGATAGAACTCGCTGGGGTGCTCGCTTGAAGAGAAGAGAAAATGTCGCCAACGATAAAATACTTACGCAGGATATCGACTTGCATTCTGGCAAGAACAATGTTCCTCGTCACTCTAAAGACGACAGATGGTGCGTCTTTCCGTTGGTTTTGAAAGGTCCTTACATTTCAGGTTCAAATGTGCTCCCTGCGAATCTCGCCAATTATCAACCTTGGGTTTTTAACTGGCTTGAGAAAGCAAAAGAGGTATACTTCCTAAATTTCGCTCAGTTTATAATCTTCACTCCTTTTTATACTTATTAATCTTGCGAAATTTTCAGATTATCAAGTTGAGAAAAAGCTACAAAAGAACTGCTAAGGCAAGTACCCTAGTGGCGCTCCGTTCGATCACGGATGAAGTAAGAAATACTTTTTTTTATTATTTTTAACAATATTGTTGCCTCTGTTTCTTATCTTCATTCGTGTGCGAAGGTTGGTGTTGAAGTTGTTGAAGAAGAAGAAAGTTCTAAGATTGCAAAGACCAAAGGCAAGGGTAAAGGTTCTTTTCGCAGGGAGAAGTACACTGCCCCACCTTCAAAGAAATGAAAGATGTACTCTTCCTCTCCTTCTAATCTTCAGTCCAGTGAAAGCTCTGATGATGAACATAATGATGATGTTGATACGTCTTTCGCAAAGGAGGATTTTCGAACTGAATCTTCTATGGCACAACTATCCAGCATCTTCTCTGACTCCATGCAAGGGATTGGAGATGATCGTCTCTCTAGTACATGCAAAGCTCTCGCGAGTATCTGCGATGCTCCTTTACTAGAGGGTGATGATTCACTTCATGGGGTCTCCAGATCAGTGACTCTCAGCTTTATAAATTCGCTTGGTGCCTTGGTATGTCTTTGTTCCCCTATTTCTTCGTAATTCTGATTTTAAGTTATATCTTGATAATTTCTTCACTTTCCTTTATAGACCGGTAGAGCCTCATTCGCTGTTGCCTCAGATATTGATAAAAGGCGCGGTATTCTTGAAAAGAAGAATCTTCAACTTCGCAAGATAAATGAAGAACTGGAAGCTGAAGCTGCTACTCTTCACGAGAAGACTAAGCAAATAGAAGATGATTCTTCCACTCAGAAGAATAAGATATCTAGTCTTCAAAGTGCCAATCAACAACTTTATGGTATGAGACTTTTCTCTTTTCCTTTGTTTTGTTCTCTCATTATCTTCCCTTATCTGACTTACCATTTTCGCAGACGTCTATAACCTTTCTGATGAAGCTATTCTTCTTCACTCATTCCCTGACCCTATGGATAACAATGCTCTTCTTGATCACCTCAACAATTCTTTGAACAGTTTTTCAAATGACAAGATTAAATCTCTTCCTCTAAATGAACTTCAATCCAAATTTCGCCTCTTAGAAATTGATCATAGGTCTAGTTTAGGCTTAGCCAACCAATTTAAGCGTCTCTATCTTAATTCTAAAGAAAAAATTAATACCTTAAGAACCAAAATCAGTGATCTCATAGATGATAAAGATCGCATCGCTAGACAAGGTGCTCAAGCATTAGCGAAATTCCAAAAGACTCTTCTTGAAGTTCAAATTGAACGAGATGAATCTAACCGCAAAACTGCTATACTTAGCGAAAGAGGGAATCAAATTCGCTCCCTTCTTCTCATAAATAATGACGATGAATTCGCTTGGGCTGCGAAAGTTCTAGATGATACCAGAAATAATTTAGGTGTTAACGTTAGTCTTCAAGCTGAGCATATGACCTTGGTTAGGGATATGATTTCTGCCAGAGAAGGTTGTTAATTGTTCTTCTTTATTTAACTGTTTGTCTTTCATGAAATTGTCGTTGAGTTGCTGATTCATTGTAACATATTCGCAGAAGCTGAAGAGAGATTTCGTAAAAGAATTGAAGAGCTCGAGTCTGAGAAGGAGCAACTCACAAAGAACCTTTCTTCTCGGGATGATAAATATTCTAGATTGAAGAGGCAGCTACAGATTACTGTTGTGAATTTTAAGAATGATGCTACTCTTTTTTGCAATCAGACTATTAAAATGGTCTCATGACGACCATAGTATCCCTCATTCTCGCATATCCTTGCCTTCTTGAAGAAATCCCCAAGAATGTGCCTTCTCCGGATATTTCGACAGCGATGCTAGTGAAGAAGAGGAATCGATGGAGATGAAGAAGTAGAAGGATCGATGAAGATGATGAAGAAGAAGAATCAAACGAGAAATAGTTCTATTTTCTTCCTTCTCGTTTTTGTAATATCTGTACATTCATTCTTTTAATCTTCTATTTTTGTAATCTTTTGCTGCGAATTTCTTGGATCTTCAAATACAAGCTCTACCTTTGTTGTTCCTTTCTGCACATGTTCAAAGAGCAATTCTTTTTTGCAATATAATTAATATATTATCAACCTTTCATTTTATGAGTGCGTAAATCTATCATATGAAGACAAATAACATGTTTTTATTCTATACATTCCCATACTTGCCTCTGTTATTTGCATTCAAATGAAAGATTGAGCAAGTTACTTTCGAATAGTGATATATGTATTCATGCCTCAATCTCACAGCTGTTACTGCTGAATTTTCACAAGTAAGGAAATCTTGGTTTCTTCCAAGATTTCCTTTTTTCTTTTTCTCTTATGTGGTCTTATTTTGCCTTCCTAGTTAAAGGTCTTATTGCGCCACCTCTTGTCATTGCGACAAAATCGCAGGACGTCTTTACACTTTCATGTAATGACCCATTGATCTTGTCTTATCATTTCTCTAGTATTGTTGCTTCTGCAGGATATTTTTGTTGCGACAATATGACAGGCCTAAAAATTCTTGCGAACATAAATCCCCATGACATTGCCGTCTTGCGACGAAATCGCAGGACGTCCTTACACTTGCATGCAATGACCCATTGATCTCGCCTTATCTTCTCTTTTGTATTATTGCCTCTTCAGGATTGTCGCGCAAATATGACAAGGCTTGATACTCCCGTGAGTAAAAAGCCTCATGACATTTGCATCTTTAAGACACTTATCAGCTCCCTAATGGAGGGTGCCGCCCTTATCTTCCCCCTGGTTGCTCCTTCAAGGAGGCGTACTTCTGACATACAAGGCTAGCTCCTCCCATCCGGTCTTAACAACAACTAGTTGTTTTCGCAGCCTCTTATCCCTTTTGCCTATAGGGCTTATGGTTACGAGATTGCACCCTAAGTAGAGTTTTCTTGGGTCGAAAAAGATAAGCCAAGACTTGCCAAGAATGGCCGAGACACTTCAAATGCCCCGAGGCACTCTTGGCTCAACCGTGTACCTCGGCGCCTTGATCAAATGCTTGACTCCTTAGAAGAGACCCTCGGTCGTCCAACCTAAGTCATAAGCTTAGATTGAAAATCCAAGGTATCTCTCCTGGATGGGCTTTATTGACCCCAAATCTCCATGACTCAGGTACTAGGGGCGGTGTAACCTTTTCCCTGAGCCATGCAATAGGTACCCCCTTCTATGACGCACTTTAGGTCTTACATTTGCCTCTTGCGAAATTTTGATTTCGCGAACTAGGGTGTACGCCATAGTAGGTTCGCCTCTGTCTGATTATTTTGTCGATTCTTCTGCATATAAGCTCTTTTGTAATTTCGCAATATCATCTTTGTAATTCATAAAAGATATTTTCTTGTTCTGCATATCAGCTCTTTTACAATTTCGCAATCTCATATTTGCAACTCTTTTGCCAATACAGATGTTTTTTTTTTTTTTTTTTTTTTTTTTTTAAATACATTCACTCTTTAAGTCTCTTACTTCTGCTCCTCTCTGCCTCTGCATTTTTGAATTTTTCTCTCATTTTCTTGTCTGTTGCGAAGCCTTCACCACTTCTTATCTTCATCATATATTGGTTTCTGACATTTCTTCTTCTCTCTGTTCTATTACATCTACCATCAATCTTTCACCTTTTTGTTTTTCTTTGATGTTGTGTTTCCAATTCTTCTTCTTCCCAAGATTCTATATCAATTTCATAACACTTCTTTCCTTCAATCCAATCTCCTTTTATGATGCCAATACCAGTGGGATGAGGGAACTTAATACATTGATGGAAAGTCGATGCCACACCTAAAATCTCATGTAACCAAGGTCGTCCAATCAATACGTTGTATGGTGATTCCACATCAACTACACAAAATAAAATTTCAGAGGACAATCCTTTCAGTGGAATTCGCATATGAGCTTCTCCTTTAGGCTTATTTGCAGTACCGTTAAAACCATAGATTTTGTAAGTTGAAGGTATTAGATCTTCATCTTTCCCTCCCATAGTTTTATAAGTATGATAAAAAGAATATTCACGGAACTTCCAGTATCGATCAAAATTCTGTTGATTGCCCATGAATTCTCAGCTTCATCCTCGCTAGGTTTTGGGTTAATATCCAATCTTACCACTAATGGGTTGTCTTGCATTTCTCCACCCTCAGGTACGTCTTCTGCGGTAAAAGAGATAGTCCGCTTTTGCCATTCTTCCGGTGGCGATGTCTTCGCAATGTTCATTACTTCTCTATTATCGGCATCTCTTGCGAAAACCCTACTGAGAGTGTTATCATGAAAATCTTCAATTGTCTTGTACGAATGTACGATAGAGTTACAAATCAGATTCTTTGCCTTTTCTCCAACTTCTATTACAAATGTCTCTCCTCCTTTTGTTGTATTTACTCTGTGAATTTCTGGCGGTGGTGGTAATGGTTGAGACTGAGATTGGTTTTTTAGAAAATGATTTAGTTTCCCTTGGTCTATCATTCTGAAGATGATTCTTTTTATATTTCGCAATCATTTGTTGAGTGTCCATGAAAATGGTGATAAGAACAAAATTCATGACACGTCGCTCGAAGGTGGTTCACTTCCCATGTTCCATGGCGCGGGTATGTTTTCCATCAAAATTATAGCTTCCCATATTTTCTCCACACTAGCATTCGGTGGCGGCATCTTGATTTCTTCCCATATTATCCTGTGATTTCATTTGTCCTCTATGATAGTTTTTCCTCGACCTCCATAAGTTTCTTGTGGTGATCAAGTCTTTGAATTTTATTATTTCCACCACGGCTATAGAAGTTTCTTTCTCTCTCGAATTCTTCTTGATCACGACTTCCCATAGCTACTAGTTTCGTTGGCTATCTCCCATTATCCTTTCTTGTTGTCCTTGCGATGTGCTCGCCACTTTGTACTTATCAACTTAGGTAACAGGCTTGCGTTTTTGCTTTTGAACTTGTGTTCGCAACTGGGTATGATTCTATCTCATTTTGCTTTTCCTCAAAAGCAATATACTCCTCCTGAAGTTCTCGCAACTCAGTCATTGTGATCGTATTCTTGATTCTGAAAATTTGAATGTACAATAGATTGGTTGCGAACATAGCGTTAATGAATGACAGAATGAGATATCTTTCGTCCACACGACCAGCCATATCACTACACATTGTCTTCCACCTCACTGCTTCAAGATTTCTCCAACCCTTTGCTTTAACCCAAATACATCTTCAATGCCAGGTCGCGAGGAATTGTTACTTATATACGCCCCTAAAAATATAGCCTGCAAATGGTTGAAAGATGTTATAGTATTCTTTGGTAAACCTTCAAACCAGTTTAAGGCCTCTCCTGTTAAACTTGATGCAAAATATTTTCACAATATAGCATCATGGTTCTTCCATTGTAGCATACATCTCACATAAGCTTTGATGTGTTGTAATGCACAAGTTGTTCCATCAAAAATGCTGGTTAACGCAGGTAAATTGCACTTTGGGGGCATTCCTCCTAATTGTACTTCTTGTGTGAATGGGGTTTTCGCAGCTTCTTCTATAGCTGCATCCAATTGTCTCCCACCTCTTTCTTTTTTATTATTTAACATACCTCTCATTTCCGCTAGCTCTCTAAAGATTTGTTTATTTACATTAGAATTTGGATCCATTGGTATTTTTAGCTCCGCCTCTCTTCTTCTGCGTTCATATCTGTTTTGACTTTCTTGTTCATCATTTTCTTCTCGTCTTTCTCTGCGATCTTCTATTTCATTTCTTTCATGAATTTGCACGCCATTATATCTCTCATTTTCTCTTCTTTGACGCTCTTCAATTCTCCTTTGTACTCTATCATATTCTTCATTGATATTACCATTATTGCGATTTTGCTCACGCCTCCTTTCTCGATTATCATGATTGTTCTGGCGAATTGCCTCTTGTAGCTCCTGTTCTTCCACTTATGCTCTCAGTCTTTCCCTCTCGCAAGATAAACGTGTTTGTTCAGTGTAGTGTCTTTCAATTTCATCTTTAATTTCTCGTTGCTTTCTTTGTGCTTCTTTCCCATGTAATATTCTCCTTCCTTCTTCCTGATTTTCTTTACCATCTTGATTATTTTGCCCCTGACGTTGTCTATTTCCATGATTTCTATCATTTTTCCCATTTTGAAGAGTTGCATCACGTTGGATATAACGATCTTCCACTATTTCTCTTCCTTCGCAACGTTCTTCGCCTGGATTTTGTACTCCCTCTCGAGTTTCTTCATTAGCATTTTCTATAGGCAAATTTTGTCTTATTTCTTCTCTAACTGATCTTGAACTTGACCTTGTAGTGCTTCTTGACCTTCTATTTTGTAATCTCATGTTTTCCATCCTCAACTCATGATTTAGCCTTGTCAGATTTACACGTTCTTCTGCTTCTAACCACCTTTCTTCATGTATTGTTTGCCTCAATGCTTCTAACGCTGCAATCTCTTCATTTCCATGAATTATTCCTCCAATTACTTCTTGGTCTCTCTCCTCTTGTCCATTGCCTCCTAATTGCTGCTCTTCTCCCATTTCATCAACATAATCTGATCGCCAAGTATGTACACTCACTCTGTCATAATCCACAGTTCTATTTTGTATCATGTACATTGAATTGGGGGTTGAACTCGATTTTCTCCATTATTCCTTGTGCTCATTCTTGAAGATTCCTCTATTTCGTCTCTCCCTTCTCTAACAAGTCTCCTACTCCTTCTAACAGTTGTTGGTTGTTTTGATGCACGTCTTCTTCTATCCATTTTTCAATCTTGATGAGTTGTTGAAAATTATATGAAATTCTTTATCTACTATTCCAAATTCTTTCCAATCACAATATCAATCTTCAGTCCATGTTTATCTACTACTCTAGACTTTCTCTCTCCTCTAAACTTTCTCTCCACTCTAAAAAGATCTCCCATCTCTTAAGCCTGTTCGGCTCTTTATATAGGGCATTATATAGTGGATGACAGTTAAGCTGTCCTTTATTTTCGGATCTGATTTGCGACATTCTCGCAAGTGTACAAATGTTAAATATCGCAACACTCCTAAATCTCTCTAGGTCTTCACATCTTTCTCGTGCTCATGCTGTCGTCATCCGTTGCGTCATTTCTATTACCAATCTGCGATATCTTCGCAGTGTATTGTTCAAGGATTTCGCAAGGATATTAATGTTGCAATATTCTGATCCTACAATACTCCTCGTCACTCTAAAGATGATGTGTCTTTCCACTAGTTTTGAAGGGGCCTTATATTTCTGGTTCAAATGTGCTACCTGCGAATCTCGCTGCTTATCAACCTTGGGTATTTAATTGGCCCGAGAAAGAGAAAGAGGTATATTTCTTAAATTTCGCTCAGTGTACAGTCTTCATTCCTCTTTATACCTATTAATCTTGCGAAAGTTTCAGATTAACAAGCTAAGAAGAAGCTACAAAAGGACTAAGAAGGCAAGCACCCTAGCAGCGCTTCGTTCGATCACGGATGAAGTAAGAAATACTTTCTTTTATTATTTTTAACAATATTGTTGCCTCTGTTTCTTATCTTCATTCGTGTGCGAAGGTTGGTGTTGTAGTTGTTGAACAAAAAGGGTCTAGGGTTGCGAAGACCAAAGGCAAGGGTAAAAGTTCTCTTCGCAAGGAGAAGTCTGCTGCTCCACCTTCAAAGAAGCGAAAAGTTCACTCTCCTTCTCCTTCAAATCTTCATCGGGCGCGAAAGTTCTGATGATGATGATAATGATGATGTTGATACTTCTTTCGCAAGAGAAGATTTTTCACCTGAATCTTCTATGGCACAACTGTCGAGCATCTTTTCTGACTCCATGCAAGGGATTGGGGATGATCATCTCACTAGCACATGTAAAGATCTTGCGAATATATGTGATGCCCCTTTACTGGATGGTGATGATTCTATTCATGGAGTCTCCAGATCAGTGACTCCTAGCTTTCTGAATTCACTTGGTATCTTGGTATGCCTTCGTTTCTCTATTTCTTCATAATTATGATTTAAAGTTATACTATATCTTGACAATTTTTTCATTTTCCTTCGCATACTGGGAAGGATTCTTTCGTTGTTGCCTCAGATTTGGAAAAAAGACGTGGGATTCTTGAAAAGAAGAATCTTCAACTTCGCAAGAGAAATGAAGAATTGGAAGCTGAAGCTGTTGCTCTTCGTGAAAAGAACAAACAATTAGAAGCCGATTCTTCTACTCAAAAGAACAAAATATCTAGTCTTCAAGATGCCAATAAGCAACTTTATGGTATGAAATTTTTCTCTTTTCCTTTATTTTGTTTTCTCATTATCCTCCCTCATCTTAATTTATCATTTTCGCAGACATCTATGATCTTTCTGATGAAGCCATTCTCCTTCACACATTCTCCAATTCTATGGATAATAATACCCTTCTTGAACACCTTAATATTTCTTTGAATAGTTTTTCAAATGACAAGATTAAATCTCTTCCCATAAATGAACTCAGATCCAAACTTCGCCTCTTAGAAATTGACCATAGATCCATCTTGGGCTTAGCCAACAAATTTAAGCGTGTCTATCTTAACTCTAAAGAGAAAATCAATACTTTAAGAACCAAGATCAGTGATCTCATAGATGATAAAGATCGCATCGCTAGACAAGGTGATCAAGCGTTAGCGAAATTCCAAAAAACTCTTCTTGAGGTTCAAATTGAACGAGATTATTCTAACAGCAGAAATGCTGTACTTAGCGAAAGAGAGAATCAAATTCGCTCCATTCTTCTCATAAATAATGATGATGAATTCGCTTGGGCTGCGAAAGTTCTAGATGACGCCAGAAATAACTTAGGTGTAAATGTTAGTCTTCAAGCTGAGCACATGGCCTTGGTTAGGGATATGATTTCTGACAGAGAAGGTTGTTAATTGTTCGTCTTTCATAAATTATTATCAAGTTGTTGACTCATTGTTATATGTTCGCAGAAGTTGAAGAGAGATTTCGCAAAAGAGTTGAAGAACTTGAGTCGAAAAGGAGGCTTCATGAAAAGGATCTTTCTTCTCGCAATGATAAATGTTCCAGACTGACGAGTCAATTAAAGATTACTGTTGCGAACTTTAAGAATGACGCTATTCTTTTTCGCAATCAAACTATTAAGAAAGTCCGTGATGACAATAACATCCTTCATTCCAAATACCCTTGCCTCTCAGAAGAAATTCCAAAGAATGTACCCCCTCTGGATATCTCTGACAGTGATGCTAGTGAAGAAGAAGAATTTGATAAAGATGAAGAAGAAGAAGAAGAATCAAACAAGAAGTAGTTCTGTTTTCTTCTTTCTCTTTTTGTAATATCTGTACATTCGTTCTTTAATCTCCTATTTTTGTAATCTTTTGCTGCAAATTTCTTCAACCTTCAAATGCAAATTTCTTCCTGCACATATTAAAAAAGCAATTCTTTTTCGCAATATGGTTAATCAATATATAATTATTAATCTTTCACTTCATGCTTGCGTAAATCTATCATATGTAGACAAATAACATGTTCTTATTCTATTCATTCCCATACTTGCCTCTGTTATTTGTATGCAAATGAAAGATTAAGCAAGTTACTTTTGAATAGCAACATGTATTTATGCCTCAATTTCGCAGCTGTTTCTGCAAAATCTTCGCAATTAGGTATTTCTTGGTTTTTCCCAAGATTTCATTCTTTCTGGTTCTCTTATTATGTGGTCTTATTTTGCCTTCCTAGTTAAAGGTCTTATTTTGCCACCTCTTGTCATTGCGAAAAAATGGCAGGACGTGTTTGCACTTTCATGCAGAAACCCATTGATCTTGCCTTAACTTTTTTCTTTTATTATTTTTGTTGCGACAATATGACAGGCCGAAATATTCTTGCGAAAATAAAGCCCCATGACATTGCCGTCGTGCGACGAAATCGCAGGACGTCTTTACACTTTCATGTATTGACCCATTGATCTCGACTTATCTTTCTATTTTGTATTATTGCCTCTTCAGTATTGTCGCACAAATATGACAAGCCTAAATATTCTTGCGAAAATAAAGCCTCGTGACATTTGCGGCTTAAGACACTTATCAGCTCCCTAATGGAGGGTGCCTCCCTTATCTCCCCCTAGTTTCCCCTTCAAGGAGGCGTACCTCTACCATACAAGGTTGGCTCCTCCCATCCGGTCTTAACAACAACCAGTTGTTTTCGCAGCCTCTTATCCCTTTTGCCTATATGGCTTATGGTTACAAGACTGCACCCTAAGTGGAGTTTTCTTCGGGCCGAGTGCAGCATACGTCAAGACTTTCCAAGAATGGCCGAGATGCTTCAAACGCCCCAGGCACTCTTGTCTCAACCGTGTACCTCGGCACCTTGATCAGATGCCGCACTCCTTAGAAGAGACCCTCGGTCGTCCAACCTAAGTTATAAGCTTAGGTTGAAAATCCAAGGTACCTCTTCTGGATGGGCTTTATTGACCCCAAATCTCCATCACTCAGGTTCCAGGGGCGTTGTAACCTTATCGCTGAGCCATGCAACATGTACCCCCTTCTATGACGCACTTTAGGTCTTACATTTGCCTCTTGCGAAATTTTGATTTCACGAACTAGGGTGTACGCCATAGTAGGTTCGCCCCTTTCTGATTTTTTTGTTTCTTCTTCTGCATATCAGCTCTTTTGTAATTTCGCAATCTCATCTTTGTCATTCATAAAATATATTTTCTTCTTCTGCATATCAGCTCTTTTGTAATTTCACAATCTCATCTTTGTCATTCATAATTTTTTTTTTTTTTTTTTTTTTTAACAAACCAGTCACACATCTTTCTTTCTTCTCCCAATCTTACTTTTGCAGTCATAAAATCAATAAATACATTCACTCTTTAAGTCTCTTACTTCTGTTACTTTATGCCTCTGCATTTTTGAAATTTTCTATTATTTTCTTATCCTTTGCAAAATCTTTGTCGCTTCTTATCTTCAGCATGCATTAATCTTTCACTTTTTTATTTTTCTCTGATGTTATGTTTCCAATTCTTCTTCTTGATTTTCTTCTCCATCTTGATTATTTCGTTCCTGTCGTTGTCTATTTCCCTGATTTCCGTTGTTTTGTCCATTTTGAAGAATTTCACAATGTTGAATATAACGATCTTCTATTATTTCTCTTCTTTCACGACGTTCTTCGTCTGGATTTTGTATTTCCTCTCGAGTATCTTTATTAGCATTTTCTACAGGCAAATTTCGTCTTATTTCTTCTCTAACTGATCTTGAACTTGATCTTGTAGTGCTTCTTGACCTTCTACTTTGTAATCTCATGTTTTCCATCCTCAACTCATGATTTTGCCTTGTCAGATTTGCACGTTCTTCTGCTTCTAATCGCCTTTGTTCGTGTATTCTTTTCCTCAATGCCTCTAACGCTGCAATCTCTTCATTTCCATGAATTATTCCTCCAATTACTTCTTGGTCTCTCTCCTCTCGTCCATTGTTTCTTAATTCTTTGCTCTTCTCCCATTTCATCTACGAATACGATCGCCAAGTATGTACACCCACTCTTTCATAATCCACAGTTCTATTTTGTATTGGTGTACGTTGAATTGGCGGTTGAACTTGATTTTCTCCGTTGTTTCTTGTGTTCACTCTTGAAGATTCCTCCATTTCATCTCTCCCTTTTCCAGCAAGTCTCCTACTCCTTCTAATAGTTGTTGGTTGTTTTGATGTATTTCTTCTTCTAGCCATTTTTCAACCTTAATGAGTTGTTGAAAATTATATGAAATTCTTTATCTACTACTCCAAATTTTTTCAAATCAAAAGATATCAATCTTCACTCCCTGTTTCTAGCTCCATTATGTAGTTGCAGGAAATCCCACAATACATCCCTCACAAGAATTCATAATAATCAACACATCTTTAAGATCAACAATCACACTTTTTCTGTTAATTGAGTTTAGGAATTTTACAAGGAAGAAATGAAATCAAGAATACAACTAATGTTCTAGACTTTGTCTCTCCTCAAAACTTTCTCTCCACTCTAAAAAGATCTCTCCCCGTCTTAAGCCCGTTCGGCTCTTTATATAGGATATTACATAGTGGGTGTGACTAAGTCAGTCCTTTATTTTAGGATCTGACTTGCGATATTCTCGCAAGTATACAAATGTTAGATTTCGCAACACTCCTAAATCTCGCTAGATCTCCACATCTTTCTCGTGTTTAGGCTGTCGTCATCTGTTGCGTCATTTCTATAACTAGTCTGCGATATCTTCGCAGTGTGTTGTATAAATATTTCGCAAAGGTATTGATGTTGCAATATTCTGATCCTACAGTAACCTTAAAAATGTACAGCACCAATTGCACTTGAACTGTTCTTGGATGTGTCAGAATAAGCTAATCAAATCACACCGACTATAGTACCATATGCACAATAGGGTTTACTTAAGATCATCGTTTTCCACCTAACATAAAATTAGGATATCATTCAATCAGTACAATGTAAACCGTGAATGCACTCGTCTCTCTCGTCCACCATCTTTAAAGTCTAGCAAATATCACACACCAATCCTCCTCTATTTTTAGTGAACGTGGTGATAATCATGGAGATGGGGTGAAATAGATGGTGGTCGGTGGTGGAGTTGGAGACGAAAACGCGATTCAACTTAGGTTTTTTTTTTTTTTTTGGGTTAGCTTTAGGGTGATTTTACATTTTACTATTGGGTGTAAATAAAAAGTCAATGGATGGTATTTAGAATATATGAAATTTAAATTGGATGGTATTTAGGATAATTGGGGATGGGAATTATGGAGGATGGGAAATAGGAAAAATAGGGACGGGAAATAGGGAAAAATAGGGATGGGAAATGGGAAATAGGCTCAAATATGAGTGTTTTCTCATTCCGCCATCCCGTCTCAAGTTCTTGGAAAGATCGAACCAACTTTGGATAATTGATCTTGGTTAGGACGAGCCTCGACCTAAGCGGGCCGATCGCTTAAACCTTCGCAGAGAAAATTATTTATATTTAAAAAAGTTAGTTAAATTAGTTATATCAGTTACTTTAATATATATATATTCTAATTGTAAAATAAAATCGGTCCCACTTATATAACCAAAACAAATATTTGCTTATATACAAAACAAGTCCACTAGTTAGATTAACTCATTCTCCTACAGTGGGAAAAATGATTTTCCCTTCCACGTGGATGGGAAAAGGAGCAATTTTCTCCGTTGGACTTGATTTGAGCTTTGAAATAACTTGTTTGATCCCTATAATAAATTTTCAATATTAATTTTTTTTTTTTTTTTTTTTTGGATATTACTGCAATATTTCCTTTTCACTGTAAAGTGGTAACACAAGGTTGATGGTATATTTTCTTGTTTCGTACTTTATAGGATGTTTAGTACTCAAATGAAGGGTTCACATGAGTAATCAATGAGCCCTGACATATCTAATGTAAAGTTAGGAATAAAGCTTGAGAACCAGAAGCCCACTCCAAAAAATGGGATAAGACGCAGTCATGTAAGGTTTAAGTCAGACTCGAGAGGAATCAAACTTTTCCAATTCTATTCAAACACGTGCAACAACTAGATGGTATCATAGGAAGAAAAATCTCATTGAAGCACATGAGATAATATATACTATGAAGAAAACTAAAAACAAAAATGGTTGGATGGCTTTGAAACTAGACTTGTCAAAAGCATTTGACAGGGTTTTGAATGGAGTTTTATTATTGTTTTTTTAAAGAGTCTAAGATTTTCTGATGATTGGTGTTTCATGATTGAACAATGTATATCCACAGTGTCAACTTCTATCTTATTAAATGGTTCTCAAGGTTAATGTTCAAACCACAGAGAAGATTGTAACAGGGTGACCTCCTGTCCCCCAACTTGTTTATATTGTGTGTATGGAATCTATTTATAGGGCTCTTAACCATGCAGAAAAGACGGATCAAATACATGGTTATAACTATGTCTAGAAATAGTCCATCTATCATTCACATTTTCTTTGCAGACGGTTGCCTCATATTTGCTAAGGCTAGATCCAATGAATATAGAGTTATTGCTTCAATCATTGAACAGTTTAATAGATTTTCTGGATACTCTGTAAACTTTGATAAATTTGTTATTGCTCTTAGTCTTAAAGTTTAAAATTCTGTTAAAATTGATATTGCCAATATTTTGAACATAAAGAAAATGGTTCTCCAAGACAACCATCTTGGTGTGCCATTAATGCTGCAAAGAAGTATAAGTTGAGTCGTTTGCCCCATTAATGGATAAGTTTCTGATAGGCTTGCTGCTAAGAACTCGAAGTTCCTAAATCGATCAGGTGAGACCGCTTTGAACCAATATGTTCTTGGAATTCTTGTTAACCATCATAGGGTTGTTTTCCAAATGCCTAAGTAAATAACGAACAAAATATATGTTGTGCAAAGACATTTTTAGTGGAACAAAAATAAAAAGGTGCAGTTATAGTAAGATATGGAAGACTACTGCACTTCCCAAAGACTTAGGAGGTTTAAATATACAAACATTCCAAACCAAGCCACTTTGGTGAAACTTGCATGGATACTTGTCGAACAATCCGACTATTTATGGGCCAAGATTATGGAGCATAAATACTTTAAAGTTGAACCCTCATTTGGGGCATACATATGGATGACCCTAACTGGTGTGGGATGATAAGGGGTGTCTAATGAGTGGTTAAGTTACTTAAATATCCTTGATTAATTAATTAATTTTTAATATTAACTTTTTTAATTTATTTTTTTTTATAATTTTTAGTTAATAATTTTTTTTTGAATATATTTTTTTTGAATTTGAATTTTTTTTCTTTTCTTATTGCATGGAATTTTTTTTACGACAATTACAGAGCAAAGTTCGGCTAACAATAAAATCAAAATATCAGTCGAACTTTTCTTTCTTTTTTTTCATCCTGAAAGTGTCGATAAACAGTTCGGCTGATAATTAAACACGAAGATGTTAGCCGAACTTCACTTTATGAAGAATAATATTAAGTTGGATGTCCTATTTTTTTATCGAATCTGCTTAGAACCTAGGTATGTTTTCACAAAACACAAGTTCGGCTGACATATTATCAGCCGAGCCTACGTATGTTTAGGTTCGGCATATTACTTGTCCGGCGAACTTAGATTCGTAATTTTTTTTTTTAAAGTTAAAAATTAAATTAAAAAATAAAATATTTTTTTTTATTTTAATTTA
This sequence comes from Papaver armeniacum, assembly GCA_023531295.1. Lineage (NCBI taxonomy): Eukaryota > Viridiplantae > Streptophyta > Magnoliopsida > Ranunculales > Papaveraceae > Papaver > Papaver armeniacum. The sequence continues at coordinate 566,229 of JAJJWW010000039.1, forward strand.
AAAATAATTAAAAAATATAAATAATAAGGGTATTTTTACCATTATGAAAAATGACTAGATAAAGGGCACCCTAGAAACACTATTTTCACTTGTGTTTTTGTCTTATTCAAGAGGCCCCAAAATCTTTGGGTATGCCACAAATGATGGTTCTTAAAGATTCTGAACCATTAATTTGTGATTTTTCTAAACAGGGCTTATGGGTTTGGTGGGGAATATGTGGGGGTCTTTCTATTGTTAGATAGTTTTACAGTTTGGAATTGGGTAATGGAAGTAGCATATCTATATGGAAGGATAATTGGATTCCTTGCTTAAATGGTCCGCTGAATACAGGGGCGGAGCCACATGGAGAGGAGGGTGTGCAATTGCACCCCTTCAAATGTGAGCTCCCAAGCCTAATTTCAACTGATTGATCCTATTTTTAGTCATTTTAGCCCTTTTGCACCCCTAAAATATGTGTTGATCGGCAACTTGCCCACCCATTTCTCGAATCCTGGCTCCGCCCCTGGCTGAATATACTTTCCATTCAACCAATATTACTAAAGTCTCTCAATTAATAGATCAAGATAACAAAGTCTAGGATATAACTACTCTGCATGCTCTGTTTTGTAAATGCAATCAAGGAGATTAGAATTCCTCATACAAGCAGGGACGGTATTAGATTAGATGGAAACCTGCCGAGAGCGGGTTATTCTCTGTGAAGTCTGAATACCCGTCCTTATGTCTCTTCAGTTATTTCGGACATCCACTTGAAGTCCATGTAGAAAACTCATTTTCCTATTAAAATTCAATATTTTATTTGGAAACTCATTCACCAATGCTTACGACTAGAGATAAGATAACTAGATTCAATAGTCAGTTAGATGCCTCTCTTCATTTATGCTTTGCTCAATCTGAAAATTTACAACACCTATTTGTTGATTGCCCCATTCTAGTGAATGTTTATGATACCATTGATACTAAACTATCATAAGCTGTGCGGGGGTCATATATTGTTGAACGGGAAAAATCTTGGGTTAATCAGAATCTTCACCACAGGACAAAAATATAGCTTTGTTTTACTATTTGGCAGGTTTTGAATCACAGGTGCAAGGTGGTTTTCGAAGCATTACAGGTCAATACAGACCTAATTGTAAGGAATGGAAAAAACCATACGTCGCATTGGCAATATTGTCAACAGCATGACATTAAGATCAACTTTGATTCTTTCTTTTTGTAAATACAATAAAAAAAAAGCAGGAATAGGCCAAATAGCTCGTAATTTCGTAGGTACTCCTATTGGTGCTCGGAGTGAGCCAATTTACTTTTATGCATCATGATGCAAATAATGTGGCTGACAACTTAGCAAAATATGCGTTGTCATCCACACACGTAGTAGAATTGCATGATTCTAGGACAAACTGTGCAGGAGTAGCACCAACAGCTGACCCCTTAGTAACGTAGTTTTCCCTTTTCCTCAATGACATATTTTCGTATTTAAAGAAAAAAAGAAGTTAAGACACATTCAATGATATGTAAACATCATCTTAAAACTAAAAGGGAGAAAAAGAAAAAAAAAAAAGGAGAAAACCGAAGTGTAAATTTGAAAATGAATTCAATTAGCCGGCAAATCACGTTGGATATTAACGTTGCTAATGAGGATCACCGATAATGCATGTGGATCTTATCCATTGTGCAGCGCTCCAGAGCATGATCTAGTTGGCAATCTTCATAATGCTGAATTTTGATGCCAAACTTTGGTCAATTAATCAACCTGAAATTGATGGTTTAAGTTGGAAAGTTTGTCGAGAACTTCGTTGACGTAAAAAAGCCATCCACACAAGGCAATGCGGACCCTAGCTTTAAGTGTCTATGAATCACTGTATCATGTTATTATCTGACTTAGAGGTACGATCTTATTCTAAATTCTTCAAATGGTTCTTGATAACGATAGTTTTTTTAGAATTAGATCATTAGACATGATTCATTGAACATAAAATAGGACGTATTAACGTGGGGTTCTATTCTTTTGACATTAAAGTAGGGTTCTATTATGTTGAGCAAGGTATTGAAAGCGTGAAGCGTTTTTTATTTTTAGGAGGCGATACGTATGTCGAAGCGTGAAGCGTCGCTTCATGGTTGATGTTTGAAGCGGATGTTTTCTTATAAATAAATTAGTCGTAACTAGTAATTATAAATTTATTAGGAAGATAATATCTATATAAATTTTATATAAGTCTAATTTTTTATGAAAAACAAAGCGTGTGTACACCAATTCAACCTACTCCAGACGAGTGGGAGCTGGGGTGTTCAATTCCCCCTTGAAGTATTCATATTTTTCTTTTAAAAGCTTTAAAAATTAGGCGAAAATTTTAAAGCTTCATGAAAATGCGCTTCACATAACCGCTTCAGAGCGAAATGCTAAAATTTGAAGCGAAACGCACGCTCGAAGCGTGAAGCATACGCTTCATGAAAGATGCGCTTCACATTGTTGGAATATTTTCAACTATGCTCTCGAAGCGTGAAGCATACGCTTCATGAAAGATGCGCTTTACATAACTGTTTCGACAATTGAAATCATATCCAGAATCTTCGATTCCAACAGACGCCATTCATGTCTGTTGATGAAGAGACGCCATTCCCAACAGATGCAAAAGCATCTATAAATAGCATCTCCTCCTACTCGTTTAATCACAACATCTCAAAACTCTCCTGTTTTTTCTTTCTTATAAGCATCATCAGAAACAAAACCAGTGTGTTCTTGGTTGGATCAAGGTCGTACAAGCTTTGAATCCAACAACCGTTGTGGGGCTTCAAGTATCCTGACGGAAATATTCAATTGACCTGTTTGTACTCGCCAATTCAAATTGGGAAAGGGTCGAATAATTGTCGAAAAGAATCTTTCATAAGAGCCTTGAACCCTAATACAACATTCTTTTCTTCACCCTGTTTTACTGCCAATTTTCCAACACACATGACCGCTTCAGAGCGAAATGCTGAAATTTGAAGCGAAGCGTACGCTCCGAAGTGTGAAGCGTACGCTTTTAAAAACCATGATGTTGAGGGATTGGACTGGACAACAATGAGATTTAACACTGAAATGTAATGACTTTTGTTGAGAGCGATCAAAATGTGACCTTGAATCTTATTTGACTCGCTAACTAAGACCGATTTAGAATATTTGTGCAAGTCCGGTTAAAATATATCCCTACTGATTCATATAATCAAAAAGAGAATTTAAGCTAGTTTTATGACATATTTTTTTTTCACCGTGGCCACCCATATAGAGGTTAGCGTCGACCGAAAAACATTATCATTATTCCTTTCTTCTTTTGATTGCATAAACAGTGGTTCCTAAATTTATCCTAAATCCATTCATTTAATTAGGATTTTATGCTTATTATGAAGGGGTTTAATCCGCAATCTCCCTTATAAAAGGGAATGTGGAAACCACTAGACCACATGATAGTTCCCTTCTCATTGTCCTTTTTGACTAAAATAGTTCGTAGCCTAAAGAATGTTACGTATAAAACCTAGGTAAAATTGTTGGATATTTTCAATATTGTTTGCTGGACCACATGGTAGTTCTATTTCGGTTTCCAGAAATTTCTATCGACATGTCTCTTCCCAAAAGAAACCATTAATGGATGCCCGTTGAATGCGTCTGTTGGAGATGAAAAGCCATCTCCAAAAGGCATGAATTCCTCTTTAAATAGTGAAGGCTTTCTCCCATCCAATCATCAAAAACTCTTTCTCTCTAAGCATCTTCAGCATCAATTACAGTGTGTTCTTGGTTGGGTCAAGGGAGTACAAACTTTGAATTCAACAACATTGTTAGGGTTTCATTGTATCCTGAAAGCAATATTTCGCTGACCGATTGTACTCGCCAATTATTTGGGAAGGGTCGAAATAATTGCTGAAAAGAATCGCAATGCCTTGAAGCTCCAGCGATACAACATTCTTTTCGTTCTTTGTTTTAATCCTCTATTACCCTGTATTTTCCACATTAAATCTGTAATCTCCCTTATATGTAATTAGGATTTTATGCTTATTACGAAGGGGTTCAATCCGCAATCTCCCTTATAAAAGGGAATGTGGAAACCACTGGACCATATGAGAGTGCTCTTCTCATTGTCCTTTTTGACTAAAATAGTCCGTAGCCTAAAGAATGTTACATATAAAACCTAGAATTCGTAACTTTAAACGGTAAATAACATACTCCCGTTGTCACTACTAGACTGACATCCACCATGGAAAATGGAGCTAATATGAATAAAGAAAAATACACGCTTGGATAAAAAGAATCTTGACTTTAGTCGGGCGATTTTGACCAAAAAGTCAAGGTGATTAGGGTTTCGATTTCTGCTGGTTTTGGTTGATTTTTGGTTCGTTCTTCATCATGGCTGATGATGGACGGTCTAGTAACGCTTACTAGCGGATCGTCTCTACCTATTTCCTCCCACCAGGTAGAGGGTGCAGCTTTGGGAGGTTGTCGTTCTGAAGATTTAAGGGCTTTTGGTTCGAAGATTTTTTGGTCGTGGTTTTTTACTAAGAAAAAGGAATTAATCCCTGATTCATCTTTATATTTTGAAGATCCTAGATCGGCTGAAGGTAAGAAAGTTGCTGATATCCTTTATGGTGATGTTAAAGAGGATCTTGCTCATTGCAAAGACCTAGTTGTTGGAACAATTGTTGCTCGGAAATTACCTTATATGTTGGGGAAGAATACTCTGCAAAGAGCTTGGAGACCTAAGGAGTTAATGCATATCACAATTCATGGTGAGTCTCTATATGTTTTTGAGTTTGATGATGAGTCTGATCGTCTTGCTTCTATTGAGTATGGTCCTGTTTATATTTCTCAACAACTATTTTTTGTTAGACCTAGGCATCCTTTAATTGAGCAAGAAATTGCAGAGATGAAAACTATTACTGTTTGGGTTAATTTAAGGAAGTTTCCATTACATATGTGGAATTCTAAAGCTCTCTCTAGGATTGCTAGTGTGATTGGAAAACCAATTATGATGGATAAGCTCACAACTACTAGGGATATGATGAGTTTTGGAAGGGTTTTGATTGAAATTAATGTTGATTGTGAATACCCTAGCTGTAGTAGCAGGAAATCCCACACTACACCCCTCACTATATTTTGGTTAATTAATCCATTGAAAGTTGCATAATTGAGAATGTTTATTGATTAATTTCATAAGTTCTACCAAGAAAAGTAGAATTACACTTAGCAAGTAAAACACTCTTAAACTTTCTCTCTCCTAATGACTTGCCTAACAATTCTAAAAAGATCTCTCCTTTACAACAGACTCACTCGACCCTTTATATAGGGTAATACATAGTGGATGATGACTAAGCTATCCTTTATTTTGGGAATGTCTCGCGAAGTGTCGGTGTACAACTATTCAATCTCGCGACACTTCTTAACCTCGCCAGATCTCACGTCTTCTTTATGTCTCGCTTTGTCGTTATTCTTTGCGTCGTTTATTTTAGCTCTCTCGGCGCCTCGCGACATCGTTGTTTATTAACTTCGCAAATCCTGTACGTTGCGATATTATGGTCCTACATCTTGCCTCTTTTTCCTTGAATATTGCTTGAAGAGCGATTTTGAAGGAAAAATCATTGTTGTAATAATCTTTGGTCTTCGCTGATGAAGGAACGAGCGAAAGAATACTGGACTTGAAAAGTACGTACTTGCCTCTATTCTTTTGCGAAATTCCGAAGCTCCTATGTACAAAGTGTCATTTCTTGCCTCATGTGTTACAGAGAATAATCGGTTCCGCAATCTCTTCTCGCCCATTAGGAAATATGCCATATATTTGAATTCTCGCTAAATTTCTTTTCGTCAAGTTTCCTTGGATTTGGGTAATTTAGTTAACACGTGTCTATATTTGCCTCTTTTTACCGGCGTATTTAATGTTACCGGTCGTAATACCTTTTTCTCATCTATTTATAGAAGTGTTCCTTGTGAAGAAATTTCTTTTTCCCTTTCATCTTCCTCATAAATCCGCAAGCTTTCCTCTTCTTCATCGTTCGCAAGTATTTGCCTCGTTGTTTTCCTTCTTCATCTTCTTCTCTTCTTCTTACTTCTTATCGGTTGTCATTCTCATGGCATCCGGGTTTGTTAATCTTGCCATATCTAATTTGATCTTGTGGTTAATTGCTTTGAAGTTAGTTTTTCTTGTCGAAATCACACTGGTATGCTTAACTTTATAGTTCTTTTTCTGCCATTGTTGTTTAGCAAGAACCAACCCAAAACCAGATTTACAGTGAAGGACCCTTTTCTTTCTTTGGGCTCGCCATCGGAACCTTCTTCGCAACAAGAATCTCCTTCGCAGCCAAAGCCTACTTCGCGAACAAAATCTATAATTACCAAAGAAAGCTGCGAGTGACAAGGTATTTAAGAAACATTTCTTTTTTATGAGCAATATATTGTTGCCTCTGTTTCTTACTTGACTTGTTACTCGCGAGAATGATGGAAATACTTGATAGAACTCCTAAAAGGCTTCGCCAACCCAAGTCTACATTACCCAGCGTTCCATTTCCTTCTTTCAAACCTTTTCTCCTTCTGCGAAATCTTCGCAGGATAGTTTCGTGCCTCTTCCTTCTAATAACATTACTGGCGACAACACTTTTACGCCTCAACTCCTCATAGACCATTGATCTTGCCTTATCATTTTTCAAGTATTTTTGCCTCTGCAGGATGTTTTGGTTGCAACAATATGACAGGCCTAGATATCCTTGCGAATATAAAGTCCTATGACATTGCCGATTCAACATCTTTCTTCTCAAAAGGAAGGTAGTCAATTTATTTGACTATCTTAATTCATATGTTTATCCCATGAATGCTTTACTACCCTGAAAATGTCGATAATGTTCGATAAGAATTTTCTCCGATCTTGTGTATTTGTTATGCAGATTTCGAGAGAAAGCTTCGCTCCACTATTTCCACCCTCAGGTCTGATTATTCCAAAATTCGCAAGGAAAATGGACTACTCACTTCGCATCTTGCTCGTTCTCGTGACCGTGCAGAGCGAAGACTTGATTATATGTCTCATTGTAAGGACATTGATAGTAAGAATCGTCAAAAGGCATTACTACGCCGAGTTCCCTCTAAAGGCGGAAGTTCTTGTGAATAACATTTTTCTGCCGAAGTCTCTTGATCCTATTCACGCGCTCCTTTGGAAATAAGTGATGATGAAGTTCTGATGCTCCGAGATAGTGATTATGACTATGAAAGCGGCGAAGACGCCGCTAATATTGAAGTTATCAACAAAGATCTCGATCAAAAGCTTTACGATGAGAATCCACCAATTGGCGAGAATAAAGATGTTGAAAATATCTCGAGGAAGAACGTCCATTGACTGCGAAGGTGAAGTCGAAAGTAATTGGTGAAGACGATAAAATTGATGTAGAGAATTAACTGTTTGATAACTCTTGCTACAACTGTCTGTTTGTTTTGAAAGATCAAATCCCTTGTTGGAGAATCCTCTTATTTTCTTCTTCTTATTTATAACTATAATCTCAAGCTTATTCGCTTACATTTTGATGAAATGATTTTTACTTAGTCATCATCATCTTTTCATTGTATTCTTCGCTGATGTCGAATTTTGTATTGCGACAAGGTCGCAGGCATCTCCATGAGGGAAGAAACCTACTTTTCTCGTTTTATCATTTTGGTAGTCTTTATTTTATCTCTTCTTGTGGCGACAAGATCGCAGACCGCCTTTACATTTTCATGCAATGGCTCATTGACCTTGCCTTATCAATTTTGTGTGGTCTTCCGAGTTAGACCTCCCTAATTAGAGGTCTTCCCCTGCCACCTTTTATGGCGACAAAATCGCAGGACGTCCGTACACTTGCATGTAAAGACCCATTGATCTTGTCTTATCATTTTTCAAGTATTTTTGCCTCTGCAGATGTTTTAGTTGCGACAATATGACAGGCCTAGATATCCTTGCGAACATAAAGTCCCATGACATTCATGTCGTGCGACGAAATCGCAGGACGTCCGTACACTTAGGTGTAAAGACCCATTGATCTCGCCTTTACCCTCGCGTTAGTATTATTGCCTCTGCAGATCATTGCACAAATATGACAAGCCTAAGTCTCCTTGCGAAAACAAAGCCTCATGACATTTGCGTCTGTTTTGACACCCCCTAATGGAGAGCGCGCCCTTATCATCTCCCGGTTGCCCCTTCAAGGAGGCGAAATATCGGCCATACAAGACTAGCTCCTCCCATCCGGTCTTAACAACAACCGGTTGTTTTCGCAGCCTCTTATCCCTTATACCTATATGGTTTATGGTTACGAGACCGCACCCTAAGTGGAGTTTTCTTCGAGCGAGTGCAAGCCACATGCCAAGACTTGCCAAGAATGGCCGGGTAGGTTCATCCATCCAGGGCACTCAGCTCAACCGTGTACCTCGGCGCCTTGTGCATCCACCGACTCCTTGGAAGAGACCCTCGGTCGCCCAACCCGTATAACCTACATATATAGTTGGGAATCCAAGGTATCTCCCCCGGATAGGCTTTCATGGGCCCCAAATCTGCATGACCCAGGTTTCAGGAGCGGTGTAACCTTCCACCTGAGCCATGTTAAGAGATACCCCCTTATATGACGCACTTTAGGTCTTACATTTGCCTCTTACGAAATATAATTCGCGAACTAGGGTGTACGCCATAAAGGTTCGTCCCATTCATTCATTCTTTTTAGTCAATCATTCTTCATCATTTGCTATTTTGTCTGCGAGATATTCGCCGATTCATTCATTTAATCATTCCTTATCTCTTGTTGTTTTGTTAAGCTATTCATGACTTTTCTGTTATTCTTATCGCGATTTCTTCGCGGATTCTCCCTGCATTTTATTGAATGTCGCAAATATCTGGCGAAGAAGTACTTCATCTTAATTCATTTTGTCATCTTTCGTTATCACGGATAATATTTCTTTAGATATAACCTATTCCATGGTCTATCCAATTTTTGCCCCACATCTCTTCCTTCTGGGTCCATCAATCTATATGCCCCTGTACCGACTACCTCTTTGATGATATAAGGTCCATCCCATTTTCTTGCCAGCTTGCCTCCACTTTCACGTTGATATACTGGGGTTTCTCGCAAAGACCAAATCTCTGGTTGGAATTCACGTATTTTGACGCGCTTGTTATATTCTCTAGCCAATCTTCGCTGGTAATTCTCCATGTGTCGCAACGTAGTCTCCCTTTTCTCTTCCAATTCATCCAATTTGATTAGAATATTTCTGCACTAAGATTTTTCTCCCAAACTTCTTTCTTAGTTGTCGGGATCACAACCTCTGTTGGAAGCACAGCTTCAACCCCGTATGTTAAGCAAAAAGGTGACATTCCAGTAGCCTCTCTTCTTGTTGTATTGTATGCCCATACTGCACTGGGTACTTGTTCGCACCATCCTCTATTGTGTCCTTCTAATTTCTTCTTCAATATATCCGCAATTGTCTTATTTGTTGCCTCGCCTCGACCGTTAGCTTGCGGATACAAGTGGGAGTCGATTTTCCACATTTTATTTTGAATGCATTAAGTAACAATTCTATGTTTTGTCCTTCGAATTGTTTCCCATTATCAGATACCAACTGTGCGGGGATCCCAAATCTGCATATGATATTCTCGAATATGAAAGTAAAAATATCTTTGTCGCGAATGTGCTGTACCGCTTTCACTTCGACCATTTTGTGAAATAATCCGTTGCGACAATTAAATATCTTCTCTGTCCAGTTCTCGGGGTAAAAATGGTCCCACAATATCTAAACCCCATTTTCCAAAAGGCCACACACTTTTTGAAGAATTTAACTGTGCTCTGGTGCATGTATCTTCTTCCCGTGTCTTTGACAATCTTCGCAGCGTCTTGCTATTGCTCTCGCGTCCTCATGCATATATGGCCAATAATATCCTTGCGTCTTTGCTTTATATGCCAAAGATCTTCCGCCGCTATGATTTCCAGCATCTCCACTATGCAACATCTTCAATATGGTTTCTCCTTCTTTCCTTGTTAGACATAGGCGAAGGTCCATCAAAAGAACGCCGATAAAGCACGCCATCTCGCAATTCATAATTTGTTGCTCGGCTCTTTAACTTGTGTGCTTCCAATCTATTTCTTGGTACCTCGCCTTTCATTAAGTACGCGTGAAGTTCTACTCTCCAATCTTCCTCGCAGCCTTGCATCTCATCTACCACCATCATTATATCTCGCTTCTTGTTCCTCTTCTTTATTAAGCGATGGCGCCGTGAGCGTCTCGTATTTTGATATTCCTCGCAGTTGGGTCTGTCATCATACTTGATATAAAGGCAAAAGCGTCTCATGAAGTCTGTTATCTCTTCTTGATATGTGCCTCCATTTTATTTTTCGGATCGTGCTGACAACACTTCTACAAGCTTCCCGTATTTACGTAGGGATGGATCATTTGTAGCATACTTTTTCGTTATCCGACGAATTGCCAATTGCGTAGTCGCTGGTAATTCTCACACTCTCCTGTTTCATTTCTATTGCAAATCGTAAAGCATGTATTATGGCTTCGTATTCCGTTTCATTATTGGTAGACTCAAATTCCAATCTAAAAGCAAAAGCTAACTTATTGCCTTAAAGCGAAATCATAACAATTCCCACTCCTTTACCTTCTCCATTTGATGATCCATCCACTAATATTTCCCACCGGTTTGGCTCGCTTAACAAATCTTTTGGGTCTCCATGTTCTTCCTCTACATCCATCATTTCATCCATTGCTTCATCTTCCTCCAAGGGAAATTCCGCTTAAAGTCCATGACGACTGTGACTTGGTTGAAGATAATATTTCATATTTGAGTTTGCAATGACTTATTTGAGCATTCCATCTTTCGATTCTTCCCGATCTTTTTGAATTTTTCATTACTCGACTCAATTGGTACCTTTGTTACCACCCTAACAAGATGTGCCCGAAAATATATGCGAAGTTTAAATGACATAGACTAACGCTAAGATTAATTTTTCAATCTTTGAATAATTTCTTTCTCATGGCATTAAAAGTTTTATCGATATAATAGATTGGTTTCTCTACTCCTGCGTCAGTTCAGCAATAAAACCGCACTTAAGGCGTGCATAAGTAGTCGCGAGATATATTAATAATTCCTCCCTGTGTTCTCGCTTTCGCATAATGGATATATCCATTAAATGCTCTTTAATTCCTTGTAAAGCCCTTTCACATTCGTCTCCGTCCATTCGAATTTCGACCCCTTTTTAGAACACTGAAAAAATGTTTACATTTATCAGATGACCGCGAGATGAACCTTCCTAGTGATGCTAACAATCCATTTAGTTTTTGAACATCTTTTACCATGTCGCGGCGTCGCATGTCGCGAATCGCTTTTACTTTCTCCGGGTCAACGTGTATTCCTTCCTTTGATACAATGTAACCTAAGAATTTTCCTGACGCAACTCAAGGTACATTTTTCGGGTTGACTTTGATGTTGAAACGCCTCATTTGCTCAAAAATTTCTTTCGGGTCTCGCACGTGATCTTCTCGCCTTCTTACTTTTTACTAGCATGTCATCTACATAGACTTCAAGTGTTTTATGTATCCACTCTGCGAATACCTCTTCTACCATCCTTTGATACGTCGCTCCAAGCATTTCGCAAACCGAATGGCATTTTAGTATAGCAAAGATAATCCTCTTGGAGCGAAGAAAGCAAAAGATGCTCTTGATCTTCTTGGCGAGTGGGATTTGGTTGTAACCTTGTATCCATCCATTGAGGATACCCTTTCATTCCTCGCCGCCGATTCGACCAGTGGGAATATCCGCAATGGAAAACTTGTCTTTTGGGCGAGGCTTTATTTAAATCAGTGAAATCAATGCAAATCCTTATTCCTTTGTTCTTCTTTGGGACTATAACCATATTCGCTATCCATTCGGGATATTTTGCTTGTCTAATGATTCCTGCGTCCAACATCTTCTCGCAACTCTTCTTCTATCGAGAGTGATATGTTGTTGCTATCTTTCTAATTCTTTGCTTGAATGGCTTTACATTTTTATCAATTTCCAACTTGTGACAAGCTACCGATGGATCTATACAGGGCATTTCATCCATATCCCATGCGAAGATATCTTTATAATCTCGCAACAGACCGGAGCTTCTTTCTTCTTCATCCGCTCCCATGTTAGTTCCAATCTTTAGCATCTTGGGTTCTTCCTTAGTTCCAATATTCACTTCTTTGGTTTGCTCTGCCGCGACGTAATCGGCCTTCGTTTCTCCCATAGGGGTTGGTCCTTTCGGTTCCTTGGCGGGATTATTTTCTTCTCCGAGGTCTCGCCCTGGGTATGCCTTTTCCTTCCTTCGCTTTGATCATGTAAACTCGAACTCTTCTTCTTTCTTAGCCTCCTCACCATCTTTTTTGCGGTATTTTGATATGTCCTTTCGCTTGTTTATTTGTTCCTCGCAACATTTTACTTCATTTTGATAATATATTCTTCCTTTGGTAGCGTCCCCTCCGATCTCGCGATTCGGTTGGTGTAGGGAATTTGATACGTTGATGAAGTGTCGACGCCCACGCCTTTTATTGCATGTACCCATGGTCTTCCTAGCAACATGTTATATGGTGATTCCATATCCACCACACTCAATGTCACCTGTGTTTCAATTCCTCCTAACGGAATACGTATTTTTATCTCCCCTTTAACTTTTGTTATGGATTTACCAAAACCTTGAATATTGTATGCCGCGAAAATCATATCTTCATCTTTATAGCCCATCTTTTTGTAAGTATGATAGAACATGATGTTTACCAGACTCCGTATCGATTAAAACTCCATTCATTACCCATGTTTTCATCGTATTCTCCGGTTTCTCTCCTTCCTTATACACGTTTATTGCAATCACCGGTGGAAACATGTGATCCGAGTTTTCTTTTGATATTTCTCCGCCGTGAATGTTATCTCTTGCTTTTCCCAATCTTTCAAAGGTGACGTTATTTCTCGATCTCGTAATCTTCTTTCCTTCAAAATCTCGTTTGTGTATCCTTCCTCCGATATTCTCGTGAAATTCGTTAACCATTACTCTCATACCGTGTCTTTTTACCATATCTTTTTCTCCGCTTCATCCGATCTAAGAGTTTCCTTTCTCATTTTCTTGATCTAAACAACTTTAATTGCGATTTTCTTTCCTAAACCAACAAGATTAGGTCCCTGTTTCTAGCGCATATGTAGTAGCAGGAAATCCCACACTACACCCCTCACTATATTTTGGTTAATTAATCCATTGAAAGTTGCATAATTGAGAATGTTTATTGATTAATTTCATAAGTTCTACCAAGAAAAGTAGAATTACACTTAGCAAGTAAAACACTCTTAAACTTTCTCTCTCCTAATGACTTGCCTAACAATTCTAAAAAGATCTCTCCTTTACAACAGACTCACTCGACCCTTTATATAGGGTAATACATAGTGGATGACAGCTAAGCTATCCTTTATTTTCGGGAATGTCTCGAGAAGTGTCGCCCACAGTGTACAACTATTCAATCTCGCGACACTTCTTAACCCTAGCCAGATCTCACGTCTTCTTTATGTCTCGCTTTGTCGTTATTCTTTGCGTCGTTTATTTTAGCTCTCTGCGACTGCCTCGCGACATCGTTGTTTATTAACTTCGCAAATCCTGTACGTTGCGATATTATGGTCCTACACTAGCTCTGTTCCAGTTTTTTTACGAAGGGAAACATGTAGTGGATGTCACTGTGGAATATCCTTGGAAGGCTCCCAAGTGTAATGCCTGTAATTCTTTTGGTCATATTGCTGTTAAGTGTCATTGGGTTAAACCAAAGGAGGTTGTTGTAGAGGTTCCTAAAAAGGCTGATGGTGCTTGGAATCAGCAGATTTGGGTTGTGAAAGGTTCAAGGAAGTCTAATTCTCAACTTATTATTAATACTTGAAAAGAGGATGCTTCTAACTTTGAACATGTGAGTATGGAGGAGGTAGTTATTTCTCCAGAGGGTAATAAGGAAAATGTTTTTATGGAGGAGGAGCAAAACGTGAATGTACCTACTGCAAATAAGTTTGATGCCTTACTTGAGATGTTTCAGGAATCCCAAAATCCAACAGTGGTAAATTCTGGTAAACCTGTTGTGCCTGGTATCAACTTTTCTGTTGGGGATGCTTCTGGAAGTCATAATTCTCTAACTACTGGAGGGCCTAAAGGTAAATCTTTCTTTAAAGGAAGTAGTTCTTCTGGTGTGTCTAGTCTGGCTCCTAAGGGAGCAGAACTTAAGAAATCAAGGTCTGCTAAGAGGCCTCTTAACGCCTTAAATAATGTTTAAAGTTGGATCTTTGGAATATTAGGGGTTGAATGACTCTCTAAAACATCATGAAGTAGGTAGATTTATTAGTTCAAATAAATTGTCCATGGTGGGTGTTGTTGAAACCCATGTTCAAGTTCAAAATAAAGATACTGTTAGGCTAGCTATAAATAAAAATTGGTGTTTTTTAGATAACTACGAGAATGATTCTTCGGGGAGAATTTGGGTGGGATGGAATCCTCTTAAAATGTATGTGAAGTTACTGCACTCTTCTTCTCAAGCAATGTTTTTGGAAGTTACCACTGAATTTGAAGTTTGCTATTACTTTTGTTTATGGTGATAATGATAGTACTAGAAGAATTGCTTTAAGGAATGATTTAATTGCCTTCTCGGCATTTGTGATCTCCCTTGGGCTGTACTTGGAGATTTTAATGAAATTATAAATTTTAATGAGAGAATAGGTGGGAATAGTAGTAGTCATATATCTTTTATGACAGATTTTGTTAATTGTATTGAATAGGCTTTGTTATTTGAATTACCTTTTTTGGGTGACTTCTATACTCAGTCGAATAAACAAATTGGCCCTGGTAGAATTGTCTCTAAGATTGATAGAGTTTTGGTTAATATTGAATGGGTGTCTCATTTTTTACTAAATCTAAAGCGGATTTCTTAGCTCCTGGAATTTCGATCATTCTTCTATGGTGATTTCTGTGTATGAGAAGCATACTCATGGTCCTCCGCCTTTCTGGTTTTTCAATCAATTATTTAATAGAGGAAACTGATTTTCTTCATATTGTGAGAAGTGTGTGGAGGGAGAAGGTTAATGGAAACCCTATGTTCATCCTTGTTTCTAAACTTAAGAGAGTGAAGAAGAGATTGATTAGTTTAAGGAGAGAAAGGTTTTCTAATGTTTCTGAAGATGTTGTTGAAGCTAAAAAAGAGATGACTACTGCTCAATATGTTGTTCAGATTTCTCCTTTAAATGCTAGTGTGGCTGCTATGGAGAAGAGAGTTGTGAGAAAATATGCTAGACTTGCAAGACATGAAGAATCGATTCTCAAACAGCAATCTAAGGTTCAATGATGGATTTGAGAGATTCGAATACTCAGTTCTTCCATAGTTCTGTTAAAGAAAGAAGATGCATAAATAATATCTTATCTTTGAAGAATGTTAATTAATGGAGTGATTTTGGATGAAGATAAAGAAATTGCTCTTGAATGTACCACTTTTTTTTCTAATTTGTTTACTAGTGCTGGTTCTCCTGGTATTAATAATCCTGATGCTGATTTTATTCAATTTGCTAAGGTGGTGAGTGATACTGATGCTACTAATCTGGTTGCTCCCATTACTAGGGATGAAGTTGTTTATGCTCTCTCTTGTATTGGTTCTGGTAAAGCTCCAGGGCCAAATGGATTTACAAGTCATTTCTTCAAAGTTTGCGGAGTCAATTATTGAAGCCGATTTTGTTAAGGCTATTGAGAATTTTTCACTGACTTCAAGCGCTTGGAGAGGTAAATAACACCTTTAACCTTGGTTCCTAAAATCGATAATCCTTCAACCATTGCCGACTTTAAATGCGATCTCTTCTTTGTATTGTCATATATAAGTGCATAACTAAAATCTTAGCTATCAGAATGAAGAATGTCTTAAAAGATTTAGTTAGTGCAAATCAATCTGCGTTTATTTCAGGCAGATCAATCCAGGATAATATTTTACTCGCTCATGAGATTTTTAGGAACTACCATAGAGATAAAGTTTCTTCTAAATGTGCTTTAAAAATTGATATTAGAAAAGTGTATGATACTGTGAGCTGGGATGCTATTGTTTTATGCTTGAAGAGAATGGGTTTTCCTAATATTTTCGTGGCTTGGATCTATTCTTGTATTTCTATTGCAAAGTTTGATGTGCTAGTAAATGGATCCCCCTATGGATATTTTTCTTCTAGTAGAGGTCTTCGTCAGGGGTGTCCTTTATCCCCATATTTGTTTGTTATTGTGATGGAAATCCTTAGTATCTCTCTCAAGTATCAGTTGGACATTGGTAGATATAAGCTTCATCCTAAGTGTAAGTTAACTAATCTAACTCACTTATGCTTTGCGGATGATGTTTTAGTCTTCTTCAAAGGGTCTCTGTTTCAGCTGCTTCGTCTCTTAAATCTTCCATTGATGATTTTAGACAGTTTTCTGGTTTTGAAATAAATAAATCTAAGAGAGCCCTTTATTCTTCTGCTGTTAATCCTTCAGAGCTTAGTCAAATTATACATTGTTTGGATTGCAGTACTGATGAATTTCCTGTGAGATATCTTGGTGTGCCCCTGGTCACTTCTAAATTATCCTACCAAGATTGTCTCCCTTTAATTTCTAGAGTTTCAAAAGAGCGAAGTCTTGGAAATTTAAGAAATTGTCTTGTACTGGTAGACTTTTCTTAATCAAAGTTGTGCTTATGGGTATGATTCTTTTCTGGCTATCTTGTTTTATTCTTCCTAAAAGGGATGTTAAGGAGTTAAACTCTATTTGTAAGAGATTTTTATGGGCTAGTGCTGGTTTGGAGAAGACTCATCATCCTATAAGTTGGATTGTTGTTTGCACTCCTTATAATGAAGGGAGTTTAGAAGTTAGAAATGTGGAGCTTACTAATTGTGTTGCTAACTTAAGGCATATGTGGGACATTAGTGGGAAGGATACCATTTGGACTAATTGGGTTTAGAAAAATCTTATTAAAGGAAGAGACTTTTGGTCTTTAAAGATGTTGGATCAGAATATCGCAACATTAATATCCTTGCGAAATCGTTGAACAATACACTGCGAAGATATCGTAGATTGGTTATAAAAATGACGCAACGGATGACGACAGCCTGAACACGAGAAAGATGTGAAGACCTAGCGAGATTTAGGAGTGTTGTGAGACTTAACATTTGAATACTTGCGAGAATGTCGCAAGCCGAGATCCGAAAAATAAAGGACAAATTTTAGTTGTCATCCACTATGTAATGTCCTATATAAAGGACCGAGTAGGCTTAAGAGAGGGAGAGATCTTTTTTAGAGTGGAGGAAAAGTTTTGAGGAGAGAGAAAGTCTAGAGCAATAGTTGTATTCTTGATTCCATTTCCCCTTTGTAAAATTCTTTAACTCAATTAATAAAAAGTGTGATTGTTGGTCTTAAAGATGGGTTGATTATTATGAATTCTTGTGTGGGATGTATTGTAGGATTTCCTGCAACAAATGACTGCAGAAATATAAAGAGAATCATTCTCAGGATGATAGATCAGGGAAAATTAAATCACTTTCTAGTAGGGCAAACTCAACCTCAAGCATTACCACCTCCTCCAGAAATTCGCAGGACAAACACAGCAAAAGAAAGAGAAACATTTGTGATAGAAGTTGGAGCAAAGGCAAAGAATCTGTTTTGTAACTCTATTGTACATTCGTACAAGACAATTGAAGATTTTCACGATAATACTTTCAGCAGGGTTTTCGCAAGAGATGCCGATAATACAGAAATAATGAACATTGCGAAGACATCGCCACTGAAAGAATGGCAAAAGCAAATTATTTCTTTTACCGCAGAAGAAGTACCTGAGGGTGGAGAAATGCATGACAACCCATTAGTGGTAAGATTGGAGATTAACCCAAAACCTAGCGATGATGAAGATGATGAAGCTGAGAAATCATGGGCAATCAACAAAATTTTGATTGATACTGGAAGTTCCGTGAATATCTTTTTTTATCATACTTATAAAAATGGGAGGGAAAGATGAAGATCTAATACCTTCAACTTACAAAATCTATGGTTTTAATGGTACTGCAAATAAGCCTAAAGGAGAAGCTCATATGCGAATTCCACCGAAAGGATTTGTCCTCGAAATTTTATTCTGTGTAGTCGATGTGGAATCACCATACAACGCATTGATTGGACGACCTTGGTTACATGAGATTCTAGGTGTAGCATCGACTTTCCATCAATGTATCAAGTTCCTCATCCCAGTGGTATTGGCATCATAAAACAAGATTGGATAGAAGGAAAGAAGTGTTATGAAATTGATATAGAATCTTGCGAAGAAAGAGCTGCGAAGAACAAGGATTGGAAACACAGCATCAAAGAAAAACAAAAAAGTGAAAGATTGATGGTAGATGCAATAGAACAATGGAAGAAGAAACGCTGCAAAGCCAATGCATGTTGAAGATAAGAAGCAGCGAAAATTTCGCAAAAGATAAGAAAATGACAGAAAAATTCAAAGATGCAGAGGCAGAAAGTAGCAGAAGTAAGAGGCTTAAAGAGTGAATGTATTTGTTGATTTTATGATTACAAAAATAAAACGGAGAGAAGAAAGAAAGATATCTGATCTAAAAAAAAAAAAAAAAGTTTATTGAATGACAAAGATGAGATTGCGAAATTACAAAAGAGCTGATATGCAGAAGAAGAAAGAAAACAATCAGAAAGGGGAGAACCTGCTATGGCGTACACCCTAGTTCGCGAAATCAAAATTTTGCAAGAGGCAAATGTAAGACCTAAAGTGCGTCATAGAAGGGGGTACTTGTTGCATGGCTCAGGGAAAAGGTTACATCGCCCCTAGAACCTGAGTCATGGAGATTTGGGGTCAATAAATCCCATCCAGGAGAGGTACCTCAGATTTTCAACCTAAGCTTATGACTTAGGTTGGACGACCGAGGGTCTCTTCTAAGAAGTCGGCATCTCGATCAAGGCGCGAGGTACACGGTTGAGCCAAGAGTGCAGGGCGTTTGAAGCGTCTCGGCCATTCTTGGCAAGTCTTGGCTTATGTTGCACTCGCCCAAGAAAACTCCACTTAGGGTGCGGTCTCGTTACCATAAGCCCTATAGGAAAAAAAGGGATAAGAGGCTGCGAAAACAACTCGGTTGTTGTTAAGACCGGATGGGAGGAGCCAACCTTGTATGGTAGAGGTACGTCTCCTTGAAGGGGCAACCGGGGGAAGATAAGGGCGGCACCCTCCATTAGGGAGCGATAAGTGTCTTAAGACGCAAATGTCATGAGGCTTTATTTTCGCAAGAAAATTTAGGCTTGTCATATTTGTGCGACAATCCTGAAGAGGCAATAATACAAAAGAAAAAGATAAGACGAAATCAATGGGTCAGTACATGAAAGTGTAAGGACGTCTTGCGATTTCGTCGCAAGACGGCAATGTCATGGGGCTTTATTTTCGCGAGAATTTTTAGGCCTGTCATATTATCGCAACAAAATTTCAATAAAAAAGAGAGAGTTAAGGCAAGATCAATGGGTTTTTGTATGCAAATGCAAAGACGTCATGCGATTTTGTCGCAATGACAAGAGGTGGCACAATAAGACCTTTAACTAGGAAGGCAAAATAAGACCACATGATTAAAAAAAAAAAAATTAAGAATTAACTATTACTTATGCAGATATTGCATCGCAAGAAAGATAATGAGAGGCAGTATGGGAATTGTTAAACAACAAGCATTATCTTTCTCGCTAGTAAGCAGAGAATAATAAAAGAGTAAATACATCTCAAAGATGACTGAAGTATACCATTTTCAAGAAGTTATAAAGATGAAGTAATCCAAAGAAGTAAAATTACAAAAGAAGTTCAAGCCTCAACATCAACTTTTTCGCCAGAAGGAGATAATGGACATTCTTCACCAATTTTATCACCTTCACCAGCTTTCTCACTTTTGCCAGCTTTTTCAGCTTCGCCAGTCCTTCTTTCATTCTGGTTTATTCCGGTTTCTTCTTCATTTGGGTTATTATCAACAGTTTCATCATTAGGAAGAACTTCCTCTTCATTTGCGAAATCTTCGCCACTTTCATAATGATAATCACTATCAGGAGAACAAGGAACTTCATCATCATCTACTTCCAAAGGTTCGACAGATATAGGAGAAAGAGATTTGGACAATAAGATATCATTCACAAGAACTTTAGTCCTGAGATGAACTTGGCGAAGAAGTCCTTTCTGGTGATTCCTACTTTGTATATCTTTGGAGTAAGCAAGATAATCAAATCTTCTTTCTGCCCGATCGCGAGAACGAGCAAGAGTAGAGGCAAGTAATGCATTCTCTTTGCGAATCTTGGCATAGCTAGATTCCAAAGTAGAAAGGGAGGAGCGAAGATTTTTCTCAGATTCTGCAAAAACTAAGAATAAAGAAAATCATTCATGCGAAGAATTTGCAAGGAAGATATCATAAAAAGACTTAACAAAGAAAAAATGGTTGAGGAGAGGGGATTCAGCTTGCGAAGGTTTCGCAGGAGGTGTTGAAAGCTTAAACATAGGAAATGGAATAGAAGTTTCAACATTTTTAAGGTGGCAAGATCTTTTGGGGGGCCTATCGTCATTTCCATCACCCTTCGAATCACATGTCAAATAAGAAACAGAGGAAACAATATTGTTATTAAAAGAATAAGTGTTTCTTAATACCTTGTTATTCGCAGGTTTTCTTTTGTTTACAACGATTTTTGGCTGCGAACCCTTGGGAACATTAGGGTTTTGGATTGTGAACTTGGTGCTAGAGGTGCTTTTGCTGAAACAGAAACAGTATGGGAATTATTCAAAGATGAACAAAATCAAATAAGACAATTTCAGTAGAAGAGATCAATCCCAAAAAAGATCAGTTTCAGCAAAATCAACAAACCTTGATGGCTCCATAAGAACAAAGAGCGAGAAAGATGGAGAAGATTTACGTAAAGATGAACAAAGTAGTAAAAAGTTGCAGATGACAAAAAGATTCACGAGAGAATGTAGAGATGAAAAAGACGAAGTAAAAGAAAGAAAATATTCTTATGATGGATCTCTTCTTAAATAGACAATAAAATGATGACCGGTTAGCATTTAATGTGCCGGTGAATAGGGGAATATTTAACACGTGTAAGCGGTTATGCTTAATTCATGGAATCTTGTCGGTAGAAAATTTAAGGAAAGAAATGAACAGCTGCAGCATTTTGAAAGTACTAGTTCTCATGACATTCTCTCCTTCGCAGAGAAGACATGAGAAGAGGCAAGATGTAGGATCAGAATATCGCAACATTAATATCCTTGCGACATCCTTGAACAACACACTTCGAAGATATCGCAGATTGGTAATAAAAATGACACAACGGATGACGACAGCCTGAACACGAGAAAGATGTGAAGACCTAGTGAGATTTAGGAGTGTTGTGAGATTTAACATTTGAATACTTGCGAGAATGTCGCAAGCCAGATCCGAAAATAAAGGACAGCTTAGCTGTCATCCACTATGTAATGTCCTATATAAAGGACCGAGTAGGCTTAAGAGAGGGAGAGATCTTTTTAGAGTGGAGGAAAAGTTTTGAGGAGAGAGAAAGTCTAGAGCAATAGTTGTATTCTTGATTTCATTTCCCCTTTGTAAAATTCTTTAACTCAATTAATAAAAAGTGTGATTGTTGGTCTTAAAGATGGGTTGATTATTATGAATTCTTGTGGGGGATGTATTGTAGGATTTCCTGCAACTACAAAAGATTCCTCTTGGTGTTGGAGAAGGCTGCTAGAGCAAAGAGAGGTTGCTAAAGATCTTTTTATGCATATTATTGGGTATGGAGAGAGGACTTTGTTTCTTATTGACTTATGGCATCCAAATGGCAGATTGGTTGATTGGGTCAGTCAAAATAGTATTGATGAGTTATGTTTATCTATTGATTGTAAAGTAGTTGATTTAAGAGATGATGAAGGGTGGTATTTCCCTGAAGCTATGGAAGAGGACCTTTTTCAAACTATTTTGCAGTTAAAGGAAGTGGAGTGTGATAAATCTATTCCTGACTTGGTTGTGTGGAAGCCTAGTCCTTCTGGGGTGTATACTATGAATGACACTTATAATACCTTAGCTTCTGAAAATGATACTATTGTGTAGTCTAATTTGATATGGTTCAAATCTCATATTCCTAGACAGTCTTTTATTACTTAGCTTAGTCTGCATGGGAGACTTAAAACTAGAGAAAAATGGTGCAGTGGGGGATTTTGCAGGTTTCTAGGTGTGTGCTTTGTGATGATGAGGACTGTGTAGAGGATGAGAATCACCTTTTTCATTGTTGCTCCTTTGCTTCTACTATTTGGATGGGACTTCTTCTTAAAATGGGCTACTCAAGAAATATGTGCATTTGTTGGAAAAATGAAATAAACTAGTGTGTGAATTCCTTTACAGGGCAGAGGTTGCTTACTAGAATTAAGAAACTCATATTTAACTGCTTTGTTTATCATGTTTGGAGGGAGAGAAATAGCAAAAATTTTCAAAGTAAGTATTCTTGGTGATCGTGTGGGTTACGCTATTCTTTCCGATGTGAGAATCAAATCGCTTTTAACTCCTACAAGGTTGAGGATTCTCCTCATTCTAGAAGTTTTATGGAAGGGATTCAGGTTAGCTGTGACTTTGTTCTTCCTTCTATCATTTTTTGCCATGGTTTTTCCTGAAAGTGATTTTATTATGATAAATGCTGATGGCTCTAAAAGACTACTGACTGGTGGGTGAGGTGCTGTTTTGAGAGATAATTCTGGTGATGTTGCTGCAAAGGGAGGTGGTCCTTCTATTTCGGTTAATGCGCATGTTGTAGGGTGTTGAGCTTGGATTTAATTTGGCCATTGTTAGGGGTTTTAAGAAAGTTCATCTAGGCGTTGACTCTATGTTCATATACTTCTTACTTACTAGGAAGGATTTCACTCCCCCCTGGAACTTGATCCAAATTTGGAGAAGAGTGGAAAGATTAAGGTCTTTCTTTGAGGTTTTAAAGATTTCCCATGTTTACAGGGAAACAAACAGGGCTGCAGATTTTTTTGGCAAGTTTCCATCCGCCTGCTAAATGGTTGATGTAAGGATTGAAGACTATTCTCCAAAGTTTTGTGAGATTATCAGGGAGGATAGAGAGGGGAAGTTCTATCCCGTAGTTAGCTGTGTTTTTGGTTTTGTTTTTGTTTTGATTTTCTTGTTTTCTGTTTCTTTGGGTGGGGTCCCCTTAACCATGGCTGTCTGATCAAAAAAAAAAATGTCTAGTACAACAACACATTTCTTTTCAGGGATTTACTCCCATTAGGAGGGTTAGATCTCCTAATTTTGCGAAATGAGTGCAGCTATGCCAAATTAAAGAAAAAACAATAAAATGGAAGTATATCACTTAAAAGAGGAATCCTATTATTTGGGCTTTGAAAGTCAATGGTCTTTTGGGGGCTTTCCTGGGTCATTAATAGTAATTCTATAACCCCTTATCCAACTATTTCAATAATGCCTAGAACACCCCCAACTTGATTAGTGTTAATTATGGTGATTAACCAAATTAATAATGATTAGTACATTGATTAAGATTAATCATTTGATTAATTTTCTGGAAAAAAAAATCATCAAAGATTTTTTTCTTGATTCACGTAAGATGATTTCAAAAAAAAATATATTTTTTTTGAATTGTTTTCCAAACACTCAGGATATGCTAAAAATCCTAGCATTTTTAGGGGCGACCCCAAACGAATTAGGGCGACACAAAAGACAAAATAGGATGAAAATACTTGTATGCCCCTTCATAATCGGTAGTTTAGTTATCTACCGATTGCAAAATCTCATTTTTGGGACAACTCTATATTCGGTAGTTATATGAACTATTTTCACTACCGATTATAGGCTCCACCAAATTAGAAAAATTGAGGAATTTTGCAAAATCTCATTTTGGGGCAACTCTATATTCGGTAGTTATATGAACTATCTTTGACTACCGATTATGCTAGGATTTCGGTAAAGAGGCCCACTGTATAATCGGAAGTCAGGATACCTTCATTTGCTATTGATTATAGGCTCAACCAATGCAGTTGAAAAAGCTCGGTGCGGGCATGGACGTGGTATGAATACAATGCCGGTACGCTATACAGGGGGTCTGGGGGGTCCAGGGGGGCGTAGCCCCTCCCGGCAGCGCCCCCCTAGCAGAGTGCGAGACAGCGTCTCGTAGAAATTTTTTTTTCTACGAGAAAATTGAATTTTAGTCTGTTTTGGATTTTTTTCTGGTTTTCAGTCCAGCACAGTCATTTAATTCTCGATAATAATTGAATCGGGAGTCAAGATAACTTTATTTACTACCGACTATAGGATTTTGGCAAGATCTCATTTTAGGGCTACTCTACATTCGGTAGTTATATGAACTATTTTGACTACCGATTATGATAGGAATTCAGCAAAAAGACCTAATGTATAATCGGAAGTCATGATAACTCTTCCTTTCTTACCGATTATATGCTCAACCAAAATTCAAAAAAATAGGATTTTTTGCAAAATCTCATTTTGGGGCTACTCTATATTAGGTAGTTATATGAACTATCTTCACTACCGATTATGGTAGGATATTTGCAAAGAGAGCGACTGTATAATCGGAAGTCATGATAGCTCTTCCTTTCTTACCGATTATAGGCTCAACCAAAATTCAGAAAAAAGAGGATTTTTTGCAAAATCTCATTTTGGGGCTACTCTATATTTGGTAGTTATATGAACTATCTTGACTACCGATTATGGTAGGATATTTGCAAAGAGAGCGACTGTATAATCGGTAGTCATGATAGCTCTTCCTTTTTTACCGATTATAGGCTCAACCAAAATTCAAAAAAAGAGGATTTTTTGCAAAATCTCATTTTGGGGCTACTATATATTCGGTAGTTATATGAACTATCTTGACTACCGATTATGGTAGGATATTTGCAAAGAGAGCCACTGTATAATCGGAAGTCATGATAACTCTTCCTTTCTTACCGATTATAGGCTCAACCAAAATTCAAAAAAAGAGGATTTTTGCAAAATCTCATTTTGGGGCTACTCTATATTCGGTAGTTATGTGAACTATATTGACTACCGATTATGGTAGGATATTTGCCAAAGGTCTACTTTAATCGGGAGTCAAGATAACTTTATTTACTACCGATTATAGGATAATCAAAATTCAAAAGATAGAGGATTTTATTTTTGGGATACTTTATATTCGGAAGCTATATAAACTAAATTGACTCCCGATTGTTGATTAACTACCGATTGTAAAGGGTAGTTTGGCCATTAAAAAAACGGGATTATGGATTAACCTTCCGATTATGGATTAACCTTCCGATTATGATCTATTTTGTCCTTTTGTGTCGCCCCTAATTTTGTTGGGGTCGCCTCTAAATTTGCCAGGCTAAAAATAGTCAGGAGAATCTTATAAACTTGTCCCAAATACATTTCTATTTGATTCAAATCCGTTAAAAAACAGTAAAAAAATCTGGGTTTTTTTAGGGGTTACGGTTGGGATATATTGTCGACCCAGCCGAAATAGACAATTTACGGCGGGGAAATAAAGAACTCCCAGCCGATTTTTTTTTAAAATTTTTTAGACAACTTACAGTTGGATTTCCCAACCGTAAGCATAAGTTACAGCAGGAAAAACCTTCCCGTAGCCCAATCTCTATTTATTTATTTTTTTTGTGGTTATCAGAAGTCCATACGGCTAGGATATCCTAACCGTAAACACCTACTTACGGCTAGGTTTTCCTAGTTTTCCAACCGTACACTGCTTTACGACTAAGAATTTAATGTTTTTTTGCAGCAAAATCCCTGTACTAAAATGAGTATATAATTGAACTCATTTTAAGATAGAGTATAAACTGATACTCAGAAAATGAGTATAAACGGATTTTAAGATAGAGTATAAACTGATACTCAGAAAATGAGTATGAACTCATTTTAAGATAGAGTATAAACTGATACTCAGAAAATGAGTATAAATGAGTATAAAATGAGTACAAACGGATTTCTACTTAAGAATTAGTGTCACTCGATCTTAAATCGAGTATGGCCTTATACTGTTTCTGAAATTGAGTATAAAGTAATACTCGTTTTGAAATCGAGTATGAAGGTGTACTCTTTCTGGAATCGAGTATATAGTGATACTCAATTTTGATTCGATTTTGAACTTATACTTTTTCTTAAATGTGTAAAGTAATACTCATTTTAGAATTGAGTATGAATTTGTACACTTTTTCCGTCAAGTATAATGTGGTAATCATTTTAAAATCGAGTGCACATAAACTACTCATTCTAAAACCGATCAAAATCCATCATAAATTTGTTTTTCTTTTGCAGTTACGGCTGGGAAATATTATCGACATTGTTCGGATAGGAAATTAAGAACTCTAAGCCGAAAGTACTAGTCACGGCTGGGAAATCCTGGCCGGAACCAAACATCTTTTTTTTTTTTTTTTGCAAGTATCACGGCTAGGAAATCTTAACCGTAAACAACGTCCTACGGCTGGAAATTTGAACTTTCCCAACCGTATACCAGAGCAAGGATAGGAAATCCTAACCGAAACTAGATCTTTGTTTGTATTTGTTTTATGTGATTATCAGAATAGCTTACGCTTATTTTCCCAACCGTACAGGTAGGTTCGGGGTTCACGATTGGGGAACATGTATTTTCCCAACCGTAATACAGGATTCACAGTTGGGAAAGTGTGAACTCTCAGCCATTATACAATTTCAGAAACTTTTTTTTCCCCTCAAATTAATTGAATTGAATTTTTAAGTCAATCAAAAGTAAAAATAAATGATGGGTTTTCTTAGTTTTGGTTTTTTTTATCATCTATATGTGATGGAGAAGATGAAGAAGAAGAGAGGAACAAAAATAATCGATTTTGGTTTCTCTTATGATCATTATATTCATCACGATATGATGAAGAATCACGATGTGATGGAGGAGAAGAAGAAAAGAGAAAGAAGAATTATAGATTTAAGTTTTTTAATAATCATGATGATAATATGATCATTATCATTATGATGAAATGAAGAACAAGAGAAGAAGAAGAGTAGATTTTTTTTTTTTTTATATATAATATGTTTATAGGAAAGGGTATATTTGATTTTTACTATTAATTAGGTTTCCCCTATCCATATTAGGATGTTAGAACTCAATTAAGCCCCAATAATAGGATTCTAAAAGAGAGACAAAGAAAAAAAAAAAAGAAAAAAAATGAGACTTTCACACCAAGGAGAACCGGAACCAAAAGAGAAACCCCAAAATTGCACCAAAGGAAAGTATAGCACCCCTGGGAAGAAGTTTTTTTTTTGATAAGAAGACTTTTATGTATTTATAAGAGGAAGTTTACATTACATAATATAGGATCTAATCTGAGATTAGCCCTTTCTACGAAGTTGATTTTTTCATGTCTGTTCAAATTCTCCGTTGAGAAGGAGAGGATTTTCCCAGTTCTTACTTCCTTTGCAAGCCTATCTTCAAAGTCTACATATTTCCTAGCTTTATACAAAAAAGTAGCCGAATTACAAGTATTTAAAGAAAATTTGCATTTATTGATGCTGTTTTGAGCTCTCCAAGACTGGTCTTCCAGACTTAGTTCTCCATTTATCGTCTTCACCAAAGTTTGACAGTCGTTAATAAAGCAGACATTACTGAGATTTAAGTCCTTTGTCCATCTAAGAGCCTCAACTCCTGCTTTTGCTTCTGCTTCTAAGGGGCAGGAAGCCCAGCTACTGCCTACTCTGCAGTGATTCCTGTTTCCCGTATGATCCATTATAGAGATTGCATAACCCATTGTAAAGTCATCTTCCATATATGATGCATCAAAATAAATAAACCAGTCAAAAGATCTGTTGTTCATAGTGGTATTGGTCTTGCTCAGAGTAATGTTTTTCTTCCTTGGGATGCTAGCGGGATTGTTTATAGTGTTAACATAATTCTGATAGGTAGAAGTAATGGATTCAAACAGCTTTTGAGGCACTGGCATAACATTTATATAGTTAACGCTATTTCTAAATTTCCAAATTGACCAGATAATGAAAGAGATTTTATCGTGACTGTTTTTAAAATCTTTGCTGTTCATCCAAAACTTAAACCAAGATTGAATATCTTTTTGGGATCTTAAGTTGTAAATGCTGTTTAAACCAAAGAGATCCAAGATTTTTCTAGTAAAGAAACAGTTCACAAATAAATACATTTCATCTTCCAAAATACTATTGTCACAAAGTAAGCAGAAAGGGTTAGAGTCTTTCACATAAATCGACATCTTTTGACCTAAAGGAAGAGCACCTGCGACAATTTTCCAACAGAACATGTTAACCTTAGGCATAATGTTAAGATTCCAAATCTGTTTTCCGAAGGAGGCATCATTCTTATTAAAATTAAGTTTGGTGAGATAGTTGTAAGCAGATTTCGTAGTAAGCTCTCCTGAATTAGTAGAGTTCCACCTGATTCTGTCAGGCTTAGTATTGTTAACATTAATAGAGTTAATAGCATTGTGAAAAAGGGGGTTTATGTATTTAGTAATGGTATTCATATTCCATTAGTAGAGTTCCCCTGATTTAGTAATGGTATTCATATTCCAACTTCCATCTTTATTCATTAGATTACTAACTGAGATGGGAATATTATTATCTATAGTGATAGGATTTGGGGGAATAGATTGTTTAGGAAGCCAGAGATCATTCCAAATGTTTATATCAATGTCGTTATTAACCTGCCAGACACTATTGGATTTAATAACCTCTAAACCTTTTATTATACTGGACCAGATCCAGGAGGATCTATACTTTCTGCGTTTTCTTAAAGGATTATCATTTTTGAAATATTTATGCTTTGGAATCTTGGCCCAGAGCTGGTCTTGATTATGGATTAATCTCCAAGCTAGCCTAGTGATTAAAGCGAGGTTATGCTTATGAGGGATTCTAATTACTAAACCTCCCTCCCTGATGTCTTTAGTGATAGTAGGCCAAGCTTTATGGTAATAACATTTCTTCTTATTTTTCTTTTCCCACCAGAAATCTCTTTGTATTTTGTCAAGGTTATCAAGGGTTTGTTTAGGAAAAGCAAGACACTCGCATTTGATGATTAGTGTAAGCACTAAGAACAATTTTAATGAGAACCGACGATCAAAGATGATTAAACATCTTACTAATCCAAATTGGGCAGAGAAGCGTAATATTTATTGAGCAAAGGTTCAAAGTTATTAACTTTGTTCCTATCAAAGAAAAGGGGAGTCCCAGAGATATTTATCATTTTTCTCGATTTTTCTAACTTTTAGAATTTTGGAGATTATTTTGCAATGTTTATTATGAATTTTAGGAGTAAAATAAATCCCAGATTTCTGAAAGTTAATTACTTGACCAGTCATTTCACCAAAACAACTGAGAATGTTAACAATATTTTTAGCTTCATGAAGATTAGCTTTTGAAAAAAGAAAGCAATCGTCAGCGAAAAACAAATGGGAGACATAAGGAGCATTTTTTGTGACCTTAATCCCATAGATTTGTTTATCTCTTTCGGCTTTAAGAAGGAGTTTGGAGAGGACTTCCATTCCTATGATAAAAAGGTAAGGGGAGAGTGGGTCTCCTTGACGGAGACCCCTAGACACTATAATTTTTTCACTAGGAATCCCATTTAAAAGAACAGAGAAAGAGGTTGTGGTTATACATTGCATTATAAGCTGACACCAATCGGTGCAGAAGCCAAAAGCAAGAAGAGCCTTATTGATAAAATCCCATTCGACTCTATCAAAGGCTTTGGAAAGATCGATTTTTAGAGCCATGTTCCCATTTTTATTTTTTGAGGTTTTCATAGAGTGTAGAATTTCATGAGCCACAATTTTGTTATCCGTGATTTGGCAACCAGGAATAAAGGCAGACTGGTTTTTGGGAAATAATTTTATTAAGAAGAGGTTTTAGTCTGTTTGCTAGAATCTTAGAAATAATTTTATAGGGAGCATTGCTAAGGCTAATAGGGCGAAAGTCATTAGGAGTAGAAGGATTTTGGACTTTAGGGATTAGAGTAATGTAAGTATAGTTCATCTCCTTAAGAATATACTTTTTTTTTTTGAAAAAATCCTGGACCAGGTTGATAATGTCACTTTTAACAATATCCCAATGTTCTTTAAAGAATCCTGTGGGTAACCATCCTGGACCAAAGTAGCCCCATTGATTCATCTCAAATAGAGTATTTTTAATTTCGTTTTCATCGGGGATTATAATTAACCTGTTGTTGTCAACATCATTAATGCAGGGTTCAATGAGGTTGTCCAGGATATCTAGATGCTTAGCTTTAGTGGAAGTACTGATGTTTTTGAAATGTTTTATTAGCATATTATGGATTTGGTGGTTACTGTCAATCCAAAGGCCCGTTTCATCTCTAAGAGAATGGATATGATTAATCCTTCTTCTATTGTTAGCAGCTAGATAAAAGAAAGAAAGAGCCACAAAAATTTTAATAAATTTGTCTTTAGAGAGATGATTCCAACAATCATCTCTCTATCATACCAAGTATTAAGATTGTTTTGCGCTTCTTTAATCTCTAAGATTGGCAAAGGATGAATATTATGCATATATTCTATTTGTTTATTAAGCTTATCAATATTATGGAAAATATTTCTAAACACAGTTTTATTCCATTTTGATAGAATATAGGAAAGATTTTTGAGCTTTCCTTGTGTTTTATAAGCATAAGAACCATTTATGTTGTAGTCCCAGTTAGTAGAAATCAGATTCTTGAAGTTTTCATGGCTAAGCCAGGTTCTAATTATTTTAAAATGTTTGTAACCATTATTTACTAAAGGCTTACAAGTTAGTAGAATAGGAGTGTGGTCAGAGCCAACTCTAGGCAAGTGACTAACAATCGCATTAGGGTACATATTAGACCAGCAAGAAGAGGAAAGAACTCTATCAATGCGTTCTTTAATATTTTCATGACCATCCCTATTATTTCCCCTTTGCTTTTCATTAATATGAAGTATAAAATTTAAATCTCCTATGATAATCCAGGGGAAATTAGATTTTAAACTACAAAAATGATTAATTTTGTCCCACTGAGAGTGTTTTCCTAAAGCATTAAGGGAACCCTGCATGCAAACAACATTCCAAAAATTGTTAAAACAGTCATGCACTTCAAAGAAACAGATATCAAAGAAATCAGCAATGCATTTCACTTTAACATTGTTATGCCAGGCAATTAGGAATCCACCAGATATACCTATTCTAGGGAATACAAACCAATCATGAAATCTTAGGTTTGTGGATATCACATTCATATGATCTTTTAGAGCCTTAGTTTCAGCTAGAAAAATGAAGTCAGGGTTATGTTTCTTGAGCAGATATTTTAGATGGTTTTTTGTAAGGGGTTTTCCAATCCCCTGCACATTCCATGACAATAATTTCATTTTGAAAAAACAAGCAATTTTCAAGAGGAGCAAGATATTGATTTCAGGAGGAGCAAGATATTGATGCTTAGAGCAAAATCAGGTCACAAAGAAACAAGCAATTTTCAAAAGACAAATCAAAATACTAGCAAAAATAAAACTAGTTACTAAGGCCAAAGCAGAATTCAAGCAAGAAGTGTAAAGATTATAAACACATGAAGCAAAAATTTGAGAAGAGTTTTATAGTTTTGAAAAGAACCTGATTAGCATGTGGAACATAGGTCTCTGCATCCACAGAAGAAACAACAAAGAACTCGAGTATTTCCTTGTTCAGAGATAGTAGCATCCTCATCAATCATAGAGACATTTGAAGATTCCCCTAATTCCTTCACCATCTTAGATTTGCCTTTAGAAACCTCCTCAGCAAAATCATTTAGGGACATATTGATTTCTCTTGAGCAGTTGTCCATGTCCATATTATCAGAAATGATATCTTCTCCTCTTCTTTTCTTGTTAGCTCTCTGATCAATCAAACTTAACTCAGAAGAATAAACAGCTGGAACAACACCATGAAGAGAATTATTTCTTTCAACTTCTTCCACTCTTTCATTGTTTTGTTCTATATTTTCCTGTCCATTATTTCCACTATTATCAGCACCTCCAGCTTCAATAATTATTTCAGCTTCACTATTATTATCTCCAGAATTTTCAGCATCATTCTCTTGTTGGTTCTGACCATCATTGATTTATTCCAGATCATCATTATTAACTTGTTCATCAAATGGGTCAACACCTTGAAGGGTTAAGATAGGGACAACTATCCATGCCATATTGGCTATTAGACCACAATAGTTCTCATTATGATTAAACACATAGAAGCTCCTACAAGTAGCTGATGGAAACCCCAGATAGAAAATTGCAACCTTAACTCTTTCTCCATCTTCTAGAGTGATTTGAACTTTTCTAACTAAAGGTAGGTTAACATCAACTCTTACCTTTGCCTTCACAACACCAGTAGCATCTCTGTTGAAGATAGTAATAGGTTCATCACCTTGTGAAGCAATCAAGTGAGATGTGTTATCTCTATCCATGTCTGCTCTGAGCCTGAATTCTATGAAGAACACTTCAAACTGAAAAATGACATTTTGCACATTCATATGAAATTGCCAAGGTAGAAGAACAAGCAGATGTCCTCCCACTGAATGAGGCCTTCCTCTGAGGATCCTTTGGAAAACTTTTCTTGATCGAATGCGGAAGATGAAAACATTTCTTCTATTTGTGGAGATAATGATAACTTCCCTCTCCGCTCCCCACCTTTGTCTCGACAAAGAAAGCTAATGGCATACAGTAACAATTGATTCTCTACAAACATATCCAATGAGAGCAAAAGAATCTATGACTTTGCCTTTTCCTTGCAGATTAACATGCTTAGTGGTCTTATCTGAAATTTTACAACTTTTTTGCATATTGCTCGATAGCTTATTGATATTTGTGGATGAAGAAGCCATTGGGTTGATAATAACAAATAAGATTATCAGCTTTAAGAGGATGATGAAAACTTTTGAGTATAAAGTTTGAAGTGGAGCTTTACTAGACTTTTTAAATGTCTCTGGAGGATTATAATTTGTGGAGGAAGATATCTGATTGTATAAATTTGGAGATATAAACTGAATGAATGATAGAAAATTAACAAATCGTTAAGTGTTCATCATGCTAAAGTCTTGTGACTAAAGTAATTCAAGTCAAGAGACTTGGGGAAAAAGCTGTAATGCAGTATTTTGTGATGAGACAATTAGAGAAGCAAAAGATATTAATGATTGCTAAGAGTATTGATTTGTAGTTAATTGCACGCCCAGGCGAACTAAACGAAGAAGATGATAAAGATTGAGGATCTCTAGAAATCTTCAATAAACAAAACCAAATCTTCTTGAACAAACCCAAATCTTCTTGTTATCTGACAGCATCAAAAGAGAACCAATCACAAGGATAAAACCAGCCGCAAATGCCTCAAATGCTTCCGCATAAACCCTAGTCCTCCCAATCAGGTTTGGGTTGGAGTGTAGGGATAAACTCTGCAAGAGAATAAAGAATAATTTGCAATTAATTTAAGCAGAAATAATCATAAACTAGTAAATTAGAAAGATAGGCTTTTCAGAGAAATATCAATCAATTGAAAATTAGGGTTCCTAGGCTTTTCAGAGAGGCATGAGAGAGTAGATTAAATCGAGGTAAATCAAAAGGAAATTTGTAAAAAATAGTCAGAAGACGGAGAAATCGAAGAGAAGCAAAATCATGGATTTGCAGGGGATCGAGAAGGAAGAATCAAGGAAAATTTTGTGAATCGGTTTCTCCGACTTATCGCCTGAGTTGTCGCCCGATTTTTGGAGGACTGCTCCATATTTTTGGGAAGAAGTTAAGAAGGTCTCTTTAAGTTTTCTTGGCACCGGCCTCGAGCTAAGCATGCATCCCTTTTTTGCCGATTTTTCCACCACAGTTGACCTGTTGACCTTTGATTCTTTGAATGAACCAAACAAACCACTGCTCCATCAAGATGGTCTATTTCGGACCCCAAATTTTCATTTTGTCAATAAAAGTGAAATGTTATGATATGCATGTTCAAGCACAGAAGAGACGATTCGTATATGCGATAATTAAATACCAAAACAACGCTGAAAATTTCAGATTGAGTCCCAATTAGTTTGGAGTGAAATGTTAGTATAATGAAGAAGTGTATATACAGTAATTCAAAAGAGAGCCGGATTGGGCGATAATTGAGTCACCCAGATCTTGCCGATTCAAAAAATTTCGTCCATGATCTCCTGATTTTTCTGGTTTATCAATCATACCTAATCAATTCAATAAGATCTTCACTTAAACCTTATCATCCTCAGAAAAACCATCTTTAATATCATTTATTTGACCTTAAATCTCTTCCTCTACCAAAACCCTAGATTCAATCTTCAAAATCAAATCCAAAAGAAGATTTCCATGACGACGATCTACAGACAAGAGTAATCCTTAGGATTCCCGGGGGCGACAAGATAAATTAGGAGTCGGGATTTGTGGATTTGAGGAACCGATGAAAGACACAATTCGAAAGGTATTTTGGAATCTTATTCCTTTTAAAATTTGATTTGATCTAATCTCTTAATAGAGGTAAGTCTAAATATTTTGTTGTTTAGCTATGTTAGATCTCTCAAATTCTTTCAAAAAAAAAAAAAAAATTGTGTTATGTAGGAGTATCATTTGTTCTCTGGTTCTCTGGTTTTCTGAATTTCTACTTATATTCTTAGCAATTGATGTGTACTAATTCTTCATGTTGTTATGAATGGTGTATTTTCACATCTTGCATTGGAGCTCTGACTCCTAACAAATTTCGATTGGTTAGATTTGAACCTTTTAGCAGTGATGCCCTCTGTACTGTGTTTGTTTCCTAGTAAATTAATTTAGTAGTTGGAGTGCATTTCTTGTTTTGCTTGAATTGCCACTTCTTAGGTTTATGTTTAGAATCTTTAATTGCTTCTCTGTTTAATCCTTCATGTTGCTGCTATCTTCTTAGAATCGTATGCGATTCCCTGCTAAGGATTGTTATTGAAATTTGGCTCTTCAAATCTTCTGTTAAAGCTTCTTTGGTGCTATGAGTTTAATTTGTGTTTGGTGTTTGATGATTTAAATTGGGTTCTCCCAATTGGATTTGGTGTATGATGATTTATAAAGAACAAGAAGAAGGGAAAAAAAAAAAAACTGAAAAAAATTTAAAACCTTGTTGTGTTTCTCTTCTTTGTCGAAAGAATTCTTGAAAATTCGAATCCCTTCCTATTTGTTTTTGTTGTTCTTGGTGGTCTTCTGGCCAGTTCTTTCGGTTTTTCTTGCTTGTGAAGTAGTTGCCTCAGTTGTAATTGATGATGGTATTCTACTAATG
The DNA here is from genome assembly GCA_023531295.1 of Papaver armeniacum. Taxonomy (NCBI): domain Eukaryota; kingdom Viridiplantae; phylum Streptophyta; class Magnoliopsida; order Ranunculales; family Papaveraceae; genus Papaver; species Papaver armeniacum. The sequence goes on from JAJJWW010000039.1 coordinate 601,553, forward strand.
TTAGTTAATGTAATACTAGTTCTTATGCTTTTCGTTGTCCCTGTTTGATGAAGGATTGTGCTAATTGATCTATTGTTCATGTGATTGTAGCCTTGTTTTGATATCCCTAGCATGCGCAGTATGTTCTTTTTAGATCCTTACTGTTTCATATGTTTTTCTACTTATAAATTTGAGTTCTTCACCTTTCCATCTCTCTTATCTCTTTTTATAATTCCATGATTTTTTATTTAATTTAGATAGTCTTGAATCATAGTGATGGTTATTTTCAATGATGTTGTAGTAAGAAGGGTTATCGTTCACTCGGACTTGTTGAAATCGATTCTAGGATTTAATAAAGAAAAATAATAAAAATAGAGAAAATATACAATTTCTGTCACAAGATGAAGAGAGTTACTGGGACTCGGGATTCCACTAATTCTCACATTCATGCGGTTCATCTATTAATTTCGGACAATTAAAGCTCATAAAATAACGAACATCGACTCTAATTCTTTTCCAAGGTAGATTTTATAAAGAATTATATGTAATTCACAAGCATGACGCATATAAAGTACCTAAGACTAAGCATGCGACATCTAACGAATTCACAAATAATCAAGAAAAATCATAAATCAATTATAATAGTGTAAATAGTCATAAAGGAATTAAATAGAATTAGCACATGGGTGCAAAACAGCTTCCTCCGTCGTCCCAGTGATGGGTTCTAGCTCCGCATGGTGAAAACACTCTCAAATGGTTTTTCATTGCTCAAAAAGGTGTTTACAATGGTGAAAAAGAGGAGAAATATAATAAAAACCGGGTTTGTAACAGTTATAAGTGTTACAAACCGAGCTATTACAAAGAACGATAAAAGCTTCCTCATCACTTTGTTTCTTTAAGACTGTCTCTTAACTACGACCCTCGGCTGTGAGTCGTTATCACTGTAGCATGTACGACGGTATGCCGTGCGTCTTATGTTCTTCGTGTTCTTGAGGTGCAGCAGCAGTAGAAAAGTTCTCTGCAACTCGATTCTCGCCTCTGTCTTTTCCCAATTCTATCCCAAACTCTCCATTATCATTTTTATTCTCCACGGGATAATTTCCCTGTTTTAACTCCTCACGCATTTTCTTGTGCTTTACACCTTCCAAACACGTTATGTACGCGCCTCAGATGTAGTCAATCACACTTCTATCTCACGCCATGCACATAAAGACACGTACAATCCCGTGAAAATCTTCTTCTCTTAACCACGTAGCCCTGTTTTCTTCTCACCGATTATCTAGCCAATTCTAACCGAAACAATCAACCATACCACTCCTGTTACGATAAATCAAGTCTTCCCATGAAATTTGAGCCATTGAATCACACTATAACCCCTCCAAATGACGAATTAAAAATCTGCCAGTAGTGTGAATATTTTCCCGCCAAAACCAAAATTCAAAAGAAGAAGATGGGTACGATGGATAAATGGGCTATATATAGCCGTGGGTGCCCCTTAGCAAAAGTGAGGGTCCGTATAGCAATTGTCCTACGGGTGTCCAAAAAGCACTTTTCGAGCAACTTTTTCCGCATAAGTGTAATTCTCCAATAACACCTAAACAAACATAAAAACACCAAAATTAGTACAAAAATCGAGACTAACAATAGAAACACCGAGGACAAATTAGACACAAAAATGTTTCTATCACATAGCTTGAGAAGTGGTGTGTTCTCTGTACGTTCTGCATGTGATTTGTGTTTCTGCTTTTTCTCTTCTTTCCCTCTCATGTGGTTGTCTCTCTTTAGTAGCTTGATCGCTGTCGTAAGCGACACAAATATAATTACACTTTCTTACTACTCAAAATATAAATATAGCAAGGGCAAGAAAGGATCGATCCCACAGAGAGGTCTAGGTTGTCAAATTGTTATGGTTCCCTATAAATAACACCCCCGTAGTTTTGTGATTATAATAAACTAAATAAAAGCAAATAAAGAAATAAGCAAACAAATAAGATAGAAGAGATATTGGTTAAGGATTTCGTTTTCATTCACTAACATGCTTTTCACAATAACTAGAATTGATATTTAATCTCAACTTTTATCAAAGACCCTAGAATACCTTGATCGCAAGAATATCCCGCAAATCTCCTCATGTCATCAACAAACACATTAAAAGATGCGAATATGAATTCTACCTAAAGGAACAACCTAACGTGTAAAAGCACTAATCAAGTTTAATTCCCTAGATGCGTTAAGCTTTATGAAATCAGGCCAATCAAAGCAATTGAACGTGGAAAGCGCACTAATTCAATTTAACAAAGGTTACGATTCACATATGATCATAAGAATATATCACTACAAACTATAATCATATTATGCTACTTGTATTCAAGGAATATCACTTTTGCGTATAATAAACCCTAAACTAGCAATAGATGTGATTAGAAGTTCTACCAATTTGCAACTTGACAAAACAATCAATCAATCATAAAACAATATTTTCGAGAATTGCAAACGATAATTATGAGACAAAACTAATATATTGAATCAAAGAATCATGCTTTGTGAAATCCAACTATTCCATAACCAATAATAAACTTAAGTACTCATATTCAAGGAGTTCATCACAAGAAGAAAGAGAAGAAACTTCATGGTGTAAACCCTAGAACAAAGTAGAAGAGATAATAATAAAACGTCGTCCTAAACATTCAGAAGTCTTCCCTTTTGTAGTCTTTTTCTCCTTCCAAAACTAGGTTTTGTCTTCAAAGTCCATTAGTTGGAAATTCACCCGCCCACGATGGAGAGAAACCCGTGTAGAAATTGTCCCAAAAACGCCGCCGGAAAATCGGGATTATGGCTTAATTTGGCCGAAAAATCGTCGGAAAGTGTCTCCGGTGACTGGCAATGTCAACCCGGTCACCGGTCAACGGGTCAGAACGGCGAGTCAACGCTGAGTCGGATCGGGTCAATTCAAATCAGACCGAGTTGTGTGAATCAGGGGCTGATTCAGTTGAGTCAGAGTCTAATTCAGCAAACTGACTGAGTGAACTTGGCTTGGCTAGCTGCACTTGGACAGAACTGGTAGCACAATCATTGTGCATCACCACCTTAGCACAAACCATGATGGCCCCGTTCTACTACATTTGTCACTTCACACCAAGATGGTCGTGCCACCTGTGTTGCACCATGTGTAGCTTCATCCTTATCAGTCCAAGCCATGATGGCTATATCGTAACTCTCCATATCTCCGTATCAGATCAACTCGAAGCTTCACTTCACATCAACAAAGAGCAGCCCTCACCGCCACCCTTTCTACCATCTCGGTGACCGGCTTCCCACCTGCTTAAACTCCAGCTGCCATCAACTCTGACCCATTTGCATCACTTCCATTCTTGCTTCTCAACTTCATGACCCACAGTTTGAGCCATTCCTCAACAACAAAATCTCAGTGCACTTCACTATATCCTGCAAGATCCAAGCCATGCCCTGTAGAAGCTCACACACAAAGAACTCGCAATTTCCATCCACTTCAAAAGATCACATGCCCTCGTAGTCCTCTTCTTTACCAACCAGAATCGCAACAGCTCCTTTAGCTCACTCACATCCACAACCCAAGAGTGCACCCTCCGTGACATCAAATCCATCTCATGACCCGCAACACATCTCCGCGCCCCGGCCTTCTTGCCCCGAGCCACAAAGACAAAATGCAACATCTCAAAGATTGTACCAAATTCACTACCACATACACACCACATTCCTTTGCCATTCCATTGCAAGCATCAAGTCCATTTCTACCACTCGTCACATCCGCAGCTTCCATGTAACTCATTCAAACCCCACCTACATTTCATTAGCAAAGAACAACACCTCCTCTCGCAGCCTTCATACCCATTTGTGCAGTAACAAAGACCACCTGACTCCACCTGAGTTACCAACTCACTGCCAATTCAGCATCATTAACTTCCCTGTAACTTTCATTGCAGCCCAGCCTCATAGCAGCACCACTACAAAACCAACCTCCACCATTACAAACCAAAGATCGTGCTCCTCGGCCATTTCCATCACCGCCACAGGCTATATTCTCGCTCTCTCTCGCTCTATCTTTAGCTCAATCCCAGAGTCCCAACACTACCAGTCAGCACCGCAATTGTGGTTCACAAACAAGTCAACACCATTGTAACCAAGCCACATTGTATCTTAATACAATCCAATTTGAACCTCCAATGCAACTCATTCAAGCCATAATGCCCAAGACCACCGCCACAGTGCCATTCATTCCACCACCAGTGCTACTTTCTTAATGGAAAGCTACAACTCCACCAGATGCAACATCTCTCGTGTCTTCATCACGACTCATGTAATCAGTGGCACCAACACACCCGTGTGATATCACCATAAGCTTAAGATAATTCTTCCATCTACATCTCGGCTCGAATTAAACAAAGACATTGTTCCTTCCCTCGAATCCTCGCTACAAACCGACTCGGACAACCAACATCATAGCATCACCAATTCTTCCTCTTATCACGCGATTCAATACCCATCAGCGCCATTCTCACAGCTGCAATTTTACATTCTCAAATTCGAATCCCAACAAAACCCAATTCGAACTCGATTAGCGGCAACAAAAACCACTAGAGCCATTCTCAATCTGATTCATCTCTTCTTTCTCAACATCACAGCGGCTCAATCCTGTTCTCTAATTCAATTTCAGCCAATTTCAAGTCTGTTTCATGAGCTCGTCAATCGCCTCTCTTTCTCAATCTCGTTTGGGAAGAATGAAAATGAAAAATGAGAGACAAGTTCTCTCGGACATAGGGTTAGGTCGTGAAATGGGTCTGGATCCGATTTCGGGTTTGGATCCGGATCTGGGCCATGGATAGGACCGACCCAATCGGGTGCTATCCAAAGATAACCATCCTCCGGATAAGGGCTACCCAAAGTGTTAGTAACACCCATTTGGCCGAGTGATAAGGGGTACCGAATGAGAGCCCCTTAACCACCTCTGAACTCCAAATAGTCTTTGTAGTAGCAGGTTTTCCCACACTACACCCCTCACTATATTTTGTAGATCTAAACCATATTAATCACCTAAATTTTAAATATAAGTGCTAGAAATTTAAATAGACACATAAGATTTTTTACGTGGTTCGATCAATATGATCTACATCCACGATTCTTCACTATGATTGTTGAGGTTACATAAGAATTACATTTACAATCTCCATTAATGGATATTTTCTAGAGCTCTAGATCTAATTATTTGGGAAGAAGATGATAAAGAAAATAAAGTTTTCTCTCTCTAAATTGTCTAACTCTCTCCATAGTGTATCCTCCTTTTTCTCTCTCCTGCTCTCTTCTTTATATAGGTGTTTACATAGTGGATGACAGCTCATATACAGCTCATGCTCTCGAGAGCTCTTTGATAATTTCGCAGGCTCTTGCTACCGTCTCGCGAGACATTCTCGCGAGCCCTTTAATAATTTCGCAGTCTCTTGCTACTTTCTCTCGAGACATTCTCTCGAGTCTTGTTACCTTCTCTCGAGACACTCTCTCGAGCCTTGCTACCTTCTCTCGAGACATTCTCTCGAGTCTTGTTACCTTCTCTCGAGACACTCTCTCGAGCCTTGCTACCTTCTCTCGAGACACTCTCGCGAGTTAAGAAAATAATTGAATCTCGCACGCTAAGAGAATATGTTGTGCGATATTTGAATCCTACATCTTGCCTCTTTTTCCTTGAATATTGCTTGAAGAGCGATCTTTAAGGAAAAATCTGTTGTTGTAGTAATCTTTGGTCTTTATTGATGAAGGAACGAGCGGAAGAATACTGGACTTGAAAAGTACGTACTTGCCTCTATTCTTTGCGAAGTTCCAAGCTTTGAGAAGTATATATGAAGTATCGTTTCTTGAATTATGCGAAGTATGAAGTATCCTTGAAGAAGTATATGAAGTACTTAATCCTAAATATATATATAAGAAGTATGAAGTATCCTTTGAGAAGTATAAGAAGTACTCAATCCTCGAAATATATAAGAAGTATGAAGTATCCTTTGAGAAGTATAAGAAGTACTTAATCCTCTAAATATAAGAAGTATTGCGAATCCATCATGCGAAACTCTCGCTCCATGTTCTTTGCCTCATGCTATGTCAGAATGCAAATAAAAATTTAGATTAGTACTCCACATTTCTTTTATCAAAGATATTTATTTAATTTCAAGTTCAAATCATTTTTCTTTGTTTTGATTTCCTTTGTATAACTCATTTCATTTCATCCGATAAAACATCATTCATGGAAATGATCCTAATAGGTACCCCCCTTATATGACGCACTTTAGGTACATTGCCTCTTGCGAAATCATAGGGTAAATTCGCGAACTAGGTGTACGCCATAAAGGTTTGCCCGCTACTACTCTCCATGTTGGATATCATTCTCATTTGAAACAAAGCAAGTATTTAAGGGAAATATATAAATTGATCTTTGCGAGATATTGTTCTCGGTTTCTCTTGTAATATCTCGCGAGATTTTTCTCAAATTATTGTAATCGTGAAATCTTTGTAGTTCCGAAATCTTTGTAATTCTCGCGATTATCTCGCCTTTTGTAAATCAAATCAAAAAACTTTTATTTTTTGTAAGTAAAATGTTTAAGGAAAGTGGTACTTAGCTTTTGTCGTTTGTTGTTGTTGATCTCGCAAGCAAAAAAAAAGAAATGTTAGAAGTGAGACTTGAACCCTTGACCTGCCTCTTGCATATTCTCGCAAAGATACCAATTGTTCTAACCCTCTCTCGCGAAATTCATTTGCGAGATAATCATCAACTTTCTTCTTTGCGAGATAAGCAAAGTCTCGTGCGAAATTTCGCATAACAAAAATAAGTGTGCGAGAGCAAGAATTGATCCTGCGACCTTCGCTCACATTCATGCCCCGACCAATGTGCTAGCCATGCCTCTGCGAAGTGTTTTGCGAGATAATCACCTACTTTCTTCTTGCGAGATACTCAAAAAAATCCATGCAAAAATGGACGTTCAATGGGACTTGAACTCGCGACCATGAACTCATTAACTTCGCAGTGACCAACTGTGCGCCTCTTGCTTGCGAGATAACGAAACAACCTTGCGAGATTATACATTTTTTTCCTTTTTGCGAAGCCAAAAATTTTTGCGAGGAGGGAGGTTCGAATCCGCGACCTCCGGTTTATACTCTTCGCGCTGACCAATTGTGCTAGCTGCTGTTTGTGAAAGAAACACACAATACTATAACTTTATTCACTTCTTCGCTCTCGGAAGTTTAAAAAATATGTAAAAGGTGGGATTCGAACTCGCAACCCCAAGCTTGTTCTCTTCGCAAACGACCATCTGGGCTACTTGTTGCTTGCGAAGGAAACACACAATGCTATAGCTTTATTCCATTTTTTTCCCCTCTTGAAAGTTCAAAAATATTTGAAAAAATATGACTGTGGCGAGATTTGATCTTGCGACATCAAGCTTCTTCGCTCCAACTCAAACCATCTCGTGCGAGCTTCTTTTTGTGATAAAATTCACGCCGCTTTTGTTCTTATCCTTTTCTTCGTTCTTCCTTTATTTCCTTCAACAATTTTCCTTTTGATTTTTCTCCGAACACGAAATTCTTTCATTCAAACTTTAATTTTCTTCCTTGAATTTCACCACGGCAACTAATTTTTTTCTTCTTCTTTTCAATTATCCGATGATGTTTACTCCTCGAAAAATGTGATTTCTCCCATAAAACTTCCATTTTTGAACCTAAATTTTATAGATCTAAATAAAAAGTATGAACAAAGAACTAATTTTCATGGAAATTTCTCTTATAGTTTATAGATCCAATTGAATTCATCACCAACAAAGAGCGTTTTTTTTCTAAACTTTCTTGAACCAACAAGATTAGGTCCCCCTTCTAGCGCATATGTAGTAGCAGGTTTTCCCACACTACACCCCTCACTATATTTTGTAGATCTAAACCATATTAATCACCTAAATTTTAAATATAAGTGCTAGAAATTTAAATAGACACATAAGATTTTTTACGTGGTTCGATCAATATGATCTACATCCACGATTCTTCACTATGATTGTTGAGGTTACATAAGAATTACATTTACAATCTCCATTAATGGATATTTTCTAGAGCTCTAGATCTAATTATTTGGGGAAGAAGATGATAAAGAAAATAAAGTTTTTTCTCTCTAAATTGTCTAACCTCTCTCCAAAGTGTATCCTCCTTTTTCTCTCTCCCGCTCTCTTCTTTATATAGGTGTTTACATAGTGGATGACGGCTCATATACAAACTCATGCTCTCGAGAGCTCTTTGATAATTTCAAGCAGTCTTGCTACCGTCTCGCGAGACATTCTCGCGAGCCCTTTAATAATTTCGCAGTCTCTTGCTACTTTCTCTCGAGACATTCTCTCGAGTCTTGTTACCTTCTCTCGAGACACTCTCTCGAGCCTTGCTACCTTCTCTCGAGACACTCTCGCGAGTTAAGAAAATAATTGAATCTCGCACGCTAAGAGAATATGTTCTGCGATTATCTCGCCTTTTGTAAATCAAATCAAAAAACTTTTATTTTTTGTAAGTAAAATGTTTAAGGAAAGTGGTACTTAGCTTTTGTGGTTTGTTGTTGTTGATCTCGCGCAAAGAAAAAGAAATGTGAGAAGTGAGACTTGAACCCTTGACCCGCCTCTTGCATATTCTCGCACCATACCAACTGTTCTAATTCTCTCTCGCGAAATTCATTCGCGAGATAATCATCAACTTTCTTCTTTGCGAGATAAGCAAAGTCTCGTGCGAAATTTCGCATAACAAAAATAAGTGTGCGAGAGCAAGAATTGATCATGCGACCTTTCGCCGCATTCATGCCTCCCGACCAACCGTGCTAGCCATGCCTCTGCGGAAGTGTTTCGCGAAATGATCACCTACTTTCTTCTTGCGAGATACTTGTTTCGAAAAATCCATGCAAAAATGGACGTTCAATGGGACTTGAACTCGCGACCATGAACTCATTAACTTCGCAGTGACCAACTCGTGCCGCCTCTTGCTTGCGAGATAACGAAACAACCTTGCGAGATTATACATTTTTTTTTCCCTTTTGCGAAGCCAAAAATTCTTTGCGAGGAGGGAGGTTCGAATCCGCGACCTCCGGTTTATACTCTTCGCCGGTGACCAATTGTGCTAGCTGCTTGTTTGTGAAAGAAACACACAATACTATAACTTTATTCACTTCTTCGCTCTCCTAAGTTTAAAAAATATGTAAAAGGTGGGATTCGAACTCGCAACCCCAAGCTTGTTCTCTTCGCAAACGACCATCCGGGCTACTTGTTGCTTGCGAAGGAAACACACAATGCTATAGCTTTATTCCATTTTTTCCCCTCTTGAAAGTTCAAAAATATTTGAAAAAATATGACTGTGGCGAGATTTGATCTTGCGACATCAAGCTTCTTCGCTCCAACTCAAACCATCTCAGGCGAGCTTCTTTTTGTGATAAAATTCACAGGCGTTTTGTTCTTATCCTTTCTTCGTTCTTCCTTTATTTCCTTCAACAATTTTCCTTTTGATTTTTCTCCTGAACACGAAATTCTTTCATTCAAACTTTAATTTTCTTCCTTGAATTTCACCACGGCAACTAATTTTTTCTCTTCTTCTTTTCAATTACTGATGATGTTTACTCCCTGAAAATGTGATTTCTCCCATAAAACTTCCATTTTTGAACCTAAATTTTATAGATCTAAATAAAAAGTATGAACAGTAACTAATTTTCATGGAAATTTCTCTTATAGTTTATAGATCCAATTGAATTCATCACCAACAGTAATGAGCGTTTTTTCTAAACTTTCTTGAACCAACAAGATTAGGTCCCTGTTTCTAGCGCATATGTAGTAGCAGGTTTTCCCACACTACACCCCTCACTATATTTTGTAGATCTAAACCATATTAATCACCTAAATTTTAAATATAAGTGCTAGAAATTTAAATAGACACATAAGATTTTTTTACGTGGTTCGATCAATATGATCTACATCCACGATTCTTCACTATGATTGTTGAGGTTACATAAGAATTACATTTACAATCTCCATTAATGGATATTTTCTAGAGCTCTAGATCTAATTATTTGGGGAAGAAGATGATAAAGAAAATAAAGTTTTTCTCTCTCTAAATTGTCTAACCTCTCTCCAGTGTATCCTCCTTTTTCTTCTCTGCTCTCTTCTTTATATAGGTGTTTACATAGTGGATGACAGCTCATATACAGCTCATGCTCTCGAGAGCTCTTTGATAATTTCACAGGCTCTTGCTACCGTCTCGCGAGACATTCTCGCGAGCCCTTTAATAATTTCGCAGTCTCTTGCTACTTTCTCTCGAGACATTCTCTCGAGTCTTGTTACCTTCTCTCGAGACACTCTCTCGAGCCTTGCTACCTTCTCTCGAGACATTCTCTCGAGTCTTGTTACCTTCTCTCGAGACACTCTCTCGAGCCTTGCTACCTTCTCTCGAGACACTCTCGCGAGTTAAGAAAATAATTGAATCTCGCACGCTAAGAGAATATGTTGTGCGATATTTGAATCCTACTACTTCGCATAATTCAAGAAACGATACTTCATATATACTTCTCAAAGCTTCGGAACTTCGCAAAAGAATAGAGGCAAGTACGTACTTTTCAAGTCCAGTATTCTTCCGCTCGTTCCTTCATCAATAAAGACCAAAGATTACTACAACAATGATTTTTCCTTAAAGATCGCTCTTCAAGCAATATTCAAGGAAAAAAGAGGCAAGATGTAGGATTCAAATATCGCACAACATATTCTCTTAGCGTGCGAGATTCAATTATTTTCTTAACTCGCGAGAGTGTCTCGAGAGAAGGTAGCAAGGCTCGAGAGAGTGTCTCGAGAGAAGGTAACAAGACTCGAGAGAATGTCTCGAGAGAAGGTAGCAAGGCTCGAGAGAGTGTCTCGAGAGAAGGTAACAAGACTCGAGAGAATGTCTCGAGAGAAAGTAGCAAGAGACTGCGAAATTATTAAAGGGCTCGCGAGAATGTCTCGCGAGACGGTAGCAAGAGCCTGCGAAATTATCAAAGAGCTCTCGAGAGCATGAGCTGTATATGAGCTGTCATCCACTATGTAAACACCTATATAAAGAAGAGAGCAGGAGAGAGAAAGAGGAGGATACACTGGAGAGAGGTTAGACAATTTAGAGAGAGAAAAACTTTATTTTCTTTATCATCTTCTTCCCCAAATAATTAGATCTAGAGCTCTAGAAAATATCCATTAATGGAGATTGTAAATGTAATTCTTATGTAACCTCAACAATCATAGTGAAGAATCGTGGATGTAGATCATATTGATCGAACCACGTAAAAAATCTTATGTGTCTATTTAAATTTCTAGCACTTATATTTAAAATTTAGGTGATTAATATGGTTTAGATCTACAAAATATAGTGAGGGGTGTAGTGTGGGAAAACCTGCTACTAGGAGTCAGTGTATGCACAAGGCGCCGAGGTACACGGTTGAGCCAGAGTGCCCGGGATGGATGAACCTACCCTGGCCATTCTTGGCAAGTCTTGGCATGCGTTGCACTCGCCCAAGAAAACTCCACTTAGGGTGCGGTCTCGTAACCATAAACCGCTATAGGTATAAGGGATAAGAGATCGCGAAAACAATCGGTTGTTGTTAAGACCGGATGGGAGGAGCTAGTCTTGTATGGCCGATGTTTCGCCTCCTTGAAGGGGCAACCGGGAGATGATAAGGGCGACACTCTCCATTAGGGGGTGTCAAAACAGACGCAAATGTCATGAGGCTTTGTTTTCGCAAGAAGACTTAGGCTTGTCATATTTGTGCAATGATCCTGCAGAGGCAATAATACTAACGCGAGGGTAAGGCGAGATCAATGGGTCTTTACATGAAAGTGTACGGACGTCCCGCGATTTTCGTCGCACGACGGCAATGTCATGGGGCTTTATGTTCGCAAGGATATTTAGGCCTGTCATATTGTCGCAATTAAAACATCTGCAGAGGCAAAAATACTTGGAAAATGATAAGACAAGATCAATGGGTCTTTACATGCAAGTGTAAAGACGTCCCGCGATTTTGTCGCGATGAAAGGTGGCAGGGGAGGACCTCTAATTAGGGAGGTCTAACTCGGAAGACCACACAAAATGATAAGGCAAGGTCAATGGGCCTTTACATGAAAGTGTAGAGGCGGCTGCGATCTTGTCGCAGCGAAAAGAGATAGAATTCTCGATTCATAAAGATACCGCGATCTCGTCGCGGCTATACAATTAATAACCAACAAAATACTTGATGACAACTAAAATCTTCCATCCGAAGAAGAATACCGAGAGGCAAGTATGGGAATGGAAAAGATGAAATATTGCTATTCATCTTCTCGATGAAAGAATTATACATCAATAATATCAAGGAAGAACTACCAAAAAAGGGGATTGAAGATTGAATTCAAAGGAGAAAATCCAAGAAATATACTTTAAATGTACAGATATTACAAGCAGAGAAAGAAAACGAAAAAGTTATCTCTCGTGGTGATTCTTCTTCTTCATCCGATTCCTTCACCGATTATTCTCATCGCCGAATTTTCTTCTTCGCCAGCCTCGCTATCGAAACGTCCGAGACAGCAGATTCTCGTGAACCTTTTCAAGGAGCCAGGGATATGAATGCAGAGGGATATTGCGGTCCTTACAAACATACTCCATACTGCTATGAAAAACGAAACAAAGATCATTGTTAAAATTCTCCACTGTCGTTAAAAATTGTTTCTTCAATTTTGAATATTTATTCTCGCGAAGGAGGAGATTCTTTGCGAAATGCTCTTTTCGGTTTTGAGTTCTTCAATTCGCTGGAAAATTCCGGCGAGTTGTTCTTTCTCGCATTCAAGCTCTCTAATTCTATCTTGAAGCCTCTTCTCGCATTCTCGCAAATAAGTAACAACAAGTTAATAATTTACAAGCAATATTACGTAGTAAGAAGTAGTAAGGTGTAATAAATAACCTTCTCTATCGATATCATATCTTTAATCAAGGAAGTATGCTCGGCGTAAAGACTAACATCAACACCTAGGTTATTTCGGCGTTATCTAAAACTTTCGCAGCCCAGTGCGAATTCATCATCATTATTTATAACAAGGAGCGAACGAATCTGATCTTCTCGCTCACTAAGCAAAGAGTTCGCGAAGCAATTCATCTCGCTCAATTTGTAATTCAAGGAGAGATTTTTGAAAAGTCGCTAATGCCGTGTGCACCATTGTTAGTAATGCGATCTTTATCATCTATATGGTCGCTAATTTTCTTCCTCAAAACTTTGATTTCTTTATTGGACTCAAGAAACATTCGTTTAAATTGGTTGGCAAAAGCACTTAAACCAGATCTATGTTCGATTTCTAAAAGACGATATTTGACCGAAGTTCATTTAATGAAAGGGAGTTAATTTTGTTTGATGAACTACTTAAAGAGTTGTTGAGGTGAGCGAGAAGAAGGTTATTATCCATAGGATCAGGAAATGTATGGAGAAGAATAGCCTCATCTGAGAGATTATATACATCCGCGAAAGTAATAAGTCAGGTAGCAATAGGCGACCATTAAAATAAAAATAATAAAAGGAGGTAAAATTTTATACCATAAAGTTGTTGATTGGCATTTTGAAGAGAGGACACCTTATCCTTTTGGGAAGTAAGTTCGGTGTTTAACTTTTGAATTCTCTCGTCCTTCTCACGAGATGACGCAGCTTCGGTCTCTAATTCCTGAACCTTCTCGCTCAACCGCAAATTCTTCTTTTCAAGATTATTGCGCCTTCTCTCAAGGTCTGAGGCAACTACAAAGGAAGATCTTCCAACCTAGGAAAGGAGATAGAAAAGCTGTTAATACATATACAACAATATAAAGTCAATGGGGAGATATGATTGTATACATACCAAGGATCCAAGCGCATTCAAGAAGTCAGGAGACATAGTTCTAGAGAAAAAGATATGGCATGTGGCGCAGATACAGGAGTAATGATTAGTAAATTTCATGAAAATATCAGAGGAAGAATACACAAAAGGGATTTTGAAGGAAAGAAGGTTACAGACAGAGAAATGATATCACCTTTGAAAGATTGGGAAAAACAAGAGATAACATTCACGGCGGGAGAGATATCCAAAGAAAATTTGGATCACCCATCTCCATTAGTGATCGCAATTAACGCGTATAAGGAGAAAGAAGAATTGGAAAACACAGCGAAAACATGGGTGGTAAATGGAGTTTTAATTGATACAGGGAGTCTGGTGAATATAATGTTCTATCACACTTACAAAAAGATGGGATATGAAGACGAGGATATGACTTTCGCGGCGACAATATTCAAGGATTTGTAAATCCATAACCAAGGTTAGAGGAGAGATAAAAATACGTATTCCATTAGGAGGAATCGAAACTCGTGTGACATCGAGTATAGTAGATATGGAATCACCGTATAACTTGTTACTAGGAAGATCATGGGTACATGCAATAAAAGCTGTGGCGTCGACGCTTCATCAATGTATCAAGTTTCCAACACCAACTGGAATAGGCGAGATCAAAGGGGATGCTGCTAAAGGAAGAATATATTATCAAAAGGAAGTAAAATGTTGCGAGGAACAAATAAACAAACAAAAGAATATATCTAAGCACCGCAAAAAGATGGCGAGGGCGGCTAAGAAAGAAGAAGAGTTCAGAGTTTACATGATCAAAGCGAAGGAAGGAAAAGGAATACCTAGCGAGATCTCGGGAGAAGAAAATGATTCCGCGATGGAACCGAAAGGACCAACCCCCATGGGAGAACCGAAGGCCAGTTACGTCGCGGCAGAGCAAACTAAAGAAGTGAATATTGGAACTAAGGAAGAACCCAAGATACTAAAGATTGGAACTAACATGGGAGCGGAGGAAGAAGAAAGAACTGTTGGTCTGTTGCGAGATTATAAAGATATCTTCGCGTGGGATATGGATGAAATGCCTGGTATAGATCCATCGGTAGCTTGTCACAAGTTGGAAATTGATAAAAATGTGAAGCCATTCAAACAAAGAATTAGAAAGATAGCAACAAAGATATCACCCTCGGACAGAAGAAGAGTTGCAAAAGATGTTGGACGCAGAATCATTAGACAAGCAAAATATCCCGAATGGATAGCGAACATGGTTATAGTTCCAAAGAAGAACAAAGGAATAAGGATTTGCATTGATTTCACCGATTTAAATAAAGCCCGCCCGAAAGACAGTTTTCCATTGCAGGATATTCCCGCCTAGTCGAATCGGCGGCAGGAATGAAAGGGTATCCTCGCTGGATGGATACAAAGGTTACAATCGATCCCACTCGCCGAAGAGGATCAAGAGCATACTGCTTTCTTCGCTCCAAGAGGATTATATTGCTATACTAAAATGCCGTTCGGTTTGCGAAATGCTGGAGCGACGTATCAAAGGATGGTAGAAGAGGTATTCGCAGAATGGATACATAAAACACTGGAAGTCTATGTAGATGACATGCTAGTAAAAAGTAAGAAGGCAGAAGATCACGTGCGAGACTTGAAAGAAATTTTTGAGCAAATGAGGCGTTTCAACATCAAAGTCAACCCTAAAAATGTACCTTTGGAGTTGCGTCGTGGAAGTTCTTGGGTTACATTGTGTCAAAGGAAGGAATACACGTTGACCCGGAGAAAATAAAAGCAGTTCGCGACATGCCGACGCCGGCGACAGTAAAAGACGTTCAAAAGCTAAATGGATTGTTAGCATCACTAGGAAGGTTCATCTCGCGATCGTCTGATAAATGTAAACATTTTTTCAGTGTTCTAAAAAAGGGATCAAATTCGAATGGACGGACGAATGTGAAAAGGCTTTACAAGGAATTAAGGAACATTTAATGGATGTATCCATTATGCGTATGCGTAAACTCGGGGAAGAGTTATTAATATATCCGCGACTACTTCGCACGCCTTAAGTGCAAGATATTGCGAACGGACGCAGAGTGGAAAAACCAATCTATTATATCAAGTAAAACTTTTAATGCCGTAAAGAAATTATTCAAAAATTGAAAACTAATCCTAGCGTTAGTCTATGCGTCATTTAAACTTCGTATATATTTTCGTGCACATATTGTTAGAGTAGTAACAAAGGTACCAATCGAAGTCGGTAATGAAAAATTCAAAAAGATCAGAAGAGTCGAAAGATGGAATGCTCAAATAAGTCATTGCAAACTCAAATATGAAATATTATCTTCAACCAAGTCATGTGTCGTCGCAGACTTTCGCGAATTTCCTTTAGAGGAGGATGAAGCAAAGGATGAAATGATGGATGTAGAGGAAGAACATGGAGATCCAAAAGATTTGTTAATCGAACCAAACCGGTGGGAAATATTAGTGGATGGATCATCAAATGGAGAAGGTAAAGGAGTGGGAATTGTTATGATTTCGCCGTGAAGGCAATAAGTTAGCTTTTGCTTTTAGATTGGAATTTGAGTCTACCAATAATGAAACGGAATACGAAGCCATAATACATGCTTTACGATTTGCAATAGAAATGAAATCGGAGAGTGTGAGAATTACCAGCGACTCGCAATTGGCAATTCGTCGGATAACGTAAAAGTATGCTACTAATGATCCATCCCTACAGAAATACAGGAAGCTTGTAGAAGCGTTGTCAGCACAGATACCGAAAATAAAATGGAGGCACATATCAAGAAGAGATAACAGACTCGCAGACGCTTTTGCCTTTATATCAAGTATGATGACAGACCCGACTGCGAGGAATATCAAAATACAGACGCCATCGGCGCCATCAGTTAATAAAGAAGAGGAACAAGAAGCAGATATAATGATGGTGGTAAATGAGATGCAAGGTTGCGAGGAAGATTGGAGAGTAGAACTTCACGCGTACTTAATGAAAGGCGAGGTACCAAGAAATAGATTGAAACACACAAGTTAAAGAGCCGAGCAACAAATTATGAATTGCGAGATGGCGTGCTTTATCGGCGTTCTTTTGATGGACCTTCGCTTCGATGCCTAACAAGGAAAGAAGGAGAAACCATATTGAAGATGCTGCATAGTGGAGATGCCTAAATCATAGCGGCGGAAGATCTTTGGCATATAAAGCAAAGATGCAAGGATATTATTGGCCATATATGCATGAGGACGCGAGAGCAATAGCCGACGCTGCGAAGATTGTCAAAGACACGGGAAGAAGATACATGCACCAGGAGCACAGTTAAATTCTTCAAAAAGTGTGTGGCCTTTTGGAAAATGGGGTTTAGATATTGTGGGACCATTTTTACCAGGAACTGGACAAAGGAGATATCTAATTGTCGCAACGGATTATTTCACAAAATGGGCGAGAGGTGAAAGCGGTCCAAAGACATTCGTGATAAGGATGTTTTTACTTTCATATTCGAAAATATCATATGCGATTTGGGATCCTCGCGCAATTGGTATCTGATAATGGGAAGCAGTTTGAAGGGCAAAATATAGAGTTGCTGCTCAATGCATTTCAGATAAGATGTGGAAAATCAACTCCATTATATCCACAAGCTAATGGCCAAGCGGAGGCAACAAACAAAACAATTGCCGATATATTGAAGAAAAAATTGGAAGGACACAACAAAGGATGGTGCGAACAAGTACCCAATGCAAGATGGGCCTATAATACAACTAGAAGAGAAGCCACAGAATGTCCCCTTTTTGCCTAACTTATGGAGTTGAAGCAAGTACTCCCAACAGAGGTCGTGATTCCGACAACCAAAAAAGAGGTCCTGGGAGAAAAATCTTAGCGCAGCAATATTCTAATCAAGTTGGATGAATTGGAAGAAAAACGAGAAAAAGCCTTGCGACACATGGAGAATTATCGAAGACTAGCTAGAGAATATAATAAGCGTGTAAAAATACGTGAGTTCCAACTAAAGCGATTTGGTGTTGCGAGAAACACCAATATATCAACGCGAAAACGGAGGCAAGCTGGCAAGAAAATGGGATGGACCTTATATCATCAAAGAGGTAGTCGGTACAGGGGCATATAGATTGATGGACCCAGAAGGAAGAGATGTGGGGCAAAAATTGGATAGACCATGGAATAGGTTATATCTAAAGAAATATTATCCGTGATAACGAAAGATGACAAAATGAATTAAGATGAAGTACTTCTTCGCCAGATATTTGCGACATTCAATATAATGCAGGGAGAATCCGCGAAGAGATCGCGATAAGAATAACAGAAAAGTCATGAATAGCTTAACAAAACAACAAGAGATAAGGAATGATTAAATGAATGAATCGGCGAATATCTCGCAGACAAAATAGCAAATGATGAAGAATGATTGCCTAAAAAGAATGAATGAACGGGACGAACCTTTATGGCGTACACCCTAGTTCGCGAATTATATTTCGTAAGAGGCAAATGTAAGACCTAAAGTGCGTCATATAAGGGGGTATCTCTTAACATGGCTCAGGTGGAAGGTTACACCGCTCCTGAAACCTGAGTCATGCAAATTTGGGGCCCATGAAAGCCTATCCGGGGGAGATACCTTGGATTCCCAACTATATATGTAGGTTATACCCTGGTTGGGCGACCGAGGGTCTCTTCCAAGGAGTCAGTGGATGCACAAGGCGCCGAGGTACACGGTTGAGCCAGAGTGCCCGGGATGGATGAACCTACCCTGGCCATTCTTGGCAAGTCTTGGCATGTGCTGCACTCGCCCGAAGAAAACTCCACTTAGGGTGCAGTCTCGTAACCATAAACCATATAGGTATAAGGGATAAGAGGCTGCGAAAACAATCTGGTTGTTGTTAAGACCGGATGGGAGGAGCTAGTCTTGTATGGCCGATGTTTCGCCTCCTTGAAGGGGCAACCGGGAGATGATAAGGGCGACGCTCTCCATTAGGGGGTGTCAAACAGACGCAAATGTCATGAGGCTTTGTTTTCGCAAGGAGACTTAGGCTTGTCATATTTGTGCAATGATCCTGCAGAGGCAATAATACTAACGCGAGGGTAAGGCGAGATCAATGGGTCTTTACACGAAAGTGTACGGACGTCCTGCGATTTCGTCGCACGACGGCAATGTCATGGGACTTTATGTTCGCAAGGATATCTAGGCCTGTCATATTGTCGCAACTAAAACATCCTGCAGAGGCAAAAATACTTGAAAAATGATAAGACAAGATCAATGGGTCTTTACATGCAAGTGTACGGACGTCCTGCGATTTTGTCGCCATAAAAGGTGGCAGGGGAAGACCTCTAATTAGGGAGGTCTAACTCGGAAGACCACACAAAATTGATAAGGCAAGATCAATGAGCCATTGCATGAAAATGTAAAGGCGGTCTGCGATCTTGTCGCCACAAGAAGAGATAAAATAAAGAATACCAAAATGATAAAACGAGAAAAGTAGGTTTCTTCCCTCATGGAGATGCCTGCGACCTTGTCGCAATACAAAATTCGACATCAGCGAAGAATACAATGAAAAGATGATGATGATTAAGTAAAAATAATTTCATCAAAATGTAAGCGAATAAGCTTGCGAGATTATAGTTATAAATAAGAAGAAGAAAATAAGAGGATTCTCCAACAAGGGATTTAATCTCTCAATACAAACAGACAGTTGTAGCAAGAGTTATCAAACAGTTAATTCTCTACATCAATTTTATCGTCTTCACCAATTACTTTCTCAGCTTCACCTTCGCCAGTCAATGGACGTTCTTTCCGAGATATTTTCAAAGCATCTTTATTCTCGCCAATTGGTGGATTCTCATCGAAAGCTTTTCATCAGATCTTTGTTGATAACTTCAATATTAGCGACGTCTTCGCCGCTTTCATAGTCATAATCACTATCTGGAGCATCAGGAACTTCATCATCACTTATTTCCAAAGGAGCGACGTGAATAGGATCAAGAGACTTCGAAAGCAAAATGTTATTCACAAGAACTTCCGCCTTTAGAGGGAACTGGCGTAGTAATGCCTTTTGACGATTCTTACTATCAATGTCCTTACAATGAGACATATAATCAAGTCTTCGCTCTGCACGGTCACGAGAACGAGCAAGATGCGAAGTGAGTAGTCCATTTTCCTTGCGAATTTTGGAATAATCAGACCTGAGGGTAGAAATAGTGGAGCGAAGCTTTCTCGTAATCCGCATAACAAATACACAAGATCAGAGAAAATTCTTATCGAACATTATCGACATTTTCAGGGTAGTAAAGCATTCATGGAATAAACATATGAATTAAGATAGTCAAATAAATTGACTACCTTCCTTTTGAGAAGAAAGATGTTGAATTAAAGCTGCGAAATTATTCCCCAGGCGGTCCATGACATCATCAAATGAATCTCCCACTAAGCCTTTCAATCGAGAACGCAAATTCTTTTCATTGGAAACAAGTATGGAATTTTCGTTCGCCAGAGTAGAGTTGGATTTTTCTAAATTGACACATTGTTCTTGGAATTGCTTCGCTTTTACACTCAAAGTTATTCTACCCTGAATAAGTTTATCTCTCTCGGCAGTAATTACTTCCAGTTGGTTTTTCAAAGAATGATTGGCTTGCTCTTGTTCTTCACATAATTTTCGACAAGCATCATACTGCTGCGAATAGTTCGCCACCTTATTCAACAAAGAACGTTTCTCTTGCGAAAGAGTTCGATTCTCATCTCGATAAAGTTTGCAACTCCAAATCGATTTAGTCAAAGCATAAGAGAGGCGAGATAAATCATTACTTAACAAGTCTTGCTTCTGCGATAAATTTAAATTTTCTTTTGACAAGTTATTTATTTGATCAGCTGCATAAGTGTGAAGATTATCTAAGAGATTATATTGTTCCATCCAACCATCTCTCTCAACTCGAACTTCTTCAACAATGGACTCCATCTGATATATCTCCATTATTCGTTTCTGGTTTAATGCTTGGAGAATGAACAGAGAGTTTGAGTTGCAAAAAAAAAAAAAAAAAAAAAAAAAAAAAAAAAAAAAAAAAAAAAAAAAAAAAAAAGAGAGCGGCGAGGGTATACCTTTTAATTCTTCATTCTTCTTGCGAAGGTCATCACAATCCAGCGAGATGTTGTGAAATTTTTGATTGCACTTCACGGTCATGACCTGGAGATCATTCTTCAGCTTACTAATTTCTTGAACCAAAGACGCCTGCGAGACCTTATCAGGACCAAGGTGCTTACTTAAAATCTCGCAGACATTGGATTTGATAGGATCAGCAGAAGTTTTCTTGGCATCATTCACAAGATCTGAAAGAACCTTAAAGGCCACATCTATACCCTCCAAATTTTTCATTGTTAGAGGAATTTGCTCTACTAAAAATGAGTCATCCTTTGTCAAAGGAATCTCATGAGAAGAGGAGGTCTCAGGGAGAGAAGTGGTTGGAGAAATAGTAGGAACATTGATAGCAGAGGGTGGTATAGCATCATTTGTAGGGGAACGATTGTGAGGAACTTGGTCTATGAGGAGTTGAGGCGTAAAAGTGTTGTCGCCAGTAATGTTATCAGAAGGAAGAGGCACGAAACTATCCTGCGAAGATTTCGCAGAAGGAGAAGAAGGTCTGAAAGAAGGAAATGGAACGCTGGGAGTAACAGACTTGGGTCGGCGAAGCCTTTTAGGAGTTCTATCAAGCATTTCCATCATTCTCGCGAGTAACAAGTCAAGTAAGAAACAGAGGCAACAATATATTGCTTATAAAAAGAAATGTTACATAAATACCTTGTCACTCGCAGGCTTTCTTTTGATTACAGATTTTGTTCGCGAAGTAGGCTTTATTTGTATAGGAGATTCTTGTTGCGAAGAGGGTTCGATGGCGAGCCCAAAGAAAGAAAAGGGTCCTTCACGGTAGAACGGTTTTGGGTTGGTTCTTGCTAAACAACAATGGCGAGAAAAAGAACTATAAAGTTAAGCATACCAAAGTGTGATTTCGACAAGAAAAACTAACTTCAAAGCAATTAACCACAAGATTAAATTAGATATGGCAAGATTAACAAACCCGGATGCCATGAGAATGACAACCGATAAGAAGTAACGAGAAGAAGAGAAGAAGATGAAGAAGGAAAAAACAGGCAAATACTTGCGTAACGATGAAGAAGAGGAAAGCTTGCGAGACGATGAGGAAGATGAAAGGGAAAAAGAAGTTTCTTCACAAGGAACACTTCTATAAATAGATGGGAAAAAGGTATTACGACCGGGTAACATTAAATGCGCCGGTAAAAGAGGCAAATATAGACACGTGTTAACGGTCATTACCCAAATCCAAGGAAACTTGACGAAAAGAAATTTAGCAGAATTCAAATATATGGCATATTTCCTAATAGGCGAGAAGAGATTGCGGAACCGATTATTCTCTGTAACACATGAGGCAAGAAATGACACTTTGTACATAGGAGCTTCGGAATTTCGCAAAAGAATAGAGGCAAGTACGTACTTTTCAAGTCCAGTATTCTTTCGCTCGTTCCTTCATCAGCGAAGATCAAAGATTATTGCAACAACAGATTTTTCCTTAAAAATCGCTCTTCAAGCAATATTCAAGGAAAAAGAGGCAAGATGTAGGACCATAATATCGCAACGTACAGGACTTGCGAAGTTAATAAACAACGATGTCGCGAGGCAGTCGCAGAGAGCTAAAATAAACGACGCAAAGAATAACGACAGGCGAGACATAAAGGAGACGTGAGATCTGGCGAGGGTTAAGAAGTGTCGCGAGATTGAATAGTTGTACACTGGCGACACTTCGCGAGACATTCCCGAAAATAAAGGATAGCTTAGCTGTCATCCACTATGTATTACCCTATATAAAGGGTTGAGTGAGTCTGTAAAAGGGGGGGGGATCTTTGGAGAATTGTTAGGCAAGTCATTAGGAGAGAGAAAGTTGAAGAGTGTTCTAACTTCTAAGTGTAATTCTACTTTCTTGTGTAACACTTGATGAAATTAATCAATAAACATTCTCAATTATACAACTTTCAATAGACTAATTAATCAAAATATAGTGAGGGGTGTAGTGTGGGATTTCCTGCTACTACAGTCTTCGCCCTTGATGAAATGACAAGTTTTCCCTTTTTTGCTTCTGAGTCTTGTTTTGCTCATAACTTCTTCATACGAACTCGGAATGACTCCATTCTTTCGGCATTGTCTTCATCTTCTCGTCCTCTACACAATGAAAAGTAGAAATCTTGTATTTGAACGAGTTCCAATTGATATTTTTGCTCCAAATGACTCCATTGCACCTAATAAACTCAAAAGCACACATAAGATACATAATTCACACGAAAATTCGCAAAGAAAGCATAAATACTAGATATTAAATTAGGTGTTTTAGACACCTATCAGATTCCCCCACACTTAGACTTTGCTAGTCCTCGAGCAAATCAAACAAAACTATAATACAACAACTCCGTGTCGTCGAGGCTACGGTCACTTTTAGCATAAATAACAAGCCTTTAAACCCCTAGGTGTCCCTAGTGGACGAGTTATAGTCTCGTGAGGGTTTACTAGAGATATACCCACAAAACCTATATTTCAAACTCCGTCTATTTGTGACAAATCAATGAACGAATCCAAAATGACTACAGGAGGAGGTACCTTGCAAATTCAATTCAATTATTAGTAAATAAACTCTAATTAGATAGTCGAACAAGCCACAATACTCGGAAACTAACAAACCACAATCACAATGAAAAGATTAAGAAGATGGATATAGATGTAGATGTTGGCGAATATTCACAAGTGTTCGATGTTTCCCATATCCGTCTCAAGGTCACTGCTAAGATGAACCTAATCCTATTGGATTGAGCTACTTGGTGCTGAATGCTACATCAAATCAATTGGCATATACAAGGGAACCAAGAGTGACTTTATTCAACACAATAATATTTTTTTTTTTTTTTTTTTATATGATTGGATCAAACTGGATCCAATTTTTTTTTTTTTTTTTAGACGGCATGATTAGATCTTTTGGATCCAAGCGCATGCTTCTTGTCGCAAGTACATGATAGTTGCCTTGGATCCCGCATTCCACGCTTGTTTAGGCGACGGAGACAGGGGACTACGTTTCACACATACTGCTATTCCCAAGTGTCTTTTTATTCCGTTTTGGTCTAATTGGTCGGTCTCCTTTTTTTTTTTTTTTTTTTCTTTTCATAAATATTTTTTTTTTTTTTTTTAAATTTTTTTTTCAATTTTTTTATGTAACTCAACCACTCTATTTCATCCTAGCAGTAATAACACGTCGATGTTTAGTGACCCACCAAAGCACTTAGAGAATAATAGATAAATATGGAAAAATAAAAATAGAATGTGATATGGTGATATTCCGAGATATGGTAACAACTATCAAGGTATTTATGATTCATGAGCTATGTTCTTCCCTTTTAGTTAATTGGTTCCTCAACTCCTGCATTCAAAATGGTTCCATCCACTAATGGTGTCAAAAACAAACTATACAAACATATAAATGCTCCCCCACACTTAAACTTCACATTGTCCTCAATGTGTAAAACCGAAAGTTCTGAATTCTGACGTAACAGCAGATAAAACGCAAAAACTGTGCAAATTGGTAAGGAATTTGGAAAAACTCCATTTGACAAAAGTTGTTCATCTACGTATTGTCTACATAGTGTCAAAATTTCACAGTGTTTTGATAAACGGTCTGACAGTTATGGTCTCTGGACTGAACTACGCGCAGTCTGAAATTTTCTGACGAAAAGGTATTCGTCATATTCTCTTCTAAGATAGATTACGGACTCAATGAAATTAAACATAGGGATGCAAATATGATATAAAAACAGTAAAAAATAAATAAACGAAACAAAAATAAAAAGCAAAAGGATAAGAAATACAAAACCGGTGGGTTGCCTCCCACTTAGCGCTTGTTTAAAGTCGACGGCCCGACTTAGCTTCTTGTAAGATTCATTCCCCATACACCAATAATCTGAAAAGTTGGGGATCCGTCCATAGAACCTGTTTTGCAAACACTAGCTTCACACAAATATTAGTAACATAAAGCAAAAGTGAAGCTATGAACCGATAAAAGCTTCCCCCACACTTATTCTTGTCCACACTTGGAAGTGTATAAAGAATATAGAAGTCGGGTACTTCCACGGTTTCTTGTTCCATAACCTGCATATATGAGAATCAAGTATCTCTAATGGCGGAAAACGAGAAACGAAGTCATTCAACAATGTTTTCGAAGCACATACATTCAAACCAATAAGAGGTAAAGGAGAAGAAATAATAGGCAATGGGTTAGATAAACCTTGCACAATCTCTTGTATCATGAAATCCTCTTCATCCTTGAAAAATTCAAGTGAATAATTCACCTCTTGTATATCATGGTCCTCTATCAAACCTTGCAACCATTCTTCTTCCGTTTCTGCCTTAACCAAAGTATCGACATAAACATCATCATTACAATCCTTTGCAAGCTCAATTGGGTCTTCCACAATATTGGTCATAACGGTCTCATTCTCAACATATTCCTCCTTGTTGTAAGGCACATACTCTTTTGCGGATCCAAATTTTATCATAAGAAACCTTTTTAGAACACTCGAAAATGCATCATCCTCAAGCTCCACCCTTTGAATAGGCTCTTGATCATTATTAAGATCAATGCTTGAGTAATCTACACAAGTGTCATCATATTCCTCTTCATCTTCATCTTGATCCCAAAAAGACTCCATTGTATACTCCTCGGAGATGTCACCATGAGTTGTTTCAAGCAATGTATCATAATCACCGTCACTATCATAGTTAACATAAGGTTGTTCCTCGCTGAATTTAGTGTTGCTAATCTGGAACTCATCCTTTTGAATAGGTGAATGATCATTATTAAGATCAAGAGTTGAGTTAACTAAACTAATGTCATCAAATATCTCCAAAGGTCGGTCCTTTTTAACACATTCATCTTCGTCTTCATCTTCAGACTCACCATAATAAGAATCGTCGTCGGTTTCCCAACCCTTATCACGACGTCGTTTAAGTTCCATATGAATGGTCCTACTAATTTCATTGACTAGCTCTTCCGAGGCTCCATCATCTTCCAACTTGTATAATTTCTGCAAGAAGTCTCTTGACGTTCACACGCTTACCACCATTGACTACAATATGTTCTCTTTCCCATGACTCTTCCCTTTGAATGGGTGAATGATCATAACTACGATCTGGAGTCGGGTAAGAAGAAATATTCCAAAAATTGGTTTGTGCGACGTTCTCTCTATCACGGTCAAGTTGGTCTAGCCTTTGTTGCATGTTTTGTAACCCATTCAAAATCTGCATACAACTCGAATAAAGCCAATTAGATGTAGAATTATCCCACCTAGGTGCTTGACTTACATACCCACTACAAGGTTGTTGTTGGTATGTATGAAAATCACCATAAGGTTCTCTAGGATATGCATCATAACCAATAAATTGGTTTTGATTGCATCCCATAGATGGTGGGTAATTTTCATAGTGTTGAGGAGGTTGAAAATCATATCCATTGCTCCAATATGCTCCTTCCATGAGAAACAAGCACCTGAAATAAGATTCTCAAACCAAGGTTAGAACCCAAAAACAAGAAAAATAAAAATAAAACAAAAACTAAATACAAAAATAAGAAACCAAAAACAATTAACAACCGTTGCCTCAAAGTAACGGCGCCAAAATTTGACTGTCGTAAGCGACACAAATATAATTACACTTTCTTACTACTCAAAATATAAATATAGCAAGGGCAAGAAAGGATCGATCCCACAGAGAGGTCTAGGTTGTCAAATTGTTATGGTTCCCTATAAATAACACCGGTAGTTTTGTGATTATAATAAACTAAATAAAAGCAAATAAAGAAATAAGCAAACAAATAAGATAGAAGAGATATTGGTTAAGGATTTCGTTTTCATTCACTAACATGCTTTTCACAATAACTAGAATTGATATTTAATCTCAACTTTTATCAAAGACCCTAGAATACCTTGATCGCAAGAATATCCCGCAAATCTCCTCATGTCATCAACAAACACATTAAAAGATGCGAATATGAATTCTACCTAAAGGAACAACCTAACGTGTAAAAGCACTAATCAAGTTTAATTCCCTAGATGCGTTAAGCTTTATGAAATCAGGCCAATCAAAGCAATTGAACGTGGAAAGCGCACTAATTCAATTTAACAAAGGTTACGATTCACATATGATCATAAGAATATATCACTACAAACTATAATCATATTATGCTACTTGTATTCAAGGAATATCACTTTTGCGTATAATAAACCCTAAACTAGCAATAGATGTGATTAGAAGTTCTACCAATTTGCAACTTGACAAAACAATCAATCAATCATAAAACAATATTTTCAGAGAATTGCAAACGATAATTATGAGACAAAACTAATATATTGAATCAAAGAATCATGCTTTGTGAAATCCAACTATTCCATAACCAATAATAAACTTAGGTACTCATATTCAAGGAGTTCATCACAAGAAGAAAGAGAAGAAACTTCATGGTGTAAACCCTAGAACAAAGTAGAAGAGATAATAATAAAACGTCGTCCTAAACATTGTAGAAGTCTTCCCTTTTGTAGTCTTTTTCTCCTTCCAAAACTAGGTTTTGTCTTCAAAGTCCATTAGTTGGAAATTCACCCGGCCCACGATGGAGAGAAACCCGTGTAGAAATTGTCCCAAAACGCTCGCCGGAAAACTGGGATTATGGCCGGAATTTGGCCGGAAAAATCGTCGGAAAGTGTCTCCCATGGATCGGCAATGTCAACCTTGGCCACCGGTCAACGGTCGAACGGCGAGTCAACGCTGAGTCGGACGGGTCAATTCAAATCGATCGAGAGTTGTGTGAATCGGGCTGATTCGGTTGAGTCGAGTCTAATTCAAAAACCGATCGAGTGAACTTGGCTTGGCTAGCCGCACTTGGACAGTAATCGGTAGCACAATCATTGTGCATCACCACCTTAGCAAATGCCATGATGGCCCTGTTCTACTACATCGTCACTTCTGCCCAAGATGGTCGTGCCACCGTGTTGCACCATGTGTAGCTTCATCCTTATCACCCAAATGCATGATGGCTATATCGTAACTCTCCATATCTCGCACCAGTATCAACTCGAAGCTTGACTTCACATCAACAGCAGCAGCTCAGCTGCCACCCTTTCTACCATCTGCACTGGCTTCCCACCTGCTTAAACTCCAGCTGCCATCAACTCTGACCCATTTGCATCACTTCCATTCTTGCTTCTCAACTTCATGACCCACAGTTTGAGCCATTCCTCAACAACAAAATCTCAGTGCACTTCACTATATCCTGCAAGATCCAAGCCATGCCCTGTAGAAGCTCACACACAGCAACCTGCAATTTCCATCCACTTCAGCATCACATGCCCTCAGAGTCCTCTTCTTTACCAGTTGCAACTGCAACAGCTCCTTTAGCTCAGCTCACATCCACAACCCAGTAGTGCACCCTCTGTGACATCAAATCCATCTCATGACCTACAACACATCTGCGCTCCAGCCTTCTTGCCCTGAGCCACAGCACAAAATGCAACATCTCAGCATTGTACCAAATTCACTACCACATACACACCACATTCCTTTGCCATTCCATTGCAGCATCAAGTCCATTTCTACCACTCCTGTCACATCTGCAGCTTCCATGTAACTCATTCAAACCCCGGCTACATTTCATTAGCAAAGAACAACACCTCCTCTGCAGCCTTCATACCCATTGCAGTGCAACAAAGACCACCACGACTCCACCCGAGTTACCAACTCACCGCCAATTCAAAGATCATTAACTTCCTCAGTAACTTTCATTGCAGCCAAACCTCATATAGCAAGCACCACTACAAAACCAACCTCCACCATTACAAACCAGCATCTGTGCCTCAGCCATTTCCATCAGCCTGCCACATGCCATATTCTTCTCCTCTCTGCTCTATCTTTAGCTCAATCCAGAGAGTCCCAACACTACCAGGCTGTACCTGCAATTGTGGTTCACAAACAAGTCAACACCATTGTAACCAAGCCACAGCTGTATCTTAATACAATCCAGCTGAACCTCCAATGCAACTCATTCAAGCCATCAGCCTCAGCACCACTGCCACAGGCCATTCATTCCACCACCAGTGCTACTTTCTTAATGGAAAGCTACAACTCCACCAGATGCAACATCTCTGTGTCTTCATCACAGCTCATGTAATCAGTGGCACCAACACTCTGCCAGTGATATCACCATAAGCTTAAGATAATTCTTCCATCTACATCTCGGCTCGAATTAAACAGCAACATTGTTCCTTCCCTCGAATCCCTGCTACCAGCCTGACTCAGACAACCAACATCATAGCATCACCAATTCTTCCTCTTACTGCTGCCAGATTCAATACCCATCAGCGCCATTCTCACAGCTGCAATTTTACATTCTCAAATTCGAATCCCAGCAAAACCCAATTCGAACTCGATTAGCGGCAACAAAAACCACTAGAGCCATTCTCAACCGATTCATCTCTTCTTTCTCAACATCACAGCGGCTCAATCCTGTTCTCTAATTCAATTTCAGCCAATTTCAAGTCTGTTTCATGAGCTCGTCAATCGCCTCTCTTTCTCAATCTCGTTTGGGAAGAATGAAAATGAAGAATGAGAGACAAGTTCTCTCGGACATAGGGTTAGGTCGTGAAATGGGTCGGATCCGATTTCGGGTTTGGATCCGGATTCGGGCCATGGATAGGACCGACCCAACGGGTGCTATCCAAAGATAACCATCCTCCTGGATAAGGGCTACCGGTGTTAGTAACACCCACTGCCGAGTGATAAGGGGTACCCTGAATGAGAGCCCCTTAACCACCTCTGAACTCCAAATAGTCTTCGCCCTTGATGAAATGACAAGTTTGCCCTTTTTTGCTTCTGAGTCTTGTTTTGCTCATAACTTCTTCATACGAACTCGGAATGACTCCATTCTTTCGGCATTGTCTTCATCTTCTCGTCCTCTACACAATGAAAAGTAGAAATCTTGTATTTGAACGAGTTCCAATTGATCTTTTTGCTCCAAATGACTCCATTGCACCTAATAAACTCAAAAGCACACATAAGATACATAATTCACACGAAAATTCGCAAAGAAAGCATAAATACTAGATATTAAATTAGGTGTTTTAGACACCTATCATAGCTCCTCTCTGGTTTTTCTGAATTAGGATGATAACCATTTTTCTAGACTAGTTCTAATTTTTTAAATCTTAAGTTCAATTCTATTCCTTTTGTTGTGAGTTATTGTGATAGTTCAGGGCCTGTTTTCTCTGTCTGGTCCTAATAGTTACCTCTTTTTTACATCTACTTTTTTCTGAGTTGTATTTTTACCTGCCAAATATCTGTGTCCAAATGAAGAATTCATCCTCAGTTTCCAATCCCAAGATCCTCTGATCAATCTAAGGCCCCAGATAAGTCCTCTTAACTACCGTGTAATTTCCTCCTTTTTCATTTGTTATCTTTGCTTTATCTCTTAACCCCCATGCTACTTTTTTTGGTAGCGATGCCTGCAATCCGTGTTGATTAGCTTTCTCAAATGTGTAATATAGGTCTGACAAATGTGTATTAGTTGGAACTAATTACTGTTTCTCCACATTTTTATCTTGTAATTCTCCTTGTAAGTGCTGCATTATAAAATAACACCTTAGTTATAGTTGTAATGCATTTTGTATATGTTGTTTTATACAACACTCTTTTTAGGCTAGAGTTTCACAACATTTCTTATAGGTTATAAGTGTTTTTGAAAAGCTTCCTGCAAGTGCTGTAATACAATCTTACACGAACCTGGTCATCCTTAATCATAACACAACAACTGGTACCCTTTTGAATCATCATTCTAATCTCCAGTTTTATACCCACAAAGCTTCTGTAGTCTCTATTGGATCGTAACCAAAAGCCACAACTGTTATTCCCATAATTTGTTTACCTCTAAAAACCCAATTTCAATACCAAATTCGGTTTCCTTTCAAATCTGGCGTCAAATCCCATTAACATACAATTCTAATCGGGCTTATAGAAATCTCACCCTACCACAAAAATTCACCTAAGAAACTCAACCAAGCCCAAAGTCGTGCTAGCCCAAAATGAACATTCTAGCCTGGAATTGTCAAGGCATCAACAATCAAACCTCTATTCAACACCTGCTGGATCTAGTATCTTTGCATAAACCCGATATCCTTTTCCTTTCAGAAACTTTAGCAAATGACCGACATTTGTCACATCTTGCTCGATCGCTCCAATTCCAAAACCTTACCTCAGTTCCTAAAGTAGGTCGTAGAGGTGGACTATGTCTTATGTGGAACAACCTAAACATCCGGGTACTTTTCCAGTCACAAAGTTACATTCACGTCATCATTACTCCACCTGGCCCTCCTCATCCGTGACTGTGTAGTGGCATTTACGGCCCTCCTCATCCAGTACAATGAAGAAGAGGAATGAAGTGATCAAATATTCGAATTCGTTCTATTTTTTCTAAGGGCAAGGAAAATACCGGAATGTTAGAAATGAATGTTTTGAGAAAACTTCAACTGAAGTTGATCAATTAATACTTATGAGTTTTCTCACTAGGCAAGTGTACTTACAATTTCAAAATTGGGGGATATTGTGTATCGGCATGGTGAAAGTATGAATACCATGCCGATTCGGTCCCTTCCGGCATGGTATTCATACTTTTACCATGCCGGCATTGAGTTTTTTCAGGCGTAACAATGGCGGATTCAATGAAAAAAAAATAATCAAATTTCAATACATTAATACCTATATATGACTAATTGGAGCACTTGTATATTCATCTTGTTTACTTTCCTGGGTTGGTTCTTCACCGGAACCTTCATGATCATAAATATTATGATTTAATGTTGTTGCATCAAAAAATTCAATGATAATGATTTATTCTACAGATAATTATCAAACTAATCTACTAACTTACCTAATTATATTTAACCACTAAACATGATTAATTAGTGAGGGATATATTAGGAATTAGTTATAATACATGGATAAGGGGTGACTCTAAATTACTATTTATATCTCGTTTTTGTCTTTTTCCTCTATCCTCCAATTAATATAAGTATCCCCAATTGCGCGTTCATAAATAAAAGTATATATGGAAAAAATATCCTTAGAATTGAAACTCCGTCTATTTAATAGGAGTAGAAAATTTCTAAACCCCGCTTATATAATAGGAACGGAGAGTGTATTATTTAGTCCAAATTCATGATTGCTATTTATTGATTGATTATAAGTAGCAGCGTAAACGTGTAATGTAATTCGTGATTCTCTTCTCTCCTATTTGAGAGCTATATTTTCTGTTTTTAAATGAAATTTCAACGTTTTGCTTTGAAGAATTGACCACATGTGGAAAGAAGAAAATTGAAGCAAATGCTTAACGCATGAGCATATAATGTGCGGTGGGCCGTGTGCCTAATAAAAACAGAACACCACTAAAGTAGTATCAAACTATCAATGGGCATTCAACATATTTAGTTAATTTTGGAATCACAGACCATCTCTATGATCCTAGTACTTGTGAGAATAATGGTTGTTGGTCGTTTCCACCTTGACTTATTTGAGTTATTTCTAATCAATAATCACGCAGTCGAGATGCAAATCAGCATTGACGTCATTCCTCTCTAAGAAATGATACTACCCACGTCACTACTACGAAACAAGGCGCTATCTAATGTAACTCTTTTCGAGAACCGAGGAAATATCTAGGGGCACTCCCCCTATAAATATGTTCACTCCCTCTCCACAAACCAAAGCACCCTCTTTCTCTCCCAAAAACTCTCTGTACTTTTCTTTTGTCAGAATGGGTTCATCAACTGATACCTTCGTTGCCACCACCATCCATACTCAATCACCAGCTCCATCTCTTCCTCAAGTAGTAATAACTCCTTGTGCTGCTTGTAAAATCCTTCGTCGACGATGTGGTGAAAAATGTATACTAGCTCCTTATTTTCCACCAACTGAACCCTTAAAGTTTACTACTGCTCATAGGGTTTTTGGTGCGAGCAATATCACCAAAATGCTACAGGTAATTATCTAAAATCAAAACTTTAATTCGTAGCTTTGGTTTTGTTTCTGATGTATAACCTTTTTCCTAAATTTTATTTATTAGGAGCTTCCCGAGTCCCAAAGAGTTGATGCAGTCAGTAGTATGGTTTACGAAGCGAATTCGAGAATAAGAGATCCGGTTTATGGTTGTGCCGGAACAATTTATCAACTACAAAAACAAGTTTGTGATCTTCAAGCTCAATTAGCAAAATCTCAAGCAGAGATTGTTAGCATGCAGTGTCAACAAGCTCACTTTGTGGGCCCACTTTGCATGGAAATGAAACAACATTCTCAATATCAGCAGCAACAACAACAGTCCACAACTACTACCATGTCGCTTACTTCATCTTTGTCGTCTTTGCAATTGCAACAGGATATTGATGATTTTATGATGAGTAATGCCTTTACTACTCAATATCAGCAGCAGCAACTGCAACAACCACCCACCACAAATAACACCATATCCCCTACTTCATCGTCATTATCGTCTTTTCAACAAGATATTGATGATTTTATGAGTAATAAGATTAGTACTCAATCTTCATCTCCAGATAACAATTTCGAATGGTTAGGATTCGTGAAGCCAATACGTGTTCGAATGGGAACCATCCTTATGGACAAGATTTAATTGAATACCACAGGGGAGAATATTTGCCTCGTGACCCTGGTGCAGGAAAGCTAGAGGTATATTTCTTCTCTATTACCCTCATCTAATATGAAGGAAAAAAAAAATGAACAGTACGTGCCTTTGTTCATCGAGTTAAATTGGCGCATATGATAGCAGATAATTTTATGGTTATTTTATTGAATGAAACATGCTTAATCGCAAGAATTTGTATTTTTACTCGGTTGTTTTCTTGAGCTTGCGCGAACACCCATCTTAGAGTTGACGTTCGGAGCGCTTGGGAGTTAATTGAATAGGACTCGATCAACTAGGGCATTAGTGGGCCCGCCGGTGGTCACTATGGTGATTGCCTAGTTCTGATAGGAGTAGTCTAAGTTTGTTAAATCGCGCAGCCAAATCGTGTGGCCGTGATTATTTTTTGAGACTGATGTGAACAATCCAGATTTTCCTTAAGGAATTTAAACGCGTTCGATCGCGCCAACTTTTAATTAAAAGGTGTGCGAACGCGCTGATCTCTTTGTCGAGGGTGGTGTAGCCTATGTGAGTGTTTTCATGCAGGTCTCAATACTGACACTTCGGGAGATTCATGCTACTCCGTTGCGAGTGAACATTAATCGTCATGTCATGCCAATATTGAGAGTTCGTCTGGGGAATATAGCATAGGAAAACACTTGGCAGGCCATGCATTAGTGAATAATGCTGGTGCAAGATAAAATTTATAGAATATTTGTGATTGTTGCTATATGCACCATTCTGAGTAAATTTTATATACATAAATATATTGAATTGCTCAATACATATATGAGCGAAGAGGCAATACAATGGCTCCATTTCATTAGTGAATAATGCAACTAGGAGCTTAAGTACTCATTAGGCTCTATACTAGTGAACAATTCATTTAGGAGCTTGAGTTTCAATACAATATGAAGAGCGGGGCACTCATCAGATTTTGATATATTCTTCAAATTCCTTGCGGAATATAGACATATCAAGGTCTATTACTTCCGATGTCGGGTCAGGTAGATAGACTTTTACAATTTTCGCCCTAAACTAAAAACCACCATCAACATTAAGTCCCCTGCTTAGCACGTAACAGTGACATTGTTGCGGGGTAAGCACTAGATGGTGACAGACGAAAAACAAAACAAATAAGATGAAGTAGATAGATGTTACCAGAGGCATATCGCATGGTTTGAACTTCCTTTGCAGTCGTACTGGTGAAGCAGCTTTCAATCAGGGGCTACCAAAAAATTACCGCTCTTGCTCATCAATGGTAGGAAAAAGAAAGCGGCATGTCCGGTCAAGTCTTTGGAGCTCAACTAGATTCTCTGAATCCTGTTCGTATGAGCGAGAGGAAGAAACCCTTTCCGGCTTTAAAATTTGGTCGGGTGTAAAGGGAGGTTATGCTATTCCTGTTTTACACGAAAATCAAGACCCGCCCATCTTCATGTACACCAAACAACATCAAGGTAAGTCCATCTCAGGTTGGTTGAAGACATTATTGGGAGGTCATTCTTTATTTCTTTTTATAGAAGACCACAAATAACAAAAATAACTCAGAAATATTTTGAAACAAGCCCATTCTCCTTCTCCACTTTCACCTTTTCCACAAGCAGTTAAGGTTTGCATTCCTATCTTTTGTTAAAAGCTATAGCTTCGAAACCATACCTTATTTTATTTTTTCAAACTGCAAATAAGCTAAGATGAATTTGGAAAGCTTCAATTCTTAGTTCTTTCCTCTAATTAATTGCCTTATTGCCATTTCTTGATGTTTTCAGAGCCAAAACAATGGTTCTCTAAGGTGTTAGATGAACTCATTTCATTTTGGAAAATTGATACTTGCCGATATGCTATACATCATTGAATGACCCAATGTAAGGGATCATTATTGGATGGGTGTTTTTTTTTATTATTATTAAGCAAAGCTCATAAGGAGATTTTAATGAATAATGCAAAGAAAACAGAAAGAGGGGGACTAATTCAAGACCTTCGAGTTTGAAGGAATATGAGAGAAAAGCAAAACAAAAAGAAAAAACATGTTACAAAAATTACCGAATATATATGGGTCCTGTTAACTTGTATACCCGTATACAAGTTAACAGGGGTAATATCGTCTTTAAATTACATGGGGACTAGAAACATGTTGTTGAACAATAATCCGTTTCCTTTGTTATCTTCCAACTCACCATTTTTATCGCAGGGTATCCTTCATATCCGGTTCTATTAGAGTAATCTTAATTATTCCCTTTTTATTCTCAAAAAAAAAAAAATTCACGGATCCTTCTTCTCCATTATTATCTCATGCATCCATCTCAAAAAGTCTTTGTTAACCAAAAAAAAAAAGGCTCTGAGGATCGGCGATCATACTGAGTTAACTCAGTTCTCTTTATTCATCAATTTTTATGATTTTAATCTGTCTTTGATGCTCCTATCTCTAGATTCATCCTCAATCAATTTTCTTGATTTATGGCTTTCTAAAGATTGAGATTTCTCATTTTTTCTTTCTTTTTTGCAATCCTTTCTTTTTGTTTTGGCTCTTAGTTTTAATGGATTTTTAATCTCTTCCTTTTCCTTTTGGGTGATTATTAATCTGGCTTTTATCTAATGGCTTTTGCCTCTTTTGTTGTTGTGTTCACAGCTTTTGCTGAGTATGTTATCAAGCTTTTGCTTAGGGGTTCATCTCCGATTGAAGTCATTGCTTTTGCTGTTGGTGCTGTGTTGAAGGAGTTCTGGATCGGTTTCAACTTACCAAATTTAGAATGCAACTCATCCCGCCTTTCAAAAATTTCAAAAAAATTCAAACTCTCAAGAGTCAACTACAAACAGTTATTCTGTTTCCTAAAATACCTACTTTTCTTCAAGATTGCCAGCTACCCTCATACCATAACTAGTGAATATTCTATATCATTTTGTTTCCTTCCTTATCAACCTAAAAATCCTGCACAATTATGCAACAATGTTGACCATATACCATTTTACAACCAAGGTTGCAACACTGTATCTTTTTATAACCCTAAATCTCTAACCAAAACCCTTTACACCAAATATCTCTTCTGGGAGAGTGATTATTGTTATTGTGAAAACTACTTCCCAACAAGCTTCTAGCTTAATGGCAGAGTCTCCATTAAGTCAGGTCAATGATTTAGTCAGCAAGTTTAAGCAAGCCACTCTGGATTTGGGCGATGTTAATGAACTGGAGGTTATTAATACTGATAATAAGGAAGAAGAAGAAGACAAAGAAGACTGGGAGGCAAGCGCAATTGGAAAAGTCATCATCGAGGGTCGAATGCACTATGAGATGGTAGAAAAAGGCATCACTTTCACTGGCCTTTTCTCACCCTGGGAGAATCGAGAAAATCATAGAGGTTGAACCAAATATCTTTATTTTCAAGTTTAATCAATGGGAATTACTTAACAAGGTTATCGATGAGCGTCCATGGAATATCAATGAGATACCTTATGGTCATACATGATTATATACCAGGTATTGTTTATACAAATAAGCACTGGGGTTTCCAACTCTTTTGGATCCAGCTCAAATATCTCTTGCCAGAGCATATGAACGTCACTTCGGTCACAAAAAATGGACAAGTTATGGGAGAAGTTGTGGCGATAGAGCCGAAAGATGCAATCCCTAATGGAGGGGTACCTGTGAAAGTTTGTGTGAATGTGGATCTGTCTATGCCGATGAGAAGAGGAGCAAAATGCTCTACCAACGCAGGAGTCACTAAGTGGCAACATTTCTTCTTTAAAAGGCAGCCGCGGAGTATATGCATGGAGTGTTATATTGTGGATCATTCTAATGATGCCTGTAAGGATGCAGCAATCTTTTTGAAGAAAGCTCATGAGAAACCTTACTTTGTTGGTAAAATAAATAATATCCGTAAGAATCTTTCAATTGTTGCTGCAACTAAAGATTCTGCAACTATCAAAACACCCACTGTGAAAAGGAGTCAAAAGAAATTGGTTAAATCTAATGTCTTCATCCCTCCAAAAGATGGAGAAGCTATCAATCTCGAGTCCTTAATCATCGGTGAAGAGCCTGTGACTGAAGAAGACAGTCGTCTAGGAAAGCGGCAAAGAGCAAATGAATCCTCCTCGGCATCTGGAATTTCTTCACACAGCAGCAATATGATTCCAATCTCTGCCCCTATTACTACTCAAGTGATCACAACTGGACAGAACCAGATTACACAATCACTCAAAAGGAATCAGGCCAATTACTTTCTCCTTTTTATTATCATTATTATTCTCTTCCTGCAATTTTATTCGCTCTACCATTTTATATCATTCTATTTCCTTTGTGCATTTAATAGAACCCTGCAGTCTTT
Organism: Papaver armeniacum; assembly: GCA_023531295.1. Taxonomy (NCBI): domain Eukaryota; kingdom Viridiplantae; phylum Streptophyta; class Magnoliopsida; order Ranunculales; family Papaveraceae; genus Papaver; species Papaver armeniacum. The sequence goes on from JAJJWW010000039.1 coordinate 639,514, forward strand.
TTTCAAAAACCCTAGAAGCATTTATTATTACCATGCAGACTTTACATTAACTATTAAAGCTGTTTTCATTTTTTGCACTAGTTTCATTCAGTCAATCGTCTCTGTTTTTATCAACTTGCATTTGAGTACCATTACTATTTTGCTCCTCACTCATTCTCACTACTTAACTACAACTATGAAAGTAATCTCGTGGAATGTCCAAGGTTTCAAGAATGCTGATACTAGGAATCATTTAAGTGATTTAATTAGAACACAGAACCCTGACATTGTCTTCCTGTGTGAAACTAAAATTGCCTCTCAGAAATGTATACCTTTATTAAGGAAGTATCAATACCCAAACTGTGATTACATAGAGCCTCAAGGTCTTTCTGGAGGTCTTGCTCTTCTCTGGAAAAATGGCTTTACCTGTGATGTGGTTGCCAAGTCACATAATATGTTCAACATTATGGTTCAAACTGATCCTAGTAAACCTAAAATTCTGTTAACTTGCATGTATGGTCATACTAATTATGCTAAGAAAAAGGAACAATGGGAATACATTCACAAAATAAGCACTGAAAATTCTAGTCCTTGGATTATTATAGGAGACCTCAACTTCCATTTGCTAGATAATGACACTCAAGCCTCTTCTTACATAGATAGTCTGGTCAACAATGTCATCATCAATAGCGGTCTAGAGGATCTAGGTTTTGTAGGCAAGGATTACACATGGACCAACAACAACATGGGCACTGGTACTGTTAGATCCAGGATTGATATGGCTTTAGGAAATGTCATTTGGTCTCTAAATTTCCCCAACATCAAACTTTATCATCTGAATCAGATAGGTAGTGATCATAGTCCTATCATGTTTGATTCTAATGCTAATAATCCTAGATGTTGGAAACCTTTCAAGTTCTTCTTAACCTGGTTGAATGATGCCTCTTGTGCTACTGTAATTGCAAATGCATGGAAATCCAGTATTAGTGGTTCTCCTGCTTTTCAGTTAGTTAACAAATTGCATGTTACAAGGAGGATGCTATCCCTATGGAACAAGGAACACTTTGGAGATATTAATCAAAAAGTTGATAAGTTGCAGGAAGAATTAAAAACCTTACAGGCGAGAATTCCAGACCATACAACAAATGAAGAAATTCTTACAATCAACAAGGAATTAAGTAAATGGCACAAGATGAAAAGTGAGTTATATCAGCAGAAATCCAGGGATCAATTCATCACAGAAATGGACACCAACAGTAAATATTTCCACTCCAAAGTTAACAAAAGGAAATCCAGAAACAATATTGATGCAATACAAGATAATGACAATAATTGGTTGGTCACAAGGGAAGATATCTCAGCACATTTAACCAATCATTTCAAGAGTATCAGTACTTCTTCTAATCCAACTTTGGTGGAAAGTTTTTATGATGTTATTCCTTCTGTAATATCAGATGAAGACAATGCCATGCTCACAAGGATTCCTTCCAATGATGAAATCTTTATTACACTCAAAAGTATGGAAAATTGGAGTGCTCCTGGTCCCGAGGGTTTTCAAGCGGTTTTTTTAAAAATCAATGGCGGAGTTGTAGGTGATGATGTTTGTTCAATGGTTAAGAGATTTTTTTGAAACAAAACATATCCTCAAGCAAATTAATAATACATACATATCTCTTATTCCTAAGAAGAAGAAAGTTTTCAATGCAGGTGACTTCAGACCCATTAGATTATGCAATACCTCTTATAAGGTTATCTCCAAGGTGATTGTGAATATGATGAAGCCAATCATGGACAAGTTAATTTCTCCCTTTCAAGCATCTTATGTTCCAGGAAGGTTAATTAGTGATAATACTGTTATTGCTCAAGAAATTATACACTCCATGAAAAAGAAAAGAGGTGAAGATGGTTGGCTTGCTTTAAAACTAGATATGTCAAAAGCATTTGACAGATTGGAGTGGTCTTTCTTGATCAAGGTACTTCAACATTTTGGTTTTTCAGATGAATTATGTGACTTGATTCACCAATGCATCAGTACTACAACCTTATCCATCATGCTAAATGGATCACCTTGTGAAACTTTCAACCCTTCTAGGGGCATCAGGCAGGGTGATCCTCTATCACCATACTTGTTCATCTTATCTATGGAATATCTCTCTAGACATCTTACTTATGCTCTACAAGATAAATCCATCAAAGGTATTAAAGTGGCTGCACTCTCTCCAGCCATTAATCATTTGCTTTTTGCAGATGATTGCTTGATCTTTACTCAAGCAAACAATGCTACTGTCACTAAACTACTGGAGGTTCTTCATAACTTCAGTTCTCAATCAGGTCAGTTAATCAATTTTGAGAAGTCTTCAATACATTTCAGCAAGAAAACAGATCCTCAAATTGCAGCTTCTATCACTCAACTTCTAGGAGTGAAAGTAATGAATTCCAAGGAAAAATATTTAGGTTCTCCTCTAATTATTGGTCACTCTAAGCAAGAGGCTTTTAAGGCCATAAAAGAGAATTTTGAAACCAGATTTTCTTCATGGTCAAGTTCTTCACTTTCTCAAGCTGGCAGGGGCACGATGGTTAAGCATGTTCTCAATTCAGTCCCAATTTATCAAATGGGTACTTTCAAGCTCCCAAATAACCTCATACAACAACTTATTTCCATTGAAAGAAAATTTTTCTGGGGTTATAACAACAATAGAGGATCCAATCCTGTGGCATGGCTAAATGTGTGCACCCCTAAAGATTTTGGGGGTCTTGGTTTTAGAGACTTGGAGAAGTTAAATCTTGCTCTTCTCACAAAACTTGCTTGGAGAATATGTTCAGATTCTAGCGACTTTAATGTCTAAAATTCTAGGCAGCAAATACTTCAAGAGTGGTAATTTACTTCATCAAAATCTTTCTACTGCAAATTGTTCTTACACTTGGAATGGCATCACCAAAGGCATGGAAATAGTCAAGCAGAATTACTTCATGGAGATCAACAACGGGAAAGGTACTAAAATCTGGAGGGATAGATGGATACGTGGAATGAATCACCCTCCTATTCCTAATAGTGATCATTTCAGATTCTATGAACAAGTTGCGGAATTATATCTACCTGACACTAATCAATGGAATGTGCCTCTTCTGAACATTCTATTTGATGCTGCTACCAGTCTCAAAATTCAGTGTATTTTTATAGACTGTTCAAAGGAGGATGTTATGATATGGATGCCTTCTAAGGATGGAAAATTTTCTGTCAAAAGTACATATAAGATGCTGACTTATAGAAGCAGTGAAGTTCAAGTAGATGGAATTACAATCGAGAACGAGAACGGAAAGCACTTTGGTCAAGTCAAGTTGCTCCTGAGAATTAAACTATTTATTTGGAAATGCATAAGGGGCATTAATGCTACTAAGAAGAGGAGAGATCTATATAATCCTGAAGTTGATACTCAATGTGACTTATGTGGGCATGATCTCGAAGATATGGAGCACATAATTTTTGACTGCAGGCACGCTAGAGCAGTTTGGAGAGGTATTAATATAAATATAGATGCTTTGTCGGGGAGAATTGCAGTGCAGCAATGAGAATGGGTGATCAGTTGGTTTTCTTCGACTGAGTCTACAGAAAATTCAAGATGGTTATTCACTCTTATGATTGGTACTTGGATCTTATGGAAATATAGATGTGATGTTGTCTCTCAGGGGGTATCTCTTAACCCTCACACTTCAATTCATAAAATAAACTATCACCTATCTTCTCATATGCATTGCATGAACCCTACATTGTCTGCATCTCTTACTACTGTAGATATTGTCTCCAAATGGAAACCACCATCACTAGGTATTATGAAATATAATGTAGATGGCTCTTTTGACCCTGATACTAATAAGTTTGGAACTGGCATTGTCTTGCGTGATCACACAGGTACCTGCCTTGGACTCAAAGGGAGCATTGGAAATGGAGCTTTAAATTCTGAAGAGGTGGAGTGTATGGCAATAAGGGAAGCTTTGTCCTGGGCAAAGGCATGGAAGCATTCATCCATTCAAATTGAAGCAGACGCAAAGCTAGTTATTGATTCCATTAATGGGAACGTTTTACTCATCCAATGGGAAAACAGAAACTTAATTAAAGAGATCAAACATTTGACCTCCAATTTTCTTCTTTGTGAGTTTAATTATGTTGGTAGAGAAAGTAATAGTGTAGCAGATACTGTGGCCAAAAATATTAGGCAATCTGCTGCACAATTTGAAACTCTTGTTGATTTTGAACCTGCCACTTGTGATCTTCTAGCAAAAGATCTTAACAGTGGTTAATTTCAATAAAATTTCTGTTTATCAAAAAAAAAAAATCTCATGCATCCATCTCCACTTAAAAAAAAAAAAAAACACCCTTTATCTCCGTTTTAATCATACTGTACCAATCTTCAACTACCTATTTATTTTATCTCTAAAAACTTTAATGTAATTTCATTTCATCTATTTTTATTATTGGATCCACTTTTAATTCAATTGATAAAAATTAACTTCCACCCAAAAAGGGCAATCAGTTTTCAAGTTTTGTCAATTGGCTGGTTTGTGATTTTACGGATGTAAAATTTCATCGTCATTACAAGCTCAAAATAACCTATGATTTATATACTTTTTTCATCCTACTGCTTAAGGTCGTTTAGCTTAATCAGGTTTTGGAGGAAAATCCAAGAATCAGACTAACCATAGGAAAATAGGAAGAAGATAAATAGTTGAGAGAAATGAAACTTGCATAAACTTCTACACTTATTTCTATTTCAAGGATAGTAACAGAATTTTGGTGTTTATAAAAACAATGAACTATTTATTACTTTCCCAACAAAGAATTCCTTAATTGAATACAAAATATAATTAATTAACAGGGGTTATATTGTATACGGGTATACAAGATAACTAAAGCCTATATATAAAGATTGACTCCCTAAGGCGGAACAAATAACTGCTGGTAGTTCATCCCACTGTTGGGAACCTGTGGGACCTCCCCATTTAGCCAACAAATTTGCAACTGTATTGGCTTCTGTGTAAATGTGAGAGTATCTGAACGGAATCAAAGATAAATATCTCAAGCAATTACCCCAATAAAAAGCCGGTTTCCAGGGCATCAGAGAAGGGTCTTAAAGGGCTCTAATAACTCGTATTGAATCATATTCAAACTAGGTGCGATTAATTCTTTGATTTCGAGAAATTCTAAAAGGATAAATAGCCCCCTAATATCTGCATACACAGATTTATTTACACCAGTTAATTGCACCAAACATCCACCATTTAACTATTGATTTTGAAAAATAAATCAGCAGGAAGCAAGCCTTAGATTGCCTAAAGAGCAACCACCTACATCATCTGCACCAACTGATTGAAAAATTATTGAACTAGTGACCATGTCTATTTTTTTTACAAAAAGTAAATTTAATTTATTTTTGGTAATTTTTATTTATCAACATTTACTCCAATATATTATTATGGTTCCAACAATTACTTGGGTGTAAAAATGATTTTTATTTCAAAAGAATAATTAGGTCTTGAACATTTTTCTCATTAATCTTATTTTTATTCGGCTAGCTAGTAAACAAACATTTAACCAAATTCCTTAATGAATGATTTAGGAAGTTGTAGTTGCAGGAAATCCCACAACTACACCCCTTAAATAATCTATAGAACAAACTATGAAACCATAATGAAGAACACTGATAAGAGTTTTATTAAGTCTTAGAAATTAATATGAGAAAGAAGATAAAACCCTAACTTGGGGAGAAAATAACTTTCTCTCTCTTAAAGTTCTATCTCAACTCTCCAAAAAGATCCATCTCCAACACAGTGGTAGTTAGTCCTATATATAGAAGTTTTACATAGTGGAGGACAGCTAATAAAGCCCCTATTTTCGGATCTCACGTGTGATGTCTTCTCACGCTTATGTTGGATCTTCTCGCACGTGTTCTTTAACTTCGCACAGCTTCCACACTCTACTCGTGACTTTATGACGTTATTAGCTTCGTCATCCGGAATGATTTCGCCCCCTTATAATAATACCACTTCGCGTGATAACTGTATGTGCGATATTTTATCCCTACATTTTGCCTCTTCTCTTATCGGTCTTTTTCGAAGAAAGAGCGATGAGAGAAATTTTTCTTAGCCATTTTCGCACCTTTATATGTCATTTGCCGCACCCTATCAACTTTTCATATTCCTTAACTGACAATACTCCGAGATCTCGGACTTAACTGCTCCACGTGTCGCTCTCATCGCCTTATCTCTAGACACGTTGTGGTTGATCCCTGCAACTGTCACTTCGTATATTTTCACCCATTAATGCATTCATAAAAGCGGATTTCATAAAAGGAAAAAAAAATCCTTTATATACCCCCTCTCGTTTTCATCCCTTTCTTTTTACCTTCTTCTTTTTCCTTCAACCTCTGCAATTTTTCTTTTCTTACTGCTGTTGTTCCTCCGTTCGATCTTGATTCTTGATTCTTCTTACCTCACATTTTTTTTTTTGTCTTCGTTCCAACTACCGCTTCAACCTCCCATTCCTTGTATTATTTATCCTTCTTGATCATCTCGGTTATCTTGATATTTATATTCCCATTCTTCAAGAACAACAATGGGGCATAAGGCCGGGTGGAAAATGGTTCAAGACTTTGAGAGATTCGAAGTTGAACTCAGAGATGCAGGTTTTAAATTATATGCCCCCCCTTCATCAGGATGTACTTTGACGCTTAACCCTAAATGGTTTGAAATTGATCAATGGAATGATCAAAAAGTCATCATCTCGTTAGGGCGACTTCATTTGGTCTCGTTATTCCTCTCTTGGACCCGTGAATTCCTCTGTTTTATAAAATTTTATCTCATAAGAATTTTAAGCGTGCGATCTTTCAGTTGAGTGGGGATGCTATCAGGATCATGGAGGAATTCGCTCGCCGTGCGGATGGATTAGGATCCCTTTACCCTAGTGAATACAAGAATGAAGTGTATGTTGATCTAGAAATTATTCCTTCTGATTATACTGTTGAGAGCTTCTTTGGTAACTACGAAGTTGTGATCATGAAGAGTGAATCATCCCGCTGGGATGTTCGCTTGGCAAGGAAAGATGGGATCGCGGATAATAAAAGGATTATGCGAGATGTTGATTTTCACGATAAGACTAACCGCACTGCACGAAAATCTAATGACACTCGCTGGGACGTTTACCCTGTCCTCCTTGAGGGTCCTTATATCACTGGTTTTGGTGCTGATAAGTCAGTAAATCCTCTCCCTGAGGGTTTTTCCGTCTGTTCCCCTTGGGAGTTCAATTGGACTGAGAGAGATGTTGTGGTATACTTTTCTAAGCTTCGCTTGTTTACCAACTTTCCTTTACTTATTTTCTTTCTCTTTGTTTCATTAATTTTCTTATCTTTAGATTGCCAAGTTGAAGAAATATTTTAAGGCTCATGGAATGCAAGGCACACTAGAAGCGTTACGTTCGATCACTGATGAAGTAAGAAATACTTTTATTCAAAATTTGACAATATTGTTGCCTCTATTTCTTTTCTTTATCTGTGTGCGAAGGTGGACGGGTTAGATATTGGTGGCACTGATGATGAAGATTCTTTTGAGGGTGAGGAGGAGGCTTCTACTCGCGCGAAGTCTAAGGGAAAAATCGTTGCTTCCAAGTCCTCTGCGAAGAATAGCAGCAAGGAAGCGAACCTCAAGAAGAAGAGAAAGATTTCTTCTACTACATCTTCTCCTCCTCCTTTGGTTTCTTGCTCTCGTGGAGACGAGCTACCATTTCCTGATGATCCTGCCTCAACTTCCCCCATGGATCAGCTATCCCTTATCTTCAAAAACTCCCTCTCTGCCGCTGGTGATGACGATTTAACTCCCACCTGTGAAATGATTTCTACTATATGCGATGCTCCTTATTTAAGTTATGAATCTCTGCGAGGATCTGCATCAGCCATATCTCCAGAGTTTCTGTTCGCCATGGGCTCTATGGTATGTTTCCTCCTCCTCCGGTAAGATTTTTTTGAGTTTATATTTCTTCTTCATATTTCAATTGTTTTAAATTCTCATATCTCTTTATTTTTATAGATTGCGCGAGCCTCTCATGCGGTTGCCACTTACTCGCGTAGAAGAGTTTGCTCCTTAGAAGCTAAGTGTCATAGAGTTAAGGGTAAGCTTTCGCATAAGGCGCGTGAGGCAGATCAACTTCGCCAGAGGAATAATCAGTTAATAGGTGTGTTTCTTTTCGCTCTCTTACACCTTATGATTTTCGCTTTATCTTCATGTTTTTTTTTTCAACTACTTATACTTGCAGAACTTTATAATTTGACCGAAGAGGCGGCTAGCCTTCCTGATGATAATGATGCCCTTTTAGAGCTTCATAACTCCTCCTTGGACAATTTCCCCATGTGTGGTTTAGAGAATCTTAGTTGGAAGGAACTGAGGCTGAAATATGAAACCCTCATTTGTGATCATAAACCAATGTTAATTTCTAATATAACCTTTCAACGTCGCGCCCGTGAGGATAAAGAGAGAATTATAGTTTTAGAAGAAAAAAAGAATACTCTTATCACTGAGAAAGATCAGGCAATTGCCAATGGTGCGAAGGCTTTGAAGCAATTTCACGAGGCTCAACTCAAGATTCAGAAAGAAAGGGATCGTGCCATAAGTGAGAAGAATAATCTTCTCTCTTGTGAGAATGATGCTGAGTTTGAGTGGGCTGCTAAAGTCCTTGATAATGCTAGGCTGGAGCTGGATACAAATGTTAGTTTAGAGTCTGACCATGTATTCATGGTGTTTTGGGGTAAAAAGTGATTCTGCTGTTTTTTGGTAATTTGGGGTGTGTTGATGAGAAACGAATTCAAACCCTAAACAAATGCACTGCACGGGAATGATTTTTAGGTTCGATAGATCAATCTGTAAGACTCTGGCCTAAACCAAGAAATGGCTGTTCCAGATTCAATTCGGTCACAAGGTGAAGGAGAAGGGTTGATCTTAGGAAGGGAAGTGAAGAAGGTGTTTGAGATCAGAGTGTTGAAGGTGTGGATGTTTATGACTTGCGTATCAGATAATGGTTTCTGGCTACTTGTGTTGATAACACTTGTATTGTGTTCTTGTTGTCGAAATAGGTTGAACCTATTTATACAAGTCATTTGAGTGCAACCTTGATCTCGTAGGAAGTGGAGAATATTAAGTAGTGAAGTAGTGAGGTTGTGTAAGAGGTGGTGATCATCACGTGGTCACACCTTCACCCACTACTCTCATCATTGTTAACCGTTCGTCTTTTCCTGACACGTTCTTGTAATGGGCGCGTTGCACGCCGCACGCTGTAAACCGCCAGACCAACAGTAAGTATCCCTTAGTTTGTGACACGTTTGTTGTCTCGAGTAAGTGGGTCAAGTCATGGGGCTTGCTGCAAAGAATAGCGTATGAATCTATTAAGTTAAACAACTAAGCTGTTTATGAGGCCGATATTCATAAAATATCGTATGTATTCAATGCATGTGAAGCATCGCTTTTAAGCAAGCAACTAAAAATAATCGATGTGCATGAAGCATCGTTGTTTTAGAGCTTGATTGAATAAGTCGCGGATTTGAGCGTCTTAAAATAGCAGCATGTACGGCCTCCTTTGGGTGACCGTTTGAGGGCCGCATGGATGAGACGCCATTTGGTAGATCGCTCCATGTGAGAGAGAGGTGTCCAGTGATCATTGAGGTATCTCATTGATCGCCTAATATTTGATCCAAGCCGTCCAACCAAGCTAGCGAAGTTGGACGGACGAGATGGTCTACGGCAGATGTTTGTCGTCGTTGATTCAAATTAGGGTTTGTAAACCATGTGGCCAACCATAGTTCGACTAATCGAACGTGAGCGCTAGGCGCTAATTGAAGCAGGTCGATTGGCCATGCATGAAGACGGGCTATTGTCGTGCATGCCGACATCTTATGGATCGCCTAAAATTAAATCTAAGCCCTCCGTTTTGGCTGGCGAAGATGAGCGATCATGATCAATTTGCGACAGTAACTCGCTGCAGCAAACACAAACTAGGGTTTTTCAATTCAGCCGTGTTCACTCTAGTTCAATCGAACGAATCAGCGTCCTATTGATTTCCCATGGGCAAGTCGACTGGTCGGGAATAATATTAGGCATGCGGTAAACACACTGACACCTCTACGATCGTCTGAAACGCGATCTAAGCCGTCCAATTAGGCTAGCTAAGTTGGATGGTCATGATTGATTTGCGATAGTTATATACTTCCGCAACTCGAATTTAGGGTTTTAGAATAGCGTGTTTTCCCTGGTTTGGGAAAGCGATTTGGTATCCTCTGGACTTGCTACAAGAAAGTCGATCAAGCAGGAAAGAAGTTGGTCCGCCGGTGAGTGCGGTGAAGGCTGGCAAAGTTGGACGGTCACGATGTATTTAAGATCCTTTTTAACGGTCTTAGATCATATGAGCTTGCGCGAACACCCATCTTAGAGTTGACGTTCGGAGCGCTTGGGAGTTAATTAAATATGACTCGATAAACTAGGGCATTAGTGGGCCCGCCGGTGGTCACTATGGTGATTTCCTAGTTCTGCTAGGAGTAGTCTAAGTTTGTTAAATCGCGCGGCCAAATCGTGTGGCCGTGATTATTTTTTGAGACTGATGTGAACAGTCTAGATTTTCCTTAAGGAATTTAAACGCGTTCAATCGCGCCAATTTTTAATTAAAAGGTGTGCGAACGCGCTGATCTCTTTGTCAGAGGGTGGTGTAGCCTATGTGAGTGTTTTCATGCAGTCTCAATCCGACACTTGGAGATTCATGCTACTCCGTTGCGAGTGAACATTAATCGTCATGTCATGCCAATATTGAGAGTTCTACTGGGAATATAGCATAGGAAAACACTTGGTGTGCCATGCATTAGTGAATAATCTTTGGTGCAAGATATAATTTATAGAATATTTGGGATTGTTGCTACATGCACCATTCTGAGTAAATTTTATATACATAAATATATTGAATTGCTCAATACATATATGAGCGAAGAGGCTTAGGTACTCAACACTTTTAAATGGCTCCATTTCACTAGTGAATAATACAACTAGGAGCTTAAATACTCATTAGGCTCTATACTAGTGAACAATTCATCTAGGATCTTGAGTTTCATTAAAATATGAAGAGCGGCATAGGCACTCATCATATTTTGATATATTCTTCAAATTCCTTATGGAATATAGACATATCAAGGTCTATTACTTCCGATATCGGGTCAGGTAGATAGATTTTTATAATTTTCGCCCTAAACTAAAAACCACCATCAACACCTGGTTAAAACCATCATTTCTGAAAAAAAAGGTTTCTCATTGTTTTTGTTAATAACTTTGCCCCATGCTTTCATCCCTTAAGTTATTTACATGCGATCTTGACCCTTGTCATTATCTCTTTGCAGCTGCCGAGAAGGAATTTCTTGAAAAGGAGAAGAAATATATGGGGGATATTGAAAGTATACATGCGAAGTCCTCTACTGAAATTGAAAGATTGGAAGCGAACTTTGCAGATCATGATACCAAGTATCGCATACTCAAGAAAAAGCTCCAAGTCACCGTTTCCAATCTGACCAAAGATGCAATTCGCATACGTGACGAGGATGTTAAAGGGGAAGTGGGCGAGCTCTGTGATGAACATCATATTCCCATGCCATCAAATTATGAGTTTAAGGATCCTTCAGATAATGAAGAAACTTCCGACATCTTTGATAGCGATGTTGAATATGAAGATACCGATGAGGAAGGTGGTGATTCTGAAGCTAGTGAAGATAATGCTGGCGAAAAGTAGTCTCCTTTCTCCTTTCTTTCTCTTTTCCTACTCGTTGTATCATATGTTCTTCCTTGTATACACTGATTACTCTTCAGCTTTTTCATTCTTTACTTATGCTACTTCATTTTCCTCATGGCTATTTACCAAAAGCAAAACACTTTCCTTTCCAATAATTTGTGTTAGTCCAGAAATAACTTATAAATATGAATATAAAAGTATACGTGTGTGAGTCTATCATATGCATGCGAATCATCTACCCCTATCATGTTTGTCATGCTACCGCGAATAACATATCTTTGTTTTGTTTATATTCCCATTCCTGCCTCTGTTATTCGCGGGAGTATGATTGCCTCTGTTAGATCCTTAATTCTATGCAATACCTTAGCAATTATCCTTTTTGCTACAAAAAAAAATCATTCATGGTTATATTTTGTGTTTTTATGATTATATCTTTATATTCGTTTTATTTTATCCTGCAAAAATAATGTTAGTGCGATCTTTCGTGTTTGTTCATGAGGTATTATTGAGCCCCCATAAGTAAAGGTCTTAATCAGCCTCCCCTGTTAATAGGACTTATCTTTTCATCAGGGTTATTTAATTTGGTCGTGTGACGAAATTGCAGGAGGTATTTACGCTTTCGCGCAGTGACCCATTGATCTTGTCTTATCATCTTTCGTATTATTGCCTCTGCAGGATGTTTTTATGCGTCAATACGACAGGTATATACTCTCGTTTGAGTTATAGTCCCATGATATTGACGTCTTTTGACACAATTCAGCTCCCTAATGGAGGGTGCCGTCCTTATATTCCTGTAGGATCATAATATCGCAACAAACAAGGTTCACGGGATTAATAAACGACAGCATCGCGAAGGAGTCGCAGGGAGCTAAAATAAACGACGCAATGAATAAACGACAAGCAAAACATAAAGAAGACGTGAAACATGGCGAGGGGTAAGAAGTGTCGCGAAAACGAATGTTTGTGCATCTGCGACACTTCGCGGGACATTCCGAAAATAAAGGATAGCTTATTTGTCTACCACTATGTATTACCCTATATAAAGGGTTGAGCGAATCAGAAGGGAGAGATCTTTTTTTGGAATGGTTGAGCAAGTCATTAGGAGAGAGAAAGCTTAAGAGTGTTTTAATTCCTAAGTGTAATTCTATTTTCCTGTGTAAACATTCCATGAATCCAATCAATAAATATTCTTGATCTTACATCTTTCAATGGATTGATTAAGCAAAATCGAGTAAGGGGTGTAGTGTGGGATTTCCCGCTACTACATATGCGCTAGAAACAGGGACGATCGTTGGTAAAAGAGAGAAGATTGCAATTAAAATTATTTGAATCAGAAAAATGAGAAAGGAAAATTTTAGATCGGATGAAAAAAATATGGCATACAGCACAGGAACAAGAGTAATGATTAGCGAATTTCATGAAAATATCAGAGGAAGAATACACAAACGAGATTTTGAAGGAAAGAAGGTTACGGATAGAGAAATAACATCACCTTTGAAGGATTGGGAAAAGCAAGAGATAACATTCACGGCGGGGGAAATATCCAAAGAAAATTTGGATCACACATCTCCATTGGTGATTGCAATTAGCGCGTATAAGGAAAGAGAGGAATCGGAGAACACGGTGAAAACATGGGTGGTGAACGGAGTTTTAATTGATACAGGGAGTCTGGTGAACATCATGTTCTATCACGCTTACAAAAAGATGGGATATAAAGACGAAGATATGACATTCGCGGCATACAATATTCAAGGTTTTGGTAAATCCATAACAAAAGTTAGAGGGGAGATAAAAATACGTATTCCATTAGGAAGAATCGAAACATAGGTGACGTTGAGCGTAGTAGATATGGAATCACCGTATAACTTATTACTAGGAAGACCATGGGTACATGCAATAAAAGCTGTGGCGTCGACGCTTCATCAATGTATCAAGTTTCCTACACCAATTGGAATAGGCGAGATCAAAGGGATACTTGCTAAAGGAAGAATATATTATCAAAATGAAGTAAAATGCTGCGAAGAACGAGTGAACAAGCGAAAGAATATATCAAAGTATCGCAAAAGATGGCGAGGGCGGCTAAGAAAGAAGAAGAATTCAGAGTTTACATGATCAGAGCGAAGGAAGGAAAAGGCATACCTAGCGAGATCTCGGGAGAAGAAAATGATCCCGCGAAAGAACCGAAAGGACCAACCCCTATGGGAGAACCGAAGGCCAGTTATGTCGCGGTAGAGCAAACCAAAGAAGTGAATATTGGAACTAAGGAAAAACCCAAGAAGTGAAGATTGGAACTAACATGGGAGCGAAGAAGAGAAAAGAACTGTCGATCTATTGCGGAATTATAAAGATATCTTCGCGTGGGATATGGATGAAATGCCTGGTATAGACCCATCAGTAGCCTGTCACAAGTTGGAAATTGATAAAAATGTGAAGCCATTCAAACAAAGAATTAGAAAGATAGCAACAACGTATCACCCTCAGATAAAGGAAGAATTGCAGAAGATGCTGGATGCAGGAATTATTAGACAAGCAAAATATCCTGAATGGATAGCGAATATGGTTATAGTTCCAAAAAAAGAACAAGGGAATAAGGATATGCATTGATTTCTTCGATCTAAATAAAGCTTGCCCTAAAGACGGTTTTCCATTACCCGACATTCCACAATTGGTCGAATCAAGCAGTGAACGAAAGAGTATCATCATTTGGACGGATACAAAGGTTACAATCAAATTCCTCTCGCCGAGGAAGACCAAGAGCACACTTTAATCGCTTTCTTCGCTCCAAGAGGATTATACTTGTTATACTAAAATGCCGTTTGGTTTGCGAAATCTTTGGAGCAACGTATCAAAGGATGGTAGAAAATGTATTCGCAGAATGGATACATAAAACACTAGAGGTATACGTAGATGACATGCTAGTGAAAAGTAAAAGGCAGAGAAGATCACGCAAGACTTGAAAGAAATTTTTGAACAAATGAGGCGTTTCAACATCAAAGTCAATCCAGAAAAATGTACCTTCGGAGTTGCGTGAGGGGAGTTCTTGGGTTACATTATATCAAAGGAAGGAATACATGTTGACCGGAGAAAGTAAAAGATTCGCGATATGCCGACACCTGCCGCGGTGAAAGGATGTTCAAAAGTCTGAATGGGTTACTAGCATCGCTAGGAAGGTTCATCTCGCGGTCATCGATAAATGTAAACACTTTTTCAGTGTTCTAAAAAAGGGCTCTAAATTTAAATGGACGGACGAATGTGAAAAGGCTTTACAAGGGATCAAAGAGCATTTAATGGATATATCCATTATGCAGAAGGCAGAACCAGGAGAGGAATTATTAATATACCTCGCGACAACATCGCATGCCTTAAGTGCAGTTTTACTGCGAATGGACGCAGGAGTAGAAAAACCAATCTATTATATCATCAAAACTTTTAATGCTGCAGAAAGAAATTATTCGAAGATTGAAAAACTAATCCTGGCGTTAGTCTATGCGACGTTTAAACTTCGCATATATTTTCAGGCACATACTGTTAGAGTGGTAACGAAGGTACCAATCGAGTCAGTAATGAAAAATTCAAAAAGATCAGGAAGAGTCGAAAGATGGAATGCTCAAATAAGCCATTACTGAGACTCAAATATGAAATATTATCTTCAACCAAGTCACTGGGTTGTCGCAGACTTTCAGGCGGAATTTCCTTTGGAGGAAGATAAAGCAAGTGGATGAAATGATGGATGTAGAAGAAGAGCATGGAGATCCAAAAGATTTGTTAACTGAGCCAGATCGGTGGGAAATATTAGTGGATGGATCATCCAACGGAGAAGGTAAAGGAGTGGGAATTGTTGTGATTTCGCCAGAAGGCAATAAGTTAGCTTTTGCTTTTAGATTGGAATTTGAGTCTACCAATAATGAAACGGAGTACGAAGCTATAATACATGCTCTAAGATTTGCAATAGAAATGAAATTGGAGAATGTGAGGATTACCAGTGACTCGCAATTGGCAATCTGTCAGATAACAGAGAAGTATGCTACAAATGATCCATCCCTACAGAAATACAGGAAGCTTGTAGAAGTGTTGTCAACACAGATACCGAAAATAAAATGGAGGCACATATCAAGGAGAGATAATAGACTCATGAGACGCTTTTGCCTTTATATCAAGTATGATGACAGACCCAACTGCGAGGAATATCAAAATACAGACGCTACTGGCGCCATCAATTAATAAAGAGGAGGGACAAGAAGCAGATATAATGATGGTGGTAGATGAAATGCAATGTCGCGAGGAAGATTGGAGAGTAGAACTTCACGCGTACTTAATGAAAGGCGAGGTACCAAGAAATAGATTGGAAGCACACAAGTTAAAGAGCCGGGCAACAAATTATGAATTACGAGATGGCGTGCTTTATCGGCGTTCTTTTGATGGACCTTCGCTTCGATGTCTAACAAGGAAAGAAGGAGAAACCATATTGAAGATGCTGCATAGTGGGGATGCCGGAAATCATAGCGGCGGGAGATCTTTGGCATATAAGGCAAAGACGCAAGGATATTATTGGCCATATATGCATGAGGATGCGAGAGCAATAGCCAGACGCTGCGAAGATTGTCAAAGACACGGAAAGAAGATACATGCACCGGGAGCACCGTTAAATTCTTCGAGAAGTGTGTGGCCTTTTGGAAAATGGGGTTTAGATATTGTGGGACCATTTTTACCGGGAACAGGACAAAGAAGATACTTAATTGTCGCAACGGACTATTTCACAAAATGGGCAGAGGTGAAAGCGGTCCAGCACATTCGCGATAAGGATGTTTTTACTTTCATATTTGAAAATATTATATGCAGATTTGGGATCCCTGCACAATTGGTATCTGATAATGGGAAACAGTTTGAAGGGAAAAATATAGAGTTGCTGCTCAATGCATTTCAGATAAGATGTGGAAAATCAACTCCATTATATCCACAAGCTAATGGTCAAGCGGAGGCAACAAACAAAACAATTGCCGATATATTGAAGAAAAAGTTGGAAGGACACAATAGGGGATGGTGCGAACAAGTACCCAATGCAGTATGGGCTTATAATACAACTAGAAGAGAAGCCACAGGAATGTCCCCTTTTTGCTTAACTTACGGAGTTGAAGCGGTACTCCCAACAGAGGTCGTGATTCCGACAACCAAAAAAGAGGTCTGGGAGAAAAATCTTAGCGCAGGCAACATTCTAGTCAAGTTGGATGAATTGGAAGAAAAACGAGAAAAGGCCTTGCGATACATGGAGAATTATCAGCGAAGACTGGCTAGAGAATATAACAAACGTGTAAAAATACGTGAGTTCCAACCAGGAGACTTGGTGTTGCGAGAAACCCCAGTATATCAACGTGAAAGTGGAGGCAAATTGGCGAGAAAATGGGATGGACCTTATATCATCAAAGAGGTAGTTGGTACAGGGGCATATAGATTGATGGATCCCGAAGGAAGAGATGTGGGACAAAAATTGGATAGACCATGGAATAGGTTATATCTAAAGAAATATTACCCGTAAAAATGAGAGAGGAAAAAGGAATCAAGATGAAGTACTTCTTCGCAAGATATTTGCGACATTCAGTAAAATACAGAGAAAATCCGCGAAGATCTCGCGACAAGAATAACAAAACAGTCATGAATGGCTTAACAAAACAACAAGAGATAACGAATGATTAAAATGAATGAATTGGCGAATATCTCGCAAGCAAAATAGCAAATGATGAAGAATGATTGAATAAAAGAATGAATGAATGGGACGAACCTTTATGGCGTACACCCTAGTTCGCGAATAATATTTCGTAAGAGGCAAATGTAAGACCTAAAGTGCGTCATATAAGGGGGTATCTCTCGACATGGCTCAGGGGGAAGGTTACACCGCTCCTGAAGCCTGAGTCATGAAAATTTGGGGCCCATGAAAGCCTATCCGGAAGAGGTACCTTGGATTCCCAACTATATATGTAGGTTATACCCTGGTTGGGCGACCGAGGGTCTCTTTCAAGGAGTCAGTGTATGCTCAAGGCGCCGAGGTACACGGTTGAGCCGAGTGCCGGGATGGATGAACCTACCCTGGCCATTCTTGGCAAGTCTTGGCATATGTTGCACTCGCCCGAAGAAAACTCCACTTAGGGTGCAGTCTCGTAACCATAAACCCTATAGGTATAAGGGATAAGAGGCTGCGAAAACAACTGGTTGTTGTTAAGACCGGATGGGAGGAGCTAGTCTTGTATGGCCGATGTTTCTCCTCCTTGAAGGGGCAACCAGGGAGATGATAAGGGCGACGCTTTCCATTAGGGGAAGTGTCAAAACAGACGCAAATGTCATGAGGCTTTGTTTTCGCAAGGAGACTTAGGCTCGTCATATTTGTGCGATGATCCTGCAGAGGAAATAATACTAACGCGAAGGTAAGACGAGATCAATGGATCTTTACACGAAAGTGTACGGACGTCCTGCGATTTCGTCGCACGACGGCAATGTCATGGGGCTTTATGTTCGCAAGGATATCTAGACCTGTCATATTGTCGCAACTAAAACATCCTGCAGAGGCAAAAATACTTGGAAAATGATAAGACAAGATCAATGGGTCTTTACATGCACGTGTAAAGACGCCCCTGCGATTTTGTCGCCATGAAAGGTGGCGGGGAAGACCTCTAATTAGGGAGGTCTAACTTGGAAGACCACACAAAAATGATAAGGCAAGGTCAATGGGCCTCTGCATGAAAATGTAAAGGCGGCCTGCGACTTTGTCGCAGTGAGAAGAATTAAAATCAAATCCCTGATTGGGATGGATTTACTTAATAAAAACTTCAATAAGCAAACATGCTCGCAAGGTGGTCTTAATTAAGAAAGGAAGAAAGAAATATGGGAATTACTCAATCAAAGAGTTAAATCATTCACACAAAAAGGAATTCTGGCAAATTACAAAGAGAATTTAACTCTCTACATCAGCATTATCAAATACAGAGGATGGTTGAGACTTTTCTGCGCCTTTATCAGCTTCGCCTCCTTCAATTGGTGGATTTTCATCAGAAATGTTTTCATCACCTTCGTTCTCGCCAGTTACTGGATTTTCATCAGGAGTCTTTCTATTTGGATCTTCATCAACAACTTCCTTATCAGGGAGATCTTCGCAGCCTTTCATATTCATAATCACTATCCGGAGCATTGGGAACTTCATCATCACTTACTTCCAAAGGATCGACGTGAATAGGATCAAGAGACTTCGACAAAGCAAAATATTATTCACAAGAACTTCCGCTTTAAGAGGGAATTGGCGAAGCAATGCCTTTTGACGATTCTTACTATCAATGTCCTTACAATAAGACATATAATCAAATCTTCGCTCTGCACGGTCGCGAGAACGAGCAAGAGACGCGAGAGTAGTCCGTTTTCCTTGCGAATTTTAGAATAATCAGACACGAGGGTGGAGATAGTGGAGCGAAGCTTTCTCTCGAGTCTGCATAACAAATACACAAGATCGAGAGAAAATTCTTATCGAACATTATTGGCATTTTCGGGGTAATAAAGCATTCATGGAATAAATACATAAATTAAGATAGTCAAATAATTTGACTACCTTCCTTTTGAGAAGTAAGATGTTGAATTAAAGCTGCGAAGTTATTCCCCAAACGGTCCATGACATCATCAAATGAATCTCCCACTAAGCCTTTCAATCGAAATCGCAAATTCTTTTCATTGGAAACAAGTATGGAGTTTTCGGTCGCTTAAGTGTAGAGTTGGATTTTTCTAATTTGACACATTGTTCTTGGAATTGCTTCGCTTTTACACTCAAAGTTATTACGCCTTGAATAAGTTTATCTCTCTCGTGATAATTTCTTCAAGTTGGTTTTTCAAAGTATGTTTAGCTTGTTCGTGTTCTTCACATAACTTTTGACAAGCGTTATCTTTGCTGCGAGTAGCTCGCCATCTTATTCAACAGAGAACATTTCTCTTGATAAAGAGTTCGATTCTCATCTGATAAAGTTTCCAACTCCAAATTAGTTTTAGTCAAAGCATAAGAGAGGCGAGATAAGTCATTACTTAATGAGTCTTGCTTTTGCGATAAATCAAAATTCTCTTTAGACAAGTTATTTATTTGATCAGCTGCATAGGTATGAAGATTATCTAAGAGATTATCTTGCTCCATCCAAGCATCTCTTTCAACTCGAACTTCTTCAACGATAGACTCCATCGATATATCTCCATTATTCGTTTCGGTTTAATACTTTGAGGACGAGCAAGGGTTTGAGTTGTAAAAAAAAAAAAAAAAAAAAAAAAAAAAAAAAAGAGAGAAGGGGGTGGCGAGAGCATACCTTTTAATTCTTCATTCTTCTTGCGAAGATTGTCACGATCTAGTGAGATACTGAGAAATTTTTGATTTTCAAGGTGGAGATTATTGCACTTCACAGCCATAAATTGGAGATCATCCTTCAGCTTATTAATCTCTTGAACTAAAGATGCTTGCGAGATCCTCTCAGGACCAAGATGCTTACTTAAAATCTCGCAGACATTAGATTTGACAGGATCAGTGGAAGTCTTTTTGGCATCATTCACGAGATCAGAAAGGACCTTAAAGGCCACATCTATCCCCTCCAAATTTTCCTTGATTAGAGGAATTTGTTCAAACAAAGAAGACGAGTCGTCCTTTGTCAAAGGAACCTCATGAGAAGAGGAGGTTTCAGGGAGAGAAGTGATTGGAGAAATAGCAGGGATATTGATAGCAGGAGGCGGTATAAGATCGTTTGTAGTAGGACAGTTATAAGGAACTTGGTCTATGAGGAGTTGAGGTATAGAAATATTGTCGATGGTAATATTACCAGGGGAAGGGGGCACAAAATTATCTTGCGAAGATTTCGCAGTAGGAGACGAAGGTGTGAATGAAGGAAATGGAACGTCGGGAGTAACAGGTTTGGAGTAGCGAAGCCTTTTGGGAGCATGATCAGTAGTTTTATCATCCTGCGAATGACAAATTAAATAAGAAATAGAGGCAACAATGTATTGTTGATAAAAACAAATGTTTCTTGAATACCTTGTCACTTGCAGTTGTCTTTTTGAAGCCATAGATTTTGCTGTGAAGTGGGCTTTGATTGTGCGAGGATTCTTGTTGTGAAGTAGATTTCGATGGGCGAGCCCAAAGAAAGAAGAGGGTCCTTCACGGTAAATTTAGTTCGGGTTGGTTCTTGCTAAACAACAATGGCGGAAAAAGAACCACAAAGTTAATCATACCAGCGTGATTTCAACAAGAAAAACCAATCTCAAATTTAATCAACCACAAAATCGATCGAGATATGGCAAAATTAACAAACACGGGACGCCATGAGAGTAACAACTGGAAGGGAATAACTAAAGTGATGAAGAGGAAGAACACTTGCAGAACGATGAAGAAGAAGAACACTTGCAGACGATGAAGAAGATGAAAAGGAAGAGGAAAATTCTTCACAGGGGATGCTCCTATAAATAGATGAGAAAAATGTTATGACCGGATAACATTAAATGCACTGGTAAAAGAGGTAAATATAGACAAGTGTAAATGGTCACTACCAAATCCAAGGAAACTGTGAAAAGAACTTTAGCGAGAATCCAAATATACGGCATATTTCCTAATAGGCGAGAAGAGATTGCGAAATTGATTATTCTTCTGTAACACATGAGGCAAGAAATGACACTTCAGTATCTGAAGCTTGAACTTCGCAAAAGAATAGAGGCAAGTACGTACTTTTCAAGTACTGAGTATTCTTCTGCTCGTTCCTCATCAACAAAGACCAAAGATTACTACAACAACAGATTTTTCCTTAAAGATCGCTCTTCAAGCAATATTCAAGGAAAAAGAGGCAAGATGTAGGATCATAATATCGCAACAAACAAGGTTCACGGGATTAATAAACGACAGCATCGCGAAGGAGTCGCAGGGAGCTAAAATAAACGACGCAATGAATAAACGACAAGCAAAACATAAAGAAGACGTGAAACATGGCGAGGGGTAAGAAGTGTCGCGAAAACGAATGTTTGTGCATCTGCGACACTTCGCGGGACATTCCCGAAAATAAAGGATAGCTTAGCTGTCTACCACTATGTATTACCCTATATAAAGGGTTGAGCGAATCTGTAAAGGGAGAGATCTTTTTTTGGAATGGTTGAGCAAGTCATTAGGAGAGAGAAAGCTTAAGAGTGTTTTAATTCCTAAGTGTAATTCTATTTTCCTGTGTAAACATTCCATGAATCCAATCAATAAATATTCTTGATCTTACATCTTTCAATGGATTGATTAAGCAAAATCGAGTAAGGGGTGTAGTGTGGGATTTCCCGCTACTACAATTCCCCCGACTGCCCCTTCAAGAAAGCGTACCCCTACCGGGTTAGGGTGGGCTCCTCCCATCCGGTGATGCAATAATCAGTTGTTTTCGCGGCCTCTTGCGAGACCGCACCCTAAGTGGGGTTTCTTGAGGACCGAGTGTATCATAGCAAGGACTTGTCAAGAGTGGCGAGGTACGCTCCAGACGCCCCCGACACTCTTGACTCAACCGTGTACCTCGGCGCCCTGATTGAGTTTCTACACTCCATGATAGAGAACTTAGTACCTTAGTCTTTCGACTAAAGAGTCTCTACTAGGATAGGCTTTTATTTCTCCCCCAATATCCATGACTCGGTTTCGGGGTTGGTATGGCTTTCGCCTTTGAGCCATGCATTACTAGGTTTTCCCCAATTATGACGCGTGTTAGGGCTTATTTATATTGCCTCTTGCATAAGTGCGAACTAGGTCGCACGCCACGGTGGATACCTAGCCTCCCTAGTTAGAGGTTTTAAATTTTGTTGCCCCCCTAGTGAGTCTTATTTTGAGGTCTTAATGTTGCCTCTTTTATTCTTGTATTTGTAAGGGATTCAATATGAAGAAGTAGAATCATTTCTTTTCATGTCTTTCGTTCATACAATGTTGATTTCTTCTTTTCTTTATTCGCATACATAATAATAATACTATGATAATAACCTACTTGCTGCTTTTTCCTTTTCTTCCCTGATTACTTCGCATTATGATTAATGCCTTCGAACTTTTTGTTGCCTCGCTCTTTATTGGTGGTATTTCTTCAGATATTTTTTGTTATGAAGTTGGTTATGCATTTTCTCCATACTCTCCCCACTCTTCTCCATCAACTCGTACATACCATCTCCCACATTTCTTTTCACCACATATGGTCCATCCCATGTTGTCTTCCTCTTTTTATTTCCTTGTTTTTGATGGGGTGGTAATTCTCTCATAACCAAGTTTCCTGTCTTAAATTCTCCATGCTTTGTTCGCTTGCCATGTTCTTTTGGCTTGATAGTGTTATCGCCTCCATAGAAATCTGACATGTATTGATCGTTTCTTCATTTTTCTCCCTGATTGAGATACCTCTATCTCTTGATGATGACTCAACTTTACAATGATTATTAATTTCTTCTTCTTTGGGTAAGAAATCCACCATCAACCTTTCCCCTCGTTTGCTCTCTTTTATTTCATTCTTCCAATTTCTTCTTTTATTCGCACGCCCTTCACTTTTTTTTACATCAATATCATTGCAGGTCTTCGCTTCTGTTGTATTTCCCCTGATAATTCCCACTCCCTGAGGTAATGGAAACTTAATGCATTGGTGATATGTAGAAGCCACCCCTAGAATATTGTGTAACCATGGTCTTCCTATCAGTGCATTGTAGGGAGATTCTACATCCACCACGCAAAAGGTGATTTCTGTGGTTATTGTTTTAAGAGGAATTCTCATAGTAACTTCTCCTTTTGGCTTGTTGGATGACCCGTTGAAGTCGTAGATTTTATAGGTTAAAGGAATCAAGTCTTCATATTTTCCTCACATTGTCTTGTATGCATGATAAAACAAGATGTCTACCGAGCTCCCAGAGTCAATTAGTATCATATTTATCGCCCATGTGACATCCTCTTCATCTTCTCCCTTATCCAAATTTTCTTTTGGTATTATCTCCAACTTAACCACTAATGGACTCTCATGAAGTTCGCCTCCTCCAGGTACTTCCTCTGCGCTAAATGTGATTGGCTACTTCTGCTATTCCTTGAGTTTTGGTATCTTTACTAGATCATTATTTCCTTTCCTTCAGCATCTCTCGCATATACTCGGCTCAACACATTGTCATGAAAGTATTCTATACTTCTGAATGAGTGTATTATCGAATTATAATGTAGATTCTTGGCATTCGCTCCAACTTCTATCAGAAAGGTGTTTTTGTCTTTGTCCGCATCTGACGATTGTCCTACTGTTGTTGGTTGTCGTGGTGGTGGTAGTGGTAACGGTCTAGCTAAGAAGTGGTTAAGTTATCCTTGTCCAATCATTATTAATATGATTTGTTGTATATTCTTGCATTTATTCGTTGTGTGGCCATGGAAACGATGATAAGCCCGGAATTATTTACTTCTTTTCCCCGATGGTGGTTCTTGCCCTAGATTAGGTGGTGGTGTTATCTCTTCCATTAATATAACAGCTTACCAAACCTTTTCCACTGTTGTGTTAAGAGGTGGCATCCTGATTTAATCATAGGTTCTACTGCTCCCACCTGGTCCTTGATTGTAGTATCTCATGTTTCCTCCATATCCTTCTTCTTGATTGTCGAATCTTGCAACTTTGTTGTTTCCTCCATGATTATTGTATTGCCTCTCTATGTACTCTTGCTCATACATTTCTTGATCTCTGTTACTCATCGCTACCTATTTTTGGTGATCTTCTATGATTAATTTTTCTTTGCTTCCCTGTGAAGTGCTAGAAACAGCGTTCGCCATCCTTGGTAATAGACTCACATTTCCTTCCTTTTCGCTTGTAACTGCAACCGGGTAAGACTCCATATCTCTCTACTTTTCTTCAAGAGCGATGTAATCTTCCTGGTACTCCCGCAGCTCCGCTATCGTTATTATGTCTTCCATCCTGAATATATGTGTATACAACAAGTCAGTTGGAAATAATGCATTGATGCATGCTAGGATAAGATTTCTTTCATCTACTCGCCCTGCCATTTCGCTACTTATTGTCCTTCATCTATTGGTCATAGCTCGCAGGCTTTCATTTGTTCTCCTTCGTAGGATGAATGCTTTCTCAATTCCTGGTCTTAGCATATTGTTGCTGATGTATTGTCCCAAGAACAAACTCTGCAAGTGCTCAAATGATCTTATTGAACCTACTGGCAATCCTTCGAACCACTTCAAAGCTTCTCCTATGAGGCTCGCCGGAAAATATTTGCATAAGACCGCGTCGTTGTCCTCATATTGTAGCAAAGCTAATCTGTATGTCTTTATATGTTGGACCGCACATGTAGATCCATCAAAAATACTAGGAAATGTGGGTAGCGTGCACTTTTTTGGTATCGTTACTAATTGTATCCGCCGTGCAAAGGGTGTCTTTGCTGCTTCTTTTATCGCTTCTTCCATCACTTCTTCTAGCTGTCTTCTTCCTCCATCTTTCCCTTTTGTCACTAATTCTCTTAGCTCTTCTATTTCTCTTAAAATTTCATCATTAGAGGATGGGTTCTCCTGTTGCTGCATCGGTCTTTTGAATCGTGCTTTCCTCCGTCTGTTTTCGTGCATGTTTTGACGCATAGCCTCCTCTAATTCCTGTTGCTCGGCCTCTTCTCTCCTTCTTCTTCGCCTTTCCATTTCATCCCTTGCATGTGCTTGTGCGGCTCTATCTCTCTCATTTTGTTGTCTCAACATTTCTCTTCCATGGAGTATCATCCTTGCTTGCTCTGGGCCATTTTCGTGTTCTGATTCGTCTTGGATGCGGTTATACTCTCCATTTCGCTATGGTATATCTTATTTGCGACGTCCTCGCCTGAGTTCATTCTCTCCTACCTGTACATATCGATCTTCCATGTAATTTTGTTAGCGCTCCTCTTGTATGTTTTCGCCTACCTGAATATTATTAGCCAAATTTTATCTAAAAATTATCTCTGTTCATTCCCTTTGTGATCAGATCTGCCACGTCTGGAGGTATTCTGCTTGTCCTTGATCTTGAGCTCGCACGCGTTGTTCAGGATCTAGTTTCTGACCTTTGTACCTGCAACCTGTGGTTCTCCTCCCTTAATTCATCGTTTTGGCGTGTCATGTTCGCACGCATTTCTTCTTCTCTCCTTATTCCATCTGCCAGTCTTTGCATGAGTTCTACAATGGTCATGTTCTCCTTGTTTTCTCCTACCGCTCCTTCCTCCTGTGTTCTCCCTTTATTTTCTTCTGCGGTATCTGTATACGTAGTGTGAACACTTACCTCATCATAGTTTCTTTGATCGTTCTCCCTTGGTTCTTGCTGGATCTAAGATCTGACCGGTTGAGATCTGTTGTTCCTCTCCCACATTCTTGATATCTCTGCGATTTCGCCTCTTCTTCTACCTGGCAATCCTTCTACTCATCCTAATTGGTGTTGCATTTTCTCCTGCAGATGTTTATCTTACCATTTTGTGTTCCTAAAATAACACTTTTCTCACAAACTTATGCAAACCAAAACTTCCTTCCTAAATTAAAATTGCTTTTTTAATGAGTGATCCTGAATATTGAAACTCAGCGAAAACGATCAAAATCTTTCACGAAAACAAGAACAATAAGAAATTTTCGAAAAATCAGTTTTCACAAGCAGGTTTAATCCCTTCTCCGAGCTGTATTCTAGCGCCAAAATGTAGTTGCAGGAAATCCCACAACTACACCCCTTGAATAATCTATAGAACAAACTATGAAATCATAATGAAGAACACTTATAAGAGTTTTATTAAGTTTTAGAAATCAATACAAAGAAAGAAGATAAAACCCTAACTTGGGGAGCAAATAACTTTCTCTCTCTTAAAGTTCTATCTCAACTCTCCAAAAAGATCCATCTCCAACACAGTGGTAGTTGGTCATATATATAGGAGTTTTACATAGTGAGGACAGCTAATAAAGCCCATATTTTCGGATCTGACGTGCGATGTCTTCGCACGCTTATGTTGGGTCTTCTCGCACGTGTTCTTTAACTTCGCACAACTTCCACACTCTACTCGTGAATTTATGACGTCATTAGCTTCGTCATCCGGAATATGCTATGTACGAATGATTTCGCCCCCTTATAATAATACCACTTCGCATGATAACTGTATGTGCGATATTTTATCCCTACAGAAGTAGTCTAGGAACCACGGCTCTATATTAACAAAAAAAAAAAAAAAAAAAAAACGTTTAACCATTATGATTATTTGTAAAAAAACAACTTCTGCTTAGGCATATGATGTTGAAAATTAGCCTTAATCAGAGACAATTATCACCGAGACCCCCCAAATATAATAGGGTTGTATCCATGTTTATGTCTTTTCCGAAGCCGTATTTGCGGAAAATAATGTCATAACAATCAGTTCTTGTTTCAAGATCTTTCATTTGTTTTGAGTAATTACGCATGTCGGTTGTGTATCTGTTTTCGTCAATGACATGTAAATATCACATAAGACCCGTTCCTTCCATTTTATAAGCTTTTGTCGGTAAATGTCTATTTATGATAGGTGGACTTGGTATGTTTAGCTTTGCACCTGCTTCTCCACCAAATCTAATTAGGGAAAAATACGGTTTAGTCCAAAATCCCATCCAATATACTAGGTAGTCCTAACCCATTCAACTAGGTACAAATTAGTCATTTTTTATGGAAAGTACACAAATAACCTTCATGGTTTACAATTTAGTCCAAATATTTTCAGTTTAGTCCAAAATGACTCATAATGATGTCAGCAGTTTTAAATAATATAAAAAAATAAATTAAAATCAATTTATCTTTCGAACCGTTTGTCCAAAATTTGCAAACTTTATATATTCGGAAAGCTCTTTCCGAGAGCTACAAAAAGAGTACCCATATGACTATATAATTCTCATTTTTTTGAAAAATTTAGTTTACATTGGTGTACAAACATGTACACATCTACAAAAATACAACATGTTTACAACCCAAACTCATTACCAACACCCGGCTCAACGCTCAACCACTCTTAACCCTCTTCGCAAAACAACTACAAAGACACCTCAACCATTCAACTCAAATTTATTATTTGTTTCGTAGCTTTCAATCTTAGATGCACTTCTCTGCAAAGAACACTAACCATCCAACAACAACATAAATTCCTGCTCCTCGGTACCACCAACATCACACATTTCAGATTTTATCTTTGCAATTCCATCGGCATTTCATATTTATTCACCAGATCACCACTTCAGAGTTCTACCATCTCAATAGCACCAGTTACTCAGCTTGAAAAATAAGTGATAAACTTTCACCAACAACCACATAAGAAACAAAGCAAAAAAAAAAAAAAAAAAATGAAAACGGAAAGTTAGGCAGTTATTAAATTAAAGAGACACAATCCATTTGGGCCTAACTGCACAAAACCAAAGTTTTTCTTCTTGAAAAATCAGTTACATGATGCAAACCAAATTGAAACATACTAGAATTCAATACAACTTCCACGGAAAAACATAAATTTCAAAACATGCATAAAGCCGATCATTCACAATCACACACAAACCTATTTTTTCATGAAAATTACATAGGTGCACCAATATGTACACCGCTGTAAAACACAAGAAACCTACCTTTTCATGGAATATACACAGGTGCACAAATGTATTAACCACACACAAGCCTACTTTTTCATGGAAAATACACAGGTGCACCAATATGTACACCACTGCAAACATGCATAAAGACGATCATTCATAACCACACACAAACTTACATTTTCTTTGGAATTCCACTAATGGAATAATATGTACACCCCTCCAAAATAAGTATAAAACCTGATTTTCTGCTAAGATATCCTAATGCACAAAATCATATTATTAGCTGACATTAAGGTGGGCATAAAAAAGAGAACTAAGTATACAATTAGCGACCAAATACCTATCACCCTGTTGCAACATCTTGGGTTGCAAGCATAGAAACATGAGGCGAGGACCCATCTTATAACACAAATCACCTGCTCGTGTTGTTCACGCGACTAGCCATGTGGATGATTACTCGTATTCTTGAGTTCTTATGGGATATTATGGCTAATCATGATGCCCAGAAGAGATATTTGAGGATAATGGTGAGAGTTTGTTACTGTTGTCGTTGATTTAAGTGATTGATGGTCATGAATTGATGAGCTTTAGAATATACGATGGATAATGAAACTTGGGTTGCTGTAAAATTTGATATTGCTGCGGGGAAGGAGTTATAACTGAGAAGAAAAACGAAAGAAATCAACTCACCTCTCTGTCACCAGTTTCTCGCGCATCAGGTGATTGTTAAATGTCCTCAACGAAACTCTTAATCTAATTGGTGGATATTTCGTTAATAGGCTATCAGTTGGGGCTATATGGGTGGATTTCACGGGTTTGCTTCTGGTGATGTTACATATCTGGTTCTTCTGTATGTATTCCATTAACAAGCATTAACAAGATTCATGAACACACGAACGAGAATAATGGAAGAAAATGGAAAAGGACAAAACAATTATACTTTTTCATTATATTTCACATTCAACGGTAGTCAATTAATGGTCAGGGGCTGTGGCAAACTAAAAAAAGTCATCTAACAATTTTTTAACGGTCTTCAATTAGTCTACGACCCAAACACATCAATGGCATGTTTCACAACCCAGACCCTAATTTGACTAAAAACATACGACCCTTTTACAAAATATCTCATTTTATATTGGATCAACTACTGTTGTTGATCCCATTTATGGAAATTTTGTGTGCTGGTGGTGGTGGTGAGGTTGGAACGATAAGTTGGTGGTATTGTTGGTGTTGTTAGCAAAACTTGTAGCTTCCTTTGTTGATCCCATTTATGGAGATTTTGTGTGGTGGTGGTGGTGGTGGTGGTGGTGGTGAGGTTAGAACGATAAGTTGGTGGCATTGCTGGTGCTGTTAGCAAAACTTGTAGCTTCCTTTTGCATGGATCAACTTTCATTGTTGATCCAATTTAGTGGATCAACTACTGTTGTTGATCCCTTAAATTGGATAAACTTCTACTGTTGATCCTTTTTTTTTTGATCAACTACTATTGTTGATCCCCAAAATTGGATCAACTTCTACTATTGATCTAGTGGTGGTGGCAGCGGTGGGAGTGGGGGTGGTGGCGGCGGCGGCGACGACGGTGGTGGATTGGTGGTGACGTTGGTGGTGGTGGCGGCGGACCAGTGGTGGCGGCGGCGGACTAGTGGTGGCGGCGGAGACGGTGGCAGACTAGTGGTAGTGGCGGACTGGTGGCGGTGTAATGGTGGTGGTGACGGAGTGGTGGTGGAATATTAATGGTGGTGGTGGTTGGTAGGTGGTGGTGGTTGAATGTTTGTGGAGGAATGGTAGTTGAATATTGGTGGTGGTGGTGCTAGTGGTGGTGGAATGGTGGTGGTGGTGCGGGTGAAGTGGTAGTGGAAGAAATTTGTTCCATTTTGAACTAAAGAAGAATATTATATGGGTGAGGGTATTAAGGTAATCTAATTTTAAATAAATATAGTTATTAAAAAAGTAGGGATATATTTATTGTTGTATAAGGATATATTTGTAGGGTGTTAAAACTAGAGACATATAATTAATATACCCTATGTTTATGGCTTTTGAGAAAACCTTGTCTTAATTTCCACCGTTAACTTTTAACGACTGATATTAAAAAGGGTAGAAGGTAGTATTATACATTTCGAATTGTGCCTATTTTTGGTAAGAACGTAGAATCTCATAAGAGGAATGTATCATCAAAATGTTAGATTTAAATTCATTGGTGATTGGGTTTTGCGGCGACAATGACGTAAATCATGTATGATAGTGTCCATCTAAGAGTGTCCATGGATCCTCCCTCATGAAGTAATAGACCATTATTAATTATTAGGCTACTTTGAATAGATTAATTATTGAACATTTTTTATAGATTGATCGAGAATATGAGTTGTTGTTTCACCGGTTACAATAACCTATGTGCGTAATTGATAGGCGTACAAATATATTCGTCTCATTATTTGATAGTCCATGCTTGGATTAATTTCTTTAATGTGTTATGCTTAGAATAGCCAAATAATATTTGTAAATTAATCTGTAGTTCTGTATAATTTTCTCGCTAATACAATTTGATAGTGTATATTTGGGTGATGTGCTATGCTTTTTTTTTTTTTTTTTTTTGGAGGCATGAGCTATGCTTTTAGTATACTAGTGACATTTTCGAATCTATGCTTATAATAGGTTATGTCAATAGAATAATTATGTATATATATATATATATATATATATATATATATAATTATGTTTAATTTCAGTGATTGAATAGAAGTAGTGGTGGATACCATAGTTATCTGGTTACCGACTCTCACATTCTCGGTTACGCCTTTATTATTTTGTTTTCATAGTTCCGTAAATTTCTAAATATTGATTTGATTAGTTAGTTCTTGGTATTAGTTAGTAGTAGTATTTACATACTCATCGACCCGTACTTCCGATTGTCTACTAGTTAGATACTGTGCACTTGCAGTATTGTATTGTAGGTTTCTGAGCCTACTAGTGACCGATAAAAATGGTACGTAATACTTAAAATATAATTTAAAACCCTCATTACAGCTGTAAAGAAAGTGGAAACACGTCATATGGTCAAAAAACGAACAATGTGGCTCATGCTTCAACCTAACAAAACCGCGATTTTTTCCAAATGATGCAATAAAACGAGGAAAGTAGAGGATAATAGTCGGTAAAGCAGTAAATTTCCCCCACGTCTCTACACACATTAAAGACACGTATAATGGTAACCCACTACTACAAGTCAATAAGTACAAAACCGAAAGTGGGTAAAAAAAATACCACCAACAATTACCAATTTTTTGGTATTCCAAGAAGTTGAATAATATTTTTTATTGAATAATTGAGCATCACGAGATTGATTATCTCAATTACTGAGCAAAATACAACTCAAAGACAAAGCATGATGCAAATGCAACAAAGCCTTCATGGCGGTACAAGATACCTAGTCTGACATGAAAAAAAAAAATATCAATGAGCAAAAAATCAGATCTCGAGTATCTTTAAAAAGATACTTACCTTTTGAAGAGAAAAGAGGACATCTGTACCACCTAGAAAATCCCTGAATTCCCAGAAGTAATTTAAAAGGGGAATACACACCTGAAGAAGCACTCAGGCATACCACCCCATCTGGAGCAATTTAGGAGAAATACTTAAAGAAACACCCAGGTGACCCATCCAAGAACAACTTAAGAAGGAGTGCGCACCTAAAGAAGCACTCAGGTACTCCACCCCATATGAAGTAACTCGAAAGAGAGTAGCACCTAAAGAAACGCCCAGGTGCCCCTTACAACTAAAAAGCCAAACCACATAAGTCGGCAGAGAAAGCTATAAGCTACCAAAAAAGGTAGGAACCAGCTAAAGACATCAAACCAGTTGACGGTTAGAGAAAAAAATGAATTACAGTTTAATAAAAGAAGTCTACGGACTTACTTTAATTAAACTCGTGCAAATATGAGATAGTAAAATATAGCGTCTACCCAAGAACTGGAAGCTGGAGAGTAATACAGCTGAGCTATGAAATAAGACTCAAGGTCAGACGTAGAAGACCTAAACTAGATGTCCAAGGACCGATCCATAGGAGACAGTCGACACGTTAAAGATACTTAACTTGTCGACTATTACAGGAAAAAATTGATATTATCTTGTGACAAAATTATAACATTGGTCGTCATTTTAAATTGATAACAATGATGACTAGTAAGTAGTCGGGTTGTTAGGAAAACTCTAACATGACGACTATATATGAAAATATTAACATTTCCATGGACCAAAAAAAAAAAAAAAAAAAATCGTCATTTCTATTAATAATAACCATGATGACCAATAAAGAGTTGTCATCGTACAAAAACTAAAGCTTGCCGTTCAAGCCATAGTCGTCAATGTAGGGACATTGAAATTTACCGTAGTGACATACATTAATTCACATGCTAAAAGCATAACCTTAGTCATTAATTGTAAAATCACTCAACACTTAATTAGAGCATACAAAAATTAAAAAACTGAACCCTAACACATTTGGGACATATGTAGTATCTTTCGCCAGTACACGCTTGTTTTGGTGAGGTAAGTAGCTTTATCTTACCATCACAACATAGATTTGTGCATGGTAGATGGTTGATTTTATCAACTTCATCTTCATGCGGAGCTATATGCTCATCTATCCAATAAAGAAATCCACAACAGGTGCATTTTGAAGCATATGGTTGGTATAGATCTTCTTTTGCAACTTTCATGAGAACTAAGAACCCCTTACATTATTAGTAATAGTGCATTTGCTTCCTTCAAAGGGATAATTATTTGCAAAATGACCATATCGTGTATAATGACTACAAATAATTGGTAATGGTGCACTTGAACCTTCCTTTCTTTAATCTTGGTTGAAGTTGAAGTTGAAAATACCTTTATACTTATAACACAGAATTAATTGATAGTATTTGAAATAGTAATCGTTGAGCATTCAATTGAGTGTACTTTGTACTTAAAAATGTTATTTTTATACTAAAAATAGGTTTTAGGTTACATAGGTCGTCATGGTTTATACTTTAGTATCCTAACGACCGGTAAGCAGTTGTCAGGGACGTTACTATAGTAGCATGACGACCATGAATAATCTACAGTTTATTAAAAAAAAATTACCTTGACGACTCACTATTGGTCTAACATTATTTGAAATTGCAAAAATAAATAAATAAATAAACTAATAAAATAATAAATAAAACCTTAAATTTAAGAATAACTGAAACTGAAATTAACATAAGTTAAATTGTATCAAACCACAATCTTGAAACGACATTTTAAAAGTACACAACATGCTCTAAAATGTCTTAAAAACAACCAACAACAACTACTAAAGCAAAAATATCAAAGACATTAAAACAAGGTTGATAAATAAATACTAATGTCATCTTATTCTTCTAACTCCTAATATAACTTCATCGGGGTTTTCAGCATCATTAGCTTGTTCTTCGAACTCTTAAGGTGTTCATATGTAGTCGCCATTCTCATTGTAATAGGAAGTCACCCCAGAAAAGTCATATTCCCTGAAAAATAGTCTTGGATCATAATCATCTCCCTCTTCTTCCTCTTCTTCTTTCTCTGATTCAATATACTTGAGGGTATTGTTAGGAATGTTCATATACCTTAGGATTTCTTCTGGATTATTCCCCATCCATATTAGCAATTCTGACACATAGACCTCTTCAGTTATATTACAATGACGTTTTGAAGGAGTAGTATCCTTTTATTTTCCTTTGTTATTCTGTTGGAACCTAAATAATTAATAAAAAAATACACAAGTACAAGCTACGAATATATGTGTCAAGAGTTGAACCAGTAATGGTCGTCATGTTGTAGTTTAACCGACCATAAGTTTAACTACATATGTGTCAAGTTTATTTTTCGGAAAAATGATGACCTACACCCACAAATTTACACCGGAAAAAAAAAATTCCTATGACATTAAGTCATTATGTTACAAGTAATAAAAGATGACGACCAAAATAAATATCACAAGTCGTCATGTTTAAGCGATAATTACCATGACAATAATGGATATCCGCTCATCATTTTTTTAAATATTATCAAAAGTCGTCATGATCTTCATCTAACGACCTGGACTACTAACACTAAACAACATAGGTCTTCATGTTGCTAATACATATATCTTGACGACATAAACCCCGATAATCTAACCTAATGTAACAATCATAGTACATAATAAAATAATGCGTTCGACTTTAAACGCCACTTACAATCTTCTTATTGCCATTGATATGTTTTTTGCAACACCTTCTGGCACCGATCTTAGGGATTTAAACTTTTCTCTTACCCTTTTTTGTTGATTTGGAGGTTTTGGGGTGAGTAGTTGCTTCTGGGTTGTTACTCGGTTCCTTCCGATCACCCATTTTTGAGGAGATTGAAAGATGGAGATTATTAAGAGGATTGATGGAAGATAAAAGCTTGAAAAAGATGTAAGAGGTTTTAGTTTTTATGTTAAATTGATATTCGAAATAGGTTATATGTTTAAGTCTAATTAGGTTTAGGGAAATAAAGTAACTTTACGATATTTTACCGCCTCTTTACCACCCTCTAAGTCCATTTAACTTTTGGTATACCCCAATTTGGTGAGTAATGAAATGCCATCCCATAAATAATAAAAAAAAAGTTTCCCTAACCCGGCGTTTGCATAAAAACAAATAAATAGCCATGTTGTTTTTATTTTATTTTGGAAATAGTATGTGATGTTTGTAGCTTGTATAACTAGATGGCATGAAATGATAACTAGGATATGTTGGAAAACTAGGGATATCGCTCCTAGGTACGAATGAACCACTATCACTTAAGAATGGTTTTCCTCTACCAATCACACAAAGTTTACTGAAATCGTCTTTCAAAGTATAATGGAGAATCGTCTACAACGATTTTGCTTCTGTAAATTTATTTTTTTCAACAAAAAAAGTTTTTACAACATCTGTAATTTTATAACTTCTTGCGTATTATTTTTTTTTTTGCTCGTAAATGGAAAATATTTGTAGTTTCTTTTGATTTTGATTTTTATAAATTTTAACCATTCAACTTCAAGAAAAAACAAAAAACAAATATCGTTAACAATTATTTGATTGTAAGAGTAATTTTGATCACATAACTAGATCATCAACCTTGTTCTCATTAATTTTATTTTGATTTTTCTAGTAAACAAACATTAAACCTTGTTGATACCACAATCTTCATTTATGAAAATATACATTTTCTAATACGGCATATATAAGTTACCTTATGCCATATTTATTTTGATGAAAAATCATATGCAATTACCACCAGGACCCCCAAATATCATAGAATTGTACCCATGTTTACGTCTTTGCCGAGCGCTATATTTGTGGAAAATAACGTCATAACAATCAGATCTTGTATCAAGATCTTTCTTTGGTAGTGCAGAATTACCAAAGTAACTCGTGCCTCCATTTTCCTCAAGGATCTGCAAATATCGCATAAAACCCGTTTGTTCCATTACATAAGCATCTGTCGGTAAATTTCCATTTCCCATAGGTGGACTTGGTGCATTTATCATTGCACCTGCTATTCCACCAAATTTGACTAATGAACCGTATGGAAGATGAGTAAAGAGCTCTTGTGGCCAGTACCCAATTGGCGTTGAATCGTCATTACCCATATAATACCACCAATTATGACTCTTTTTATCCTGTTATCATAATATAAAGAATTTTTATTAATCCATCTTCCTTAGAATGATCATCAACATGGTACTAGCTTTAATTACTATACTATTATAATTTCATTAATTGCAGAAAAAATATTACCCGTGGACACAAGATGGAATGAATTAAGGTTACTAGACTTAGAAAATCACAGCGATAAAGATTTTTGTAAAATTTATTTTCCCAAAATCCAGTTGAGATAGTTAATTACCCGAAATACCCAGAAAAATACTTCGTTTCCAGTACCGGGTACATGATTATTTAAACTTGTGCCAAATGGAATTCGGGTATGCACCTGCACGAAACCTGGGCAAAGCATATTAAAGCAACCCGTGTTTTTATATCCATCAGCCTGTGGAGACATACGGGATAATAAGAATTAATTGGTGTGCTTTCATAGATCGGGATAAGGCTTGCAACAAAAAGTGATGATAATCTTATTGTCCAATAGCCAAAAGTTCTGGTAGCATCATCACCAAAGAGTTCTGGGAATACCTATAAATATTTCAAGATTAAAGACCACATTTAGTATCTATGAGTTACAATATATCAGTCAATATACATTTATTTATTTTAATACACACTGTGCACACACGCCAGCAACCATTTCCCAAAGATTTGCCTCAAACAGGTTATGTATCCCAACAAATTTAGGCAGTATATATATAGTCACTAATGCGTACTTACAGCCCATCCTGTTTCTATGCTATTAGTTTGATCCCGAGGCCCATTCTGAATCCACATTTGGGATGTGCTAAACTGATTCGAAGTTACAGATGGCTTATGTATTCCAAAACTAACTTTAGCTCCATAGTATTCGTTCTTTTCGTCATAAGGCGTTTCTACAGTTACATACTAGATCAAGAAGAAAACAAAGAGAAGTTGTTAGTTTCCATTTTTCTAAAATACAACTAATAAATTCTTATTTAGAGGATAGTATAGCATAAATGAGTCAAAGAACTCTTACATGATGATACATATGGTTGTGGGGGTAACCGTTGGTCTGATTTTGTTTACTTCTTTTTAGAAGATTAGAAAAGATAAGTTCCCGCTTTGTGGTCCTTCGAATAGGGACTGTCCCAGATGGGCACACTATCTCTTTGTGAAGCTCATTAATCTTTATCGATGATGCGTTTTTGACAGATGCATCTATCTTACTAATATTTTCTTCTCGAATAAAAAAACTTGGTTTCATCTGCATACATTTATTCGTACTTGATATTAGATAATATTAATAATGCAGAAATGAGGTTGTAGATGTTTTTTTTTCTATTTATTGTGTTTCTTTGAATGACTCCTGTGCAAGAAAATTTGGGATTACAAATCTAATTCCAGCAAAAATTATGTGAATAATTATCTTATTCCCCATATGTAACGGTTAATAAAAGGGTTTGCAATAACATGCGGTGAGATTTGGCATGATTTTTTATATATGTCTGGATTGATCAGTACCTGGATCTTATGATCTTTAAGTAATGGATGGTCGAAAGCAGGTTGTTTATAGACGTCGATGCAATCAAAAACATCACCCGTTTTAGTCTAACATATATACAAATAAAAAGAAAGAGTTAGAAAAGTGGAAATCAAAAGAAAACAACACACACAAAAAAAAAATGTACACACAATTGTTACACCAAATCTAATGGTATTTAGATTCGCATTATGTAAATAAAATTATTTAGTAGAGGTGAGGAAAAATATCTTACGATTATCGTCTTGACCGGAGGTTTGTTGAGAATCTTGAGTTGTTTTTCAATCTCCATATTTTCTTCTTCAGATATGTTAGTATAGTTTTCTCCTTCTCCATGTTTAGACAAAACACTAAAACATAGAACAAGTATCATTAAAGTATCTACTAGAATGGACTTAAGATAAGCCATGCTTAATTAATTTGGAGTACAAAGGATGACTTGTTAGTGCTGTATATATATGGTAATTCTTGTATAGTAATTAACGAAATAAGAATTAAGATTACTTACATGCATTTGGATATTATTATTTCTAAAGAATATCCATTGGGATTTTGCTGTAATTAATAAGGACTACTTTAGAAAAGTAACCATTATTACTCTATCTGCATTATATTAAATGATCTTTTGGAGTTTGTCCCACATAATAGAAAATGGAGATAGTAATATGCTTGATACAAGGAGTTTTATTTTGTACTCACTTTCTACCAAGTGTTCATCTTACAATTGATATTGATCATTTAATATAATTTTGTGAATTATGTAGCGAGGAGATGATGTTCTTAGCGCGTGTTGCTAGTGAAACTATCTATTAAAAACTTAACGAAGCAACTCAGAATGCCAAATAACACTTTTGGAAAAGGTTTACACAAAATTAAGCCTGATAAAAGTCTTTAAATTATTTATTTTTAGATATCTAGTTTTTAATTTACAAAAACGGAGTTTTTTTCGAGCATCGTGGTTAATCCAACAATGCCATGTAATTTTGGCCCAAACATATTCTTTTGGCCAATTATGGTCAAGATTTTTCTTATGGAGCTTTATTCTTCATTTTTCTAAAGAAAAAGGATTCTTTTATTTATTAGGAACGAAGAAAAAAGTAAATAAGTTTTTTTATTTTCTTAGAAATTTTTTATCCGGGAGAGCGTCTCACGCGTGCTACAAAGATTATATTAGAAAAAAAAATCTCGACAAATTGACGCAAAGTAATAATTGTGACCATTGATTCCCCACCAATTTCTCTAGTTAAGTCATTAATTGAACCTTTCACTTCTTCATATGTAAACAATTCTTTCGCAAATATTTTTCTCACCCAATTCGATATATTATCATCCATCGTTATCTCAATATTTTTATTCATCTTTTATATTGTGCACTTGGTTATTTAATTTTTTTTTTCATCTTCTGCTAAGTTTTGAGTGGGTAATTCGTGTTGTGTTATTTATAAATTATATCATATGGTTCTATTCTTAAAACAAGTGCATTGCATGGTCAAGAGCATTACTCTTCTCATATGTAGCCGAGAAATGTTATGTTAAATATAACTTGTGTTGGAACAATTTTCCTGATAATTCTCTTCCGTCGTCTCCAACTTGTTTTTCTCGTTCATCCTGCTGCTGGATAATCTTCCCTGCAGCTTCGTTTCTTCGACCTCAGCCTACCCCTAATTGTACAACGAGAGTTGGGGGTGAATAAAAATGTTAGATTTAAGTTTGAGAGTATGGGAGAAATTTTTTTGTTGCATTATTAAACTCCAAAACCTAGAAATTTGTGCCAATTAAGGATAACACTTGAAAAAGAAATGGTAAAACAACCTCACCCAATATTTCGATTAGCAATCTGTATGGAAAAACTCCAATATACTTTCAAGAGAATCAACTAGACTCAATCTTAACAAAGTATATCAAAGAGTTCTAATATCTCTATTTCACAATGTAATCAGCAAATCGAACAGATAGAAATCCGTGAGCCTGAGTATTATGTGAAATAACTCGAACGTTACCAAAGACCAATGTTCAAGTGTCAATCAATGTAAATCAACAACCAAAGGTTGGATATTCTAATTATTGATCTTAACGCACAACTTTGTGATATTTCAATTATATAACAAAATATAATGCGGAAAAGAAATAACACCGACACTAGAATTTTGTTAACGAGAAACCGCAAATGCGAGAAAAACCCCGAGGACCTAGTCCAGTTGAACACACTTTGTATTAAGCCGCTACAGACACTATCCTACTACAAACTAACCCGTCCGGGATCAGTTGAA
The DNA here is from genome assembly GCA_023531295.1 of Papaver armeniacum. Classification (NCBI taxonomy): domain Eukaryota; kingdom Viridiplantae; phylum Streptophyta; class Magnoliopsida; order Ranunculales; family Papaveraceae; genus Papaver; species Papaver armeniacum. The sequence goes on from JAJJWW010000039.1 coordinate 679,304, forward strand.
CCCTAATAAATCTCACACAGATCCAAGGTACAGTTGCGCTCCTTACATCTCTGATCCCAGAAGGATACTACACACTTGATTCTCTTAGCTGATCTCACCCACAACTAAGAGTTGCTACGACCCAAAGTCGAAGACTTTAATAATAAAATCTGTAAAACACATAAAAGTCTACGATAATAGATAAATCTGTCTCCCACAGAAATACCTACGAGTTTTGTTCCGTCTTTTGATAAATCAAGGTCAACAGGAACCAATTGATAACCCAGACTTATATTCCCGAAGAACAGCCTAGTATTATCAATCACCTATCTTAATCGACGCGGAGAAAGAAGATATTGTGGAATTACAAACGATGAGATGAAGATGTTTGTGACTACTTTTATATCTTGCCTATCAGAGATAATAATCTCAAGCCAATCATTACGATTGTACTCAACACGATAGACTCAGCAAGATCAAATCACACAACTACAAGAAAGTAGTTGTAAGACCAGAATCTCGCAACAACAGAACCATTTACAAAACATTGCGAAGGCGTCGCAAGTTGATTACAGAAACGACGTGAATGATGGCGTTGGTAGAAAAACAAGAAAGATGTGAAGATCTTGCGAGATTTAAGAATGTTGCGAAATAAACACTTGTATGCTTGCGATAGTCTCTCAAACCAGATTCGAAAATAAAGATTAGATTAGCTGTCACCCACTATGTAAATACCTATATAAAGAGGAGAGCAGGAGAGAGAAGAGAGAGAGATAATTTTTGGTAACAGAGAGAGGGAGAAAAAAGACACATTTGTAGAGAGAGAGTTTATTTTCTTTATCATCTTCTTCCCCAAAACTAAATCTAGAAAGCTCCAAATACTCATTAATGGAGATTCTAAATGTAATATTTATGTAATTCCAAAATCATAGTGAAGAACCGTGGATGTAGGTCACATTGATCGAACCATGTAAAAATCTTGTGTGTCTATTTAAATTTCTAGCACTTATATTTTGAGATTTATATGATTAATATGTTCAGATCTAGAAATTAGTATCAAGATATGATAAGGGGTGTGTTGTGGGATTTCCGCAACTACATTTTTGGCGCTAAAACGAGGGACGAGGCGAGTTTAATCGATTCGTTGATTCAAGGAGAGTTCCATTGAAGTTCAATTATCATTTAGCAATGTGAGATCTCACTAGATCTTCAAGTATCGGGGGTAAAAACAGGCTACAAATGATATTAGCAGGTCAATGAAGTTATGAGAAAGAGATATTACGGTACTGAAGAACAGAAATGAATTGGAAGATCCAACCCTCAGCAAAGATGGAATCAGTCGAAGTTACATCAATAATCGATCCTAGAAGGATGAATCCTTTTAAATTTCCTTAAACTTACTCTCAATTTCTTAAATCTGAAAATTTTAAAAATAATTTTTGAAAATTCCATTCATCAACAGATTTGAACGATCTCTTGGGATTTTGATTTAAAACCAAATTCGATGATAGTTTCACTATTTATGAATTTTGATTTTCAAACCCATTTGATAGATTTCAAAAATTTGAAGTATTAAAAATCTTCAGTAGATAGATATTTTTCACGAATACTAGCGATAGAAACGTCCGGTATTATTGTTGTTAACTGAATCAATTGGTTATTCGCAGCAATCCAAAACAGAAGCCGGACAACATAAAAAAATCTTTGCAGACATAGAAGAAATGCTGGAATTGATCACCAGTCTTTGTCAAAGTAAAAGAAGGAACCAACCAGACTAGTACGAAATGACAGTTCTAACCCATCATGTGAACTGATAGCAGCTACAGGCGAAGAGCTCTCAATACAGACGAAGCTCACCATCAGCTCAGTGAAGATTAACTGGAGAGAATAGGATTAATTTCGAAGAAGTAAACTTGCGAAATAAGTACCCGGAACAGCTCATCTCGCAAAGAAGGATAGCTTATAAAAGGAGTTAGCCAATCCAGAACCAAGACAAAAAGCGCGTCAATCCACCTACACGAAGATGAAGATAGGAGAGCAGAGATCACTTCACCGAAATAACATCGCTCATAAAATTTTAAGAGAAGATGAGATTCTATGAAGCTTACTTCATCCGAAAATCTGTGAAGATGAACTCTAATCACAAGAGATAAGATCCTGCGAAGTGACAAGATAATTCGTAAAGGTACAAGCAATGTTTTCCTATCTAGAAAGACAGTGAACAAAGACAGAAGTTCAGAAGCAAAATTTTCTTCGTCAACAAACAGCTTTGGCGAAAATGAAATCGGAACTAATCAGTGAAGCAAAGATAGTTTGTAAAAGAAGATAGCTAACACAAATCCGAGGGAAACGAGTAGAACGATTGAGAGGGGAAAATAGCAAGGAAACCCAACCAAAACAAAGCAGGAGCAACAAGAAGCTTCTCATGCTTGAAATCGAAGACAAAGAGAAAAGTTATTATTGCAGCACGAAAGAATCATCATCAATTAATATTGCGATAAAACCACCAATCATCAACAAAAGATGGAAAATAGGAATTCTAATACTGCGAAGTTAATGAGTTCCACGTATCATAGGGAGAAAAGATACGAGTTTAGTTACTTCATCATCAACCTGCGAAGACTAACTAGTACAGCCAAATGAATAGAGCAACTCATACTCAGTTCATCAGACCAATTTTGTTAATTTATTTCAGATTCAAATCTTGATCAACTATTCAAAACGAACTTCATCATCAACCCCAAGCAAAGCTACCAAAGGAGCTAGTTTCATGAACCACAAGCAAATCAGCCAAAAAAGGAACCATATAAATCCGTAGTATTGAAGGCAGAGGAACAACCCGAGCGAATAAGAGGAAAGAAAAGATGAACTTATATGTAGAACGACAACAAGAAATAAAGGAGGCGAATAACACCGCAACAACACAAACACAAGCCGTAATGGATGGTCAAGGGAGTCTTGAAAGAGATTGGAGTTGCGAAATCGAATCTCACCTCACTCTTTATTTTTAACATATTTTTACTAGGCCGCTAAGGGAGAATATAATGTTGAACTTCGATACTATGCATTTATTTCGCAAACAGAAGCCAGTATAAATGGTCAGCGGTGAAGAGAAGGAGTTTAATATCTAGGGTTCTCCTCATTCGCAAAGAATTTTTTCCCTTCGCAGATGTTCGTTTACTTCATGCAAATGTTTACTTCTGCACATTACCTTTGATAATTTCGCAAGGGATATTTCGCAAGAAGAAAGTAGGAGATTATTTTCAGACACACTTCGCAAGAGAGGGTTAGCACAGTTGGTATGGTGCGAGAATATGCAAGTAGCAGTGTCGCGGTTCAATTCTTGCCTCTCACATATACTTTTGCTAAGTGACATTTATACTTCATGCAACATATTTTTCATGCGAAATTGACAACATCAAGCCGCAAAAGATAAGTACCATTTTCCTAGAACATTTTACTTATAGAAAATAAAAGATTTTTGATTTGATTTAAAAGAAAGCGATACATTCGCATGATTACAAAAAAAAAAAAAAAAAATCAAAATTACGAAGATTTCAAAGATTTTAAAATTATAAAGAATTACAAAGATTTCAAATATTCGAGAAAAATCCCGCAGATCAATTTATATATTTCTCTTGAATATTTACTTTGCTTCAAATGATATGATATTTAACAT